>CM070554.1:57755029-58367987 GCA_036346405.1 Phyllostachys edulis | reverse complement strand
CATGGCGCTACCTACACTTTCCGGAGCCGTGATCGGGCCGTGGAATGCCCATCGCCGCGTGGAGGACTCTCAGGAGTTTCTTCAGACTAGCTTTCACTTTTTCCTGGCCTCGAGGACCTTTGGATGTGGGACGATTGGCTTCGGCCTTGTGGAGCGTGAAGCCAGAGCAAAGCAGTGTCAGAGCACGAGAAGCGCGCTGTCAGATCGCACCAGCCTTGAGGGGCGCAGCTTTGTCTCCGTGGGAGAGCTATCTCGCCATGTAAGCCCGTAGACCACACCGCTCCTTGGGAGGAGTTCCGCCGCCTTCCGGGACGGGCTCACATCCTCGCCGCTTGATGGAGATCAAGAAGTGTGAGTTTTTGCGCCAAGCAAGGCGTGAGCTCACCATGGAGTATGCTCTACGAAGTTCAACCATCTAGCTCGTTATGTTCTCGAGGATGTGGCCAACGAGCATGGCCAAGCGTGCCAAGTTCAGCGTGGCTTGTCCGAGGTCGGCGGGACAAGCTATCCATTGTCGACTTTCTTATTTTCGCACCTTGGTCGACAAGGCCATCGTCACGAGCATGCTTCTGGAGCTTATGGATTCCTCGCAAGCGCAAGGGAGACCTATAAGACTTCTGTGCCCGCTTCTTCCCTGGGCCTCGTTTGCAGCCTCGTGGGTACCACTTCCATTCTTTGGCGCCTCACCACTCACCGCCTCGTTTTCGCTCTTCGCAGTCGCGTCCAACCACGCACCTGAAATGCCAGAAGCCCCAAGAACCTGGCCGCCGGGTCACATGTTTTCATGCAACCGTATAGGCATTATGCAACCAATGCCCTAAGAAGACAGAGCAGCCTCGCCCTAATGGAGGACGCGGGTCGAGGTGGTGCATCTCGTGACCGTAAGATCGTCCCCGCTACCCAAGGCGTAGTGGTCGTCGCTAACGCCTATCACCGCAGAGGAGGCTCAGGAGGCACCCGACGCCGCAGCAGGTACACTTTCTGTTAACTCTCACCTCGCTATCGCTCTTGTTTGATTCAGAGCATCTCATTCCTTTGTTTCGAAGTCTTTTGTTACCGTTGGAGAGCTTTTTCTCTCCATTGTTAGTCCCGCTTACTCATTCGCTCTCCTCGGTTCGGAGTTGAGAGTCGAACTCAGTGTAGGATGTCCCTATCGAGATCGAAGGCGAGGTTCTTAGCAAACCTTATCCTTCTCCATTCAATGAAGTCTTGATGTGATTCTTGGCATGGATTGGTTGTCCCAAAGACATGGGGCAAATCGATTGCGCCAGAAGCTCATCTCTATCTAGTCCTTCCGGGCGAAAGTGCAGTTCGCTACCGGTCGCTAGATCCGCATCTCTTCGCTTGAAGCGAAGCCCGCCTAGATATTAGCGAAGTCCCAACAGTTTATGACTTTGTTGATGTCTTTCCCGCAGATCTTCCAGGATGCCACCCGCTCGAGACCTCGAAGTTTGTCATTGAGTTGGCTCCCCAGACGCTCCCTATCTCAAAGAGGCCTTATCGGATGCCACCGAACGAGTTGGTGGAGTTGAAGAAGCCAGCTATGAGCTGCAAGAGAAGGGTTTCATTCGCCCTAGCTCATCTCCCGGGGTTGTCCTACTATTCTTCAAGAAGAAGGATCAGATTTTACGCGATGTGCGTGATTACCGCCTACCTTAATGAAGTGACTCAAAGAACAAGTATCCATTGCCCAAGATTGACGATCTCTTCGATCAATTAACCGGAGCTCGAAGTTTTTCCAAGATTGATCTTGAGTGCGGATATCATCGTGTTCGGATTCGCCCGAGGATATTCGGCACGGCGCTTCTACTCGCCACTTGGCTGTACGAGTAAGCATCGTCATGTCATTCGCTTAACCAATGCTCGCGCTTGTTCATGAACCCTCATGAATTCGGTATTTATGGAGTATTTGGATAAGTTTGTCGAGTCTTCATCGATGATATCCTTATCTACTCCAAGAACGATGAGGAACATGCCGAGCACCGCAGCCTTGTGTTAGGCAGCTACGTGGAGCACCACCAGACGCTAAGTTCAAAGCGCGCGATTCGTTGAAGGAAGTGGCTTTCTTTAGGCCTATATTCTTTCAAATAGAGGCGAGCTGCTGATCCTAGCAAGGTCAAATATGTTCTTTCATGGAGTCACTGTTTTGGCCACCGACAAAGTGAGTTTTCTTGGTTTAGCGGGATATTATCGCCGCTTTATCGAGAACTTCTCCAAGATCGCGGCCGATGATGGAGTTGCTCAAGAAGGACAAGAAGTTTGTGTGGTCCGCTGAGTGTGAGGAAAGTTTCCTAATACTCAAAAAGCGCTTGACCACCGCTTCTCCCGCTCTTGTTCTTCCCGATATCCATCGAAGCTTCGATATCTTTTATGCATGCTTTCGTCGAGGCCTCTATGCTGTGTCCTTATGCAAGAAGGCAAGGTAGTGGCCTATGCATCAAGGCAATTGAGACCTCATGAACTCAACTACCCTACTCATGATTTGGAGTTGGTCATTGATTCATGCACTTAAGATTTGGCGACATTACCTAATCCAGAATCGCTAGAAGTGTATTCGGATCACAAAGCCTCAAGTACTTGTTCACCCAACCTCGACTCAACCTCGTGCAAAGGAGATGGTTGGAGTTGATCAAGGACTATGATATGGGTATTCACTACCATCCGGCAAGGCTAATGTCGTGCCGATGCGCTTTAGTCGCAAAGCGCATTGTAATGCCTTAGTGCTCAAGGAGCCTTCGCCTCTCTTCTCGAAGCATTCCAATCGCCTCAACTTGGAGATAGTTGAGCATGGATTTCGCTGCCATGGTTGTGCAACCAACCTGGTGGATCGGATCAAGTCCGCCGCCAGCTGGATGATGGAGTGAGCCACATCAAGGCAAATGTCAAGGCCGAATGTACCAAGTGCTTTTCCGAGGATGAGCATGGTGTTGTGAGGTTTGGGCAACGCCTTGTGGTTCCAAAGGACATGGAGTTGCGAATTTAATCCTCCGCGAAGCCCATGATTCGCCATTATCCATTCATCCCCGGCCACAAAGATGTATCAAGATCTCCGCCAGATTTTGTGGACCCGAATGAAGAGGGAGATTGCTGTTCTGTCGAAAGGCGACGATGATCGTCGTCGAAACAAGGCCGAGCATCGGCTGGCCTCGCAGATCGCTTCCTTTTGCCAATTCTCGAGTGGAAGTGGGATTCGATCGAATGGATTTCATCACCGTCTCCACCACATCCCCAAGAAGAATGATGCCATTTGGGTCGCCATCGATCGATTGACTAAGGTGGCACATTTTCTTCCGCCAAGACCGACCTTCGGTAGGTCTTTTGGCGTAACTCTACATCGCTCAAGATCGCCGGGCCACGGTAAGTGTCAACGACGATCGTGTCGGATCGCGGGATCCCTTTTCACGCCTCGCTTTTGGCATAGCTTGCAAGAGGCTATGGGCACTCATCTTGCCTTCTTAAAGACGCAGATTTCATCCTCAAACCGATGGTCGACCGAGAGGGTCAACCGTGTTTTGGAGGACATGCTTCGTGCTTGTGTCCTTTCCTATGGGAAGCATTGGGAGAAATGCTTGCCATTCGCCGAAGTTTTTATAACAATGTTTTCAAAGCCGGTCCTGCATGGCACCTTTTGAGGCCTTATACGGGAGAAAGTGTAGGACCTCGTTGAACCGGGTCGAGACCGGTGAGAGACTCTCTTTGGTCCCGACTCAATCAATGAGGCCGAGCGCCAAGTCCAAATTTTATTCGTGAGCTGCTATACATTACTCAATCCAGTAAAAGAGTTATGCGGATCGCCGTCGACGTGAGTTACGCTTTTGAGCCTAATGACTTTGTTTATCTCAAAGTCTCTCCTTTGAAGGGCCATCAACGCTTTTGGCCAAGGGCAGTTGGTTCCGATATGCCTGGTCCCTACCGTGATTATCGAGAAGAAGGGAGTCATGGCCTATAAGTTGGAGTTGCTAACTGCACTTGGTGGGGTACATGATGTTTTCCATGTGTCCTACCTTAAGAAGTGCCTCCGTGTTCCAACCGAGGAAGTTCGCTGGAAACCCTCGATGTCCGTGAAGATTTGACCTATCGCGAGCACCCTGCTCACAGACTCGATGAGTCTGAACGAAGAACAAGGAATAAGACCATCAAGTTCCTTAAAGTTCGTGGTCGAACCATTCCGAGGATGAGGCTACTTGGGAAAGAGAAGATCGCCTGCAAGCAAGGACTATCCATCTTTCTTTACTAGTGAGCCAAATCTCTGATCGAGATTTCAGGAGGAGGGAGATTTTGTAACATCCCAAGTGTATAATTAGGGTTATTCAAGTATAATTATATGTGTAGAAATTAAAACTTTTTCTCACATCTTGAAAAACCCTAAAATCTCATGTGATTCGTGGTCCAAGAGTTGTGTAATCTAAAACACAAAGCTCTTGTTGACCAAAAGTCAAATTCATTTTCCATTTATCCAAAATCTTGTGCCAATCAATTGGAAATATTTTCCTTGGTCCCAAAACTGATGTGGGACCCTTCTGAAAATATCACAAGTTGTAAAACTTGTTTGATAAATTTTGGAGGTAAAACAATCCTTTAAACAACCTTAATAAATTTCCTGAGAAAAATGCATTGCATAATAAACCTCTGAAAATTTCTGTAAGGTTAATCATGTTGTCAGCAAGCTCCAGTTAAAATTTCATCAAATTTGGAGCTCATTTGCTAGCCCAAACAATTCTCGCAAAGTCTCGCTTGTTTAAAAGTTCAAATTCAAAAACCTCAAGACTGCTCTCTTTGGGCTAGCCATGTTCAAAACTCGTCCAAATCTCAACCCCTTTTGATCTTCAACCGTGTCTCGCACCCGAAACAGACCTCCCTTCCACTTAATCAGTCAGCACTGGATTCACATCCAACAGCCCACGACCTCCTCCGCTGCTAACACCAAGAAAGACCTTTCCCACACTAGGTCATAGTCCGCCGATCAAAGATCCACGGCCACGACCTCCCCGTGGTGTTAAACCTCAAAGGACCTCCTCGAGCCGTTAAACCATCGCAATGAGGTCATCTCATTTGTTGAGGTCGAGCTGCTGATCAAATCCAACCGCCACGACCTCCTCCTCAACATACTCGGCAAAGTCCTCTTCTCACTGCAGGAGGTCTTGGCCCTTGGATTCAAGATCCACGGCCTCGACCTCCCCTCCTCGTTAAAACCACTTAGACATCCCACCTCACGTGAGGTCATAGCCCTTGGATTAAAAATCTAAGGCCATGACCTCCTTGTCTTTTCTTCGCTTTTGGATCTTCGCTCCAACGCACGAGATCAATGAGCCGCTCGACCACCCAATATTGACCATTGGATTTACATCTCACTGCATAACAAATGGGCGCTTCGGACCATCGCGCTGAGCTCCTTAGATCCAAATCGGAGGGCTAAGACTCTCCTTGCGCTACCAAGCAGTCCTCTCGACCTCCCTTATTCACTTTGTGCGATAGACCTCCCCATCAAGTCGCTGCCCTGGATTTACATCCAAAGCGCCATGACCTCTCCTCGCCTCTTATGTTCATTAAGTCCCAACCGGAGGTCCGAGACTCGCTGGATGGAGATCCAACGCTTTGGACCTCCCGTCCATTTCTCACGTTTGCTTTCGTTAAGTGAAATCGTGAGGCCATGACTCTCCCACGCTTGATCGTGGCTGGGACCTCCTCCCACCACTTAAAAACATAACGGTTCAAAATGGGATCCGATGGCCAGACCTCCTCGAGGTCTCATCCAATGGCCACTAGGACCTCCCCTCGTTCTTCTCCTTCCTCTGCTGTGCCAAGAGCTTCGAGAAAGCAGCATTTAATGCATGTCCGAGCAGGAGGTACTGCTCAATACTTCTTTTGTCGACCGCAGATTTAATGCGTGTGCAGCTTCCGCCTCAATGGTCACCAGCCTGCCCCCCCTTGTCATCCCCATGTCTTGTCCACTCCATAGACCATGCCATGGGCCAAGCTCACCATGAGCTTAGCCAGGTCTAAGACCTCAATTGCCCTAGGATAAAACCACACCCCACCGGCCTTTTTGGCCTTTGCACACCATCGCCACTTTGCTCACACCACGTGTTTGTGAGCTCTAAACACCAAAGTCTCCTTGGCCGCCATTGTTGGACTTGAAGTTCTCTATGGACAAGGGTCACTGGGGTTTCCCACCTTTTTCTCCTTGCTTCCTGCTGGTGCTTCTGGGACCAAGACCTCACTGCTTTTGGTTTGAACTTTTACGAGAGGTGGACAAAGTTGAGCTGGAGCTTTGGCCGTGGAGCACCCCTCTTCCCCAACTCCCGCCACCACCTCCACGACCTCCCCGAAGATCTTAAGGACCTCTGTGTACCTCCCCGATAGTCTTTAGTGCCGCACTGCGTGATGTTGCTGCGGAGCTCTTATTTGGCACACGCCATGGCGTCGCTACATGAGCTTTTTTTTGCTTTTCGATTTTGCCCGTAAGGGTCACCTGGCCCTCTCCGGCTCACCGGGCGTTCAAAGCCGCCGCCGCTGCCGAGGAGGTCCACCGCGCAACGCTATTGTGCACTCGGGCAGTATCATTGACCTCAACGGCGAGCTCTACATCGCCGGGCGAGATCCTTTCTTCACGCCGGATTTTGCTCGGACGCCCCGAAGGCAGTCATTACTGCGGACAAAGATTCGCCGAAGTTATTGCGCTCATCATTTGCCCAAGTTATTGCAATCAATCAGCGGTCTTAACCGCCCTAAATCCACCATTTATTGCGCGCCATTATTTTCGCGACCTCATCGTGGGTCCTGCCAGATTATCTCTATGTCCAAGTCGCGCAGCGCGCAAGCTCGACGCCCGAGACCTCCTCCGAGGAGATCCGAGCGCCCAAGACCTCCTGGCGCAATCTTGGCCGTCTGCACCTCCGGAGGTCGGTGACGTTGAGGACCTCCTCTCGACCTCCTCGAGGTCATCTCACCATGAGGACCTCCCTTTGGTCTGGTCCGCCTCGACCTGCCCCCATCATCGCAGGTTCGTTGATCCTCAATCTACCACGGCCACGACCTCCCTCACCTCACAAGATATGCGTGGGTTAGGAGGTCCAGACCTCTGACCTCCCATGCGTGTGTGTTGTCCTCTGGGAGGTCTCGAGCCGTTAGATCTCTGGATTCTGTGGCTCACGACCTCCCATGTCTCTGTGAGTTTTAGAAATGTCAAGAATTGTTAAGTATGAACCTAAATAAGGTATAAACTTTAGAATTTCATATCTCTTTCATTTTAATTCCAAATGAGGTCATTCAAATTGTGTTAGCTCTATCTTGAACTTGACTTTAATCCAAAAATGATTGCAAGTTGAGTTCAGTCCCAGAGCACAATTAGCCACTAGGTTTTAAAACTAACTTTAAATATACATTCAAATTAATGCTTAACTTGTGAAACTCATAACTAATGCTCAGAGATTCTTTTTGAGTGAGACCAACTTTGTTGGTTTCTCTAGTAATGAACTCACTAAGAAAATTAGTTTTGAGCTTGTTGCTGTTAGAAAATGAGGACTTGTGCATTATAATTTTGTTCACGCTTCTTGTTTTTGAAAAATTATAGAAATTGCATCATAGCTCCAAATGAGATGAACTCAATTGTGTTATTCATCTCATGAGGTGCTAGTTTTACAGTAAAAATTTCAGCCTCACCACTTTTCTAGAAATTGTTGCCTCATAATTAAATTAGTGAATAGTGCAGTTTGGTATTTTTAGGGTGAGCAGAGTTGTTTTGCTCATAACTTTTGCATTGAGAATCCAAATCCATTGGTTCTTGTTGCTAAATTCCCTAAAAATCCTCCTCTTGCTGCAGTAGAAATTTCAGGATTTGGAGTTCTGTTGCTGTGTTGTCTTTGTTGTTTTTCGTCGTTTTATCGGTTCTTTATTGCTTTTTCCGTTAGGGTTCGACATTTGTGGTGATCCCGCAATACCCTCCGCAACAAAGTGACCAGCAGCAAGGCAAGCAGTTTGATCATTTCCATTATTGTCACATTACTTTAAAGCTTAATACTTTGTTTTACTTCTATGTATGCATGCTACTTTGTGTTAAATGTCGCTAGCTTTCCTATAGTTGCATAATCAGAGGAATTATTATCCTCTACTACCAATGAGCCTAGGTTATTCGCTGTGGTTTGAGCTCGTTGGATGAGCTCTCATCACTTAGTAGTTTACGTTAATATTGCTTAGACATGCTTAGCTATCGGTAGTAATGGGCCATCATCGACTTAGTCGATGGTCTTGATCACACAAGTATTATTATTCCTCCTATATGTCCAGCACTTGTGCTTTGATTAATTTGTAAGATCAAAAAAACTGAAAATAAAATGTTGATTTAGACTTGGGCATATTGGATGGATGGTGCGTGTTCTTGGAATGTGGTGGTATGCCCGTCCCTAAGGACCGAGTACTTGGGTCACTAAGCTTGTTGCTTTTATGCTAACCACACGAGGGGATATGGGACCTCTCTTGACTAAGTACTTTGGGAGGTGTTAATTATGAGCTGGTTGGTGGGTATGTTTTAATAAAATCTGTGTGTGTGGTGTTGGGAGGGAGCATTGGCGCACCCTGTTAGGTTCGCCTAATGTGTCTTGTCCCGTGGGTTGCGGCTCGTAATTAGCATCGCCCATTGGAAATGTCTCAGAGGACTTAGCTGCGTGCAAGGCACACCAAAGGTCGTGTGCCTAAAGGAAAGGCGGTCTGGCGTGTGGGTACATTGGTACACCCCTGCAGGGATAAAACTATTCGAATAGCCTCGTCCTAGGTTATGGACATGCTTGGTAAGGTCGTTCAAGACTAGTCTCAACCTTTTAATTAAAACTTGATGGGTTGGTATGAACGGGGAGTTCATGCTATTGTTGTGGTGACTAAGGGTTAGTCACTTCCAGGTTTGTTCTTGTTGTTGTTATTATGTTATTATCGCGTTGTATTTCAACAATTAAAATTGCTTTATCAAATTGCCTTCAATCTATTATGTTATTGCAAATGAAACTTGCTTTGTGCTAAAATGAGTCCAAAGCCTCATCCACTTAAATAAAGCTTGCATGTAGCTAAATTATAGTTACGTTATCTTACGTCGTCTTGCGAGTACAATAAACAAGTTATTGTACTCATTTGCTTTGCTTAACAAATTTGTTGCAGAGGAAGAAGGAGAGCTCCAAGAGCCTCTCTTTTGTGCTACGTGTTGCAGTTTCTTCGACGACTAGCTTGGCGGTCCGGTCAGATGCCTAGGGTTAAGGCACCTTGATTGGCTTTGTGTTATAGCCATCTTTATGGCACTTTTGCTTCCATTGTTATCTTTTTATTTGTTGCTATTTGGCCTAAGGGCTCTCTTTTGTAATAGCTATTCCATATTAATATTAACTTCGGTTTGTTGCTTATGTACTATGTGTTGTATGGAATTGATATACTCTTTTGTTGTGAGGTATGTATACTGCATTCTGGGGAGTATACATTTCTCGAGACCGGGTTTATCTGGTTGATAATACTAGGGTCAATTGGATGACTAAGTATTATGAGCCTAATAAATGTCGGGGTCTCACAAATCTGGAGAGATAAACCTGAAGCGAGTAGCTCGCTTATGGAGATCCATAATTATCTGCTCAGTTGGGTGTTGTTGCTGAATATAAAGAGGAGGTCCTGGTGCAGATATGGCCTCTACCTCATGGGCATCTCAGAGATGACTGGAGGATAAATTGGACCTTCATCCTCTATGTCAGAGTCATCAATTAATGCGAAGATGCTTTCTCGAATATCGTGGAACCTATGTACTGCAAAGATCGGGTCTAATACCGGGACTAGCCTCATCAAAAGTGACTTCACAAGTCTCAACAATTTTGTTAGTATCCAAATTAAATACACGAAAGCCATGAGAATGAGCGGGATATCCAAGAAAAATGCCATCATAACATCTTGATTCAAATTTGTCCAAGTTTTCAAGTTTAAGAATGAAACACTTGCAACCAAAAATCTTAAAATGAGAGACTTTAGGCCTATGACCAAATCTAAGCTCAAAAGAAGTCCGTCCTATGATGAGATCTCAAGAACACCTGTTGGACACATAACAAGCAAGTAGAAATCGCCTCAGCCCAAAACCTCCTAGGTGTACTATGCTCATCTAGCATGGTCCTAGCCATCTCTACAAGGGTCTTGTTCTTCCTCTTTACAACCGTATTCTGCTGGGGAACTCTAGGTGAAGAGAACTGGTGCTCAAGTCCTCTCTCAGTACAGAAAGTGGTAAAGGAAGAGTTCTTGAATTCTGTGCCATTGTCACTTCTAATGGTCCTCAAAGCTCCAGGAAGGTCAACAACTAGTCTAAGGGCCAACTCTCTAAAACAGCCAAAAGCCTCATCCTTAGAAACCAGAAAATATACCCATGAATACCTGGAGAAATCATCCACAATCACAAGCACATACCACTTCCCTCCTGCAAACTGAACTCTAGAGGGGCCAACCGTGTCTAAGTGCAAGAGCTGACCAGGTCCATCAGTCATCACTAAAGTAAGAGGTGGATGAGAAGCAGAAACTATTTTACCATGTCTATAGGGAGTGCACACAAGGTCTCTAACATTCTTAAGCTTAGGCAAACATCTAATCAAATCTTTGCTACTGATTCTAGTCAAATGGTCGAAGCTTATATGTCCAAGCCTACGGTGCTACAACACTAGATCATGAGAGTCTGAAGCCACAAGACACCTAGGGCTGGATGAAGAAGAGATACTGAAATCAGCACTAAAGATCTTCTCAAACCTAGAGATCCCAAAGACATGCTCATCCGAGAAGTCAAGTACTCTACACTCACCACTCTTGAACCTCACTTCTAGACCCTCATCAAGAAGTTAAGAAACAGATAGCAAATTATACATCAGCTTACTTACCAAAGCGACGTCCTTAAGCATGAAGTTGTTGTTGACGCGCATTGTGCCCTTGGCTGTCACGGTCCTGGTAGAAGCATCCCCAAACGTGATCAACTCGTTCTGGGATGCATCGCGAGGGAGGAGAACCATCTAGAATCTCCAGTCATATGTCGAGAACACCCAGAGTCAACAAGCCATATGTCCTCCTTCCTCGCACGATGGACCTACAAGGCATAAGTAGGGAATATCTGTGCCTCAGTACTAGGGTTAGTGATAAAAGACATGGAAATCCAGTACTGAGCCACACGATATTTAGGAACAACAAAAGCAGCAACAAAATGGTTAGTGGGATAATCATAAGAATGCACACGAGCAACACCTAGACCTCTCCGAATCGACCTACCAAAAGATCGGTACTCCCCCTGACTAGATGCTACCCGTGGTCTCTCCTCACGATATCCTAACCCAAAATGCTGCCTAGAGCCACCAAAAGAGTCAAAGAAGTCATCTACGAACTTATGCCTTTGTCTAGTAGAAAAAAACAGGCTGCCTGGCTCTAGAGACAGTAGAAGGTGAAGGAACTCCTCTGATGGACCTCAAAGCACGCACTCTCTCCTTCCTCTCACTCTTAGCTCTACGGAAGCATAACTCAACTATGTGGCCATCCTTCTTGCAGAAGATACAATGATACTTGACCTTTTGAGAGGTCTGATCTGTTGACTTAGAAGCATCTGTCTTGCTAGAAGGGTTTGAGCAAAACCTCTGAGATCTAAAGACTATCTTAGATGACTCAAGGGTTCTACCTCAAACAAGCCACTCTTAACAGCTCTTACAACCTTAGGTGGGTGATTCTTAGAATTCTCTAAAGAATTAAATCCTAGGCCACTATTCTTCACACTCACCTTAGAGTGATCAAGGATCATGTTAAGATTCTTCTTCCCACTAGAAAATCTCTCAAGAGTCTTTTTGAGGTAATCATTTTGTTTGGCTAGGTCCTTACAGGTGACACACCTATTCGACTTGATTATCCTAGCAAGCTTTTCTTTAACAAGAGCTACCTCAACCTTTAAAGCCTCACAAGACACACAAGAAGCATTCTTAATCCTACTCACTTGCTCTTTGAATTTGACTCTAAACGCCTCTTGTATCTCATCTAAATTTGTTCCAATTTTAGTACAAAAAGCACAAGAAGCAGAATCAACAACTTTCTTGGAAGCAGTCATAGACATGGATTGTTCAATTTTAGATTTCTCCTCTAGAGTCTTGTTTAGAGCATCATTCTCAATTGTGAGTTTAAGACAGTTTTCACATGAAACAATCTCAGAATAAAGAATTATTTCAGACATTTCCTTCATTTTAATCTTGTTATCCTCACAATGAGAGCAAGTGTGACTAGGATCAAATTTCAGCAATTCCTTAGTAGCACTATCCAATTTCAATTCAAGCAAGGCACAATTTGAGCAAGGTAAAGGAATAACATCTACAGCAGTCACATCTAGAGCAATAGCATCCAAGCAAACATGACTAGGACTTGATTTGAGATATTCTAGTTCATCTAGAGCATATTTAAGTTGATTTGCAATAGAGGAATGAGCAGATTTTAGATTGGTCAATTCATCATGCAAGCTAGAGTAAGAATCACAATCATCGCTGAGGATTAATGGATTTGAGCCTAACCACTTCTAGGTTCAAGTTGTCAATCATGATATCATGTTTCTTAATCATTTTAGCTTGCCTTTTCAGATTTCATTCAGCAACAACTAAAGCACATTTCATTTCATCTGGTGAGGGGCATACCTCGTCGGGATTGCTGAAAAGCTCATCGTTATTGGAGGAGTCGATGTCGTGACTGTTCTTGGCCATGAAGCATATGCCGGTGAAGTCCTGTGCCTTCTTCTTGCCATGGGAATCATCATCGTCATCCTCCATCCCCGAGTCCACATCGCTCATATCAACATTCTCAAGAGTGGCAAGGACCCGGTTGACAAACTTCCTGTAGTTGGCCTTCTTGGCTTTCGCATCTCGAGCTTGAGGACGCCTCCGGAAGTCCTTCTCCTTCTTGCCCTTCAGCTTGAGGCATTTAGCCCAAATGTGGTTTGGCTCACCACACTCAAAGCAGGTAACAGGGTCACCTCTCCTTCTACTCCTCACCTTGTTGTAGGCTCTCGTGAATTTTGTGGATAGGAGGGCTAAGTTATCCTCAGGTAGCTTCTCTAGCTGCTCATCGCTCAAAGAGTGTAAATCGGTCAATGAAAACCCAGATGAGCCAAAATCCAAAGTATCAGAAGAACTACCCTTAGATGGGTCAATCACTAAAGCCATCGACTCTATCTTGGGGAGACGCGAGATGAAGTCAATCTCATACGTCTTCAGCCTTGAGTAGAGCTTATCCATGGTAAGCTCACTCATAACAGTGTTGTCATTGATGGAAGTGATTTTTATCCCCCAGACTTTCACATCAAGAGCACCCAAGAGCTGACGTGTATTTTCAGATTCAGTGAACACAAGATCCATAATACGTAAGTCATGAAGGATTTTGAGAATCTTCCCATAACTCATCCAAAGATTCACCGGCCTTTGTTCGATCTTTGAGTATTCTTTCTTGAGTTGGTTTTGTCTCACTTCCTTGATCGCAGTAGAGCCCTCGTGGTAATCACAGAGGGTCTTCCAGATCTTATGAGTAGACCTCAAATGAGCGACACACTCAAACTTAGATCGACTAAGCCCTTGAATTAAGAAGTTTGAGCCTTGCTATTTGCCTCCACATCCGGAGTGATCACGTCGTCATTGGTGGCACAACATAAAATTTTTGACCTTAAGCCAAATTATGCGTGCCCTTGAGCCTCGATGTAGGCATACATGCGAGCCTTCGATAAGCAAGATCGACTCCATCAAACATAGATGGTTTGGTGGAATACTTGTCAGACGCCATGACTCCTAAGACCGGTTAAGATCTATGAGAAGAGCTAACCGGGCTCTGATACTAATTGTAGGACCGAATAGGCGACTAGAGGGGGTGAATAGGAGCACGCTCAATTTTTCACAAAGATCAGATTCAACACTAATCTCACTCCAATAGCTACGAAGCTATGAAGATCAATAAACAAGTACAATGGAAAACTTGTATTGAATCCAATCTACCCCAAAGCTAAAGATCAATCATAAGGCTCAACTCCTACGGACGGTCAGACCAGCGGCAAATGGGCGGTCGAACCAGAGATTGGTCTGACCGATGGCAAACTTGCGGTCATTGTTGGTGATCGACCGTATTATAGAATCGGTCTGGACCGGACTGACGATGAATGAATGAACAGCCGAAAACCTAACCTAGACTCAAATCGATCTAACTTTTGATCTACACGACCAAACTCCACCAAACTTGAGACACACCTTCTCTAAGATATTAGGAACCTATTCCAGTCGAGGATCGTGAAGATCCATGCCAAAGTTCCTATATTTTTCAGTTTGAACGAAAGGTGCTTCAAAACCGAGTCAAAATCAAAATATGATCTAACGTCTTGCTCGTGGGTGATTGATGATCAAGATGATCCTAGATGTGTTCCCACATGTCACAGAAAGCAAAATCACAGCAAGAAACAAAGAGAAATCTTGCGGATCAAAGAAAGACTCAAAATCACCAAATAGATAGAAGGAACACAAGGAGAATCATCTTTGAGAAATCATGCATAGATTGATTTGAGATTGAGAGGGTTTACAGCCACTCCATTCAGGAGGACAAGAGTTCAATCCATGAGCACAAACTCAACTCATCTCTCTAGAATCCTAAGCCTCTCCTTTCCTCTCTAAGTCCCTAAAGCAAAACTAGGGTTTTCCAAATGAAGTGCTTAAAGGTGCTGAATAGTAGCCACCCCTATTTATAGTAGAGGCCTAGCTTCTAGAAGAGTAAACCCTAATGGGCTCCTGTTAAGCCCACACACAAACGGGTCACACACGCACGTATTTTAAAGCATCGTCTTCAACTTTACTTGACCTAAACCGCTTCTCCTTGCGTTGTCTTGCACCGCGGTTTAGCCAAAGGTCACTAAGGCGGTATTTAGGTGAAACTACCAAAATACCCCTTCTCGATCCTTCTCTGAAGACCGAATCCGAACTTGGTGAAGCATTTTGGAAACAAGTTCTTCACAACTTGACCCACGTTAGTGAAAACATGCATTATGCAACATATATGCACTGAAGCCCATGAACATGACCTATCCCAAAAATCATCGTCACCGATTGGCTGATGAACAGCACAAAATCGGTCAGACCGCCATTCAATGGCCGGCCTGACCGCGCCTTGAATGCCGGTCTGACCGCACTTGACCTGACAGCCTTTCAACCTTTGACGAAAACGCGTGAATCGACAAACCGATAATGTCATTACCAATTGTAACATCATCCTAAGATCATGAGCATATCCCTATGATATCCACACATGACCCCACACGTCAGTGACTCATCAACTACCTTATGACAGCCATTAATTACTAATCATCACCATTAGCCTTAAGTGCCGTGCTACAGTGTTGGTCGACGTACGACAACAGGGAGCTCCCCGGCCATGTCCTTGCCCGGCATCTCGCCGATGCTACGTGCCATGGCGGTGCCGACCAAGACCCGTAATGAGTCCACAATAGCACTACACACCTAATGGAAGTGGTGGCGGCGGTTGAGCCGACCTAGAACGGCAGCGAGCTGAAGATGGGCGGCGGTGCAAATACAACAAATATGCATGTCACAATATAGCTCTGCGTCGTTCAATCCAGTGGGTGCCAAGGCTTCTACAGGGTACAAGGGTACTACCTGAGCGAAGAAGTGAGGTCGGGGATGGCCGGAGGTAGCTCGACGTCGAAGAAGGTGACGGCGGCGACACGACTTCACGTGGAGAGGTTGTTTTGGTGAAGGAGAAAGGAAATGAGTGGTCAAGAGAGCTCAGGTGAGACCTATAGGTGGTGTACAAGCAAGGAATTGAGCAACAGCTTACCACGCCGGAGATGGAGAAAAAAACTAGGGTTTCGGCCGAAAATGAAACAACCTCCAAATCCTCGGGCTACTGCGAAAAGAGGGCAAAATTAACTGAGGGGAAACGATAATGATGTCCAAGCACAGGTTATGATGCGCATGGATGAGGTATAATCTCACCGAAGATGATGAGGCACGGTTGAGCTCTTGCGGTGCATGCTCCAGAGCCGCCGAGGGCACAAACTTGGTTTGGAACTTACAAGCAACGTCAAAGGTCACATTCGGCTCAGATGTGAATGGCATGCAAATTAAGATAAAGCTAGGGGACGCAGAGGTGAGGATTTTACCGAAGCAAAATGCCACAAAGAGCCTCCCTCTCTTCGGCCAGCCAGAGGAGAAGTGAGGGAGACAACGGGCATGGAGGGGTTTTTAACCAGGGATGAAGACGAAGATGGACACAGCATCAGCTGACAACATAATGTGGTAGGCTGGGGAGGGCGGTGCGTCACGGTGTCGATGGATCATGGCAGGGTGGCTCGGCCGCGTGGCATGCGAGCTCTATGCGAGCCCACGCGAGGAGGAAGAAAGCCCTGACCAGTAGGGCCCGCTGATCAGTGGCTCAAAAGCGCACGAGTCATAGCCTGGCTCAGCTGGTGCATTTAGTTGGTCTAGTTTGATCAAGTCAATTGGGTTCGGTTCGGTCAAAACGAGTCTAACATTGACTGGGATTTAAATCAAACCACTCTACTTTGACCAGAGGTTAAAAAATAGCAAATAAAATCCTAAAAATCTGAAATAAATCAGAGAGGTTCCTAGAATGACCTAGAACACATAATTTTTTTAAAACCTCACTATTCATGTTTTATTTGCTTAGTTTAAATTCAAACCTATAATAGGTTGTTGAATTGAGTTTGAATTTTGTGTGGGTTAAATTTAGTCCCATAAATTTGGGAAAAAATATAGTAAATTCATGATAAATATTATATTATTTGAATAAATTATTTTACAAATATGATCACAAGTTTTTAACTCTGTTTTCTTTTGGGAGTTTCTTTTGAGTCGTAAGTTTAATCTTTGAATAAGATTTTTCAAGTGCAATAATAAATTCAAATGCTTCAAAAACAACATGCATGCTCAAGAGATGCAAAGTAATTCCATTTATTAAAATGGGGATATGACATATACTATCTATGGTCCTGGAATACAAGGAGCACCTAGGTCGCATGCGAGGTCTTGGGGTTTACGTACCTTAGAGGTAGGGATTCCCACACGACTCTGAGGCGTATAGAAGTAGGAAGAGATCCAAAGCCGAGCATGAGGAATGGTTAAAACATGAGATTCGTGCAGAATTTCGAGGACAGATAGCATCGTTGCAGGAACAACTGGATATCCTCAACCAGTCACAAGCTGCCCCCGTTATTTTGGGAGCCAGTCCCCCTCAACGTCGGAGTAGCTACGCATCCACGCCACTTTCTGAACATAGTGACGTCCAATTACCTATCAACGACATCCAGATAATGTACATCTCTAGAATGCTACATAGATAGACCTGTTGCACGTCTTAGCTAATCGTGTATCGTTATGTAGGAGCCCACGACATGCAACCTCATTTTCAGGCTTGTTGGCTCCATTCCCCTTGAGGCTGGGCGAGGGATGACATATCCATGCCCGCTAGGGACGCTGGTGCACGGTGCCCAACTAGGGACCGGTTTCATGAAGGTCCAGGTGGACATGGTACATGACGATTTCAGGGCCGTCTCACTGGAGAAGCCCCCAAATGACGAGATTATGACACTAGGGGATGCCGTCCACACATTCGTCCAGTGGCCCAAGAGGGACATCGCACTGGACCCTTCCATGATGGAATCTACCCAGCATGAACAACTAGCCTCTCCACACGACCATCTATAGCCTGCGGCCTCTCTGACCCTCCCTTCGATGTCCCCACGTGCACCTGAGCGACACGACCATCTACAGCATGCGGCCTCTCCGACCCTCCCTTCGATGTCCCCACGTGCACTTGATCCTCGTCGATTGGCCACCATATCGGGGCTCCCATGAAGAACACACCGAGCATATACAAAAGAGCGTGCCCATTCGTCTCCCGTGAAGAACACATACCAGTATGTCAGCAAGACAAAATTGAAGAAAAGCAAGGCACCTCAAAAGTGTAGGACATACGAACAAGGAAAGTCGTTGGTCTCGGATATGCTATTAGCCAACATTGGAATGGGTGCCATGTCTTTGCATGCGTGGTACATGGGAAAGACCAACGCGACGAGGACAAAACGTCTTTTGGGTTTCACCGTCAAGTACACGGCGGAGCATTTTCTCCATGAGTCCGGCTTCTTTGTGTGGGCTTCAACGACTTGTTCGATCTCTACAACCTCGATGCCCTTGACGCCTCACTTTTGAGATACTGGACACTGTAAGTATGTACAATTATAGTCTACATTCATGTAATACCGATAAATACCATAACTCCTTGCTTATGTATAGACAGATGTTCCAAGAAGCCAAATGAAGAAAAAAGAATGGTCGGTTTTCTCGACCCACACTTGGTCTCTGAGCAATGCATCAACGACGATGCATCCTACATCAAGGGTTACGTAACAACGATCTCGCAAGCTCACAAAGACAAGGACTACATACTTCTACCCTACAACCGGTGTAAGTGCTTCAATCATTGATTTGTACTTCATATGCAACACAAACTTAGTTTTAAGGACTATATCAGCATACATGTGTAGGTAGCACTGGATTCTAATTGTCATTGTACCAAAGTGGAATAAGGTAATATACCTTGATTCCCTAAACAAGAGCAAGTATGACTTCACACTTATGCAACAATTAATCGACAAGTAAACTCATTTCATCCATAAATAACTCTATGCACCATTAAGTGGGCAATGGCGGAGGCTAACTTTTTCAAATCACGTGGGTTGTTTGTCAGATACATTGCCAAAGGAGGAGACACGTGGAAAGGAACACCACACTAAAACACGTGACACAATTTTCGGTACCCACTAGTACACAATAATCCTATATCACACTTCGTAATGATGCCACTCAAGCTGAAAAAACCTATGTATGTAATTCTATTTTTGCAGTGCCACCGGCCTCTGAGGACAACGTATGTGGATTCTACATTTGCCGCCATACGCAAGAAATCATGGGTAGCGACTACTGAGTAACAACCAAGGATCCGAGGTTTGTCAATCTCATAATAATTATTTCATACTTAGCAATTAATATATATAAGTGCTTACGACTTTACTCTTCCTAGCGACGTAGCATTAACATCGGTTCAAGTAGTCCAAATGAAAGAACTCTCTGAAATTCGAGGATGGCTCGCCACCTTCTTAAAGTTGGAGGTCATTGACCCAAAAGGAGAGTTTTACTCGGCCAGATGAATAAATTTTTGTGACAAACAATGTTTTCTTCTTGTATATGTAAACATGTTGTAAAAATATTATGACAATTCATCTATAATCAATCTATAAATTTGTTTATCTGTGATATATATGTGTATCGTGATCGATATATGTGTATCTCGTGATATATCCATGTATTTGCTTGTATCTCATATATCGCATCTTTTGTTTTGGAGGGTATAGCTAGTATTTCCTAAGGCTAGCCGAAAAACAGAAAAATTTCTATATACAGAGGGAACTATCACAAACGGTTTTATAGTATAAGCCGTCTGTGAACTCCTACTATCACAGACGGTTTGAAACACACAACCGTCTATGATGGTCGATATATCACGCGGTTTACGTACACAACCGTCTGTGATATGTAATCGTCACGCATAGGTTGGTAAACACAATGATCGATGATGGCGACATATCACGCGATTTCATGGTCGAAACCGTCTATGATAGTTAGCGTTCACAAACAGTTATTTATACGAACCGTCTGTGTTATGACTTATCACATATAGCTCAAAAACCATCTGTGATAATCGCCTGTTATCACAACCGTAATAAATCAGACGATTCAGAACCGTCTGTGATGAGGGTTTATAACCGTCTGTGATGACCCTTTGTGTGGTAGTGCTCGTCTACACGTGCGCTAGATGCTACGGGCGTCTGCCCTCCCGGCCTCTCCTCCGTGCATCGCACATTGTCTGCAACATGAGGCATGCATGCATGGAATCCCCAGTTACTGAGCACAAGCAACCTCCACGGCCAAGTGGTAGCGGTGTTTTCCGGAAGTGGATCCTTTGCATTAGAGGTCTTAATACAGATGATCTACATTACGATGCATTAGGTTAGACCTCAACCGTCCGATCAAAAGCCAACGATTCAGATCAAACACCACAATGCCAATGCTACAACGAAGCGCTACAGTTTTTTTTGCACATGCAGTAAAACATTGGCACTGCTGCCACAGTAGTAGCGTACATTACTCTAGCATCCGACTCAGAACACTATTTACACAGTGATTCTCTATTATCACTACGGAGGATCTGTGTCCGTGTTCCCCAAGCTCCCGAAATATTGTTTCCTTAACATCAATCAGAACATAGGGGTTAGGCTGTCTGCCTAGAGCTTTATTGGAAATGAGAAATGTTGGTTGGTTCTGCCTATATAAAAGATCGAGCTAGCTTGTTAGGCTCACGAGCCGAGCTCACAAATGTAATTGTTCGTCTCAACAGAAAAAAAAAAAAGCTATTTGAGGAAAATCGAAAATAATAAGCACATGATAGACCAAAAGTGTGCCATCAATAAATTCTTTGTCATTCTTTGATATAAAAAATCAAATTCAAGTCTAATAAATACTCCCTCCGTTTTGCTATATTTATCTATCGCCTCGAGTATCCGCTTTTAATATATTTGTTCATTGAGTGAATCTAGAGTGTAGTTATTACAATTTTTATATCTTTATTCCTACTTAAATATTTTGGAATAGATTAAACGGTTGTTGTATATTATTTAATAGGGGTATATATGATTATTTCTCATTAAAAAGTTTTTAGATTTAGCGATTCATTTGTCTGTACGTGTGGTGAACTGTATATAAATATAGAGAAACGGAGGCGGTAATAATATTTTGGAAGTGTGTAGGTAGTACGATCGATGATGATCTCCTGCGGGGCAGGGACTCTTTTCCACATTTGTTTTCCTCCAGGCATAGTTTTACGTGCGTGCATGTGCACTTGTTCATTAACTGGTGGTTTGTTTGGTGGGATGGAATTGAATATGATGGGATCTTGTACCATATGGTTCTATTATTTCAGGGTTTTCGTTACCAGACAAAAAAAAAATTAGGGAGGAGGGAGGGGGTTAGGACGAAAATCGGAAAATTTTGGCAGGAAATATCAATTTTTTTTGAAATTTTCGGATTTTAAATTTTTTTAAAAAATCAAATTCGAATAAAATTCAAGCAAATTTGATTTTTTTTTTAAATAAAATTCATCCAAACCGAAATTTTCGGGGCTGGTTTATATTTCTACCGGCCCCCACCGGTAAGACTGAAAATCGTCGGTAACCGCCGAAATCTCGGCGAAATTTTTTTCACTATATTGTTTTGGGTGAATGAGATGATTCAACATCTAGAGGGAATGTTTCGTAAATTTGTATCCTATCATCTAAGATGAGATAGTTTCATTCAAGCAATCAAACATATAAATAATTTTTTTCTTAAACCAACTCATACATATATCACTTCGTACAAACAACTAAAACACTTCATACAAACAACTAAACACACTCTCCGAGAACATTTGGATAGGGTCTGTCTGTTCTGAATAGAATGGAGAGGGGGAGGAGAGGAGCTGCTAAATGACATCTGTGACATCTGTTTCTCCTAACACAAAACTTTTCCATGCTCTGGACTACTGCCTAGGCTTCAGCCCCTTCCGTCCCGTACTGGGCCTGTTGCCACTGCGCGCAAGCCCAATTCCCGATCATTCTCGAGCAGAAACGTTGCAGTTTCAGCGGTGCGCGTCCTACGCCGGAAGCCGCAGCGCCGCACTTCTCCGTCAGCCGGTCGCCGCTGTGTCGAAATAGTGAGGGGGAGGGGCGGGCTCCGGACCTCCTCCCCGCTGCATTCGGCAGGGCGGCACCTCCTCCCAGCGCGGGCATCCGGCAGCGCAGACCGACGCGCCCCCGTGAGCTCGGCTCCGGTTGTCTATTCGAAATTGGTACGCTCCCTTGGCAAATGGCAATCTCCATGTTTTGCTTGATGTAGTAATAACTATTTATATGTGTTTCACCTAGATCATTGATAAAAATTGGCTTCTTTCTTGTCAAAAGTTCCACAAGTATCACTCCAAAACTATATACATCACCCTTCTCAGTTAGTTGGTCAGTATGGTAATACTTTGGATCTTAGTAACCAATGTGCCTTGGACAATAGTCACCACATGAGTCTCGTCAAGTGAAACAGATCTTGAAGCACCAAAATCGGAAACCTTTGTGGTGAAGCTGCCATCCATGAGTATGTTCGAAGATTTTACGTCTCTGTGGAATATTGGTATCGTAGCAGCTGAGTGCAGGTAAGCAAGTGCCCTGCTGCTTCTACTGCAATCCTAGTGCGATCATCCCATGATTGCAAGCATTTAATGCTAACATCAGTGTGAAGAAGGTCATATAGTGTGCCATTAGAGATGAACTCATAGACCAATAAGGGCACCTCAGATTCAATACAACACCCAAATAGCTTCACCACATTGCGGTGGATGATTTGAGACAAGATAGCAATCTCAGTTTGCTCCACAATTTTGGATTTTTTAATAGCCACCACCCATTGGTCAGAAAGAATCCCTGTACCATGTTCTCCACGGCCAAGAACACGAGTGGCATCAAAGTTGTTGGTCGCCTCTGGTTCCTCCAAGGAAAATATCTTTGTTTTGTTTGTGGCGCTTTCATCTGAGATTAGTTGCTCCAATAGTAAGCTTTGATTTTTCTTGAAGTATGCTCTTCGGATTCTCTTTTGGATGCCTTTCTTCCACTTATTGGCTAGTAATGTTGCACCCAATGCAATAATTATGGAGCCAATGCCACAACCAATTCCAATTGCAATACCTACACCCATGATCAATTGCAGTCATGAAAACAATGCATTGTGTGAATTTTATTTGCAATGAAGGGATTGTGCATGACTTGCTTAGTTGATGTAACACATTTCCTTTCTGTTAAATAAAATTATTTTCCATGAGAGAAACCTGCAATACCTCACAGAATGCGGCATGCCTTCTGTGAGGTTGCATATTTATCACTAGTCTGAACAATTTTATATGTGCGCTAACTGCTAAGTAGGGCGCACTCGCCTGTGCGTGCGGCGGGTGTGTGTGTGGTGGTGTGCGTGCGTGTTGCATACGTTGTTATCTCATAAAACACTGCATTTTGTGAATTGTAACTACATTAAAGGGATTTGGTATGACTAAAAGAAGATTGTGTTACTTTGCTGACATAACACACTTCCTTTTTGTTGGATCAAACTGTTTTCCATGAGGGCAGTTTGTGCAATTATAGCCTCCGTCAAAATTGTGGCATATGCCACTGCAAGAATTTGGCAATAAGCACTCGTTGATGTCTGCAAATGATAGGGAAGTGAGCACTGAGCACTCATGTATTCCTAGAGAGAGAGGGAGAGAGGGGGACTGGGACTCTGGGAGAGAGTACCTATACAGCCATCATGGATGTATGGATTTCCTTGGAAACCTTGAGAACAACTGCAACGATAGCCAAGCTTCATTTTCCCATGGGTGACAGGACCGCTATTGCTGTGAATGCTGCGGCATGCATATGTAGCATTATGTTGCATAGCTATTCTACAAGTTAAATTCGTAACAGCCCATCACATCTGCATGTCATATTCTTGGGATAAATCAAAAAGATCACGGAGAGCATCATCTTCCATCCGCGTACCGTCTTTGGTGACCACTGTGAACCCTTCGATGCTGAATCCTGTATCGTTCAGAATGTTTCTTACACTCAAATAACCATCGCCCACTGATACATTATTCACGTGATATGTTATTCCTTCCCGATCGAGGACGGTGAACTTATCCTTTATACAGTTAAGTCGAAACTTTTCATGAGCGTAACAACCTTCTTCAAGCCCAAATGGAGAAGGAATGCTTGTGTTTCCACAAAATCTTGAACAGTTTTCTTTAGGATTTGGATTGTAACCTGCTTGAGTATTTAAAAAAGGGAGTACTAGCTCTAGTTAGATTGTGAGACTTTATATATGCATATATTCATTCACTCAAGATTAGCAAGAAAAATGCATCAGCATGATGTTTAACGTGTACTGTTGAAAAGCGAACTCCCCATAAGTTCACGTGTCTTGGGAATCTTTGGAAAAATTTGTAATTTGTTATTTATTGAACTAAATTCATCAAAAGACTGCCATGGTAATTGAAAGTGCTGGAATTCCCTCATATTTCTAGAAAGAAATCCATGTCTTTTTCTTGAGAGGGAAAGAAAGTCATGTCAATTAGGAGGAAATAGGAATATAGGATCCAATCCTTAAAACTGATTACATGCGGCTCACTATTTTTTGGGGCAATGCTTACCTCCTAGCGTCCGAGGCAACTGAAAGTATCAGACACATCGGATGCCATCCAGCCCTTATCCACTACTTCTCTACTCATTCACATTGAACTTGTTGAGACCTTTGTTCTAATATGTGTGCCACTTTTTGGCGCCATCCAACGTCCAGGCGCTAGCATTGCCTTTTATGTCTACTTATCTAACTAACTGAAAGAAAAGGAAGACATCTATTTGATTTATACAATGAATCCCAATCATAGCTACTTGAATTTATTCTCTATTATGCCATTTTCTTATTTCTAGTTGACTTTTCTCATACACTACCCTAACCATGAACGCACATATGATTTTTGAATTCGATGCAGGGGGGCAGACTAATATTCGGAGGTGACTCTACATATTTGCCCAGACAGGGCAAATTCTTGGCTCAGAGGAAAAATCCACACCTTGGCAGTTGATACATGATGAAAGGGTAATTTTTTTTATAATATTTCTATAGTTCTGTATATAGAAAAAATAACTGAAGATAGTGCTCAATAAATTTGGGCTAGTGCAACTTTTGTGATTGATGAAGGAATCTTACGACTAAAGATATTTATTCGAATCCTTTCACCTTGGATGCAGCCGTCGATAATGTAAGGATTTCCTTCCGTTCGACCGGAGCAGTAACAGTACTTGACAGCTTGTTCGACCGGAGCAGTAACAGTACTTGACTATAGGTTGCTTGATTGGTGGATGCAATTTGACAGCTTGGTTGGTCCATCATATCGCCCGAGAGCAGCGCGTCTCCAAGAGCATCCACAGTGTATAGACTCCTTTAAAAGGTCTTAAGGTGACACATATGAGTGGATCTTAATCGTAAAAATGTCACAATGTGTAGTACCCCTTTCTCCTATTGGTGGAACTCACATCCAAATAAAACATCTCTCAATCCTCTTCTCTCACCTCCTATGGAACCGGTTCCTAACTAAGCCTCTATTTCTATTATCTCTCCCCTAAGACCCCTTGTTACAATGTGTAGTATCTCTTTCTCCTCTTTTCTCTTCTTTAAGACCCCTTCTAAAACCACACTATGGATGCTCCAACATTGCTGGTATGGAAAAGAAAATCCTTCGGTCTTAATTGGAGGCAGAATTGGGGAGCAGGGAGAGGTGCTACGTTGACGTTTTGTTTTTTGCCGTCGGATTCCCACGTGGCAGCTTCTCTCACATCCGATTAAATTTTTGCTTTGCGTGCCCGCTGCCTTCATGTCGTCATCTTCTCTCAATTCTTTGGCTGATTTCCTTTCCCCGCCTAACGCTTAGCAGCGAGGCCCAGAGCTCGCCCGCATTGTCATCCCCTCCCCTCCTCCTGGCGCCCCTGCCTCGCTTCCTTCCATCTCCGACCCTCGCAGCCCGCTGCTTCGTCCTCTTCCTTGGCAGCTCGGCTCCCCTTTTTCTTCCTCCTCCCTGGCAGCCTAGTTCCCCTTCTCATCCAATCTCCCTCCACGCTTCCTCCGCCGCTCCTCCCTTCCCTCCCCCCTCGCCTCAATCCCATCCACCTTCCTCTCCTCGGCCCCTAGACCCATCCCTCCACCTTCCTCCCTCACCGCCTTCCTCCACTAGCGCTGCGGCAGCCACCGCCGATTTCCCCCTCGCTTTTCTCCGGCTCTTCTTCTCCTGGCACCAACGCTACCGCTCAGTAATGTGGCTAGGGCGCCACCTCGTCGGCCTTGTCGGTGCCGACCTCCTCGCCCACGACCCCACCAAGAAGGCCCCAAGGCTCCTTCTTCCCCAGCCTCACCTCACCCTTTTCCGCTTGATGGATTTGGATCTGTAGAGATAGAAAGGGATAGCCACCTTGAAATGGTCGACATTGCTCAATAAGGTCGTCTTCGCCGGCCAGCAGCAGGAGCCGTCGTCACTGCCGCCGCCACCGGCGTTCTCGCTCCACCACCACTAGTAGAGCCACCAGGTCGACCCCGACCACACCAACCCGCGCCTCAGCTCCGCCCACCAGCGGGACCGCTAAGGATGGTGGGGTCGGAGGTGGCGGCGACTCCGCGGCGGCGTTCGATGCGGCGTCCGGGAACTCGACTTCGCCGCCGCATCCCTCGCCAGGTGGGCCCCAACGGCGTCCTGTCTTGCCTGAATCCATTAATGTGTACATAGCTCTGACGCGATCTGGCGAGCCACCAGCCGACCTAACCACGCCACCCATGGCTCGGCTCTCCACCAAAGCGGAGCGCTGAGGATGGTGGAGTCGGAGGTGGCAGCAACCACGTGTTGGCGTTCGATGTGGCGTCCAGGAACTCGGCCTCCGCTGCCGCATCCCGTGCCAGGTGGGCCCAACGCTGGTCCTGTCTTGCCTGAATCCATTAATGCATAGGCAGCTCTGATGCAATCCTGTTGCATGGCTTTTCGGATTGAGCAATGGCAGCCGGATTTGGATTCGAGAGCACTCCATCGTAGATGCTTATTTTCCCCTTCCTCTGCATTTTTGTTCCCTCTTTGGAGATTTGGTTGGTGGATGCCAGATTGTGCGTTAGATTAACGTTCTGACCTTGCGGATTGATAAAACTGAATGTGATTTTTAGCTCAAGCTTGCAATGAGGCTGCAGTTTTTTTTTGTTGATTAACGTTTTGATCTTGCGGATTCATACAACTGGATGTGTTTTTTAGCTTAAGCTTGCCATGAAACTGCAAATTTGATGGGTTTGCTCGTATGCCTTCAGGTGAAATGATGTTGGACTAGGATGGCGGTTGGACGAGGCGTAAGCCGCATGGTCAATTCATGGATTTGAATGCGGCTGTATGCCATGGTACTCGTCCTTTTGGTTTTGTTTTGCGTTTACATGTGCTTCTGTATAATTACATAGCTTCGGTTTTACGCATTTCTTTTAGTAGAGAAAATGGAATGTTTAGTTGTCACGATTGAGGCCAACTTGATTCATGTTTGCATTGGCGATGCTGTAGGATTAAGATGGTGCATATCATTCTAAGATATCGTTTAAAGTTGATAGAGTTTGTGTAAGATTGCCGGTGTGGTTATGCTCTAAATTCGAATATCCAATTGCTGACATTTGAATGCCTTGCTAGGGTTATGCTTATTTTTCTATTGGAGAAGAAGCATGAATTATTTGATGTGCTAAATGTCTTGACGTATTCCAAATTCCACAGCAAGAGGCCTCATTGTCTAAATGTGCTAAGTGCTAACACATCATTTTTTACGTAAGTGCAAATTGAGCGCATATGTTACTACTATCGTATTGATATGCCAAAAGGGTGGTTAGCATTCTCTGTGACCCCTTGTGCTCCACGGTAAGTTAACATTGGTTGTACAAGTGTTAATGAAGGTTGCTACTGCAATCACTGTGGAGTTACGTAATAGGTCCCTTAGAACCCATTACAAGATTTCATATGTGAAGAAACAACTATATAGAGAATGGAGACTTATAAGTCGTGATTCGCTTTGTATATATGCTTGTTTTTTGGTTTGGAAATTCATATTCTTTATCGCTCAGTTGTTCTTTTGCCATTGCTCCACTGTTTGTTAAACAACGTTAGACTACCAAGCCACTGTATAAATAGCATTCCTGTTAGAAACAATTTATTTTGATCCAAAAATGAAGTCTAGGTGTAATCGCCTTTAGGTTATGCCCAAATAATTTTCATTCATACTCAAGTCTTTCTTGTGAAGCCATTTTGAATGCCTTGCTAGGGTTATGCTCATGTTTCTATTGGAGAAGAGCTTGAATTATTTGATGTGCTAAATGTCTTGACATATTCCAAATTCCACAGCAAAAGGCCTTATTGTTTAAATGTGCTAAGTGCTAACACATCATTTTTTTTACGTAAGTGCAAATTGAACACATATGTTACTACTATCGTATTGATATGCCAAGAGGATTGTTAGCATTCTCTGTGACCCCTTGTGCTCTACGGTCAGTTAACATTTGTTGTACAAGTGTTAATGAAGGTTGCTACTGCAATCACTATGGAGTTACGTAATAGGTCTACTTAGAACCCATTGCATAGATTTCATATGTGAAGAAACAACTATATAGAGAATGGAGGCTTATAAGCCGTATTTTGTATATATGCTTGTTTTTTTGGTCTGGAAATTCATATTCTTTATCGCTCAGTTGTTCTTTTGCCATTGCTCCACTGTTTGTTAAACAACGTTAGACTACCAAGCCATTGTATAAATAGCATTCCTGTTAGAAGCAATTTATTTTCATCCAAAATTGAAGTCTAGGTGTAATCGCCTTTAGCTTATGCCTGAAATAATTTTCATTCAAACTCAGCCTTTCTTGTGAAGCCATTCGTGATTTACCTAATTGGGTATTGAAATGGAGTATGAGTTCAGCATATTTTAACACAATGATCAATCACTAGTTTGATGAACCTACTGTTTCAATCATGCAGGTCAAGCTAAGCAGGATTATTGGAGTGCAATAAAGGGCGGTCAAGGAAAAATTAAAGGCAATACAACTAACGGAGGAAAGTACTATTTATTTGCACATTTGCCTGTTGATGTTGTTTTCAGATTTGTTCTCCCTATTTTAGTCCTGTGAGGTATCTGAGGTAGATGATACGTCTAAATTAAATCCTAGATGTTCGAAAGAGAAGAAAAGCCTCATGCTTGCCAAAATAAATAAACATCTATGAGTGAAATTGAATTCGTTGAGCCAGTTTAGCGGAGCCTATTATTATTTTCCTTATGATGTGTTATCTTACATGTATCTACAGAAAACTAGTGGAGTATATTTTTCTATTCTTTGTTACACGACTGCATATTTGCTTTATGATTACAAGCATTACCTGTTTGATTTACTTGTACTTTTACTCATGCTTCTCTACCATTTATGTTTCTTTCCTACTAATGAGAACCCATCCCTTGGCGCGCCAAGACGCGCACGGGGCAGCTAGTTGTCATCATTCGACAAGAAAACCTTGACATGAGACAGCACCGGATCTGATTGTTGTACGAAGCCATTTTGGTGGACAAGTGTTAAACGAAAGCCTCGCAATTCCCTTTGGACCTGGACGGCGCGGCAGCAATTCCCCATCTGCTTCCTTCTCCATGATCGCCCGGTCGTTGATGCATAGACTAATGCATGAGCCGACTGTGTCGTTCGTATCATAATCGAACAAGTACACCTCCAAACCGCAACCAACGATGGACAAGTTATTAGATTCTCTGATAGTAATGCCTTTAACAGGGGACTCCCAGGACACGTTGTAGGTGCTGTGTCGGATTCAGATTTTTAAAATCTCGAATCCTATATTAAAATTATTGTGCTATTCTCTGGATCAGTAGACAGTATTCACAGACATATTGCTGAATCATTTCATACAAGTCGTAAGATCAAACCGTCTAATATATTACAAACATCAGAGTGACATAGATCATGTTGGGTCGAGTTTTACAAGACGGGCCGAACAGGCCAAACAATTACATTGCAAAAGCAGCCGAAACACGCAGGTTTCGACCACCTGATCAAACGGGAGTTCCAACCACCTAATTGAAAACTACAGCGGAAGCAAAAGAGACAGAGCAAATCTCTCCACAGGCAAGCAACTGGGATACTCGTCTAAGACTGGTATTAACCAGGGACCTGGACAATACCGGTCGTACACAAGTACCGATGAGCCAGCTAGACTGGGGCGAGACCAAGACTACTCAAAACTAGACTACTCTTCATCATTGTCTTGTCCATTGACTTCGGGGTCCTCATAATAGTCGTAGTCTCCTTGATCCATAGGATTTGAAGGGTTTGGGAAAGAGCGAGAATGAGCACAACTTCCGTGCTCGTGAGCCAACACACAAGATATAATAATATACATACAAGGCTTGACAAGGGAGGCTCAGGTTTTTTTGTTTGCTAAAGCAATGTTTTCAATTATCAATATTAGTAAAGTCCTATCACTTAGTATTTTTAACCAAATTACATTTTGTAAACGGAGAGTAACTGTGCAATATTAAATAACAGTAGAGACTACCTTCACCTATGCTTATTCGAAATGTGGCTACGACCACTATTAACAACACTGCGTACGACCACCTGGGAACAACATCGAGTACGGCCACCCAGGAGCAACACTAGGTACGAGTTACATCAGCCTGTCCAGTTTTTAACTGTAGGATCGCATAGCACAATCAGGGGGGTGAATCATTGTACTGATTTCTTGCTCACAAATCAGCCATACTCGCCATGCACATGCACTGCTCGAACAAGAACAATCCTGAGACAATGCTTAGAGAACCATGATGCCAAAGAGAACAAGAACTTCTTGAATAGATCTTATATCATATTTCTCAATCTTGTTACTGTGTCTACAAAGTGCTCTTCAAGCACCCCTCAAAGCTTTCTACTGAAAAGACCTCTATGGCTCTACCGCAAAAACCACGTATCCAAAAGCCACGGGAAAACACTTCCCATCTGCCTCCTTTTATAGGCAAAGACTAATGTGTATCCTCAACGATACGGACACGGAATCCTATCTCTTCCGAGAATCAAGGGACCCGAAACCCTTCCAAACACGGATTTTCCAATATCTCTAAACCTTCTAGATATGGAACATCTTCCATATCTCCTCACGCGTAGTAAGCCTTCAGGACCGCTCCTCCCCAAGCTTCTCCGTGCATCAGCATCCACCTTTGATCTCCACGTACTCTAGTGCAAGCCCGACCACCCCGTGACATACTAGACCTCTTGAACCTCAGATTTCCCCATCCTAGCCCCGGTCCTAATTGTCATCGACCATGGTCGTCTTCACGCTCAACCTGCACCTACAAAGACCAAAGAACATATTCCTGGTACAAGTTCTCCAACTTGACCAATATCAGTTCACACACGCATATCATATACTTCCAAACATCAATTAACACTATCCATAACAACCTCGAAGTCTATGACCACTTCAACAAGGTCCGCGACCAGTTCCAGTATGTCTAAGACCACCTCCAAGACGTCCACGACCACTTCACCAAGTCTACGACCACTCACCTACACTGTAGCACTCGAAGCATACAGTAATTGAGATGAATAGGGTGGTCTTGTGAAGACCTCCGGGTGGTCCTGTGAAGACCTCCGGGTGGTCCTGCAAGACCTCATGAAAGACCTTCTGAAAGGTCCTGGAAGACCTCTTGAGTGGTCTGGAAAACCTCTTGAAAGACCTCTTGAGAGGACCTGGAAGACCTCCTGAAAGACCTCTAGGGTGGTCTTTAAAAAACTTCCGGGGTGGTCTTTGAAAAACTTCCGGGAGGTCCTTGAAGACCTCCGAGTGGTCCTGAGAAAACGTCCTTTTTGCAAAGACAACCCTCTTGTCCTTTTTGCAAAGACCACCTCCTTGCTATAGTACCCACGATGAACAGTATCGGAGCTGCAGTACTCGAAAAACCTCGTCACTACAGTAACCGGAAGACCACATTGTTACAGTACCTGGAAGATCTCCTAGCTACAGTACTTGATGAACAATACTCGGAGCTACATCCCTGGAAGACCTCCTCACTACAGTACTCGAAAGACCTCCAGGTTGATCTGCGTTGATGCTCATAGGGAGGTCCTGAGTGGTCCAGATTGATCCACGTTGGTGTTCATGGGGAGGTCCTGAGTGGTCCAGATTGATCCACATTGGTGCTCCTGGGGGAGGACCTAGATGGTCGAGATTACACCTAGAGAGGTCCTGGATGGACGAGATTGATCCAGGGGGAGGTCCTGGACTACCTCCTTAGAATCACAGGGAATAACCGACCACCCGAAACTTTCGCAACCGCAAGTTCTAAAGCAACTCATAAGTCAATTATTCATTAGCAAAACCACGACAAAGCCGCGTGGTCTAACAATCTCCCCCTTGATGAATATATTGACAACACTTCAAAAAAGATAGAAGAATTTGCGAAAAGAAAGTTTCAAAAACTGCAAAGCATCAAATCGAGAAAACTCAAACTCCCCCTCAACACCAGCACAAGCACTAATTCATTTCTCCCATCTTTCTCGCCGTTTGGCAATATACTCAGCAAGAACTTCCGAGAGAGAAAACATTAGAGAGAAAGTAAGGAGAGTAAAAAGCAAGAAGCTGAGTCGATTTTTCAAATCAATTTAATAGATTAACCAAGCCATCTTTTTGAGTAGAGCTTAACAGGATCATATAAAAACATGTATCATGTAGCAAAGTCAAAACAAATTTGTAAAATGATTAAACAGTTTTAATTCAATGACATGGCATCTCAAACAATAACTAAAACGATTATAAGACCACAAAGAGATGTCACCATGAAAAGTTAAAGCCTAACAGTGAGGCAAATGTTAAATCTAGATGAGCTATCAGTCTCATATTAACACCCTATTGCTTCACATTCAAATCTTATGCATGTGGCATGCTTGTAGCATACTTCTTTTCAAGGTGGTATGCTTGAAGCATACTTTTTTTCACTGGTGGCATGCTTGAAGTATACTTCTTTTCATTTGAGCACTTTTGTGTGCATTTTTTTGAATACATAGATATGTATGGCATGCTTGAAGCATACATCTTTTCAAAGGTCTCTTTCTCAATTTTTTTAATTTATAACATGCCAAAATGAGTGAGCATCACAGGATTGCAATGAGAGACATACTTGCTTCAAATCCATGATTTAAAACAAGACTCACAAACAAGCTCATCCTTTTCGATGAACATCATAAAGTGATAACAATAATCAATCTGGTCAAAGTATTCAGCCATGTCATGCTTTAGTTCTAATGTAACAAATTAATTATAATCAGCCAAGATCAAAGCTACATAGTACATGAATAAATATGATAAAGAAAGCTCTACAACTCATTTGATTTCAATGGCTTGGACTTGATGATCTGTTTGACAAGACAAAGCTTCTAAACTTTTAAACCCAAACTCCCCCTCAGAATAAGCTCATAGGATGCAACACACCCATTTCACTTCGCAAAAGGCAGATCGTGCATAATCAAACAGTTTTGAGAGAAAATCAGCAATCTAAAACTCAACAAGGTGTAGAGCAACGTCACCCTTTCCACATGGTCTCTCAGAAAGTGAAATCTCTTGAAAGTCAACAAAGAAGGTGAAGAACCATCAAGTGTTCCAATCAAGCAATGGCGTAAAAGACATGAACCAAATCAAGCTCATGTTCTCCAACCTAGTCAGTTGATCTTACATCACAGGAAACATTGGTCTCACAGAACTAGGGTTAGTGAAATAAGATTTAGGAATCTAGTACTAAGATACACGACGAACAGGAGCAGCAAAACTAGAACCAGAAACATGTGTGCGTGAGCGATCAGAATGCCAAAAGGAAGCATGTCTAACTGCCCCTTGAAATGCAGCCAATGTTGAACGAGAATTATTTGAATTATAGCCCAAACCAGCACGTGAAACAGATTTAAAGCCATCATGAAAGTCCTCTAATTTCTTATTAGTTCTAGGGACAACAAAAAAGGTCACACGTTTTTGCCTTAAGGCATTCAGTCTTTCCTTTTTCTCTTTCTTAGCTTGTCGGAAGCAAAATTGAACCAAATGACCTTCTTTGCCACAATGAGTGCAGTGATACTTGAATTTATGAGAAGTTGTATCTATTGCCTTTACAGCACTCACTTTGGTAGATGAGTTCGTTAAAATAATTTGTTTTGATTCAGATTCTACTTTAAAATTTTCAGGTTCAAGAAGCTTAACAACCTTAGGAGGATGATTCTTGGCATGCTCAACAAAGTTAAATCCTAGACCTTGACTTTTAATACTCACTATTGACTTGTCTAGGATCATATTCAAAATTTTCTTGCCAAAAGAGAATCTCTCTAAAGTGTCCTTAAGATACTCATTTTCTTTAGCTAGAGTAGGACAAGCTGTGCATTTGATAGATTCATTCACAATTTTCTTCGAAGCACTAGACTGAGCCGACCTTTTCTTTTCAGCAAAATCAGCAAGTTCTCTGGTCAAAGCTTCAATTTCTATTGTAAATTTAGGACAGTTAGAGCAAGAAGCTATCTCATGATAAAGCATCTGTTGAATTGATTCCTGAGATGAATTTAGTCTAGCTTCTAGCAATTTATAATTAGAGAAAGTTTTAAATTGAGTATTTGAAATACTTGACTCTAAACATGTAGAAGCACTAAACTTGAGCTTTTCAATTTCATCATTTGCAAGTTTTAACTTTTCATCACAAGAGTCATGTGCTAGTCTTAAATCATCAAATTTAGCATTTATTGACCTACCAGTCTCCAACTCAGAATGTAAAACTTGACAAGACTCACATGATTCATCATCAGAAATAGAAGCTCTAAGTCTATTAATTTCAGAAGTTAAGCTTTCAACAAGACAATTATTTTCTTTCAGTTCCTTTTTTGTCTTTTTCAATTCAATAGCAAGTTTAATCAAACCATCTTCAAGTTCATCATATGATGGTCTTACTTCATCGGGATCACTGTCGTCGTCGTTGCTTGCCAGGAAGCACATGCCCGTGAAGTCATCGTTGTCATTCTTCTTATCTTTAGGATCATTATTGTCGTGGTTGTCGTCGTCGCAGCTCTCATATTCCACATCACTCAAACCAAGTTGCTCAATAGCCGAAAGAACCTTTTCAGCAAATTTTCGATGAAAATTTCCACCCTTAGTGTTGCTGTTCTTGGATGACCGACCATAGTAGTTCTTTTCTTCTCTGATCACTTTCCCCTTGAGCTTGGGACATTCAGCCTTAATGTGACCTCGCTCGCCACATTCATAGCACTTGATCGAACTTGAGATGTCTCCTCGCTTCCTCATCTTCATGTTGTTGAGTGCCTTGTATGCTCGTGAGGAGATCAATACCAAATCCTCTTTAGGGAGTTGTTCGAGCTATTCATGTAACAAAGAAGATAAGGCAGACACAAGAAAAGAGCTCGAAGAAGCAGCCTGCATGGGATTAGTTACAAGTGCTAAAGATGAAGATTTATCAATCTTGGATGGCACAGCTTCCATCTCATAGGTTTTCAATCTAGAGTAAAGATCATCCATGGTTAAAATATCTAGATCGATAGTTTGATTGATCGTTGTGACAACCATCAACCACTAAGAACCTAAAGATCTCAAAATTTTAGATGCATTATCTTCATCAGTAGGAATAACATCAACGCCACGCAAACTACTCAGTATCTTCTCAAAGCGAGCAAAAAGATCATCAATAGATTCACCAGATTTCATAGCAAAATCAGAATACTCTTTTTGATAAAGATTTTTATGCACTTTTTTTTTATTTTAGTGGTTCCTTCATGATAATCGCAAAGAGTTTTCCATATCAAGTGGGCAGAATTAATATGAGCTACGCGATCAAATTCTTCGTGAGAAATCCCTTGAAACAACAAGTTACGAACTTGAGCATTCAGATCAACATCTGTTTTTATTTAGATTAGTAACAGTAGTAGGAACCACATAAGGGCTAGAAACCTTATTCCAAATATCATTACCTTGAGCCTCAATGTAAGCTTGCATACGACACTTCCAAAAAGCAAAATCAGTACTTTCTAGCATGGGAGGTCGATTCACATACCTCTCTGACGCCATAGCAACCTTGCTCTAATACCACTTGTAGGATCGTATAGCACAATCAGAGGGGGGTGAATGATTGTACCAATTTCTTGCTCACAAATCAGCCGTACTCGCCGTGCACATGCACTACTCGAACAAGAACAATCCTGAGACAATGCTCAGAGAACCACGACGCCAAAGAGAACAAGAACTTCTTGAATAGATATGATCTCTTATTTCTCAATCTTGTTCTGTGTCTACAAAGTGCCCTTCAAGCACCCCTCAAAGCTTTCTACCGAAAGACCTCTATGGCTCTACCGCAAAAGCCACGTATCCAAAAGCTACGGGAAAACACTTCCCTTCTGCCTCCTTTTATAGGCAAAGAATAATTCGTATCCTCAACGACACGGACATGGAATCCTATCTCTTCCGAGAATCAAGGGACCCGAAACCCTTCCAAACACGGGTTTTCCAATATCTCTAAACCTTCTAGATATGGAACACCTTCCATATCTCTTCACGCGTAGTAAGCCTTCAGGACTGCTCCTCCCGAAGCTTCTCCATGCATCATCATCCACTTTTGATCTCCACGTGCTCCAACGCAAGCCCGACCACCTCGTGACATCCTAGACCTCTTGAACCTAAGATTTCCCCATCCTAGTCCTGGTCCTCCTTATCATCGACCATGGTCATATTCACGCTCAACATGCACATGCAAAGACCAAAGAACATATTCCCAGCACAAGTTCTCCAACTTGACCAATATCAGTTCACACACGCATATCATATACTCTCAAACATCAATTAACACTATCCATAACAACCTCGAAGTCTATGATCACTTCAACAAGGTCCACGACTAGTTCCAGTATGTCTACGACCACCTCCAAGATGTCCACGACCACTTCACCAAGTCTACGACCACTCACCTGCACTGTAGTACTCGAAACATACAGTAATTGGGATGAATATGGTGGTCTTGTGAAGACCTCCGGGTGGTCCTGCAAGACCTCGTGAAAGACCTCCTGAGAGGTCCTGGAAGACCTCGTGAGTGGTCCTGAAAAACCTCCTGAAAGACCTCCTGAGAGGTCCTGGAAGACCTCCTGAAAGACCTCTAGGGTGGTCTTTAAAAAACTTCCGAGGTGGTCTTTGAAAAACTTCTGGGAGGTCATTGAAGACCTCTGGGTGGTCCTGAGAAAACATCCTTTTTGCAATGACAACCCTCTTGTCCTTTTTGCAAAGTCAACCCTCTTGTCCTTCTTGCAAAGACCACCTCCTTGCTATAGTACCCGTGATGAATAGTATCAGAGCTGCAGTACTCGAAAAATCTCCTCGCTACAGTAACTGGAAGACCACCTTGCTATAGTACCTAGAAGACCTCCTCGCTACAGTACTTGATGAACAGTACGCGGAGCTACAGTACCTGAAAGACCTCCTCGCTACAGTACTCGAAAGACCTCCAAGTTGATCCGCGTTGATGCTCATGGGGAGGTCCTGAGTGGTCGAGATTGATCCACGTTGGTGCCCATGGGGAGGTCCTAAGTGGTCCAGATTGATCCACGTTGGTGCTTGTGGGGAGGTCCTGAGTGGTCCAGATTGATCCACGTCGATGCTCTGGGAAGGTCCTGGATGGACAAGATTGATCCTGGGGAGGTCCTGGATGGTCCCAATTGATCCACATCAATGCTCCTGGGGAAGGTCCTGGATGGACGTGATTTATCCACGTTGATGCTCTTGGGAAGGTCCTGGGTGGTCCAGATTGATGCGCGTTGGTTCTCCTGGGGAGGTCCTAGACGATCCAGATTAATGCGCGTTGGTTATCCTAGGGGAGGACCTGGATGATGAGATTACACCTGGGGAGGTCCTAGATGGACGAGATTGATCCAGGGGGAGGTCCTGGACTACCTCCTTAGAATCACAGGGAACAACCGACCACCCGAAACTTTCGCAACTGCAAATTCCAAAGCAACTCATAAGTCAATTATTCATAGCAAAACCACGACAAAGCCGCATGGTCTAACATTAACCCAACCACAAAGGTTTTTGAAATAGAACTAACTCTAGTGAAGTTTCCATGTCCGCCTTTGACCGTAGGCACGGCTGTTTCAACAGTTTTACACTCTACAGAGGTTTGTACACTGTACGCACAAGAGATAATCAACTCGTAGCCCCACACGATTCCTTAGTCATGTGGTCGAGAGACCATCATAGTAACTTTTCAAATCATCTCGCCCTTTCTATCGTCTCACCCATATGGGGTTGCACCTATACGTTGTGCGGGATGTTCACCACAACGACTAGCACAACTGGCCCCGACCACAACGAATAGCGCAGCTGGCAACTTCACCTTACCACGGTGTCCCTTTCAAGTTGGAATGCATTCGCCACTTGTACTGCCCTAATCCTCTCCAGCGAGATGACTTTCAGGGTTCGATAACTTTACTAAACCAAGTTGCACTTGGGTGGTCACAGAGGGCGCCATACGGGGACAAGGTGGACGGGAGCGCGGCAGAGCGGGCAAACAGTCGAAAGGAGGTTTTCGACCACATGGTCGAAAGGAAGAAAAAGGGGCAGGGGAAGGACAGAGGTTAGATCGGTCGGGCCCAACTGAGAGGATTTGAATTGGAACTGGGATTCAAGCTGAAACTCAAAACCCAAATTTTAAAATGAGACAAAAACTAAAGAATTTTGCGATTACAAAAAAAAAATTAAATAGGTTTTAAAAACAAAAAGACAAACGAAAAGATACAAACGACATCCGAGACGGGATGTTACATGTTGGTGCCTGGTCTCATGGTAACGTTGAAGCCTACCGGGGATCAAGCTGAGTCGTTACGTAGGTCACTGATCTGAGTAGTACTATCCCGAAGGGGTAGGGGATATCGGCGACGTCCCCGCAGCTGGAGGGACAGTGAGCCAGGGATTCATTAGAAGGATATATACATGATCCCTCCGGCGACCACTGACGCCCGAGGCACTACTCCGAAGCACATGAACAATGCTGTTGGGGCACTATATTAAGGTAAGCACATGATAACGTCTGAGTCAGGGGGGCAGCAGTCCCATCAGATGTGACGGTCGCTGCTGGGGCCAAGACGACTCGACCTCGAATAATGCAAGCCAACTTCAATGGCGAGAGTGCTAATGTGCTACGACCTATGGGAAAGTGGCAGGTTAGACATGTCAACATTGCCACGTGTTGTCGCTAGTCTACGTACGATTTTTCCACGCATCCAGTAGTTGTCAATCAGGAAAGATGCAGAGTAGCGTCCTAATCGTAGAGAATCATTATTTGGAAATTTAATATGGGCTGCTACCGTCTTACTACTAAGTAGATGGTGAAATTAGTGTTGTTGTGCTAGCTGAAAGATACCAAGCTAGAAATTTTATAAGTAATATGTTGAGTATGATCACTTATATCATAATAAACTAGGATTTGGAGAGATGTGCAATTAGGATTCCTATATAAATCCTAATATCATTAGAATTTCTACTTTATTTTGGAGGAGAACTAGGAGGACTACATATAGCTATAAGGGGTAGCTAGTCATGGTGAACATAAGCCACAATCAACTCATCCAAACTAAGAGGGCACAGGAGGATTAGATGCTATGGGTTATTCTTTAGCACTAGATTTTTGTATAGGGTAAGGATCCAAAGGTCCTAAAAGATCCGAGAGGGTTGTGAGAGAGGGACAATCCCTTGTTCTATATTATTTTTCTCTCGTCGTGATTATTTCGCCGACGACAATAAATTTGTGGATTCGCGTGGCTTAGACGAACTCAAATATAGAGTAGTACGGACTTGGGTGTACACAACAGAAGAAAAACGACACGAAGAAAGAAAAGCATCAAGGATAACTAGCAAGAGGCAATCTCATCTCTCCTCCAATCACCTATAACAAGCACCAACCCAACGCAAAACAACAGTAATGGCCCAGCCCATCAATGCATAAGTGCAGCAGCGTCAAGGCAATTTTCTCAGGTGGCAGGAGACGATATGACTTCACCAACAGTTGAGCCTCCAAGAGACTTTAGTGGTTTGCATAGCGAACGCACTTGCACAGCCTTTTCCTGGGAGGGGACGGGATACAATAAGAAGGGGCAAGAGATGACCACTCCAAGCTTCTCCTTCCTGGTGATGATGTCACAGGCGGTGGAGATGAGCCAAGTCGTCTCCTCCCGGGTGGCGTACTCACCGCTGGTGTCGAGCACATCTGAAGGCACAAGCCCCTCACTACTACAAAAAAGATATTCACAGACGGTTCAAAAACGTCATCACGCAGGCGGTTTAAATAAACCGCCCGAGTTTATAGGTCGATGATGACATGAGGTCATCATGCATGGTTTTCAAACCGCTCGTGATGCATACTTTCCTGCATTGTTATTAACTAAGAACCGTTTATGATAGGAACCTATCACCACAAACCGCTCAGTGATAGGAACCTATCACGCAGCGGTTTAATAACTGAAACCATCTGTGATAAGTATATATCATAGACGGTTTGTGCATCAAACCGCTGTGATGACTTTTCTCTATAAAGCCCCAGCGGTGGTTGCTTGTGCCATTAAGCGGCATCATATATATATTGTTCGTAGTCTCTCGGCCACTTTGGAGGGATCGTCCACATGACATGAGAAGGATGAGGCGCAGTAGCCATGGGCAATCTCATTGAGCCCTGCAAGTTTAAGAAATATGGATGCAAGGTGATTGTTAGGACATCAATTAACACGGATGTTGTCGATAGAAGTAATTGGGAACGCTATGCAATTACATGCTCAAGAATTGTTGGTTGTTGATAGATGATGCCACTTCCGGTTGGAGTACTCTGGCACGCCATCTATCAACATAGCGACGCCCAATTACTTCGACAACATCCGTAATTGATGTCCCGACGCCTCCTTGCATCCATACTTCTTAAACCCACAGGGCTCAATGAGATTGTTCGTGATCACCGCCTCATCCTTCTCATGTCATGCTCACTTCTAAAGTGGTGGACTACAAACAATATAATATATATATATATATATATATATATATATATATATATATATATATATATATATATATATATATATATATATATATGATACCGTTTTAATGGCACAAGCGTACCACCGCTGGAGACTTTATAGAGAAGAGATTATGAATGGAATGGTAGGATGTACAGGGACGCAAGGTAGGAGAACATGACTGCATGAACACATTACACAAACAAAGGTGAAATGAATGGCGAGAGACAGAGAAGAGGTGTTGTAGTAGTTTTTGACTAATTTGGTCTTGTTTTTGAATACAATACACACCAAGCCTAAACCTTTACAAATCTAAAAAGTTAATTGCAGCCAAGCCCCATCCGAACCACATCCAATATAAGCCAACCAAGCACAAAGCTAGAACCAGCATCAATAACCCTTAGTATCCATCAGAGAGCATTTACCAAACCCACCATCCCCATTCATTTTTGTCAATCTAAACCCACAGCATGAACTAAGCAAGATGCATATATATAGAATGCACATACACCAATAGCTCTCAGTTTACATTTCACAAAGCAAGGGGACTATTAATATGAACTAATTATCAATTCAATTTTAGCATAAGACTATTAACATCATTGAGCAGTTCAACAGCTAGCAAGGTGCCACTAGCCAACAGGCATCTGCATGATCATTGCATTCATTTATATTTATGATTTCTCTATACTTCTCTCTACATGTATGTATTACACATTTACACTTCTCTGCAATGATGCACTTCTCTTCATGTATGTATGTATTACACATTTAGCATCTGAGCTCTGGCCAATGGCCATCACCATTAGCATCAACCAAAAACCAGACAACATCAAGAAGACAAGAAGGAGACTTACGCGTTAGTGGGAGAGCCGGAGAGGTTGGAGGCACGAGGGAGGTCCGAGGTAGCGCAACGAGCCGGCGACAAGAGGGAGGAGGAGCTGGAGCTACGGTGTAGGGAGGAGGAGCCAGGGCCGGCGGCGCAGCGAGGGGTGACTGGGAGTTTGATCCGGCGGCGTAGGGAGGAGGGAGCATGATCTGGAGGTGCGGGAGCTGGTGGCGAGGGAGAAGGAGCTCGGTTCACAAGAATACCAACAGCACAAACCAATAGGTGATAGATCTGTCTTACCTCGACATCGCCGGTGGAGAGGTAGTCGGGGGTCGCATACGCCGGGGGGAGGAGGAAGAGGGAAGGCGTGGCGTCACCGTGGTTGTGGCACAATGGTCTGCGCACAAGACACTCTTATCATCTGAGTGTCTTGTGCAATGAACTGTCAGGTCTGCCAAACTGTCGGCAACACGGAAGAATGGCGGCGTCGGTGACGGGTCACTTTCGGGTGGGAGGGAAACGAACGAGAGTAAGGCATTGGGAGTGACGAGTTAGAGCGCAAACCTTAGCGGCTGGCTCCTACTAATAAAGAGACTTTTCACAGACGGTTCTATTATGGAACCGTCAGTGATACTTATCACAAACGGTTCCACAATGGAACCATCTGTGAAATGGTTTTTTCTCAAGTATATTTATTTTGTATATACACTTACATGACATGAAGAAATTACATGTTTATATGTCAATTTTGTCATTTAAATACTGCTAAAAATTTGCTTTAACTATATATATATATATATATATATATATATATATATATATATATATAGAGAGAGAGAGAGAGAGAGTAATAATTCAACATATAATTAATATAGTAACTTCACCTCCAAACTTTTTAATTTTTTAATTTTGGAATTTTCATATGGCCAAATAAGCGTGGCGGCTACCGCTACAAAAAAATAAAAAAAAGTAGAAACCTATAAATAAACAAAGTTTTTCTAGTGGCAGAGGTAGGCTGCTATCTCGTCTTCAATACTTCGTAGGCGGCGACGTCGAGGGCGGACAGCTCGTGATCGAACGGCTGAAATCGCCCACCACGACGCGTTCATTCGAGTGTCTCCCGAAGACCCTCGGACTGTTGAACCAAGAAAAATTGAGCCCATAGGCTCTCTTCCCTTGCTTGAGGGGTCTCAGCCTGGTCGACTCGGTCACCTGTCGCCTCGATTACGTAGTGCAAGTGATGGCAAGTCTCTTGGAGACGTGCAACGTCGTTTTAGAGGATCACGTCGATGACACGGTAAACTCGCCGAAAGTGGGAGATCACCCGGAAGACACGGCGGAGGAGGATGTCAAGATGGCGGAAGGTGGCGTCACCGCTCCCAAGCATATTCTCGACACGAGGAGTGAAGACACCGTTGAAACAGTGTTCTTCTGCAACCGGTTCAATGTACAGCGAGAGAGGTGCTTGTACAATGCGGCCAGGTAGGCCATCAATGCTAGCGACAAGGAAGCAGAAGAGGCAACCATTTCTGTTTTTTTTGTATAAGTGGGGATGATCATCTTCGATGGTGGATGATCATTTTTATAAAACAAGGAATAAATTTGGAGCGTGAGACGAAGAGACGAATCGGGGAGCTGAAGCGGCATTGATGCGATGAATTGAGATGCATCGGCATTTAAGAAACTCATCGGGCTTCAATCGAGAGGCAGAGCGATATTATCACATACGGTTATAACAAAAACCATCTATGATATGTAGTAATATCACGCATAAGTTATTATTAAGAACCGTCTGTGATGTTTCACGACGGTTTTTGTTGAAAACCATCTGTGATATGTAGAATTATCACAGATGGTTATTAACAATAACCATCTGTGATAAGTCACAGACGGTTTTAGCTATGAACCGTCTGTGATATTACCTCTTCACGAGCGGTTTTTAGCGCGGCCGAATACGAGCGGTCTCTAAACCAAAACCGCTCAGCGTGATTGCATATAATCTGAGCGGTTTTGGTCAACCGTCTGTGATGAGGCGTCCAGTATTAGCCTTTTTGTAGTAGTGCATGTACTTGCCACTGGTTCCAAGGGCTCGAAGGACAAGCGAGTTTTCCGCAAAGCAGCACTTACAGAGTGACGAAGATTGTTGATTAGTCAAATTATCTGGATATACCTTTATTCAAAAGTAATTTAGATCCTCTATTGGGCCTGAATTAGCTTAATGGGCCCAGAATTAAATACGCAGTCAGAAGGTGGGCCCAAGAACCTTCTCTTTGGATCACTCTAGGACCTCTCTCCTGAAGAGGTCTCTTTGGACCACCCCAGGACCTCTCCCCAGCAGAGGTGGTCCTCAAAGGCAGTTACCCACATGTAGTTAATTACAACCCCACGTGGAGAAGATATTGATCGTTACATCCAGAAACACAACGGTCACCATGAAGGGGCGCGACCATTGACGTGAAGAGGCGCTACTGCAATCAACTGCCAATGCTTGTAGAACTATAAAAGCCTAGCCTGTGTGCCATTGTAAAATAGATTTGCTGATCAAGCCCTAATCCACGTGTATTCACAGATATTTTCCCTGTAATCAGAACATACGTACTCTTTGCAATATACATCACCATTTTGAGTCATTTGGTGAATAGATAGCAATCTCTATTTTTTCTTTATATTCTTGTTTGTTCATTCTGTGACAAGAGTCCCAGACGTCGACAGCTGGCGTCGTCCGTGGGGAGCGCTATCATCATTTTCGCCAACTCAGTTCTGGTAATGTGTCCCGTGCTTTGTTTATGAATCAAAACTTGCCTGCGTGGAGGGAAGAAAGCATCCTCGACATTTCCGACTACGATGATGACATGGAGGAAAACTTCGTCCTCGTATCTAGCAACACCCATGGTTCCTCCGGGGCCATTAATGAGGCACCGTCGCCCACCGAGTCCGCATGCGCTGGCTCTACGCCGGCCGTGCCTTCGTCCACAAATACCGCTGTGGACGAGTACTATTCCGAGCCTATCTCCCTTAGAGCAGGAGATTTGGAAGGTTCCTGGAGCCCAACGTACCATGATGATCTCACTGGCAGTCTCCACATTGAAGGCCTGGAGAGAACATCTAGGAAAAATCTTCTCTTCACGCTACAATACAACTCGTCCTCTTCCTTAGAGGATGATGGCATGTTCACCCCTTCCACCTGTTTCGGTGGTCGTCAAGTCGCCGCGGTCGATGGCAATCAAACCAATCCCGATGATAATCCCGAAGCATCAGGACAACGCCAAGAACGGGAAGAGCAGGAATGCCTCCAACGAGAGGAAGAGGCCCGACAAGCCGATATACGTGCTGCCACACAAGCGCACATCTCGCAGGTTTGCGACCACTACTACCGAGACACCCCTGGCTCCTTAGCGAGGGCACCGCCACAGGCGATGCATACGCCACCGCCGCGGGCAACGATGGCAAGAGATCCAAATGCCTTACCAACCCCTATGGAGGAGGATTCCCCTGCAGAGCGCATTCGCTACCAAGCAAGCGCCATCGCACGTCCTCCGGAAGGATTAACTCCAGAGCAAGGAGCGCAAGTAGTGCGTGCTATCGCACAAGAGCTATAGGATGCGGTAGAGAATATTTCCACTTGATCGCCCACTGTGCTTTCCCAAACGGACTAACACCTATAAGGGTCCTCGATTGGACGCCGAAGGCAAAGCCAAAATTATGGTGCTTTTGGCCGTTACGTTCAAGGCCAAGGTGAGCACGATAACCATTTTTCGGGGCGTGATAGATGTCCCAGATCTCCTGCTGGATGAAATAATTATCGCAACGTACGACAATGTGTTCGATCTTATGCAGGTTGCAAGGCTTTCTCTCCCGGACTAAGAGATGTTATTTGGCCGGAGAAGTTCAAGCCAAGAAATATAGAAAATTTTGAAGGAATGCAAAACTCGTTAGAGTTTCTCCAAGTCTATACTACTGTCATTCAGGCTGCTAGAGGCGTTGATAAGATAATGGCTAATTATTTGCCTACGGTTCTAAAGGGTTTCGCCTGGACCTGGTTGTTCAACCAGCCCGAGGGATCCATACATAATTGGGAGATGCTTTGTAATACATTACAAAGTAACTTTAAAAGTTGTTATGCAAAACTGGGGAAGGCAGATGATTTGCATCGGCTTCACCTAACCCCCGACGAAAATTTATGACAGTTTTTAAAGTGTTTCATAGAAGTCCGTAATACTATCACAAATATTTCTGAGGATTCTGTGATTTGAGCTTTTAAACAGGCGGTGAGATATCGAAGGTTTACAAAGGACCTCAACATCAACCCGCCTAGGTTTATGTCAGAACTTTTGGACATGGCCAATCGGTACTCTGATGCCAATGAGGTAGTAGAGTGGAACCGAATGGTAGACAATGGGACCATCCCTCCTCAGTCAGGTCTTGATGATGTCAAAGAAAAGAAGTCCAAAAGGTCTGAAGCCTCTCGAGCGGTAGAGGAAAACCCAAGAAGAAGGAGAAGGGGAGGTCCAAGAAGTCCACCAGGGAGGTCGTAGCAGTTGACCAGCGACCACCCTATGATAAAAACAAAGGTCCTTGGACCAAAAGTAGGCAAGGAAATCGTTCAAACGACCATACTGCCCCACAATCTGCGAATACGTCTAAGAGCAATGAGCGCTGGTGCCCATTACATAAAGTCCCTGGTCATGACCTTCGCAACTGCCGTACTTGGAAGAAGTAGATGGATGAATACTACGATGGAAAAGGTCCAATGCCTGTCCCATCAGAAGACAGCGGACTACCAGTGGTCCAAAACAATGACAAGGACACGAAAATATCATTTCAAAGGACGATCACCACGTCAATGTCATTTACAAGGGTTTGGCTGCCTACACCTCCAAGCGGCAGTACAAGGCAGTAAGGAGGGACGTCAACAACGTTGAGATCCCACCTGGTCGTCCAGAATACCCCAAGTGGTCAGAGACCTCCCTGACCTTCACTAAGGAGGATGTCCCTAAAGTATGTCTACTTCTCGCAAATTACCTTTAGTAGTTTCCCCTACCATAAGTAATTGTAGAGTAGGGAGAATATTGATAGATAGCGGTAGTTCATTAGACCTGTTATTTATTAATATCTTAGATGAGATGCAAATTCCTTGTTCTAAGATTAAACCAATGATGAGTCCCTTTTATGGGATAGTGTCAGGTATGTCTGTTACACCAATAGGTCAAGTAGTGTTACCAGTAACCTTCGATACGGCTGCTAATTTTTGAACTAGATAGATCACTTTTGAAGTGGTTGATTTTGAGTCTGCCTATAATGCAATTTTGGGAAGACAAACTCTAACAAAGTTCATGGCAGCTACACACCACGCCTACCAGAATATCAAGATCCCTGGTCCAAAGGGCGTAATTGTGGTGCAAGGTGACCAGGCCGTCACACTTTCATGTGATCGTAAGTCGCTAGAACTTGTCGATCAGTTACCTCTGAAAGATCTTACTTTAGAGGATAAAATAGGAAAGGCCGCGAAAGTCAAGGCTATTTCTCAGCCTAATGAGAAGGTAAAGATAGTACCACTTAGCCTCAAGACCAATCCAAAACAATCCAGATTGGCGTGGGATTAAGTGAGAAATAGGAAGACGAGCTCCTCACCTTCCTCCGAGCCAACTCGGATGTCTTTGCGTGGAAGCCATATGATATGCCCGGAGTCCCAAGGGAGGTGATTGAGCATAGGCTAGCCATTCAGCCTGAGAAAAAAAACAAGTCAAATAAAGACTGAGATGCTTCGCCCTGGATCATTAAGAAGCCATCAGAGCAGAGCTCGATAAGCTCCTTAAAGCTGGCTTCATTCGGGAAGTGGATCACCCCGAATGGCTTGCAAATCCAGTCTTGGTCAAGAAATCTAATGGTAAGTGGCGCATGTGCGTAGATTTTACCAGTTTAAATATTGCTTGCCCAAAGGATGACTTCCCTTTGCCTCGCATAGATCAGTTAGTTGATTTTACTGCGGGTTGCGAACTGATGAGTTTTCTTGATGCTTATTTTGGATACCATCAGATCAGCATGGCGAAAGAAGATGAAGAAAAGATAACCTTCATCACACCCTTCGTGTCTACTACTATGTCAAGATGCGGTTCGGGTTAAAAAAATGCTGGAACCACGTACTAGCGTTTGATGCAGAAAACCTTCAGCAGTCAGCTGGGGCGTAATTTAGAGGCCTATGTAGATGACCTCGTTGTAACAAGTAGTACTAAGTATGATGATGTGAAGGATCTTGTAGAGACCTTCGAAAATGTAAACAAACATGGAATAAAGTTTAATCCTGAAAAGTGTACTTTTGGAGTTAATTCTGGCAAGTTGTTTGGTTTCCTTATTTGTTCTCGTGGGATTGAAGTTAATCCCAAGAAAATTCGAGCCATTGAACAATTATGACCACCTTCCACTGTGAAGGAGGTCCAAGCCTTAACTGGTCGAATGGTGGCTCTTAGTCGTTTCATTTCTTGATCAGAGAACATGATTTACCTTTCTTTAAGGTGATCCGCAAGAGTAATAAAAAGTTTCAATGGTCCGAAGAAGCTGACAAAGTCTTTGAAGGCTTAAAAGCTTATCTTTCAAATCCTACAGTATTGGTTTTGCCTTTAGAGGGTGAACCTTTACTAGTTTACTTAGCAGCAACGCCAAATGTAGTCAGTGCAGTACTTATCGTAGAAAGAAAAGGGTCTCAACGACCCATCTACTATGTAAGTGAGGTCTTACATGGACCAAAGGAAAGATATCTTGAGGTCCAAAAGCTAATTTATGCTCTTCTGATGACTTCCAAAAAACTAAGACATTATTTTCAATCTCACAAAATCACAGTACCTTCATCTTTTCCTCTTGGAAATAGACTTCATAACCAACAAGTGTCAGGTCGCATAGCCAAGTGGACAGTAGAACTTGGAGAATTCGATCTTCATTTTACTGCCCGAACGACCATAAAAAGCTAAGCCCTGGCTGACTTTGTGGCTGAATGGACGAACACTGAGAATCAATCTCAAATAAGTCCAGTGCCAAACGACCATTGGACACTGTATTTTGATGGTTCCCGCGAGCTTAAACGCTCAGGGGCTAGGATTTTGTTGATAATACCATAAGGTGATCAACTTCAGTATGTCATACAGTTTCTATTCCCTATCACTAACAATGTGGCAGAGTATGAAGAACTTCTAGCCGAGTTTCGAGCAGCCAAATCCCTTGGAGTCCTTAGGTGTTTAGTGAATGGAGATTCACAATTAGTCGTAAATCAGGTAGCAAAGAAAAATAGATGTTATGATGAGATAATAGCTCAATACCTGGGTGAAGTGAGGAAGTTGGAAAAACACTTTAGGGACTTCGAAGTCCAACATATACCACGCAAGGGAAACTCCTTAGTGGACCAGTTATCGAAATTGGGTTCCTCATGAACACCTGTTCCAACAGGTGTTTTTCTCGAATACCTTACAAAACCTTCAATAGAAACGGGTTTGACCACCTCAGAGGTCGGAGTCATTGAGCAAGATGCAGAGTGGATAAAACCATTGACCACGTATCTCGCATCAGGGACATTGCCCGATGATCCTCAACAAAAGGATAGGTTAATTCGAAGAGCACACATGTATAAGTTGGTCGAAGGATTATTGTATAGGAAGGGAGCACATAGTGTTCTTACGTGTTGCATATCCCAAGACTCCGGGATAAAATTACTAAAAGAAATCCATAGTGGACTTGTGTATTACACATGCATCCTATAGAACCTTGGTTGGCAAAGCATTTCAGCAAGGATATTATTGGCCCACCGCTCTACAAGATGCCATGCACCTTGTTAAGATATGTGAGTAGTGTTAGTTCCATGTGTAATACCCCAAATATATTTAAGTGAGAAGAAATACTTTAGGGAGGAGAACTAATTAGAGAGAGTGGATTTAACAGAAGATTTAGGGGGGTTTTGCATAATTCATACAACTGGGGCTGTGGGCCGAAAGCCCACAGAAACTTGGCCCAAGGGGGCAGCCAAAACCCTAAGGCACCCCCCTTTCCCATGTGCCTCCCTCTCCCACCCCCTGGCTGCCACCCCCCACTCCTCCTGGGCGCCTCCCCTCTGTCCAGCACTCCTTCCTTGTGCCTCTCCCCCTTGGTGGTGCTCCATTGCTACTGCCCAAGAAGAAAAACTATGGGGAAAACCTCCTTTGGATGCTACCGGCCATGGAAGAAAGGGAGAAGAAGTGGGAGAAGGAAGAAGGGAGGTAGATCTCATGGTTGCTCTTACAACTATCAGTGTGTTCTTCAAGGGTAACTCTCAGATTTTGTACGCTTAGTTTTTTAGTTTTGTGATTTGGCGACAACGGGTAATAGATCGAGTGTTGGTAGTCTGTACTGTGATGTAGTTTTAGGGTTGTTAACTGAGAAATTTGATTTGGTCACTTCCTAGAGTTTTCTAGATTATGTCTTTAGCTTTCCATAGAATCTAGGATTATATCGTTTGGATGAACAGATCTTGAGTTATGGATTTTACAACGCTGCTGTCCAGAGGTTCTGTCAGGATTCTGGCAAGTTGTATTAATTGGATAATAGAAATTAGTTAAAAATAATAATTAGAGGATATCACCAACATAAAAATTGTAGGTGATTTAATAAGGTTTCTAGAGAGCTAAAAAATGTAATTTTTTGGATAATCGTACTGAAATTTATGAATATTTTAGTTTTGCTGTCCAGAACATCTGGTAGGTTCTAGTAGTCTTAATAATCTGTTTAGTAGAGATAGTTAATGATAAAATTAGTTAATGATAAAATTAGGGAATCTGACCAACTAGATTAATGTGTATAATTTCGTAAGCTTTCCATAAAATCAAAGAACATCATTTTTGAGTAAACAGAAGAAAACATATGATTTTTAGAAGAGGATTGTCCTATTTTGGGACAAATCGATGTTCATGGGAAGTGATGTTTTGGGTTGCACTAGAGAGCGTAGATAATTATATAATTTTTTTAAATAATGTCGTATCCTCATAAATATCCCCTCAGTGTGGTTATTAAAATGTTCAGATGGTGGTTTGAATCCGAGGGCAGCGCCCTTTTCGCATCATCAAGCTTCACATGGTTGAGGCAAGTGCAATTAGTGGGTAGAATCTAAAGAGAATGTTCATGAATGCTTGTATTATGATTATGTTTTTTACTCATGATTTTCACTGCTGGTTGTTATATTCCCATGATGAATAAATAGATAGGCTCATATACATCATGTCATTATCCTTGAGTCTTCACTACGTGATGGCCAAGTATTGATTTTTGAGGTCCCCGTCATGTATTAGACGGGCATGAGGTCCCCACACTCATGGAGTGTGGGCTTATGGTCCTTGTGCTAGAAGACACATGCATGGGTATACTTTGACGGATGCATACTCCGCATTACCGGTAAATGCAAAGAGTAAAGAAAAAGGTGCATTTGTGGCATTTGCAAAGCATGATCATAGGAGCTAATTTGAGATGAAATATTGTGAATGATTGATTGTGTTAGAGATGAATTTGGATTACTATCTTATTTGTACTTTGCTGAGTCGTGGACTCACGCTTGTTGTTTCGTTTAACTTGACGTACCTCTTACACGGACGTCATGCATGGGAAGGGCTAGAAATAAAGATTGATGCACCCTACCACAAACAACTCCATGAATGCTAATTCTGAAACAAGATTTAATAATTGAGCAATTTGCTATAAGATGATATTTATGGTTATGACCTTATGCATTTGTTACTTTGTAATAATAGAAGTTTCTATGGTTATGATTTAAGTTAGATACTTGATATAATTGATTATGATATTGTTAAATGTTAGAATCCCTTGTATGGTTCAATATTCAAAGGAGACTCTGCCAAAATTTTGGGTATTGTCTTAGACTTTTAATTTGCTAATAGGTTGTTTTAGTAACATTTCAGGCTTATGTTGGGCTAGGGTGTTACACCATGCTAGGCAAGTGCACCAGCCATTTTATCAGTTACAGATCATTCCTTTATCATGGTCTTTTTTGACTTAGAGCATTGATATAGTAGGACCACTACCGCAAGCACCAAATGGGTATAAATTCTTGTTCGTAGCCATTGATACATTCACTAAGTGGATAGAAGATGAGCCAGTCGTTCGTATAACGGCTGCGGCAGCAAAGAAATTCCTTGTGCGAAGCATTGTTACAAGATTTGGAGTACCCAGTCGTCTTATCACAGACAACGGGAGCCAGTTTATTAGTGACGTGTTTCAAGATTATTATGATGAAATTGGCACTAAAACCTGCTTTGCTTCCGTGGCACATCCACAGAGCAATGGAGCAGTAGAAAGAACCAATGAAAAGATTATGCAAGGTATGAAAAAGAGAGTTTTCAATCGCCTTAAGGCATGCTCGAAGAATTGGATGGAAGAGCTCTTATTTGTCCTATGGGCATTGCGCACTACTACCAGTAGAGCAACTGGTGAAACACCATTCGCACTAGTCTACGGTGTATAAGCAGTGCTACCTAGTGAGATTCAGCTAGGTTCAACACGTATAGACCTCCTAGATCAAATAAATCAGGGAGAATTGCGTGAAGACGACGTCAATATGCTGGAAGAAAGATGTGATCGAGCACTATTTGTGGATATCATGGGGATATGCTCACGATCTTAGGATGATGATACAATTGGCAATGGCGTTGAAGGTTTGTCGAAACACGCGTTTTCGACAAAGTTCAAAATGTCGTCGTGTCTCAAAGTGGTCGATCAAGCCATTGTGTGGTCGGGCCGCCTCAGGTGGCGGCCGACCGCCACATTAGCGGTCAGACCGGCCAGGCCTCAACTCAAGCTCAAGCTAAGTGGCTGGTGGTCAGACCGGCCATTGGGTGGTGGTCTGACCGGTCAAAATAGATTTTTGATTTTGGAGCTGGGCCAAAAATAGAGGGTGTAGGTAAGAGAGGGGATTCTCCTACACTTGGTCTCATAATTTTTGGAGCTTCGAGTCAAAAGTTCTATTCGTTTAAAATTTCCAGAAGGTTTCGGATTTTCAAGGAGGAAAATTGGCTAAGTCCCAGCTGGGCGGTCAGACCGGCCAAAGTAGCGATCTGACTGGTTTTCACTTGTTCATCGACCAACTCGGTGGCGATGATTGTTTGGTTAGGTCATATTCATGGGTTTCAGTGTATATGTGTTACATGATGCATGTTTTGACTAACGTGGGTCAAGTTACGAAGAACTTGTTCCCCGAATCGATTTCTTTGTCTATTGTTGTGCAGGATGCTTGGAGGTCAACGACAGTCAATGGCGAGAATGATCGAGACTAGACTTGGAGAGTTGAGGCCCAGAATGATCGAGGATTCCGGGTGAGGTTAATGGATTCAAGCATGGCGCAAAATGGACAAGGATGTCCAAATGGGCAGTTCGGTGCGATGGGTTGAATCAAGCGACGCGGGGGTCGGTGCAAGTGCTATGGTGGTTTCGGTGGGAGCCAGATGGGAGAGACATGATGAGAGCCATTGATCAACCTCCACGTGGCGAAACATGGAAGTGCTTCATGAAGATTGGACTCGGTCCTTGGAAAAATATCGAGAAGGGGTATTTTGGTAATTTCACCTAAATATTGCCTTTTGGTGACCTTTTGCCAACCCACGGCGCAACCCACGGCGCAAAATGCGTGCGGAGTGAAACCCGCTTGTGTGTGGGCTTAAGAAGGTTAGCGCAAGGAGAAGCGGATTACTCTCTATTTTGTGATTTGGGGCTTTCTTTGATTCCTCCTTTTTTTTGCTCTTTGGTTTCGATTCCTCCATTTTTCGGTTTCGTCTCGCTGACATGTGGGATTACATCTAGGATCATCTTGATCATCAATCACCCACGAGCAAGCTTTTAGATTATGTTTTCATTTTGACTTCGGTTTTATAGCAACCTTCACTCAAATGGAAAAAGGTCGGAACTTTGACAACGATCTTCACGATCGTTGATTGGAATAGGTTCCTGACATCCTAGAGAAGGTATGTCTCAAGTTTGGTAAGGTTTGGAGTCACGAATCAAAAGTTAGACCATTTTGTGTTTTTGAAGTTTGGGCTGATTTTACTGTTCATTAGGCTGGAGGTCAAACCGCCCATTTGAGAGGTCAGACCACGCCCCATGGAGCGGTCAAACCGCTAGGCTGAGAGGTCTAACCACCCAACTCATTGTGAATTGAGTTTTTGGTTATTTTGCTTCGGGGTTTCAATTGGATTCAATACAAATCTTCTGTTGTGCTTGTACTTTGATCTTCATAGCTTCCATAGCTATTGGAGTGAAAACGTGTTGAATCCGATCTAGGAGAAAAAGTGATTGTACTCCTATTCACCCCCCTCTAGTCTCTTTTTCGGTCCAACACTATTAAAATCGACTGTCTATCTGCAATTGCTGAGACGCTACTATAATAGAAGGGTTCATCTAAGAACACTTTACGTGGGTGACCTGGTAATAAGACAAATCTAGAAATAAGCCAACTTGAACAAGTTGTCCTCTAGATGAGAGGGATCATATACTGTAGTTTCTGTCACTAGGCCAGGATCAGTTAGATTAGCCATAGAGGATGGTCGTGTTTTATCTAGGATTAAGTACAAGTTTCGTCCCTCAACTCTTGCCTTAGTTTAGTTTTCGTCCCTCAACTGAAATACCAGATATAACGCACCTCAAAGTATCAATACCGGGCAAAAGGAGTCCCTCCGTGCGTTTGAGAGCGGTTTTGACCAGTGTTTCGTGCCACGTGGAAACTAAGCTTACCAAGCTGACCTACCTCTGGATGTCCAACATGAACATTACCGGCGATATCCCGAAGGTCTTCTCGAGCCTCACCGAGCTCATGCTCATCGACATATCGATGAACAAGCTCACCGGCGATCCCAAAGATGGGTCCGGCAACACCGTAGCTCGAGTTCGTGTACCAGATGGCAACAAATCACCAAATAGATGGGGCGAACGTCACGGTGGTGAATTTGATAGAGCTCAACGTGTCGTCGAACCACTCACGGGAGGGATACCGAAGATTTTGATAAACTCAAGAACCTCGACTTTGATGTTCTTGTACTTCAATCAGCTCACCAAGACGTTCTCGGTGAGCATTGCGCCGCTCCCCATGCTCAAAGACATCCGGATATTTAGCAACCAACTATCCGCAAGCTCCTCCGGAGCTCGGGAAGCACTTCGCCGCTCGGCAACCTCGAGGTGTCCTCCAACAACCTCTCCGTCGGCTAACGGAGACGCCTGTGCCAAAGGGAAGCTCTTTGACATCGCCGTCTTCAACAACAAATTTCTTCGCTCGCTCTCGTGAACCTCGACGATCGCGATCACCGAACAACCTCATGCTTTACAATAACCACTTCTCCGCGACTTCCCGACGAAGATATGGTCATTCCAAGATGACCATGGTGATGATCCACAACAACAATTTCACCGGCTCTCTACCGCCAAGATATCTTTGAACATCTTGCGGATTGAGATGGGGAACAACAGTTCTCCGCTCCATCCGAGTCCGCGACCACGGCGTGTTCAAGGTGGAGAACAACCAGCTCTCCGACGAGCTACGAGCCAACATGAGCGGGCTCGCCAGCCTTATTGATCTATCAATCTCCGGCAACCAGATAACTGGTTCCATACCAACATCAATCAAACTGCTGCAGAAGCTCAATTCACTCAACCAAAGAGGTGGGGTGAACCGAAGGGAGGTGGTGGCTTGACCGAGTTGGTCGGCGGCGGCCGGGAGGTGATGAATGGCGGCCAGCCGTGGAGGTGAAAGGAGGGCGATGTCATAGGGTGGAGGTGAAAGGACGGCGACGTCGTAGGGTGGAGGTGAAAGGATGGCGACGGCACGGGTGCTCCAACGGTGGCGACGACCTGGAGAAGAAGAGAGCACAAATCAGAGGTAGGGGGAGGTCAAGGGGTGCTAGGAGATGCTCAAGGCGAAAGGAATCGAGCTCGGGCTCGTTGGAGAGGAAGTGGCGGCAGTGGAGGTGGATGTGGCTGGTGTTGGAGAAGATGCCGAGTACGCGATGCTCCAGTGGAAGAATCCTCGAATTGGCGGAGGGTATTTGTTGCTAGAGGTTGAAGGCGAGCCATGACGCGGTTGTGGGTGTCTAGGGCTCGCCGAAGAGACGTGGGTTACGTGGCGGCTGGGCGGCGTGGAGTTGGCTCTGCGCACTCAGGCTCTCAGAGCTCAGTGAATGTGGGCAAGAGACAAGAGGTGACGGCGAGGCGGGCGAAGAGCTTGAGGAGGCGGCGGCGATAGGAGCGGAGGGAGCGGTCGAAGGAGGTGGCGACGAGGACTCCCCGCCGCCGTGGTGGACCACGGCGGGAGCTCGGCGGCTCACAGACGGGAGGCTGCGTCGACGGAGAAGGAGGAGGCGGCGGCGAGGAGGAGCGGAGGTGGTGGAACCCAGCGGTGACGGAGCGGCGCTTGGTCGAGGAGCCGAGGACGGCGACGGTCTTGAGCGATTTAGAGAGACAGAGAGAGCATGGGGGAGAGAGAGGGGTTTGCTAGCGTGGACGCTTGGCTGGCAGGGGAAAATGATTTTTTTTCCACGTGGCACGAAACACTGGTCAAAACCGCCCTCGAACGCACGGAGGGACTCCTTTTGCCCGGTATTGATACTTTGAGGTGTGTTATATCTGGTATTTCAGTTGAGGGACAAAAACTAAACTAGGGCAAAAGTTGAGGGACGAAACTTATACATAATCCTTTTATCTAACACATGGAACATTGAACATCTTCGAAAATTCTATGTATAAGTATCTTTTTTCCATGTTATATAAATTCAATTGTCATTTTATTGTCAATATCATTTTAATTTTTCGACATAAATTTTTTCGTATCATTTTGCATACATGATCACCATCTTTTCTATCGTTTACTTAAGTGCCTACAATTGATCAATTTTGCTAATGGGTCATAGTGTCTTTACTTATCAAATGACCATCAGAATACATTTGGGAAATGATAACTGTTCAGGACCTCTTCTATAAGTCAATTCTCATTGCATAAGAACCCAACAGTTTGACTTCATCTTCCTGAATACACACTGGTTCGGATCATTGATTTTGTAACAGATATCCTCGTCCTAAAGCATTTGTTCGCCCGAAACACTTCTCCTAGTGCCGGACACAGTGTTCTAGGCAGGGGGTTACACATACAAAATATGCAGAATTCAACTTGCAAAAATAATTTAATTTGCAAAAGCAAGTTAGTCAACTTCCGACAGATAATTACAATTATCATAAACCAAATCCTTTCATCATTTCATACACTAAAAATATGTCATTACATTATTATTGTTGAACGGTTGAGCCAGGAGCACTTGAAGGAATGGCAGGAGCACTAGCTTCAATATTTTTGATGATCTCCGCCACCATTGGTGTAATCTTGGCTTGAATCGCAATACTTGCTTGTTTTGTCTTGAACTTAGGCATAGGAACAAACTTCTGAAGATCAACGGAGTCTCCGTAAAGAAGATCAATCTTTAATAACACTCGGTTTAAAGCTTGACCCATTGCTCTTGTCAAAGATTGATATATAGTAGTCTTCATAGCAGGTATGTGTTTTTAAATGTATGCAATTTGAGTATAAATATCATTCGTAAGGTCGTCCAAGGTCATTTTTGTTGCGAGAAGAGTTACCGAAGCCTTCAGATGCTCTTTGATCTCTCGTAGAGAAGCTGAGATTCGAGAAAAGCTATTTCTCGTAACCATGGTAATTTCTTTGACAGCCTTCATCAAGGTATCCACCATCTTTTCAAGTTCTTGCACGGCAGTGCGACTCCGTGTTTCCACTTCCTTCAAGTCTTGAATCTAAAGATCTTTATTAGAAGAGGTCTTCTGAAGATCCTCTTTTGCCTTTTCTAGTTCTAAGAAAGAATGAAAAAAGAGAATAGAATTCACGCATTGCAAATAATGACAAGGTCAAATGCCCTGAAAGAAACAAAGAGAGGTTCTTTACCTTTCTTCTCCTTAATGAGCACCTTGTTCTGTTCAAAGAGGTTGTGGCTTTCTTCAGATTGCCTACTCAAGATCTCTTGTAACTTTTCATTCTTCTGAGTCAAGAGGCGGATCTCTTCGGTTTTCTCTACTATGGCCACCGTACTCCTCTCAGATCTTTTCTCCACCTCATACAATTTTAATCTGAGAGCGTGAAGTACAGACTCAACATTTTCTTGTCCGGCTTTTGCTAGTAAACACTCCCTATAATGTAAGCAAAGTCATAAGTTTATATTATTCAGTTAGAATCTTACGATTGAATAATAACTTTATATACTTACTTCTCTTTCTCCTCTACGAAAGCTTTGATCTCCCCAATCATGTCAACATTGACTTTCCAACACCTTTTGACAGATGTCATGAGGTCTTGGAGGTCCTTCTTTTCAGTTCTGGAAGGATAACTTTCAAGAGGAACTACATTCTCGGATTGATCCAATTGAACCAAATGGAAAACTCCTCTTGTTGGATCAGACCCGGTATCTTACGACTCCTAAGACATTCTATGAGTCATTTACACTGGTATATTCAAAATAAAATTACCAAGATAAAAAAAGTTACCAAGATATGATCATCTTTGTCTTGAGTTACAATGGTCTCATAAACCACCTCCTCTAACTGTGTGATCTCATGGTCTGCTCCTGTTGTAGTGTTCCCACATACCACCTCTTCCGTTTGATCCTCTTGGGAGGTCCTTTCAGTTTGGACCGCCGTACCCTGTGACATCTCCTTAGATGTCTCAGTAGTCATCGCCAGACATCCTGGACCACTTCCTCAATGGTCCTAGGAGGTATTTCTATTTGCAGAATCTCTTCTGCCGGGGATTCCTCTGTTACTAGTACAATTAGTGGCGAAGTTTGTTCCTAAGCTGTCAGTTATCCTCTTTTCGTGTCTAATGGCAAAGAAAGGCTAAAAAGAAAAAGAAAGGATTAGTAATTTTAAGCCAAAATTATAAAGTTATTATCGAAGAACTTACTCGATCTCGAAACCACTTTCGCTAAAGAGTGACATAAAATCCTCATTCGCAGTGAAAGAAGGTTCTCTCGTTTGTTCTTATGAGGAGGGAGCCAAGGCCATGAAGGTCCTTGACCTTGAAACCCTCTGAAGAGCAACTTCCTCTTCGGACTCTTCTGACAATCCTTCACCCTGGACCACCCCAACCAAGAAAGTTGGTATAGAAGACATTGGCTGGGGGTTAGAGACATATCGAGAAACTGAAGTCTTAACTTTTGTTTTCAATACCTCACGGGTAGAAGGTCTCGAAGGAGTTGGAATTGAAGCAAGAGGTCTTGAAGGAACTGAAACTAAAGCTGGTGTGGGTTTTGTTTGCTTTGACGCGATAGGAGGTCTGAAAGTAATCCTTGCACTCTTTGCCAAAGAAGGGGAAGAGCTCGCACCGATATCTGATATGGGACATTTTTTTTGTGTCGTCTGTCCAGAAACATACAAATTAGATATAGGCAAATTTACTTCTTATGTCTAGTTATTTCTATGAATGCTTACTACTGTGCAATCTTTCCTAAGTGATAAGGAAGTCCTAATCAAGCTTGGGGGCTACACTTCTATATCAATCGGTTCCTTTTCTGGAACCCGACGCTTTAACAGGACTGAGGCCCTAGCAAGGACCTCATCATTTGAAAGAGCTGCAGTATAATGAAAAATTACTTTACTTTAACTATGAAATTCAGTTTGAGTAAAAAAGATAAATGGATTGTTACTATTTTCAAGAACATCATAATTGCAGGATAGTATTTTCCTCTTTTGGAGGGGAAAATACGATTTAGGAACCCTCTGTGTATTCTGAACTAGTCTCAGATTAGTAGCTAGCTCACATAGGAAACAGTGATGAAATACCATCCATTTATTCGATTTAACTAAAAAGATCTCAAAGAAACAAATAATAATAATAACTAGACCTTATGGTCAATGTTTACTTAACTTGCCACGCAGGGCTAAAGAAACAAATAAACTCTTGCAGTGGAACGAAACTCTTGAAATGATCAATCAACATGCCCACAGGTAATCGAGTGGAGAACGCATTCTAATCCGCGAAACCTTTATAGTCCTCCTTCTGAAAGAACTCCTGAGAAGCTTGGTATTCTTCAACTGATCAACAAAGACATAAGCCGTAAGTACATAAAGCACTTAGCAAGTTGTAGGAAAATGTATGCAAATAGTATTCATGCACGGCCTGACAAAAGTTAGCTGTATGGTTCTTTTGCAGAAAGCAGTATTTACAATAAATAGATTGAAATGCGTAGTTGAAAACAATAATAAATAATTAAACAATTTCTTTTAAAACAACCGGTGAACTTCCCATTCACTTTCCAACCAAACCAATGATAAGTGAATCCTCAATTCACCAATCGACACAAACCACCAAGTGAATTAACCGTTCACCGAACAAACATTATATTCATCAAGTGAACTTTCTATTCACACTCCGACTCATTTTATAAGAAACTCTATCTCCCGTATAAAATGCCCGGGCATATCCATAACCGAGGACGCGGCTATTCGAATAGATCAATTGACACTCTGCAGAGGTTGTACACTTTACCCACAAGATATAACCAGTGTAGCAAGCACTAATCATAACAAAACATTTCAGAGGTTTCATCTCAACAATTGATTCTCCCATTATGCATACAACCCTCCCAAAACCTCATCGTGGGTTGACGCACAACGTTGGACAGGGATGCGGTGAACCGTCCCGCGATGTGACCTTAGAAAAGAATACACACCTCCACCCAAATACTACCTGAGTAGTCAAAAGCCAAAACTCAACAACCTACTAGGTTAGGCCCGTCCCATACCAGGCATGTGGCTGTATGAAAGGCCCAGTTCAATGGCGCACAAGATTAAGTCCTTGATAAGTTACTCAGCCGAGAATACCACAAACCCACGACGTGTTGAAACACCCCCACTATCCACCAACCACTCGCCCAAGCGAAAACCATTTTGTTTAACCAAAACCAATGACACACCCTGTCATGGTACATAAATTTTAATAACAACAGTGGCTAACCAACACAATTCCATATATCATTAAGTCAAGATTAAATATTATGGCACATGTGATCATGAACAAATCATAACTAAGCTTAACTAAGCGTTTATATGATACCCATGTTGGTGATACACATATGTCCAACTAAAACTATCCATGCTAAGGTGACAAAGGATTCATGGCATTCAAATAATCGAAGGAGGTATAATGACAACTTGTAATAACTAATCCCAAAACAATTTGTATAAAGATAGCATGCAATTGTATAAAACAATATACTTTTGAAATCATAGGTTCAATATGATCAAAGGACTATGGCTTACCTTGGAATAAATCCTGAGATTGATCTTGATCTTAGTGTACTCCTCCTTGCTCAAAACCTCCCGGAGTATCAATGTCTACTCGCAAACAAGCAAATAAACCAAATAAATAAATAACGAAGACAAAACAAACTCCAAAAATTAAATAAAAATCTCAGATAAATAGATCTTGAATTTAGATGAATTTAGGAATTTGAAAGGACTTAGATCGGAGTTCAGATGAAGAAGATATGAGCTTTGGAAGATTGAAATCACATAAAATACTGAAAATCAGGATTTACTGATTTACTAAATTATTCTTCTAAAGGAAAAAAAGGATTATGATGCCAGCTAACATCAACATTGATTTTCCAGCTGGAAAGAAAATTAGGAAATTTATTTGGCCATGGGACCCACTAGTCATAGGTACGGTGTATGGTGATCTTGGTCCACGGATTTTGGCTTGGGTGGAATTTTTGGGTGTGCCACACGGCTATGACCTAGCAGCTGACTGGATGCCACATGGGTCAAGAATCTGAGGTGGAGCTGATGTGGATTGCCACGTGGGCACAGAGAACAACGAGAGAAAAAGGCCAAGAAGAAGATGGCCGGCGGTGAGATTGGCAGCGCCGACGACAACATGGTGGCGAAAAAGCTCTGACCAAGGCAACAATGGGATGCCGAGAACACGGTAATGCTCCTGGTGGCAATGGCTCGGCGAATCCAGTGAAGAGACGGCGGTGGCAGCAACATTGGCGGCGGTGAAGAGCTCGGGTGCGATGACTCCGATGAACCAAGGTCGCCCGAGCGAGAGTAGGGTGAGCACCGGTTCGGCAATGACATGGGAAACATCAGGAACAAAGGAGGTGGTCGGAGATCAAGAGAATCGACGGTGAGAAGGTAAATACCGGTGACGGAGAAGAAGCCCGGTGACGACACCTCGACGGCTAAGAGGTCAAATAAAAAGCGGAGATTGAATGATAATAGGATTTGGCACGGCGTGACATGGATAGGGTAACAATGCTCACCGGGAAAAAGGTAGATCGAGGAAAGTGGCCAGCGGCCGGTTTTCGGACGAAGACGACAACGGCAATACGGAGATCCTCGTGAACTTCAAACACAAAATCTGAAACTTTAATTAATTGAAACTTCACGAAACTGCATAAAACTACTGTATCAGCTCCCTACAAAGAAACCCCTTAAACAGTTCGGACTTCAAGCACTCAATAAAGATACAAACCAGAGCCATCTTTGGTTCGGCCCAAAAATATGACGTGCAGGTTGATCTGGTCTCTTTGTGATTCACACGTGCGGAAAGGAGCTTGGACTGGCTTTCTTGAGATTAAGCAGATACCATGAATCAACCTAGTAATCGATAGTATCGGAGCTAGAAAATTTTTGATGAGAGTGTACACTTTACATAAGTCTAAAATCGTGTACAATAATTTTCACCAAATTTCAACAGAGCAAACAATTTTGCCCTAATACCTATATACTTTCTACATGTTTTTGATTTTTTTGGGTGTACCGGTGCATACCAAAAACAAAAACCACTCCTAGCTCCGCCCGTGCTAATCGATCTCCTATTTCTGTCCTTTTCTTGCCTCATGCATGCATGCAAACCATGTACATCTTCTTCAAAAAAAAACCCATGTACATCAGTACACGCACCCGTATGCATCCTGCTCTCCTTGTGTATACATGCTGCTCCCTTCCCTCCTGATCTCTCTCAGTCGCCAGCCTCCCATGCATTAACGAATGCAGCAGCACACAACCCTTCCTGTGGTGCCCTTCGGCGCAACTTTCTTCTAATGGCGGATCCAGAACAAAATTGATCGAGGGTCACCATTCATATCATTATATGTGTTTTAAGTCACCGAGTTTAAATTGCAGAGTGAACAACTATATATTTATGGATTTCGATAAGGTAAAACAATATTGGACCTGGTGTCCTGTGCACCCCCAAAGCCCCATGTGGATCTGCCCTTGCTTCCTCCCACACGGCCGCTGGACGCCGCCTTTAATCCTACGACCGAGAATTAAACTTCTAGGTAGTAAATAATTTTTATATAATTCTAACCTCAGTTTAGGAAACGAATTCACCTCGAAGTTTTTATGTTGAATCAGAAAAGCTTCTTTTGTAGTTCGGTACCGTCCCAAGGCACCATATGTGTAAGTAACTAGCAGGGATGGAATTTTTGCCGTATTAGCAGGTTTGCCAGAACAATTAGCGAAAATGGCACCGAGCGCGGTATTTTCAAAAAATGTCGTCTGGATTGCATGGCCACCGCGCGGAATCGATGTGCGTGTGACACGTCAAGAAGACCGCACAGTCACCATGCGGTGTTGCCAAGACCACACGGCCACCGTGCGGAGGCGCCAGAGCCGCACGCCCACCGTGCGGCACTCCACTGTGCCATCTAATTAGCATTACTAATTAATTAGTGTCGATTTAATTAGCATTTTTTGTAGGAATTTATAAATATAGCAAATGAGCTCCAAAAATTATGAAATTTTTTGTAGAGCCTCCTAACACAGTGTACTTGATTGTATGAATTTTACATAATTTTATCCTTTCTAAATTTTTCTATAAAATTCATTTTAAGTATACTGTTGTAGGAATGTTTTAATATATAAAATGAGGTTCAAACATTATGAATTTTTTGAAGGCTCCTTACACAGTGGAATTGATTGTGTCATTTTTTTATAATTTTATATGTTCTGAAATTCTCTAAAAAATTAAGGGTTTAGGCCTCGAAAATTAGGATTTTAGGTTTCAAAATTAGGGTTTCATGATTTAATGTGACTTGGAATGTGTAATGTCCATTTTCGGACGATAAATAGTAATTACTGTTCTAGTTTCGTTCTTCGCCGTAATTCAAACTACCAAGCTAATTCTGAAAATTTTCCTCTATTTCTCGGTGTGTGTTTCAAATGTAATATCCATATCATTTGAAATTCATTTCCGCAAAGTGGAGTTTCCCTCCTCTTTTGAAATTTCCCGGGACCCTCTTTCTTTCTGCTCAAATTTACTCTTTCCGTCGGGCTCAAATTTATTTCCCGTCTGGGCCAAGCCCACTCTAGCCCCGCCTCTTTTCTTCCCCTCTTCCTTCTTTTGGCCCAAATTTAATCGGCCTTCCTTTTCCCAAGAAGCCACGCCGGTCATCTCCTTCTTCCTCCTTTTGCCTGTGGAGGTCTGCACGCCATGTGCCATCCCCTCGTCTCAAGGCCCACCACGACGTCGCATATCTTTGCATACTGGAGGACCAGCCGTCTGGCGCTGCAGCCGGGCCGCGCCTTCCTCACCCGTCTTGTCGCCGCTCCGCCCGTCGCGTCGTTGCTATCCTCGCCTCAGGTTGCGTCAAGACATCAAGGCCAGATGCGTGCTCATGATCATGAGGACACTCGAGCCGCCTCGTCCTCGCGATGCCTCCCGCTCCTCGCTGGTCCTCTGCGTGTGAGCCGCCCACGCCGTCGCCGCCGGGATCGGGAACGCTGGCCTGTGCCTCCGTTGCCCGATCTTGCGCCTGCCTCCTATAAAACCCTCTACCCCCTTGAGCTTCCCGCCCCCCTTCGTCTGGTAAGCCCACCGCAAAAAAGCCCTTTTTCTCCATTTTGGCGAACCGCCCCACCGGCGACTAACCGCTCCGGCTACCCTCCGCCACCCCGATCCGTCCACCGGCGCCTCGCCACCAGAAGCCCCCAAGTCTTCTTGAAGATCCACCCGGCCGCCGGATTTCACTGTCTTCCCGCCTCGGCGATGTCTTCTTCACCACCCGGCGCGGGTTGCCATCATCCTCAGGTCCTCCTCCTCGACCGGTAGGACCGCCTCGAGCTCCACCTCATGCTCCTTCCTCGCCCCGGCGCCACCGAGCCACCTCGCCACCACCACCGAACCGCCATCGCCATTAAGCTCCACCCGCGCCGGGCCACCAGTCTCCTCCGGCACCGCCACCTCACACGGCACCACCTCCCCATTGCCTGTTCCCGCCGCTTTGCCCAGCCAGGTGCTCTGCTCGCTGGCATCAAGACCGAGCCACGCCACAGAGCGCGCCAGCGAAGCGCCAGCGTGGTGGCGTGTTCCGACCGCCCAGTCATTAGCCTTAATGACGGCATTTAATTTCCTAAACCATCATTAGCAGGTTTAATGATGTCCTAACCTCCCTCCTTTACTCACCGACATGTGGGCCCCCATGCGCAGTAAACCGCAGCCCTCCCATTGCTCTCACTGCCATGGGTCCTGCGCCAAGACTTTGTGGACCAACCGCCTTTGTGCGCATATACCGGGTCTACATCAGGTCAGGGACCGATTTTCTCTCTCTCTTTTTCCAATTCAATTAATCTTCGTAAATTCATTTCTCCTTCGTTTTAACTCCAAAAATTATGAAATAAATTTCTAAAAATTTGTTAAATCAAGATCTTGCTAATGGCATAGGACTTGATTAATTTGGAGTTCATTTGTGTATTCTTGTAAATTTATTTGCTCTCTTTGCCGTTGTGCCTTTTTCCGGTATTGTCGCCCGATTAGGATTTGAAGACGCCGGAGATCCTCAAGTTGATCAAGGCCAAGAGTATCAAGAACCCCTTGCCTTTAACCAAGGCGAGTCAATACTTTGACCATATTGATCTTACATTTTATGCAAATTATATTCGTTTAAATTAGCAAAATTGCATTCTTTAATTCTTTATCAATTGTATGTTAAAGCTTAAGGTAGTTAAATACCCACTTGTGATTAATTAATTTAAAATGCCATCCTTGATAAATTGAATCCATTAATCCTTGTCACCCTAGTAACTATGGTAATACTAGTTATAGGTTGTACTTAAGCGACATGCTAATCTTGCTTAAGTACCGGTGTATTAAATACCCCAATCATCATTTCCTCAAACATAAAATGATTTGGGTAGTCATTGGTGGTCCATTGGCTAAAAGGTGTGAAAATAATTTGGTTTACTCCTCAAAACCCCAATTGCTAGTTCTATTTGGGCGGTGGGTGCTCGGGGAGCACATGGATGGTTGGTTGTGGAATGAACCGCCCAAATAACCCTAAGGACTTAATCTTGTCACGACCTCTTGTGTTAAACAAGTACAACCACAAGTCTGCAAAGTGCAACTTGGCTTAGTAAAGTTATTGAACCTTGAAAGTCATCTCACTAGAGGGGACGAAAGAACGCAAGTCGGAGAAACTCCGGCTTGGAAGGACACCAAAAGGTGAAGTTACACCGCTAGTCGTTGTGGTCAGGGCAGTGCGCTTAGTTGTTGTGGTAAACATCCCGCACAACATATGGGCGAACTCCGTATGGGTGGAATGATAGAAGGAGCGAGATATCTAGAAAAGTTACTGTGACGGTCGCCCAACTACATGACTACGGAATCATGTGGGGTAACGGGTATGACTATCTCTTGTGGGTAAAGTGTGCAACCTCCGCAGAGTTTAAAATGCTTAAACAAATGTGCCTTACGGTCAAAAGCGACATGGGAATCATAACTTGAGTTAGTTCTATTTCAACAACGTGGTGGGTGGTATAAAAATGGTGGAAGGGCTCACCTAGCCCTGTGTTGGATTTTTCCTGAGCCGTTGAGCTCAGTGGGTGTGGTCATTGGAGGCAGCTCCAATTGAAAAGATGCATTGGTAGGGATTCCGCCGGATGAAACCTCTACTAAAAATAATTATTGCACATGCTCTCTTTATCAAAATGCGATTTGTTAAAATGCTAAGTGATAGGACTTTGTAAGTATGATATTTGAAAAGTTACTTTTGCAAATAAAAGAACCCGAGCCATCCTTGTTAAGCCTTGCATGTATATATTTGCATTGTGTGCTGGCTCGCAAGCACAGTAGTAGTGCTTCTCCCCCAACCCTTCAGATAATGAAGACGACGGAGACTACGCTTTCTATGAAGGCCCAGGAGATGATGGACAAGGCTATGACGAGGAGTAGTATAGTTCTGTAGTTTAGGTCTCGCCGGTCTAAGTAGACTTGTTGGTACTCGTGTACAACTGATATTATCCAGCTCTTGGTTAATATCCGTCAGACACGTGTCACCCCGCGCTTGTTCGTGTGAGATGAGCCCTACCTCACCTTTTGCTTCCGCTGTAGTTTACGTTACTTTTATGTGATGTAATCCATTTGGCCTACTCGGCCCCTTTTGTAAAACTCGACCCGACGTGGTCTATGTCACTCAGTTGGTTGTAATATTTAATATTTCAGTTCACGCTTGTATGAATGATTCAAAGAATGTGTCTTTGTGAAGTGCTAGCTATCGATCCGAAGAATAGCATGTTGATTTCACAAAGGATTTGGATTCTCGGAATCCGGGTCCGACAGAATGTGGGAAGTTTAGTTTAACATGACTACTCTAGGTAAGAGACACTCATTAAGGGAAATACGTGGCATGCAGATCATATAACAATCTATCACACTAGTTTGCATCCTCCTTCGTCCTCCTTCATCCTGAGTGCTACAACTGAGGGAAATGTGTGGCATGCAGATGATATAACAACCTATCACACTAGCTAGTTTGCATCCTCCTTTGTCCTCCTTCATCGCAAGTGCTACAAACCTGCGCGTGTATCATGTAATACTTGTAACCGAACTGTGCACATGTAATACTTGTAACCATTATAAAATGTCGTCAATATTATCTATGGGAAAATGCTACATTGCAACTCCATTGGAAATATCGATATACAATATGGCAGAGCAGTACACACATAACATACAAAATATGCATACAAATATAGCAAAATAAAGTATGAATACAAATATACCAAAACAGAATTGCATAACACGGATACAATATGGCTCACTCGTCTGAGAAACTACTCTATGCTCGTTGCATTTGCGTCCGCGTGCGCTTGGATATTTTGCGTTGAGTATGTCCTGTGGAATACGTCAGCCGGTCCGAAGAGCGCGTGTCGGATCGGAGGGGGTACGGAGACCGTTGGGTATGTTGAGTGGGCGGAGGTCTCTTACCTAGAGTAATCATGTGGAACTAAACTTCCCACATTCCAAGTCACATGAAATCATACAACCCTAATTTTCGAAACCTAAAATCCTAATTTTCGAGACCTAAACCCTTATTTTTTTTAGAGAATTTCAGAACATATCAAATTCTAAAAAAATTGCACAATCAAATACATTGTGTAAGGAGCCTTAAAAAAATTCATAATGTTTAGACCTCATTTTATATATTAAAAAAATTCCTACAACAGTATACATAAAATGAATTTTCCAGCAAAATTCAGAATGGGTAAAATTATATAAAATTTACGCAAGCAAGTACACTGTGTCGGAATGCTGCACAAAAAAATTCGTAATTTTTGGAGCTCATTTTCTATATTTATAAATTTCTAAAATAATGCTAATTAGGAATACTAATTAAATTGGCACTAATTAATCAGTAATCCTAATTACATGGCACAGGGAGTGCCGCACAAGGGGCGTGCGGCCCTGGCGTCTCTGCACGGTGATGCCGCACGGTGACCATGCAATCTAGATGATATTTTTGTAAATACCGTACGCTCGGTACTATTTTCGCTAATTGCTCCGGCAAACCTATTAATATGGCAAAAAATTCGCAGGGATGTCACGCCTTTGATGTGTTTGCTTCACAAGTGCAATTGTATGTAGCGTGTGTGCGCCGTCGGAAGTACATTGGAACAGGAGATGGCACGAATTTCAAATAAATAGGTGTCACTCAGGTGCGGATTCAAGCCCCTACCAATGTGGGCTTCAGCATGGGGCGTCGGAATATTAGCAGTGTATAAGCCTAGTACAATTGGCCCAACCCGCAGTAGTAGTGTAGCATATATTAATTAATTAATGTAATGGTCCGGCCCATAGCGTCTAGCCCAGCTCATGACGCAACTTCCTGGGGTGCCAATTTTCTTCTCCTCCCTCGGGCCCAAGATGAAATAGCCTAGCTACCAGCCAGAGGTGGCCAAATGGGCGGACACGCTTGTGTCGGCACAGAGTGTTTAGGCATAATCTATTATGGCACGTGAACTAAATAGATCGTGCCGTGTCGGCCCGCGTGTCGGAGAAGCAGCCCAAACACGACCCAACGACCTCCGTGCTTGCCCGAGTCCTTTAGCCCGACAAGCTAATTCCGCCCGCTTAGCCCATTAGACCCAAAAAATAATAATAATAATAAGATAAATGTGTAGAATTCAAAAATACATATGAATGCCTTTCTCTTTTCTTTATCTTTTTCCTTCTTTTTCTTTTCTCCTTTTCTTTTCCCCTTTTTTTCCTTCTTTCTCCCACACAGCCGCACGAGTGCCTTCGTTCTCCTTCTTTCTTTCTCCTCCTCTCTTCTCCCTTTCTTCTTCTCTCTTTCTCTTCCTTTCTTCTTCCCTCCTCCTTCTTTCTCCGGTTGAGCGGGCCTAGATCCGGCTAGAGGCTGTCGGATCTGGTCGCCTCCACCGCCGTCATGCTCGGCCTTGTCGCCTCCACCCTCGTTGTGCTTGGCCGTCGCGCTTGTCTCGGTGCCACCGCTCCACCGCTGCGCTAGTGCTACCTCAGCATCGTCACTCGGCCTCAGCTCCGCCACCGCCGTCGCTGCCACCCTCTACCTCGGCGTCCACACATGCTGCCGCGTGCCGTCCTCCTTCTCCTGGATCCTCTCCTCCCTCCACTCATCTCCCCTCGGCCCCTCTTCTCCCTCCTTGCGCCGGCCTCCTCCTCCTCGGCGTCGGCCTCGCGCCATTGCAGCCACGCCGACGCATGCCCACCCTGGCCTCCTCCTCCTCATTGTCAACGTCGGCCTCGCCCACCCCGCCCTCTCCTCCTCGCCCTCTCCGCAGCCAGGACGGCATGCCATGCCAGGCTTGTGTGGTGTTCGCACGGCCCAAGATCAGGCGTCTTTGTCTTCGGGTGGCAGCCTGCATGGCCTGGGTTGTTGTGCTGTGCCGGTCCGACCCTTGAATAATGTGGGTCGTACCATGCCTAGACCGGGCCAATAGTGCCGTGCCTCGTACCGATCCGGCTGGCACGGCCCATCTAGCCACCTCTACTGCCAGCGCACTTCACACTCAACCAGCCCATTTGGCCATTCCCAAGAGGCAAGAGGCAAAATCCTACAAGTTTCAATGTTTGAAGATTTGAGATTTCCCGCGTGAATTAGTGAATACTGAATTGATGCTACTGTAAATTTGTCTCGTGTAGAGTTAGAAAATTAAAAATACAGAATAAAGAGAAGCAAGACATTGTATCTTTACTATACTATCTTATTTATGTTTTGCTATTTTTTTATTATATTTTATGTTTAAACATTGAGCTCAAATTTCTTGTCAATAATGCATCTGTGACATATTTTTGTTATGCCGATATATGGAGGAGGACAAATAGGCGTAATATGGGTGGGTCTATTTTGTCAGCATGTACAGTACCGACGGTCCAATCAAACATAGCACGTATACATCTCTTTACTGTAACAAAAAAAATCAAACCAATTGAGCTTGCTACTCGAGAATAGGGGATCAAACAGGCAAGGCAACGACTTTACCTCTTGATATTGCAATGAAAACCAAAAGTGCAAGTGTGATGCTACGCTACTCTCTTCGGTTCATAAAATCAAATCGTTTTGGACATCGATATGATCCTTAAAATACAACTGTGATCACTAATTACTATTCTAATATGTTTATAAAAACCAATAAAATTATAATATTACGAAAGTTTTTTCGAGACGAATCTACACGTATGATTTTCATATATGTAATCTAAACATTTCAAAAAGTATCGATTGCCAAAGTTTGAATGCACGTGTTTCAAAACAACTTTTTTTGTGACGCGGAGGGAATACATTACTACCAGTATATTATTAGTGTAGCAATAATAATAATAATCCTAAAACTTAGAAGGCTCGTGCCCAGCTCTGGCGACTCCACAGTAACCCCTTCCTCCACCGACCCCAACCCCCCGCCGGTGCCACTCCGGCACCGGCGGCCACCAACCAAACTCCCCCATCCGCCGCATCCGCTCTTCGCAAGTTTTCATCCACCGACCGTGCCTCCCATCCATCCCCCGCCTCCCTCCATCCCTCCCCCATCCAAACTCCCCCATCCGCCGCGTTCGCTCTTCGCAAGTTTTCATCCACCGACCGCGCCTCCCATCCATCCCCCGCCTCCCTCCATCCCTCCCCCGTCCACCTCCCCTCCCCCGCCCGCCCCCTCCCCTCCACCCCCCCTCCTCCTTCCACCTTCCCCTCCCACACTTCGCAAGACCCCCCTGGGTTAGGCCTTCAGATCCCCCAATGGCTTTGGCCTCAGAGCCCCAGTTGGCCTCCCCAACCTAGGCGTCGACCTACTCGATTATGGGTCCTCCGGCGAGTGTCCGTGTCCTAAACGGCTGGTCGGTCCGGGCTGCAACTGGAGCTTAGTAGCGCCGGCAAATCCGTTTCTTCAGGCACCCGGAAATCCTTGTTTTCTTCAGGTACTCCAGCTGGTCCTGCTGCCCCTGTTTTGTCTCTGTGCAACGACAGAAAGGAGAAAGGTGTATCACCCTTCCCCAGGATCGACATGCCAAAGGAATCGACAACAATTCGCTTGTTGTCTCGTTCCGACAAAATGCCGATACTGGAGAAAGGTAATTGCAGCAAGGAATCAGAGCACCATTCTTCAATGCAGTTCTCCAAGGTGGTGATGCAACCCTCTGTGTGGGTGCAGAAGGCAAGACAAGCTACCCACAATCGGGAGGTACGCACCTTTTCGGGCAGTTGGAAACAAAATGCTGGTATTCAAGATACTACAACTAATGCCGACTTCAATGCTAAGGGCTGGAATCTGGTGAGGCCAAAGTATTGGTGGAGAACTAACTCTTTTGCCAAGTCCCGACGTCCACCTACCGGTCTTAATGGCACTTATCGCAGAGGGCAAAAACCTGGTTTTCACCTTCCCTCACCTCGCTATTGCTTCAGATGCCTGGCAAAAAACCACAAGATTGCACAATGTGTTTTCCTGTCCATTGCTTCCCTTCTGGCGAAGCGCCATCTTGCCCGTTCGCCCTCTCAAGACAAGAAACTTCCATCCTCGGCTTCTCCCCCTTTGTCCTTTTCCTCCAAAACAACCTTCGCCCAAAATCCACAGTGGGCCACACAACCACACAATGGGAGACTTTCCAGCAGGGCAAGCCATCAACAGGCCGGCTGATGGTTTTTGCGCTCACACTATCACCCGGGAGATGGAGGCGGAACTACTACGTCTCCGTGACACGGCAATCCTTGTCAAGGTGGTTGGACCTCGGCGAAACCCCCTGCCAAGCCTGGTGGCAAGATCCATTCAAGTGCGTCTTCGCATTCCCCTAAGAGATATTCATGTCTCCTGTTGTCTTCAAGAAGATTTCCTTGTCGAGTTTGACTCCAGACGACAACACGATCTTTGACCGAGGCAAGAGGATGTTTGATTAGCGGTTACGGTTTGAGCTTCAAGCTTGGGACTACGCGGCTCACTCACATCGCAACCTCTGGAGGTACCGTGCCTTTGCTTTGCTTGGAAGAATTCCACTTTTTGCACGGCGACCCTCCATTGCTTGAGCGTGTAGCAGAGGTAACTGTCGGTTTGATCAAAGTTGATGAGTTATCCAGGAGAGGGAGCGAAATCGTCCATCTGGGCGAAGTGGGTATGGGCTTGCGACCGGATGCTATCTGAAGACCTCTCACTGGCGCTTCTTGATCCTCCAAAGGCATCTGTGTTGGAGGCGAGCCAATCCTCTCAAAGGCGTCTTCTTAGAGGTGCTCCCAAGGAAGGCAGACGTTATCAAGTACTAGTTCATCTCGGCATTCTCGAGGACTTTTCACGCGGTGTACCACACTCCAGTGGTGGTAGAAGCGAATCACTGTTGATCTGAGGAGGATTATCGAGCGTGAACATTTCTTACGGGCGGCGTTCTGATGGTGTTGAGAGGCGCCCAAGGCGACTACGGTGATGCACACCTTCGTTTGGGGCCCGCGGCGGATGATGGAGATGATGACTACGACGACGACAGAGCGGAACGGGCCCGCTCCTACTTCACGGGGCGTGACCGGATGCTCGGTAGGCCTGCGACTCAGGGAGGAGGCTCCTCCCGCCAAGGTCACAGGGGGCATCCCAGGTCCCGCTCTCCCTTCGGCCGCTACGGGCGTGGCCACAACCTCGGCCCGGGCTTAGTATGGCGCCATTCCGGCCATTCCAGGTCGCCCATCCGCAGGCGGGTCGCAGCCGCTGCAGACGCAAAGACACCAGATCGCCTGCGTCGTGTCAACCAGTCGCCGTGTCGTAGCCGTGCAGTCGCAAAGATCACCCACTTCAGAAACGCCTCATGCAAAACTCCACATCTTCATCTTGCAGGTTACTCTTGGCGTCCTGGAGGCAGCCACAAGACCCAGAAGATCATGATGGCTCTTCAGCAATCTCTCAAGGCTGCCGAATAGTGCTGGAAGACACTGACCCAACTCCTGTCCGAATCACTCCAGAACAGCGTGTTGACCCAATGCTCACGGAAGCCTTGCTTGTGTTAACGCTTGCTGTTCAATGCAGCGGGGAAAAAACTCCAGCAGGGCCTCCAGTAAGCCGTTCTCAGCAGCGGCAGCATGCCCAGCAGGAGACTCCACAACCGGAAGAACTGCAGCAGGTAAACAACGTTAATGATCTGCAGCAGGTATACAATGTTAATGAACAGTCGCACCTGAAATGGAGCCTACTCTTCTGCTACAAGATATATCCAGGCCACGATCTCCATCCATCTTAGGTCATCCGGTGACCCCCTCCATTGCTGTCACTCCTGTGCAGGTTTCTATTCGGCGCAGTGATCGTCTCGCGGAAAAAAAGAAGGCCAATCCAACAGAGGTGAGCGGGGCGCAGCGGGCATCCCTCTTGCTGCAGCAAAAGTTCGCCGGCGATACCGGGAAGCGTCAAACAACAAAGCAGCAAAGAAAGGAGAAACTTCGGCGCCCTCTTCAACACACCTCACGGGCCTTACAGATCATCCAAGCACTCGAGGCGCTAGCGGCGTTGACGGCAAGGCACAAGTGGACCTTCCCTTTGGGACTCACTCTGAAGATCTCTCGGCTTTGGTCGAGAAGTCAGGATCTAAGGGTCGACTCAAGCCTAGCTTTAGTAGAGCGTTGAGATGTCTATGTGCTTCATGTTCTATGCACCTAGGGCCTCCTTTCCACTTAGGATTGCAAGCATGCTGTTGTAGTCGACCTTCTACACCTCTTCCTTTGTTTGTAGGGTGCGCCTAGTACTTGTGCGACCATGATGTATGTGTATCAAGGTGTGTATGCAGGCAGAAGTGGCATACTTTTTGAGGGTGACAGTGCCTTGTATGGAAAACACATGATAAGTAATACATGCTATTGCCTCAATTTGTTCTTGTAGTCTATTTCATTATAATGCCTCCTTTTAAAATTTTAAATTGGAATGTAAGAGGCTTAAATGTCTCATGAGGAGACAAGTAGTTCGTCAATTGGTGGCGGACACGGGATGCTCCATACTTTGCTGCAAGAAACAAAGCTTCATTCGATCTCACCGACCCTTGCAACCTGAAATTGCAGGAGGAAAGCTTCAAGGCATGTGTTATAAACCTGCCGATTTAAACTAGAGGGTATTCTAGTCTGTTGGGACCAAGCGTTGTTCCAAATGGATAGTTCGTTCCTTCTAAATAAATCCATAACTATGAAGGTTAAACCACTTGATGGTGCCCCCTTGGTCGCTAACGATGCGTTTATGGCCCGCATGACAATCAATACAAACAAGAATTCATGGAAGAGATCAAGCAAATTCACGTGAGGCATCAATGGACCATGGCTCATTCTGGGGATTTCAATCTCATATCTGAGCGTCGGATAAAAACAATTTGAATTTGAACCGAAATTTGATGGGGCGATTTCGCTCAACACTTAATTCTTTGTGAGCTCAAGGAGATTCGCCTTCAAGATCGACGTTTCACCGGTCAAATGGCGGCCAGAACCCCACTATGGAAGGAATTGATAAGGTTTTTTGCAACATACTTTGGGACCTAGCGTACTCGGATCATTATTTACGATCGCTCTCTTCCTCGATCTCAGATCACTGTCCTTTATTAATCTCTGGGGATGGACAGGTACGTCCGTCTAGATGTTTTTCTTTCCAAAATTACTGGCCGATGATGACTGGTTATAATGAGGTGGTTCAGGAGGCATGGTCCCAGCCGGTTCATGAGATTGACCCGATTAACAGATTAGTTGCCAAACTGCATAAAACTGCACGGGCGCTAAAGGCATGGAGCAGATGCCAAATTGGTGATCTCAAACTACAACTTCATTTGGCACTGGAGGTGGTCCTCCGACTCGATAAGGCACAAGAACACCGTACTCTTTCCCAAGCTGAACATGAACTCCGTGCAGCGTTAAAGTTAAGAATTCTGGGGCTAGCGGCCATTCAACGAGTAAAATGGAAACAGTGGCTCTCGACTAACTTTGGCTGCGTCTGGGAGATGCAAATCTGAAATTCTTTCACTCAAAAGTCATTTCAAGAAAAGGAAAAAGCTCATACACACTTTAACGCATCAAGGAAGTACCTTCACACTCCATGCCGACAAAGAGGATGCGTTAGCTAAGTATTACACAGAGCTTTTAGGGACTGCAAAGCCGGCAACCCAAACCTTTCACTGGGATTCACTTGGACTAAAGCGCTGATGATAATGCTACAAATGGTTGAACTTGAACGGCTTCATCGAAAGCAGAAATTAAGTCCGCCATTGACGAGCTTTCAGCGGATAAGGCTCCGGGGCCAGATGGTTTCAATGCATGCTTTTTCAAAGCAAGTTGGCAAACAATTAAAGAGACTATCTTAGCGGTCTTTCAGAAGGTATATGCTCTAAACAGACTGCACTTTCACAAAATCAATACAGCAAACATAATACTTCTTCCAAAAAAAAATCAGGCGTCCCAAATTTCAGAATTTAGACCAATCAGTTTGATCCATAGCATTGTCAAGATCTTGTCCAAGCTCCTCTCCCTTAGGCTTTCAAAATATATGGATTCTTTGGTTCTTGAGAGCCAGAGTGCGTTCATCAAAAAGCGGACTATACAGGACAACTACCTGTATGTGCAAAACATTGTCACTACATATCATCGATCCAAGGTCCCTATGCTGCTGCTGAAACTAGACATTGCCAAGGCGTTCGACTCCATCGCCTGGCCCTATATTTTAGACATGTTGCATCACCGGGGATTTGGAGGACGGTGGAGAGCTTGGGTTGCTATGTTGCTTAGTACGTCAACTTCTCAAATTATATTGAATGGTGTGCGGGGACCACATATAAGGCATCAATGTGGGTACGACAAGGAGACGCCTTTCACCCTTCCTTTTCATTACGCAATTGGCGCTTTGCATTTGTATCCTTGACTGGCGCAGACCAACATGGGTGGCTTACGCCTCTCAGTGGACGATTCATGAAGGCAAGAATATCAATCTATGCTGATGATGCAATGATTTTCTTATCGCCGAACAAGGATGATGTTGACAAACTTAAGGACATCCTACGAGTCTTCGGAGAGGTAACAGGGCTCGTCATAAATATTTCAAAAAGTGCCGTCATACCTATCCAATGTCAATCATTGCAACTGGACGAAGTGCTCCAAAATTTTCCTGCTAGACGGCTGCAATTGCCCTGCACCTACCTTGAAATTGCCGCTAACTTTGCCGCAAAGGCGAGGAAGGTCTTGTTCAACCTCTCATCGGACAAAATTCACAACAGACTGAGCGGATATAAGAGGAACATGCTATCCCGGGCTGGAAGGCTTGTTGTACTTAATGCGGTCATCACGGCTATACCAACATATCATCTTACAACCATTGAGATACCCACCTGGATAATAAAGCAAATAGATAAAAGACGAAGAGCCTGGTTCTGGACTGGTGACGACATTTGCAATGGCGGAAAATGCTGGGTTAATTGGCGCACAGTATGTCGTCCGAAAAAGTTTGGTGGTCTGGGGGTCTTATGTCTTCAGCCGTTTAGTCGTGCTCTTAAGTCTTGGTGGCTTTGGCACCAATGGAAAACACCGGATAAACAATGGAATGGAATGCCGCTTACGATAACTTTGAAAGATCCTCTTTTTTTCCGTGCCTCCACAACGATAAACATGGGAAAGGGCGATAAGGCCAACTTTTGGAAGGATAAATGGCTTGGACCGAGATCCTTACAGGAGATGACACCTGACCTCTATCATATTGCAGCACGCAAAAATCGCACGGTGCAAGATGCAACCCACGAAGGAAATGGATAATGGATTTGCGAAAAAAATCAACATTGACTTAATTCGAGATTTAAATGCGGGTTTATATCATGGTTCATCAAACCTCACTAAACCACGATGTCCCGGATGACATCTCACGGAGGTGGGCGACAAAGATCGTGAACTACTCAACTAAATCAGATATGACATGCAATTCATCGAGCGACGGACGTCCCATTTCAAAAACTTTTTGGCGCATTTAGGCGCCGCAAAAATGCAAGATCTTTGCATGGATTCTAGTTCAACATCGCCTTCCGACACCGATGTCCCGCAGCTCGCCATATGCAAAATGACCATTGGTGTCCTCTATGCACAAACAATCCGGAGATGATGCATCTTTTCAGAGAATGCGTACACTAGACAAATCTGACTCTTGTGGTCACTGGGTTGGACGGCAAAACCTTTCCCCAACACAAAGGACTACACGACTACGGATGGTGGTTGGTGGATTGACACCTTCCATTCGGGCATAGGTAGTTGCCGAAAAGGCCAAGCCTCCTTGATTCTTCTCACTCTGTGGCACATTTGGAAAGAAAGAAATAGACGAATCTTCGAGCAACACAGAGAGGAGCCAATCGGATTACTGGCCATCATTAAAGAGGAAGCCTGGGCATGGGCGGTTAGTGGGGCGACCAAGCTCCGAGACTATTTACCAGGGAACAATGTAACTGAGCTTTTAGTAGAAGAAGCTTAACTCGGCTCTAGCCGGCGTAAGGAGCTTCTTTTTTGTTTTTGGTTTTTGGTTTTTGGTTTCTTGGTTTTTTCTGGGCCTTGTGTCCTTTTTTTTGTGTGTACTTTGGTTTTCTCCTCTCTTTAATGCATTAGCGGCAATCTCGCCGTTATTCAAAAAAAAAAAAACCAGTATATTATTACAAGTTGATATATTTCAGTATCCTCTGTAAAAAAGTTGATTTTTCAGTAATTAGACAGGACAGTATCTAGTACTCAATGAGAGTAAATATCCTTTTGACTTCTGGCAATGTAGAAAGCGTGAGGTGAACCAACGCATGCAAAACATGTACATTTACTTTGTAGTTTGTATTTATTCTAGCTCTTGTCTTTTTGTTGAACGTTTTTGCTCCTACCAACCTAGCGTAGAGCTAGCAGTGCTCTCTTAGCTTCATTGGGTTGAGGAGGTCCCTGCAGGTAAGCTCCCTCTCACACACTATTTCACATTCGTTTGTCCAGATAATGTGCTTCTAAAATGTGATTACTAGCTAGCTGTGATTAGATCGCAATTTCCAGAATTCAATGGTTCTGTCTCTTAGATTGGTGTGTTCTTGCCCTGTGAGTAGAGCAGTATTCTACAAGCTACAAGCCTACAACCTTGGCTGTTTGATTACTTTGCCTCCAATAAATATTTCGAGTTCCTGAAATACCTTCGTTTCTTCACATTGCAGAGATCGATCTGTAATCTTGCGCAGTGGCGTTCACATCAACTATTTCGAGCATGCTGTCGAGCACTGTTAAAGATGAAGGCAACATCAACATTGCTCCATCAGGTCAGGTCCACAGTGAGCAGCACTACATGGACGTCAGGAACCAAGTCCAGCGCCGCAAGCTTCCGAACATGGGTCAGCGCGCTACTGGCAGTGCCGAGCCAGCTCCTCCTTCACCGGTGAGGCACAATAATCACTTCCTTAATTCTTCCTGTAAAAGCATGTCGATTAATTAGGAATCGTCTTAACATGTTGTTTTGCTTGCATGTGTGCGCGCCTCATAATTGAGTTGGTTTGGATTGAATTGTCATGTGGGTTGGAGCATAGCGGATGCAAAGTGGTCTGGTTTGGGTTGAGAAATTAGAGTTTATTGTTATAGGTTGAACCATTACCATACCTAGGTATATGGGAAGCTAAATAAGGAGTGCTAGCTAGTAGCCTAGTACAATGTTTTTTTTCCCACAACAATAAAGGTCAGGCTGTGAGATCCAGCCCAAAATGAGGATGAATTGAACCCGTTTGAGGCTCATGTAGGGGCATGTGCATGAGAGTTGAGAATTTAGTCCTACATTCCTAGTAGAGCAAGAGTAGTACCAATATATAAATTCTAGTGTCAAATGCATTTCAATCCTTAGGTTAATCCCTTTACATGAAGCGATGACAAAGTGTAAGTGAGATTGTTGTGAGTGTGGTTTATCCGAGGTGCGGGTAGATTTAAGCCTATATGGAGCTGGGTCGTTACACAGTTGTAAGATTGTTCAGAGGAAAATGGTTAACCTACTCCTCGGCAGCAACCCTTTTAAATTAAAACAAACAAAAGATAGATATTTCTGCAATTGGTTCAGAGAAAAATAAAGATCTAATCCTAATCATTCGGTGACAGAAGCCAAAAAAAATATACCTAAAAATGAAAGATATTGCATAATTTTTTAGTTCTAAATGTATTGCAAAGAATGGTACAGTAGTCCTTGAAGTACCATGACAGAAATTATGATTGCACTGTAGTATTTTTGGAAAATGCCAATTATAACAAGGGATATAAGGGCGGTGTATCACGTGCACATGACTATATGTGTGGACATATGCACAAACGAAATCTGGACGCTCCATCACCGATTGGACGGCGAGCACGCGCACGGGTCGATCGAGCGTGAAATTCTTGTTTTCCCCCTCACTCGCCCGAACGAACGAGCGCCAAGTTTCTTCCACGAAGAGGATTTCGGCCCAAGTCCGAGCCCGAGCCGCGCTTAGGGTTCTCACCACTGCGCCGACGCCACCATCAAGGCGCGCCACCCTCCGCCCGCGCGCCAACATCCTCCCGAGCCACCTCGCCAGTGCACCGCGCCGAGTTGCCCCTCCATCGAGTCCGCCCGCCGAGCCGGCTGCAGATCATGCCACCGCCTCGTCACGCCCGCTGTTGTGCCACACCCCGAGTCGCCTTCCATCGAGTCCGTGCCGCCCGCGTCGCACCCTTGTCGCCGTGCCAGCCCGACTTCGCCCCATTCGCATCTGCTCCCGAGTCGCCCCTCCACTGGCCTCATTGTGTAAGCTGTTGTCTCATTATGTTTTCTAATAGCTTACAATTGATATGAGGGGGGATGTCTGATGGTGAATTGCTTTGTTTTGATGTGCAGCCGCATGGACAAAATGGAAGATGTGAGCAGCTCCGTGCGGCCACTAGCTTTGCCTAGTCCAGAACACCTCGAAATGGCTGATGCACACTCTCTCATTGTGATATCGGATTGTAAAACCCCTCAGAAGGCAGCTAGCATCCCATTCTGCGTGAGTGTGCGCTCAATTTTTAATTTGCATGATTAATATCATTCTAGGGCTAAATCATCGTTACCGCTGCAGGGATCGTCATTCACACCGGTAGTTACTGACTCTTTGACACCTGCGAAGGGGATGGTGTTTGAAGATGAGGACGCAGCCCTAGAGTTTTACAAAGTATACACACATGTTGCGGGCTTCTCCGTTCGTATCGGACAGCGGATGACTACGAATGGGGTGTTGCAATGGAGGCGGTACTATTGTGCTAGACGTGGGTGGAAGGAAGAAAGAGGTAAGGACAAGGTGGATGTCAAAGTGAAGAGGACATATGAGTCTAAATTGAGCAGGTGCGGTTGTGAGGCCATGTTTGGTATCAAACGGACTAAGAACAATAAGTTCAGATTAGAGACATTCATCAAAGTCCATAACTATGGTTTTGTCTCACCTAGTAAGCAACATTTGATACGGTCTAATAGACAAGTAACTGAGAAGGCTAAGACTACACTGTTCGCATGCCATCAGGCAAGCATTAGCACTTCTAGGGCATTTAGATATCTTCATGTCAGTGAGGGTGGATTTCAAAATGTTGGATGCACTAGGAGGGACTTGCAAAATTATCATCATACTTTGAGAGAGAGTATAAAGTCATCAGATGCTCATATGTTTCTTGATAATCTAACTAGAAAGAACAAGAATAATGCTGCATTTTATTTTGACTATGTTATTGATGAGAAGGGTAGATTGGTGCATGTGTTTTGGGTGGATGCAACCTCTAGGAAGAATTACATTCATTTTGGTGAGTTGTTCTCATTAGATATGACATATAATACAAACCAATACAAGATGATATTTACGCTATTCATGGGAGTGAATAACCATGGGGAATGTGTTCAATTTGGAGCTGCATTGTTGCTCAATCAAACAATTGAAACGTTCAAATGGTTGTTTCGTACTTTCTTAAGATGTATGGGAGGTGTTGCCTCTAGACTTATAATAACCGATGAAGATGCAAACATGAAGAAGGCAATTAAACATGTCTTCCCAACTAGCACGCATCGGTTATGTATGTGGCATATATTGAACAAACTTCCAACTAAGATAAGGCCAGATTTGAGGGATAACCAAATGTTTTACAGTCGTGTCAATTCATATGTATATCCCTCAGAAACTCCAAAAGAATTTGAGTCACAGTGGGCAGCTATTATTTCTGAGTTCGGTTTGGAAGATAATGAGTGGCTCGTTGGTCGGTATAGGATTCGAGTCTCTTGGGTACCAGCCTACTTTATGGACGTACCCTTAGCAGGAATTCTTAGAACAACTTCAAGGTTTGAAAGCGTCAATTCTTTTTTCAATCGCTTTATTGGTTACAAACATGCTTTGGTTGAGTTCTGCATTCGGTTCGACACTGCAGTGGACGAACAAAGGCAAAAGGAGCTAAGAGAAGACCATGTCACCTTTCACACTAAGCCTTAGTTGAAGACACCATGGGCATTAGAGCAGCATGGCAGTGAAGTATTCACCCATATGGTGTTTGCTAAATTTCAGAAAGAGGTTATTGAGGCAAGGGACAAGTGTGTTGTGGAGAGCACGGCGCAAGTATGTGACCTTAAAGTAACAGCGGTCAATGAGGATGGCAAGAATGTAAGAAAAGTCACTTGTAACACTAACACCATGATTGCCCAATGCTCCTGTATGTTGTCTGGCACTCATGGGATTCCTTGTCGTCACATTATCCTTGTATTATGAAGTGCATTGCTGAATGAGCTTCCAAGTTATTATGTTTTGAAAAGGTGGACTGCAAATTGCAAGAGAGAGGTTGTGTTCGATGACAATGGCAATGTTCTTGAAGAAAAACCAAAAGATCCCACGGAGGAAGAAATTAAAAAGTTGGCTTCGGAGATGCGCAAGGACTTAAAAGAATTGATACATCGAGCTACACCTTCACTACCTTACATGTAGAATGCGAGAGGGAAACTTAAACAGTTTATGCAAGACATAAACCAAGAAATTTCTGCCCAACCACAAAGTAGAGTGGAGAAGGTTGAAGCATATCTTGGGTGTGGCATCCCTCATGACATCGATATATTGCCGCCTACCAACAATCTCATTAGAGGCAAATGCAAAAGGAATCGTCCTGGGGAGAGCAAACCGAAGAAGTTGAAGGGAAAGGTAGCTCGCATGTGCAAGACTTGTAATGAGATCAGCACCCATGACAGCCGCAACTGCTCTTTAAGGAAACATGCAAAATAATGATGTAATGTAGCATTTTAATTTATTTCACTTCACTTGTGGTTCCTCTTATTGCATACTAACTCAAATTTTGTGTTGTTTTATGTGGGCATGCAAACCAGATGACATGAATGTGCCGTTGAAATATGCTATAATCTGCTATTGAATTATGATGTAATGTGCTATTGAAATATGATATAATGTGCTATTGAAATCTATTGTAACCTGCTGTTGAAATATGCTTGAAATATGATGTAATCTGCTATTGAATTATGATGTAATGTGCTATTGAAATCTGCTGTAACCTGCTATTAAATTATGTTGTAATGTGCTATTGAAATATGATGTAATCTGCTATTGAATTATGATGTTGTTTGACCGAAAAGGCGACTAGAGGGGGGTGAATAGGAGCACGATCTCTTTTTCACCTTGATCGAATTCAATACGATTTTCACTCCAATAGCTATAAAAGCTATGAAGATCAATATACAAGCACAGTGGAAGACTTGTATTGAATCCAATCAAAACCCTGAAGCAAATAGACCAAAAACATAAAAACTCAAAACCTAAATGAGTTGGGCGGTCTGACCTCCAACTAGAAATCGATCTGACCTTTGGAAATCGGTCTGACCTCTCAATACATGGCGGTCAGACCATCAGGCCAATGAACAGTGAAATCAACCCGAAAACCAAAACTCAAATCGATCTAACTTTTGATTCGTAAGGCCAAACCTTACCAAATTTGATACACACCTTCTCTAAGATATTGGGAACATATTCCAATCAAGGATCACATAGATCCATGCCAAAAATTCCTATCTTTTTCAGTTTGAACGAAGAGTGCTCAAAAACCGAGTCAAAATCAAAATATGATCTAAAGACTTGCTCGTGGCTGATTGATGATCAAAATGATCATAGATGGGTTCCCACATGTCACAGCAAGTTAGATCAAGACAAGAAACCAAGTAAAAACTCGCGGATCAAAGAAAGACTCAAAATCATCAAATAGAGAGAAAGAAAGCAAATGAACTCATCTTTGAGAGAACTTTCTTTGGATTGATTTGATATGGTATTGGTTTACAGCCACTCCATCAATGGAGGACAAAGACTCAATACATGAGCACGAAATCAAATCCAACTCTCTAGAACCCTAACCTCCACTAATCCTCTCCCTAAGCACAAAAGCAAAACTAGGGTTTACAAGTAATGAAAGGGTTGACGGGGTGCAACCACCTCCCTCCTCTATTTATAGCGGAGGCTTAGACCTTCTAGAAGATTGAACCCTAATGGGCTCCCGTTAAGCCCCACACACAAACGGGTCACATACGCACGTATTTTAAAACGTCGTCTTCATCTCTTGACCTAATCCGCTTCACCTTGCGCCATCTTGCGCCATGAGTTGGCAAAAGGTCACCAAGGCGGTATTTGGTAAAATTACCAAAATACCCCTTCTCGATCTTTTTGCAAAGACCAAGTCCCAACTGCGTGAAGCACCTCCCATGCTTCGCCACGTGTAGGTTGATCCAGCGGCTCTCATCATGTCGACAAGTCTCTCCCATCCGGCTCCCACCGAAACCACCATGGCACTTGCACCGACCCCCGCACCGCTTGATCGAACCCGTCGCACCGAACTGCCCATTCGGTCACCTTTGTCTCTTTTGCGCCATGCTTGACTCCATTGACTTCACCCGGCATCCCCGATCGTTCTGGACCTCAGCTCTCCAAGCTTAGTCCCGATCATCCTCGCCGTTGACTGTCATTGACCTCAAAGCAACCTGTACAACAATAGACAAAGAAATCGAATCTGGGAACAAGTTCTTCACAACTTGACCCACGTTAGTCAAAACATGCATCATGCAACACATATGCCATGAAACCCATCAACTTGACCTAACCTAACACTCATCGCCACTGATTGGCCGATGATCAGCAAGAGCATTCCAAACTTTGACGAAAACTCGTGATTCGACAAACCTTTAACGACATTGCCAATTGTAACATCATCCTAAGATCGTGCACATATCCCCATGATATCCACAATCTCCCCCTTGATGAACACATTGGCAATTTCCCATAAATGCAAGTTTTGAGGTTTGAAAAGTAAAAACTCGATATTTTCGCACAAAGGCACAACTTGGTCCAAATGCAACAGAAAGCAATGGAAATGACCAAGTTGGCTTCAGAATAGCAAAGGCAAGTGAGATAAGGCAAAAGAAAGCGAGAAAGCTTTATTTTCCACAAAAGAGCCAAAATCTCACTTAAGGTCCATATGAAAGAACAATTGTTCAAATTGATCTTTAATCATTGTGAGGATCAAGAATTGCAATTCAAGTTCAGAAGTAGCAATACGACCATAAGAATGCAAATACGAAATTCCCCCTCACTATGATCCTCAAATTTCAGAATATTTCAAAATTTTCCATTCTTCTCCAGGTAGCTCCCCCTTTTTCGTAACTCCCATTTTTCTCCCTTTTTTCAAACATCTTCTCCCCCTTTGACAATGGAGTCATCCAGGAATCACACCTTCCTCTCGTCCGTAAATGACAAATGCTCCCTTTTCTCCCTTTTTTCAAACATCTTCTCCCCCTTTGACAATGGAGTCATCCAGGAATCACACCTTCCTCTCGTCCAGAAATGACAAATGCAGACTGAGGAAGAAGCATAAGAAGGAGCATGCATGAAATGCAATGGAGTGACTTCATTTTTGTATTTTTCAATTTTTTTATTACAAGAAGTTTTAGAGATTACCCAAAAGAACAAGCTAGCATTTCTAATATTGCACAAACAACATATCAAGCCTGAAAGCGCTAGCAAGATCATGATAAGACATATATAACAAAATTAAAGCTAGAAGGCTCAATATAAAGCAATGAATTTTAGCATTTTAAGCAAAGCTTCAAATCTAGCAAGTTCATTAAAAGGGATCCTAAAATGATACTGGTCATGTCAAAATGTCAATGTGAGATCAAAAAGCTAACAATGACCACATTAAGAGACAAACAGGACCCGAATTGAATCATTTTGCTTAATTTTCTCAAACGCCCATTTTTCAACAGTTTTTCATTTGCAATGAATATTGAAGTTGACTAATGGTCTAACTTAGTGAAAAGATCCTAGACTAGGAGCCATCCACAAATCCTTCTCAAGCTTCGATCAGAAGTTGATTAAAGGTATATCTTAGTGAAGAAGATCCTGGACTATGAGCCATCCACAAACTCTTCCTAAGTTTCTACTAGGGCGACAAATCTTGAGGTTCATATCAGTTTTGACAAGCAGTCCCCATGAGATCGTCTGGATCATCAAACTATCTCCAAGTTCATGTCTTCGACATGCATTCTCGTAAGAGTAGTTTGGCACAATTTAAGCATAAGACAATCTTGAAATTGATTTTCCATTTTTCATTTTGCACAAGAGCAGTTTTAGATTCTCAAGAACACAAGAAGCTCAAGTAATGATCAATTTTAGATTCAAGAGCTAACAAAGCAATTTTGACAGGGCCAATATCACAAAAGGAGCACTAATTGCGTAACTAGCTAAAACATCCACAAATTGCAGTTTTTAGATTCTAGTTGTTTAAAGTTCTAGCTCATTCAGCAAAGACTTAGCTACACATGTAAAAGCATGATAATTCTAGCAAGTCGAAGAACTAGACATGGCATTAAGCAAGAATTGAAATACTAAACCTCCATAGGGTAATAAGCAAAGCTTCATCAATTTTAAAAGATAAGCAGAAAAGCTTATATTACAATGCATCTTTTGAATTTTTCATATGAATGTAATATAATACAATGAGATGCAAGAAAAGCTCGAACAGCCTAAAAAGCCTAAAAAGATCAAAAAGATCAACAAGTTAAAAAGAAAATCAATAAAATATCAAATGAACAAGAAAAGATCCAACTCCCCCTCAAACCAACTCATAGGGATAAATTACCCCTAACTCACTTCTCAAGGTGGCAAACCTTGTTAGGTCTAAAGGCTTGGTGAGGATATCGGCTAAAAGAGCCTCGGACTCCACAAAATGTAGCACAATATCACCCTTCTCAACATGATCTCTAAGGAAGTGATAGCTAATGTCTATGTGCTTGGTCCTAGAATGTTGCAATCGGGTTTTTAGCAATGTTAATAGCGTAAGTGTTATCACGTAAAAGAGGAACACTAGCAAAGGTTAACCCAAAGTCCTTAAGAGTGGACACTATCCATAAAATCGACTCAAAGAACTAGCGGCAGAGCTACATATTCACTTTCAAAGAAGAGATTGTGCAATGTAAGACCGCTTCCTAGACAACCAAGAGACAAGAGAAGTGCCTAAGAAATGACAAGTGCCAGAGGTACTCTTCCTATCTAGCCGACAGCCCGCAAAATCAGAATCAGAAAACCCCCGAATGGACAAAGAAGACAAGCAGGAAAACCAAATGCCATACTGAAGGATAGAAAGTAAATACCTGAAGATGTGCTTAACGGCTTGGCGATGTGAAGTCCTCGGTGACGCCTGAAACCTCGCGCAGAGGCAGACCGCGAAGTGGATATCTGGTCTTGAGGCCGTCAGGTATAGAAGGGAGTTGATCATGCTGCGGTACTCGTGTTGATCCACGACTTCTCCTTCCTCATCTGGATCCAAAGCAATCGAAGTCGCCATGGGAGTGACGATCGGCTTGCAGTCATACATCTCGAAGCGCTTGAGTAGATCCTTAGTGTACTTCGTTTGATGGATAAAGATCCCTTCCTTGCACCGCTTAATTTAAAGCCCTAGAAAGTAGTTGAGCTCGCCCGTCATACTCATCTCAAATTCCCTAGACATGGTCTCAGAAAAACTAGAAACAAGAGCATGAGAGAAACCACCAAAGATAATATCATCAACGTAAATCTGAACAAGCAGGAAGTCATTGCCATGCCTAAGAATGAAAAGAGTCTTATCAACTTTTCCCATTTCAGAATCATTCTTAAGCAGAAAGGTCTTAAGTCTATCATACCAAGCTCTAGGGGCTTGTTTAAGACCATACAAGGCTTTGGTTAGCTTAAAAACACGATCAGGGTGCTTGGGATTCTCAAAGCCAGGGGGTTACCTAACATACACTTCCCCCTCTATAAAACCATTCAAAAAGGCACTCTTAACACCCATTTGATGCAACCTAAAACCTTTAGATGCAAAGAAATACAAGCGAATCTTGAATGGCTTCTGGTCTAGCAATAGGAGCGAAGGTCTCATCAAAATCTAACCCTCAACCTGGCTAAAACCCTGAGCTACCAACCTAGCCTTGTTTCTAACCATAGAACCATCCTTATTTTGTTTATTTTTGAACACCCAACGGGTTCCTGTAACATTATGACCATTAGGAGGTTCTACAAGGTTTCAAACTTTATTTCTTTCAAAATTCTCTAACTCCTCATGCATGGCATTGACCCAACTAGCATCAAATAAAGCATGTGATATATCTTTGGGTTCAAAAGAAGCTACAAATGCAGAGTGAGAGAAAAGACTCAGATCATGATACCTGGAGCGAGTGACTCGCTCATGGAGATTACCAATCATCTGATCCGGAGAGTGTTGCTTCTGAATGTGCAAAGGAGCGCCTCGGGGAGATAGCGTCTCCTCGACCTCCGCAGGTATTGCTGATGAAGAAGTCGCAGCAGGAGCCTCAATTGGAGGTGAAGCAACAGAGAGTTCGAACTTGGGCAATTTTACACAGAACATCGAAGAATGTGGAGGAGCAAGATCAAGTTCATCCTCATCTTCTTCAACAAAAATGCTCTCTCACACCGTAAGTCACCTAAAACATCGATCTAGCTCGTGGCTAGTCTCATCAAAAGTGACATTGCATGTCTCCGGACAAGGTTAGTTTCAACATTAAAACCGAAAACCCTCGAATGAGCAGAATAACCCGTAAATAAACCATCACAAGTCCTTGATTCAAATTTATCTAGGTTTCTGCTTTCAAATGAAACACTTTGATCCAAAGACTCAAAATGCTAAACAAAGGGTTTTCTACCAAATCAAAGCTCATAAGAAGTCTTACCCAAAGACGGTCTTAAAAAGACACGGTTTGAAATATGGCAAGTCAGTAGCAATAGCTTCGGCCCAAAATCTCCTCGGTGTGCTATACTCATCTAGCATCGTCTTAGCCATCTCGACTAGGGTCCTGTTCTTCCTTTCCACAACGCTATTTTGTTGAGGGACGTGTGGAGAAGAGAACTGATGCTCAATACCGCACTCAGCACAAAAAGAGGCAAAAGAAGCATTCTTGAACTCCGTGCCATTGTCACTGCGGATTGCTCTTAAGGCACTAGAAAGTTTAGAAACCAAACGAAGAACAAGATCATGATAATGATCAAAAGCCTCATCCTTCGAAGCAAGAAAGAACACCCAAGAATATCTCGAAAAATCATTGACTATGACAAGAATGTATCATTTGCCACCGACTGACCGAACCCTAGCAGAACCAATAGTATCCATATGAAGCAACTGTCTTGGTCCATCAGTCATGACCATAGTCAATGAAGGGTGTGAGGCGGCAACTTGCTTGCCATGCCTACAGGGTGCACATACAGCATCCTTGACAGCTTTGAGTTTAGGCAAACCTCTCATGAGATCAAGGCCGCTAACTCGCGTCAGATGATTAAAACCAATGTGCCCCAAACGTCGGTGCCAAAGCCAGATATCAGAAGAAGATGCAATTAAACATTTGAGAGATCCAGCAAGAGATTCAGAAAAATCAGCTCCAAAGATTCTACCAACTCTAGAGATCCCAAAAACAAGCTCACTGGTAGAATCAAGCACACGATAGGCATTTTTCTTAAAACGAGTTTCGTAGCCATCATCAAGAAGCTGTGAAACAGAAAGCAAGTTGTACCTTAGCTTGTCCACAAGAGCGACATCCTTGAGAATGAACTTGTTGTTCAACCTGATCGATCCAATTCCTTCGATCCGCCCTTGTGTATCATCTCCGAAGGTGATGAAGTCATCACCCTTCGACCGCGTGAAGGAAGTGAACCATCTTGAGTCTCCAAATATGTGGCATGAATAAATGAGTCGACGAACCACGTGTTCTTCCTCCTTCATGGCGATCCCGAAAAAATCAAGGCACAAAAGAACGATGTGTCTCAATCATCGGGTTAGTTAAAAGCGACTTGGGAACCCAAGATCGAGACACACGTCTATGAGTAGTATGCAAAGCAGAAGTGCTATCCTTGATTTTATTGTGAGTTCTATTATGAGCAATTGTTACTTTAACATGAGAAGCATCCTGTCCAGAAACATGATGAGCATGTGAAACAAATCCTAGTCCAGGTTTCTTATTTTCTAAGTGACCACATCTAGGGGTGAAAACGGATCGGATAGTTTCCGACCGATCCGGACGAAAACGGATTCGGAATATCTCGGATCGGATTTTTCTCGGATATTTTTCGGATCGGAAGCGAATTGGATTTTTTTCCTAAGCGGAAGCGAATACTGTAGCGATGATATCCGGCGGAAACGAATACGGAAACGGATTATCCGGATAAGGTTTATCCGGATATCCGGAGTTTTGTCCCAAGTGCCCAGCCGGCCCACACTGAATACCCTAACCCTAGTCCTCTCCTTACTCCCAATTCCCAAGCCTTTTTCCCTAAATCCCTAGCGATTCGGCCGCCGCTTGCGAGACCTCGATCCTGCGCCCTACCGCCTCTGCGCCGCCATCTCACGCCCGCCGCCTCTCGCCCACCGCCTCCCCGCCCACACTCGCCTCCGCCTCCCGCCCTCCAGCCTCCCGCCGCCGCCCATCTCACGCGCGCCGCCCTCGCCTCCCGGCCCTCTCCTCCTCGCCCCGCCGCCCTCGCCTCCCATGCCGCCCTCGCCTCCCCGCCCATCTCGCCTCCCTTGGCCATCTCCCTGCGCATCTGCCTACTTTGCTTTGCCCAGCCTCCCCGTTGCGTCCACCTGCCCTCCAAAGACATCCCCTCACACATCCCCTCCTGTCGGTAAGGATCTTGGTAGTGGACTAGTGGTAACTGTTCCTGTGTTGCACTGAAGAAAATAAAGTTTCTTGCTTGACCTGCAGACTGTAGTGGTGTTTTTTCGCACAAATTATAAATGTGCATAGTTTGACGATCTTATGGTTTGCTGCTAGGAACATATCCTAGAGACACAAGACAAAGCTGAGGTTGAGCGCATTCTAAAAAAAATTAAGCAATGCAAGAATACACTTCAAGCTCTTGGATACATTGAGTTTACTTTTGAGGACTTCTTCTCTGTAAGTCTATGCAATGTCAAATCATGCGAATTAGCTAACATTCACTAGTTTTATATCACTTATCTTGGAAAGAGATGCTTTGATCCATGATGTGTGTCGTGAGTGTTAAGCAAAGATTTGCAATGTGCACTAGCTCTGCATAATGAGATCTATGACACTGAACTACATAGCTATAAGCCATTGATGTTGATACTTTTAAATAAATTTGTTATTTAACGTATGAAGTCTTGTCCTGAAACCAGGGGATTAGTGAGCCATGTTAATATATTTCTGAGTAAATACATTCCTTTTTGTGTCCTGTTATGATGTTATGATTCTTCTATGATTAACAATCTATTATGATGTTATCATTCTTATTTTCCTTTTATGAATATGCATGCCTCATTGATATCATTCTTATTTTCCTTTTATGAATATGCATGCCTCATTGATATCTTATGTATTCCCTTCATTATCTTGTGCTAGATTTGTGATGGAATCTACAATCGAAGTAGCGATTAAGCGTAAGCAATACATCTCTGTTTTGCGGTGCCACAACCACCACAACCACCTTCCATCGCTACAAATGATCCAGCTTGCGGTGCATTGGTGCCAAGGAATGAAGTTGATTTGATCAGGTGAGACGGTGTCGAGACCGACATTCTGCTCTTCCCGCCGCAAAGAGAGCAAAGAAGTGCACTCGATGTTTGGGAGCACTACACAAAATATGAGAAAAAGAAGAAAGGATCGATGGCAAGATGATTACAGAGTATTGGGCTAAATGCAACAAGTGCAGTCTGAATCTCGTTGTGAGAGTTCGAGAGGCACATCGCCTTTTGGAATCACTTGGGTAGCAAGCACCAAATCAAGGGAGGTCAACAGCTTCTAAAATTGATGAAGAGTGGAGATGACAAAGAAGAATGCATCTATTGAGACTTATAGGTATGATGAGGTCGATAGTTTAAAAAATTATATTTGGCAATTATCATGCATGAATATCCCTTTAATATTGTTGAGCATGAGTACTTTGTGGAGTTTATCAAGTCACTGCGCCCTAGTTTTCCAATTAAGAGTCGCATTACTGCCAGAAAAGATATATTGAATATCTTCGGAGTCAGCTTTTAGTGCTGGCGGCCGTGTTGTCGATCCATTTCGCAGTCGTCTTGATCCTAAAGTCGTGCAAGCTTTGGTTTGTACCAAAGATTGGACCGCAAATCTCTAAAAGGTAATATCGAGTTCTACACATATGTTTGATTGGTTTATGTGTAGTATGTGAGTAAATTTTTGAGCATAATTAATCTTTTTCACATGAAGGTGGAGATATTGGTGGATCTATCCTCACTGAGATGGACATGGAGGGCATTGAGCGATGCTTTGCAAGCTTGGTAACGGTTTGCTGTTTTTTTACCTAACTATCTAGCTTATTGGCTTAATTTAATGTCACCTTGATAAATGATACTCATTGAACTACAACTTGTAGTTGCAAGAGCACGAGGATATGGATGATTTGGAGGAGGACGTGTTGGAGGATATGGATGAATGACCTTTTGATTGCCAAAGTGAATGACCTTTTGGATTCTTAGCATTATTGAACTGTGATGACCTAAGTGTGAACTACGTTTTATGTGATGAACTAAGTTTTATTCATGTTATGTATGTTGACTTGTGAGTTATGACTTATGAGTTAAATGTGGTACACTAAATGTTATGTTTGTGATGAACTAATTAATGCACCTTGCTAGTGCCAATGTTATGTGTGGTTGTTGAATATATGAACAATTCATGAATATTTGCATCAAACAAATTATTTATATGTTTTTGTTAATTTCTGGCATGCAATTTAAGGGGTTTTTATGTTCAAAAAATATCCGCGATCGTATTCGCTTTGATTCAGATTCGCTCCAGATTCAGATTCGATATTATTTGCATCCGTATTCAGATCCGGTATCCGTATTCAGATCCGGATCCGGGAAAAATGTGAAAACAAATATGGCAGAGTCATTATCCGTCCGTTTCCGATCCGTTTTCACCCCTAACCACATCTCATAAAAGCTCTAAGTTGATGAGATGAAATTCTAGCAATATTTCTCCTAACATTTTTCAACCTACGCCAACAGAACTCTACCATATGTCCACTCTTCTTGCAATAGGTGCAATGGTATTTGGTACCATTGGGAGAAGCACCTTTTGCCTCAAAAGAAGGTTGGACAAACCCTGCAGATTTAAAAACAGTTTTTGCAGGTTGGGTTTTGAATTCAACTAAGCCATTTTCCAATACCTGAATAACATTAGACTTGAATGTGTCCTGGGCAAAGTTGTATCCTAAACCTTGCTTCTTATAAGGAGTTTTAGATGTGTCCAGAATCATGTTTAGCTGTTTCTTACCTTTAGAGAATTTCTCTAATGTGTCCTTAAGGTAAGCATTTTCTTTTCCAAAGTTAACATATGATTCACAAGTTTTTGGCCTTAATGGCTCTAGCATGTTTCTCCTAAAGATGAGCAACTTCAAGCTTATAGGCTGCACATGAGGCACAAGGTGTAGACTCAATTGTGTCCTTAAGCTTGACATATTTAGCTCTAACTGCTTCTAAAATGTCCTTAACTTCATGTTCACGTTCTATGCAGAAAGAGCAAAAGCTAGATTTAACATTACCAGAAGCATCCAACTTGCTAGACTCTAAGCATTTTTCACAGGGAGCAGATTTAACATCAATTAGCTCAGTCCAAGCATTTTCAAGTTGATGCAAAGCAATATCATGAGTAGATTGCAGTTTAGCAAATTCAGAATGTAAAGCATGGCAAGAGAAACATTCATCAGATTCAAGAGTCTTAGCATTTGTAAGTTCTAATGTCAAACTATCTACCTGTGACTCTAAATCGTTGTTCCTAGCCCTGGTAAACTCTAAGGTCTTATCCTGACTCATGAGTTGCTCAAACATGTCGTCGCATCTAGCAGAAAGAACATCATAGGAGGGAGGTACCTCATCATTGTCATTGATGTTGATGATGTCGGCCATAAAGCACATGCCGATGAAGTCCTTGGCCTTCCCTTTCTTGTCTTGAGGGAGCTCCTCCTCCTCGTCCTTCTCGCTCCCGGAGTCCACATCACTCATGGATTGCTCTCCAAAAGCGGCAAGGACCTGGTGAGCGACCTTCATGAGCTTGGCAGTATTGTACTTAGGCTTGTTCCCTTGAGGCTTCTTTCAAGCTGGCTTTTCCTCCTTGTGGTTGCTCTTACCTTTCACTTTGGGCGCTTGTCTTGATATGATATAGCTCTCCACACTCATAGCACGTCCACAGGTCACCTCTCTTCTTGTTTCTAACATTGTTATATGCCCGTGTGACTTTCTTGACTAAAAGAGCTAAATCACCTCAAGAAGACTCTCAAACTCTTCTCCTTGAACAGCAGATAAATAAGCAAGAGAAAAACCAGAAGAAGACTCAGAAGAACCATTAGGAGTCCCTTTGAGATGATCAGCCACCAAAGCCATGTTATCCTTCTTAGGAAGGCTACCTCTCTTGATCTTATGAGTTTTGAGCTTGCTATAAAGCAGCTCCAAAGTGAGAGTAGAGAGATCGACGTTCTTCTCAATGGCAGTAGCCTTGATCTCCCACTCCTTGGTGTTGATTGCAGCCAAGAGGTGGGTGGCATTCTCGATTGAGAGTACTCAATATCAACTCTCATCCGATTGATCACCTTGTTAAAGCAAGTAAAACGCCATCAATGCTCTCACCAGACGCATCTCGAATTTGTTATACTCTCGCTTGTAGACCACCTGGCGACTTGCTTGATCTAGGACGATCCCTCATGGTAAGTTTCAAGGGTGTGCCAAATCTCATGTGTGGTCTCAAGGTTGCAAATCCTATTGTACTCTGTCTACCAAGCCCAAAGATATAGAAGGTTTTTACCTTGTTGTTGTTAACCAAGAGGGTCACTGTCGGTGAAACAACTTCGCAAAAAAGAGCGGGCTCGAACAATCTCCCATATAGCTTGTCCTTCGCTCTCAAGGAAGACTCGCATGCGATTCTTCCAATAGGCATAGTCGAGCCCATCAAAGACATGTGGCTTGGTCGAGTACTTATCCATCACCAAGTTCAGTGACCGGTTAAGATCAAGATTGAACTAATCGGGCTCTAATACCACTTGTTGGACCTAAAAGGCGACTAGAGGGGGGTGAATAGGAGCACGATCTACTTTTCACCTTGATCGAATTCAATACGATTTTCACTCTAATAGCTATAAAAGCTATGAAGATCAATATACAAGCACAGTTGAAGACTTGTATTGAATCCAATCAAAACTCCGAAGCAAATAGACCAAAAACATAAAAAAACTCAAAACCTAAATGAGTTGGGCGGTCTCACCTCCAACTAGAAATCGGTTTAACCTTTGGAAATCGGTCTGACCTCTCAATACATGGTGGTCAGACCTCCAAGCTAATGAACAGTGAAATCAGCCCGAAAACCAAAACTCAAATCGATCTAACTTTTGATTCGTAAGGCCAAATCTTACCAAATTTGAGACACATCTTCTCTAAGATATTGGGAACCTATTCCAATCAAGGATCGCATAGATCCATGCCAAAGTTCCTATCTTTTTCAGTTTGAACGAAGAGTGCTCAAAAACCGAGTCAAAATCGAGATATGATCTAAAAACTTGCTCGTGGGTGATTGATGATCAAGATGATCCTAGATGGGTTTCCACATGTCACAGCAAGTTAGATCAAGGCAAGAAACCAAGCAAAAACTCACGGATCAAAGAAAGACTCAAAATCACTAAATAGAGAGAAAGAAAGCAAATGAACTCATATTTGAGAGAACTTTCTTTGGATTGATTTGATATGGTATTGGTTTACAGCCACTCCATCAATGGAGGATAAAGATTCAATACATGAGCACGAAATCAAATCCAACTCTCTAGAACCCTAACCTCCACTAATCCTCTCCCTAAGTACAAAAGCAAAACTAGGGTTTACAAGTAATGAAAGGGTTGAAGGGGTGCAGCCACCTCCCTCCTCTATTTATAGTGGAGGCTTAGACCTTCTAGAAGATTGAACCCTAATAGGCTCCCGTTAAGGCCCACACACAAACGGGTCACATACGCACGTATTTTAAAGCGCCGTCTTCATCTCTTGACCTAATCCGCTTCACCTTGCGCCATCTTGCGCCGTGAGTTGGCAAAAGGTCACCAAGGCGGTATTTGGTAAATTACCAAAATACCCCTTCTCAATCTTTTTGCAAAGACCGAGTCCCAACTACGTGAAGCACCTCCCATGCTTCGCCACGTGTAGGTAGATCCAGCGGCTCTCATCATGTCGGCAAGTCTCTCCCATCCGGCTCCTACCGAAAAAAACCACCATGGCACTTGCACCGACCCCCGCGCCGCTTGATCGAACCCATCGCACCGAATCGCCTGTTCGGTCACCTTTGTCCTTTTGTGCCATACTTGACTCCATTGACTTCACCCGGCATCCCCGATCATTACGACCTCGCCTCTCCAAGCTTAGTCCCGATCATCCTCGCCGTGGACCGTCATTGACCTCAAAGCAACCTGCACAATAATAGACAAAGAAATCGAATCCGGGAACAAGTTCTTCACAACTTGACCCACGTTAGTCAAAACATGCATCATGCAACACATATGCCATGAAACCCATGAACTTGACCTAACCCAACACTCATCGCCATCGATTGGCCGATGATCAGCAAGAGCATTCCAAACTTCGACGAAAACTTGTGATTTGACAAACCTTTAACGACATTGCCAATTGTAACATCATTATAAGATCGTGCACATATCCCCATGATATCCACAGATGTAATGTGCTATTGAAGTATGATGTAACCTGCTATTGAATTCTGATGTAATGTGCTATTGAAATCTAGGAGTAATGCAGTCTCAAGTTTGTAATGAAATGCAGTCCTTTTCTGATGTGATCTGCTATGAATTCTGAATTGTTGTCTTAGTTGAATCTTGAAATGTATATGAAATCTGCTTCAGTTCAGATTTTGTGTGTATCTGAAATCGGAAATCTGAAATATGTATCTGAAATCTGTATTTGAATGTAACAGGTTCAAGCCCCCTAGTAATGAGGAAAAGAATGTAGTTTTATCTGGCTTGGTGAGCTGTTAATCATTTGATCATTATTGGTTTTGAATGCATAATGCTATTGCTATCCTTGTGGAGCTAGGATAGTGGGATGTATTAATTTTTGTTGTTGAATATGTTTTTATGTTAGAGCCTTCGTGGCATGGGATCTTTTTTTTCTAAAGTGACATAGGCATACTGAATTACTAATGTGTATGTGTATCGCTAATTTTCTGCCATTTACTTTCTGTGGCAGAAAGAAGATCTAGCCTATCACCATCAGTTCATCCTGCATGTTGTTGTATCTAAAATCTGTATCAAATTTTGTGTGCAATGCTACAGTATCAGGGAGCACACAATGCTCCAGCTTGCCCATGATTCTGGGAGCACACAATGCTCCAGATGCTCCAGCCTTGCACATGATTCTAGGAGCACACATACAGTATCAGGTTGCAATGATATACCCTCCAGATTTCCATCACTGACACCATTGCTGGATTTAAAGTTCATCCTGCATGCTGCATTACATGTCGTTTAGGACCTAGCATGGACCACAAGTGCAATGTTAGTATCTGAAATATGTATCAGATTTTGTGTGCAATTACAGTATCAGGGAGCACACAATGCTCCAGCTTGCCCATCTCATTTCCAGATGCTCTAGCTTGCACATGATTTTGGGAGCACACATACAGTATCAGGTTGCAATGATATACCCTCCACATTTCCATCACTGAACAACAAAAATCTACATCTAGACACCACAACATACCACCTGACATTCCAAACAACATTTCACATTTCAGAATGTACACTGAGACATCCAAACAACATTTCACATTTCATATCCAAACAACATTTCACATTTCAGACAGAGTGTATACAACTTTTCAATACCACTGACATTCAATTGATTGCATTACAAGAGACTTGGAAGATAACAAAATTGGAAACTCAGTTGACAATCTTCTCAATGAATATTCCTAACAGCAAGAATACAAATGCAACTACAACCATTTTTAACTTATCATCTCCAGAAGTGCATTTCCTGACTGAATTGTTGATCTTGTCCAATGAGGTCTTGATCTAGTCCAATGAGGTCTTCATCACATCAAAATATTTCAATACACGTTGGTCCACTGTCAAAACCACTTCATTTCCATTCAACTTGACAGATGACTGATCTCTTCTCTACTGTTCGACAGGATGCATCCCACTCAAATGGCTTAGGTATTGGTCTTTCCACATGAATGTGTCGCACCCCGCCGAATACATCTAGACCAACAAAAACCAAGTTTCATCATCACAATGCATAAACTGCCCGACAAAACCAAAAACCAAATTCAACAGAGAAGGTAGTTTCTTACCCCATCGCTTTCTAGGCATTTGTAGTACTCTTTTCTTCAATTCTTGGAGCTCCCGGACACGGCTCAGATCATCGTCGCGTGGCACTTTAGGCACGGCACGAGAGGTAGCCCACCGCTAGGGCCTGTGGCTGACCACTCGGAGTGCGTCTCCACGCGGCATTTCTTCTTGTCCATGGTGCGGCAATGCGCAGGTGAGCGGCACTCGAGGCGTACCATGGGCGCTTGATTTGGGTGAGGCGGAGGCGCAAGGAGCACAAGGGGGAGGTGGAGCGGCGCTCAAGGGCTGGAAGACCGACACCGCCACGGTCGCCAGACCAAAATTAGGGTTCGGGATAGGATTGGAGAATGGATGTCACACGCCCTCGTTCGGCCGTTGGGGGGGAGGGGGTTGTGGAAACACAAAAGTGTTCTGCTAGCGGGGGAAACACAAAAAAGTCCATCGTTCGCCCACACGCTGCACGCGCTCGCTGCTGGCAGTTGGATGCGCCACAGAGGGGCCGGATTAAGTATGTGCACATGTATACGGTTTGCACCACGTGCACCTGATATGCCGCCCGCATTAATCACCTAATGGAATACAGATGTCGCACCAACAACGCTAATCCCAGCCATGATGAAGCAGAACCCACGGTTTCTTCCAGGTTTAATTTTCAGATTATTACGAGTAAGGTGCTCGTTGCAACAGAGTCTCAAGAGGGTAATATGTATCATCAAACGTGATGATAAACCATACAATGAATATATTTTTTTTTATCTTACACACATGGCAAGGGTGCCAAAACAAAATTCTACACACTTAAGTAGCAATGTCTGCAATCTAAGGGACATAAATTTCTAAATATGTAATCAGGTAAATTAATTCCAGATCGAGGGTTGTAACCATGAAAGAAGAGTTTTAATTATTGTACTAAAAAGAAATCGATACCAATGTCTGGCTCTTACGATCTAACCCAATACACTTCATCAATCATCATTATTGTACAAGAAATATTGTATCCGTAGTCTAAAAAATAACTCTCCACAAGACCTCAACTGAACTCCTGTGTGCTACAAGTCTAAAATTCCAGAAGCAATCAAGCAAATTAACTCCAAAAACTCCAGAACCAAGGCAAAAAAATAATTCTTTGTTGGATGCTTTCCTGAAAAAAACATAAATACTTGCATAGACTGCAAAAGCAAAAGAAATATTGTCACTCAAGTAGATACCGCTTGGCATAGTATAAGGACTGGCTTGTGCTCTGCGGATTCTTATTACTAAATGGATGATGTGCATGGTTCCTTGACTGATCAGATTCAAGAATTCAGTAGAAATATAAATGTCGAGGCATCTTTTTTGAAACTTTGATTTCTCCACAGTAGTGTTCACCTTTCACGACGTTATATGATGTTGGTGGAATGCTCTCTTCCGTATAGAACTATAGATTTCGTTCAATGGTAACCTGCAAAACCAATTTAATTTATAAAAACAAGGGCCATAAGTAACCAATTATAAGAATCTATGCGTGCATCATGGTATAATATATCCAAGTAAACCAAGAACGAAGCTTTAGTTCATGGAAAATAAAATTCATACTTTGCTTTTTTTCTGAATGTTTCTACAGTACATACAAGTTTGACCTCAAAGACTTGAGGATTTCTAGTTCACAAAAACAAAACCTTGTTTGCACATTCATAAACCAAAAAACAATGGATAAAACAAACTAAATAGAAAGCATAACCAACATGAATCTTCCTGGTTCCAAGTGCAAATAAAAATGTAGAGGAGGCATAACTGCTAATCTCACTATTGTATAGTGAGTAAACAACTAATGTATTGGAAGCAGCTTGAGCTTTAATAATCTAGACCAACCTCATAAAGGTGTTTGATTTCTATAACAAAAGATGCTTTGTATGAGTCACAGAGTATAAAAAGATTTACCTTGTAGCATGTTGGTGTGTGGCAGAATGCTTGCATAAAAACATTTCTCCCGCTTCTTCTTACCCAAATTATTCTTTAGATCATCAAGAGTTAACTTTCTGAAACCTCAGTATCTTCTTGCTCTTCCCATTGTTTGCCTTCACAATGAGCATCGATGGAAGTAGCCAGAAAGGAAAGACACGTAAACAACAACCCCTGTATGGTTGTACATGCTTTTTATACATGAACTAATGTGTGCTACTAAACCAGAAATCATTGAGAAGCTAAGATGTCCCACCTTGGAAATTTGATGGGAGACTGAAGACTTGCAAGTAGAGAAAAAAAATTGTATACATAGAAGTGACTATGAGTGTATGAAATAACAGTATAAACCGTGAGCTTGGATACCATTGCTGCAACCAATGAGAGCAGGGGATTGTCTGATCGATCATCACCATTTGTGTACCCATTTATGAACTGAAAGCTTATTGGCACAATCGTCTGCATAAAAATTAGTTAGAATCTGTTTGTGGTAGCACACTAATCATCACTGCAATACTTTCTTGTGCCAGCAGAGGCCCTCCACCTAGGCCCATAAGTTGATCTTGGCAAGAAAAGCACATTGTTATGCAAATATGAAATTGCATCATGTACAATGTAATTTCATGTAAAACTCACATTTGGGGATTGACGTTGATCGTCAGAGGATATTAACAAACTGATACGACTGCTAATAATCACCAATATCTTTTGTCAAGAAACATGTTGGAATGCCAACATGACCTCTATCTAGATCACCTAATCACCTGCTATCAGAAATAGGCCACCAAGGTTCCTGTCAGGCTATCACAAAACCAAAAAAATGATAACTGACTACACAAAGCTATCCTACCTATTTGTCATAGTTGTAAGCAATTGCTCAAATTAATATCTTGAATACCAGACAACGGTTGTTGTCGACTCACGTTGGCTGGGGACAATGTTGGCAAGAATCAAATGTTTTCATCATCAAGCACTGTCGATTCGAAAGGGATGATGGTGGCAGACACAGCAAGAATATGTAAGCCTGTGACTCCATGAGACTGGAGGCCTAGTTATGGGCTGAACTCGAAGGCATCGACCCAGTGCCCACATGAATCCACCAAGCTCTCACTATGCAGTTGTTAATAGCGAATTAGCAGTAGCCCTCTAAGCTAGCTATAGGCGACGGTACCCAATCCCTGTAACTGATGACAAGGGCAAGCACATCTGACTAAACTTGCAGCATAGAAGACTTGGAAACTGAATTATAAGGAGCAAGAGACAAATAAATCAAGAACAGGGAGAAGGAAGGGAGCCCTCTTACCACGGCGAGCCGATGGAGGACGGACAGGTTGGCTTCCTCCACCTGTTGCACCACCAAAGGTTAGCATCTACAGCACAAGCGAGCTGGATGTCATTGTCGTCGTCGACGAGGTCGTTCAATAAGCAATGGGCCTTTGACACTCCGTGTCTCTCTTGTCTCATAATATCAGCCTCTTGTTGATCTTATTGTGTTCCACCTCGGCGCACGATCGGTTGTGACGACGAGCAATGCGGGCGACAGCGGCCGGCGCATTGTGCAAGCATGTGGGTTGCAGGAGAGAGAGAGAGAGAGAGAGAGAGAGAGCAGAACAAAGGAAGTGGAGGATGAGGTGCTTGGAGATTGTAAATTGCGGTTTCGAGAGGGGTGAGATGGTGGGTAGGGCATCGGTTTTGGGACGGGGAACTGATTCAACGCACCGTGAGCGAGCAAGACAGCGGAGCCGTGGGAGGGACAGGTTGGCCCACCTATCGGCGCGTCTGCACAGTGGTTTTTTCCTTCGCTTATTCGATGTGGGGGTGGGACGATTACTCTCGCTGCGCGGGGTAAACCCCTTTCTTTATTAGTTAAGATATACTAGTAGAGTACTCATGCATTGCAATGGAACCCTAAACTTTACACTCAATAGCATTTTTCTTTAATGCATCAAGCAAATCAACCAAAGAAGCCCTCTCGTTGTTTCAAACCAACATATCTGAAATAATTTCATTGTTGAGCTTTATGGTCACTCGCTAGCTAGTTTCAACAACAAAGGTGAAGGTCTGCCCACATCAAACCAGATGAAAAAGGCTTGGTATAGAGAAAAAAAAATGAGCAATTGCACAGCTGTTTGTCCAAAGATACTCACTGGTGCGCCTTGTGCAGCTCTGGTCGTGATAGACTGATAGTTACTACTTCAAGTCTCTGACAATGGCCAATATGAACAATGGCTCTCTAACTATTCCAAATCCACTTGATGTTCATTGACTTGTAAAAAAAATGGAACATTTAACAATTAGTATGTAGCTCCCAAACTGAAGATGTCACTACTTTGAATCTAGAATGAAGCGATATTCACCTATTTTGATCACACATACTAATCAGTTGCACTGATAAATGTACATATTAATCATCATTACCAAATCTAGACCAAAATTAGACCACCATAATATACCCACAACATAAGAATAAGGATCACTTCTGTACAAACTAAATATGTTGATGGTAGATGCTAGCAAGTACCGTTGCTCAATAGGCAGTTTGTATACTTTACCCCTGTCTATGCCCAAAGCCCCGCTCAACACAATCATCAGATCCCAATTCCATGCAAAATCTGCTATGTACGAAAAGAATTCTAGATGCGATCAAGTCAAAATACTTTAAATCTAAGTAGAGTGTGAAGATTATGTGATATGATCCTAATCTTAGTATGTTGAACAATTGACATCGGTGTCGAGGTGTTTGAGAGAAACCCTCGGTTTAGCGGAGTTCTGTTGTTTGTCAAGACGCAGGCGGTTTGACCGGTCCTATGGTCGGTCTGATGGGCCAGAGGCCGACCGTCTGACCAACCCATGGGTGGCGGTCAGATCAGCCAAAAGTGGTGGTCAGATCGGCCGGAGATCAAAACGTGGAATTTTGAGGAATGTGATCAAACACTTATGTGGAAGTGTTAGGAGGTGTGTTTGCATCAGTTTCATGAAAAAAGGAGTTTCGAGGTAAAACTAGAAAGATTTTTGCCGAAATATCCAGTGAGGGTGTTTCCCAATCCTTGGGAAAATTCTGGGAGCGGTCTTACCGGCCAAAGGCTGGCGGCCAGACCGATGGGCGATCATACCGGCCCTGCAAGCGGTCTGACCGGCTAGGGCGCGTTCATGCACCATGTAGGAGGTTAACATTGTGGAATTGTCCAAAGTCGTGGGTATCAGTGCGTAGGTGTTGCATGATGTATGTTTTGTCTAACGTAGGTCAAGTTGCAAAGAACTTGTACCAAATTGATATGTCGTTCTATTGTTGTGTGGGTGGCCTGGAGTCAATTACGGACAACGAAGAGGATGGTAGGGATTAGGCTAGGAGAGTCAAGGTCCAGAATGATCAAGGATGTCGGGTGAAGTGGATGGACTCAAGCATAGTGCAAGATTGACAAGAATGACCGAACAAGAAGTTCGATTGCAACAGGTTGCATCAAGTGGCTTAGGGGGTCGATGCAAGTATCATGGTGGTTCTAGTGGGAGTTAGATGGGTGAGACTTGTCAACATAAAGAGGGTTATTGATGAACCTAAGCGTGGCGAGGCATGGAATTGCTTCATATTGATTAGATTTGGCCTTTGGGGAATGATCGAGAAGGGGTATTTTGGTACCTTTGCCAAAATACAAGGTTGGTGACCTTGGAGAAACCGCGGTGCAAGACAGCGTAATCAGAGACAATTTAGATCAAGAGAAGATGAATACCACGAAGAGATGAATTCGGAAGACCTGGTTTGATATTCTCTTTGAGAAGCGTGCGTGAGTGTAGATCCGTTTGTATGTGGGCCTAATGGGTTCTCGATAAAGTTTTCTCTCTAGACCTAGCCTTCACTATAAATAGAAAGGGTGCATGATTTGCACCTCCATCCATCTAAGCCTTGAAAACCCTAATTTGTGATTTAGGAAAAGGAGGAAAGAGAGGAGGCTAGGGGTATGAGAGAGATGGATTGAGATTGAGTGCTCAAGTGTGAGCTTTTATCCTCTATGATGGAGTGGTTGTAAACCCACAATCTCTCTAATCAATCCAAACAAGATTGCCCCAAGATGAGTTCTATTTTGTTCTTGTTCTTATTCTCTATTTGATGATTTTGATGTTTTTGTGTTCCAAGAGTTTTGATTGGGCTGTTTTGCTGTTATCTAGCTTGCTATGACTTGTGGGATATGATCTAAGGTCATCTAAACCATCTTCCACCCATGAGCAAGCATTTTGGATCAAGTTTTAATTTTTTCCCCATTTTTCATGCCATCTTGATCTCATCCAAGAAATTCTTGAAACTTTGGCTTCGATCGTCTCGATCATCGATTGTAATAGGTTCCTAGCATTCTTAGTGAGCTATGTCTGAAATTTCTGGGGATTTGGATCTCGGAATCAAAAGCTATGTCGATTTGAGATCGTTTCAAGCAACTACCCCTATAGTTGGCAGTCAGACCGGCCAGTGGTCAGACCTAACTCAGTGGTCAAATTGGCCATGAGTTTTTCAACTCGGGGTTTTTCGGTTTCAACGCAAGACTTTCATTGTGTTCTTGTGTCTTTAAACTTCATAGCTTTCATAACTATTGGAATGATAAAGAAGTTAAATACCGTTGGTGGTAAAAAGATAGGTGCTCTTATTCACCCCCACCCTCTTATTCGTTCCAGCATAGAGTTATACCATTCAAAAAACAGTGTTGTATTCTAACAGCTCATTATAGGCCCGTTGTAAATTTTCATTTTTTGCATTAACTGCAGATAATTCAGCTTCCAGTTCTCCAAGTTTTAACTGTTACTTGACAGTGATGAAAAAAAAATCATCTGTGAGATTTATAATTTCCATATATAAGGGAGTATCTCATCGACATACATAGCTCCAACTCCTCGAATTTCATAGGAGTTTCGGTTAATTGTGCAGGGGAATATGCAAACTTTTGACATTTGTTCCTCAAAAAACATCAACGCACGAGACATTTCACCACACATTTTGATCCGCGCAATGAGTAAAGCCATAGCAGCAAGAAAACAGTGAAACTTGTATATTAAAATACATGAGTAAATAGTCCTGTGAGGACATTATAAAGCTGATAAATATGCATATCCGGCAAATAATGATTTAGGAAAATGTCACATTTATAACATTTGCTAAAGGTGACACTCTAATTCACCATTGATAAAAGGGCTAACCTTCTTCGAAAAGAAAGGAAAATAACACAAGGGGTTTGCTACTTGATGAAGATTTCAAACTGATGTGACAAGCTTATAATCAAATGGCCCAAATATAGCATAACATAAAATAAGAAGAAATCAATGAGAAGACAAACAAGCAAAGTACCTGGGCAGCATACGTTCGTTAAAATGAGCTCTTGTCTGCACTGAGCTGAGGAAAAAACATCAGCTTAACCGCAAATGAAACAACCAAACACCAAAAGCAGCACCTACAATAGTTCCGAAGCATCAAAATACCTCCACACTTTGCATGATCTACAAATCCAGTTCAATTGCACGCTAACAACACTTAAATTGGCTACTGCAAGTGTGAATAGGCGAGGGATTAAAAAGCACCCCCCTGCTTAAGTTCCCAATCGGAATTGCCTACCAATCTCGCCAATGCAAACTAACACACGTGGTAACCGCTTCTCGAATCCCCAAATTTACAATGCCAACGGGAAACTACCGCTAATTCCTAGGAAATCACGAGCATGGAGCCCTCGCAACCAGCAACCACCATCTCAGATCGGCAACCAAACCGACCAGTCGAGCAGATAGGTGGCTTACATCTTTGAATTGGAGGAGGCCGTTGTTGCCGAGGTAGGAGACGGTGAGGTGGGGATGATGACCTGCACAGAACATCGCCTCGAGGTGCGGGGCAGCACCCGCCTCCACCGCCGCTTGCCATGCCGTACAGGCCCAGCAGCCAGCGGGCGAATGCTCCTCCTCCCCGGCGGGTCCGGCGGTGGCACGTAGGCTACGATGCCCTGATCTGTTTCTCGCGTCGTGGGGCGTGGAGGGAGGGCGGAGGCAGCGTGCAGCCTCTCTAGAGTTTGGGGTGGCGCACGGTCTCTCGATCCCGACCGGATCTGGAGGGCTGGGTGAAGGTGGTGGCAACACCAGCTACGGACGGCAGCCGGAAATGGTCAAGCGGCGGCGACGGGCGTCGAGTTTGAACGGGAGGGTGCCACAAGCCCCGCTTGCCTTTTCCACCGGTAGCTGGAGGGTGGAGGTGGCATGGTACGACAGCGCACGATGGATCAGTTGAATATGAGCGACGGGGAAAGGAGTCTAAGGGCGCAGGTTGCCGGCGGATTAGGTTGCCGTCGCCACTGCCGCTCGGGTGGAGACGGGCGCGAGAGAGAGGGAGGGGCTGGTGGAATCGTCCTCGGGAAGAGGAGTGGACGGGGCGTGGTAGGGTGGATAACGAGCCAGCTCGTTAAGATTCGTGAAAAAACGAGCTCGTCTTATTAAGGTAACAAGTAGAATATCTGGCTTAGATCGACTCGTTAAAAAACTTGAACTCGGCTCGTTAAGAAAGTCAATAGATCCCAGTTTAGAGCTCGTTAGACTCGCTAAAAAAGGAAAATCTGTCTAATAAATTTTTTAGAAAGTTAAGGGATCACAACTTGGGACTTGGACCTCCATGGACCATCTAAGGGTTGCTGGGTTGGGCTGGTCTAGTGCTACCGCTCAATTGTGCTGGTTTTTTTAACGAGCTTAACGAGTAACTTGCGAGCCAACTCGAACTCGGCTCGTTAAGAAAACGAGCTAACTTGCCGGCTCGGCTTGGCTCGGCTCATTAAGGGACCGAGTTTGAGCCGAGTTGGGTCGAGCCCTTAACGAGTCGAGTTGACTTGCGAGTTTCGAGCTTGTTTTCCACCCTTAGGCGCGGAGCAGAGGGAACCGGTGGCTAAGGGGGTGTCGGTAGAGCTGGCCAAACGGGTCGTGCCTGCTGGACCGATATGAAGCATAATATTGTTGGTCTGGTTTAGGCACGGCATGGCCTGTCTTGTTCACTGAGCATGCATCTGCCCAAGACGACACGATAGCCTGTCTTGTGCTCGGGCTAGGTGCGATGGGTCAACACGACAATGCTTTTAATATACATATATAATTTTATTTTTATTTATTAATATTTATATGGTTTTCTTTCATTTTTAATACTTATATGGTTTTATTTTGTAGTTTTTAAATTTTATATAGTTGATTTTATGAGTATATATAATTTTATTTTGGTTTTTTAAAATATATATTTTTTCTAGGATTGTTTTTCATTTTTTCATGTCTTATGAGCTAAATGACAAATGTTTTAACGAGCTAGCTATTTGAACATTAATAAAATTCTATTACATTTTCAATATGATTGTCTCATTTTTTAAAAAAAATTCATGTCTACTTCGAATTCTTCATATTTTTCTAATTTTTCTGGATTTTTTTGAATTTTTTAAATTTTTTCATTATGTCGAGCTAAATGGGCTAAACGGGCCACATTTGGTCTGATAAACTAAACAGTAGTGGTCGGCTCGGCACAAAGACGAACGGCAACGGTCGTGTTCGGGTCGCCACCTTAGCCCATGGGTCGGCCTGCACGAATAGCGGTCGGGCCGAATGGGCTAGGCGCTGTTTGGCTACTTTGGGCGTCGACGCATGTGTCGACACCAGGGCCAATTGCCAAGACGCATGCCGTGGACAGTTGATCATCTTGTTGCGTGGGGTATACTCCTTCTCCCCTTTTTTTATTAGTTAAGATTACATTCTCATTGCTTACCAATTCATTGAGTCCCAACAAACACTTCTTAGGATGCGTTAGTATGTTCATGTTACTTATTAATTCTTAGGATGTTGTAGTATGTTCATGTTACTTTTAGAGTCCTTAAGCAATCAGGATGGAACCATCTCTTAATAGGGTGGTGGAGTGGTGGGTGTACTACTCCACCATCAGGTTTCAATTATTGGTATCCAACTTTGCAAGTGCACCTCAGTAGGTACTTTGTGAGGTCACGAATTTATCATTGGTCTCCGTTTTTTTAGGCGTGTGCAAAGGAAACGTACTTGCGTACGTGTGTGTGCCTCTACCTTGTAATCACAAAAAAAAAAATAGCTGTCGGGATTTTTTTTTTCTGCCAAATCATGCCACACTTTTGGCCAACAATTTGGTAGCCACAAAAGTTGTGGCTTGGCACAAAATTTAGGCAGAAATTGGCTAGCAACCAAATACCCCCCCTAGTCATTTGATTCTTCCCCATGTATTTTGGGAACATTTAGCTTCAAATGCAAATTGTCATTATATATTTGTTTGAATAAGAGACCTTTAGGAACAAGCAAGTGATCTGCCGGTAGAGAAGCGGTGTAACCTTCCCGTCTACCAGAGTTTTAGTTCTAGGACCGGCTTAGGTACTCATCTCCTTATTTAGTGAGTACCAAAGGTCCTGACCATTTATTTTTTATTTTTTATTTTTATTTTTATTTTTTTGCCAAAAAAAGGACCCTCTCTTCTGCATTGCCCTAAGGCCCACAAAAATGTCAGGACTGCAATACTTGTGCTATAGTCAAGTCAACCGGCTGTACGCGTTTCTTCCCAGAGGGGGCCTCGCGTCTATGAAGCGACTGAATTGACTCGAAATTTATTGTCACGACTTGTTCTAAACACTGGTTACAATCGACGGATATAAATAGAAGAGCACAAATACTGGCCAAGCGATATCGATCGATCTCCAATCGAGGAGTCTTGCTTGTGCTGTCTGCCTCCTGTCAATGAACGTGTGAATGGACACAGAATTTGTTACAGTTCTATACTGAGCAGTTGCAAAACAGTTTGTTACAGTTCTATACTGAGCAGTTGCAAAAGAGACAAGTCAAGCATGAATATGAATCGGATATAAAAACATAAACTTGCATGCAAGGATCGATTATATCTAACCTAATCACCATGATTAGAGAAGATTAGCTACAGCGATCTAACTCTAGAAGGAAAATCAACTGTAAGAAAATCGCACGCAAAGATGATCACGAGAGAAAAGATAGTAGATGCAAACATAATCAAATATTCAACCAACAATAAATCGATACCATCGTCTTCCTTAGCAGCGGAGCCAACGGCCGGTCAAAGCCCAAAGCAAGTGCAACAACATCAACAAAAACAACAACAGCGGCGGAGGCGCTCCTCCAGAACATCCTAAGGCCGGCGACGCGGAGAACAAGCTAGCTGGTGACAAGGATGACATCGGGCAAAGCCCGGGCAAGTGCCCGGCCTGAAAAGCCCTTAGCTCCGCCACTGGTCTTCCTGATTGCCTTTAGGACGTATCTCAGACCAAACCAACCTATCAACCCCTATCAACCCGCCGACGGATTATTCCGAGAAAGTTAACCAAACCAAGAAACGAAGAAACGGAGTTAAGCGAACCTATCAACCTACTGACAGATTGTTCTGGTGAAGTTGAACAAACCTAGAAACAGAGACCAGTCACACACGCTTTACGCGTGAGAGAAGTTCCCGAGAAAATATACATCCAATACAGATGAAGTTCATTACACAAGGAAGCAAAGATGTCAGTTATTATGGCTTGACCACAAGTCTCGGTCAAGTCAACACATCCATAGAAAAGAAAGTGGCAAATTGAGCAGAAAACAGAGCTCGCGTTGACCGCGCTCAAGATGCACATGGACCCCGTTGTTGCGGGAGCAGGATGGTAAAATAGCGCCTTTCGATCCCTCCATCCAGGACAGGATGCAAGAAAAGACGGAGTTCTAGCAAACATGACAACAGCTTACATACATCGGTTGTTCAGGATCAGGAGGCGATAGCTTTTGGCTGTGTCCTCGCGTCCTGTCCCAGCAAATTTCTCTGTGGTATTTGCGGGATTGGCCGTCAGTCGCCACACGCGCGCGGCGACGATTTTTTCAGTCTCAAAAGAAACTAAAGAGAAATTCATGTCAGGACTGAGTCAGTCTACAAGGAATAAATAGTCATTTTGATACCGCGTGAAGTTGGGAATAAATAGTGATCTTGATCTGCATCCCTACTATTCCATAAACACACTGCAGCAAGCACACGGCACTTCCATGGATGCAAAGAGCAACACCATCGCCGTTGCCGGCGTCGACTCCCAACGGCAGACCGGAACGCCGGCCGCCTCAGTCGAGTCGGAGTCATCAGAGCCACAGAAAGCACTCCACGCACTACTCGACCTGGCGTGCACGCCGTCCAGTGCGGGCCTTCGCCTCGCCGTGCTGGCCTGCTTCCTCGTCTACAGCTTCGTCCAGACGGTGTGCCGCGTGCACGACGACCCGTGGGACCTGGCCTTCGTCGTCGGCGCCTACGCCGACCTCGCATTGCTCTTCTGGTGCCTCCAGCGGGTCGAGCGGCTGGCGCCCGAGTGTCCCGCCGGCGAGAGACGCCGGCTGCAGTTCGCCGTCTGGGCGCTGTCCACTGCCCTCAGCTGCGCGTTCGCGTACCGGACATCGCAGATCATGCCGGCCGCCTTGGTCGTTGTCATCTGGTGCATGACTGCGACCGTCGTCGCCGTCGGCTTCTACTTTTTGGTTGCCTACAAAAACGATCGACCTCATCACTACTGTGCCTTCCAGAACTGCGATGGTGACCATGGCAAATCATTCGGCAAGAAGATCTCTTCAGAAGAAATGGTGTAGGAACAACTTACGGAGTACAAGTTCCTAGAATAATATTGTTAATATTTATCATCAAGTATGTGACTTGATTGTGAAACTCTATATTTCTGCGATGATTATTCTTAAACGGTTCTTGGTCGGAAACATATGAGAACACATATGAATAGACTAGCATATGTATTGGTTGATGACTATGTTTCACAGGTCATGGATATAGAGATATCAAACCAATAATATGGACACATGTTAGAGAACATAATGTTGGATTAGACCCACATTGAGACACTATTGAGATTGTTATGATTCTATATGTCGTTAGTTGGTCTCAAGCAATGATGATGTATAATCCTTAGACCTGAGATCAGCATGATTTCCTACATGTGTAATAGCACTCTTAGGGGTTGCCAAACGCTACACCGTAACTGGGTAATTATAAAGGTAACTTTCGGGTATGCTATGAAACATGCAGAGGAATGTAACTGGTCGGATATGGGATTTGCCCCTCCTAACATAACAGGAGAGATGTCTCTAGACCCCTCGTTGTGATCGGATAAAGAAAGTGCATGGCCGTGCCACTAGTGGTCGAAGTGTTCGACCACGTGAAGTTATCCGACACTCGATCGAGAAAGTATTGAACAGTCCATAGATGACACAACATCTCACCTGGAGTTCAACTAGACATCGTAAGGCAAAAGGAGAATACACGAGTAGGTCATTTAGTTCGATCAGTTACAGACTAGTCGTATAGAGATATGAGCTGGTCGTAAACTGGTTGAAACGTAATCACAGAGTGGTCGAAACCTAGTCGTAAGGACTTACGAACTAGTCGTGACCAAATACGAACTGGTCGTATAGAGATAGGACCTGGTCGTAAGTGATGAGGACCTGATCGTAGATCATATTGCATCAAGGTTCGTCCGATATAATTTATGTGTATTCGGGAATTGCTATGTTCTACTAGGAGCCGCTACAACTCGTGATCGGAAAGGGTTTCCGAGTTATAACCGATTACGCATGAACCTACAGGGTCACACACTTAACGGGTTGGAACAAACCAGTACGAATATGATTCGTCAAACGTGTTCGGATAGGATCTGTCACAAGCACTATATAAGGAGATGCATGAGGTTGTTTGGGACGTAAGTTTTTACACCACCGAAACCCTAGCTGCCATCTTCCTGAGAGCTTTGCCGTGCGACTTAGTGCTAGTACACCGACGTATGGTTGTTCCTTCCCTGGACGTGTGGATACCGTAGAGGCGCTACTGCGACTGTTGTGCATGAGGACGATCCGCGATCTTCACAAGAAACTGCAGAGGTTGCTGGAGGAGACGATTGACTCGCGAGGACGTTGGATGATCGACTACGACCACTACATTGACGCACTCTACGTTGGACCAGGCTGCTCCAACCCTTCTTCTACTTGCTTGGCTTCCTAGTTTGCGTGGTAGAAATTTTCGATTTGTAGCTATCGTAGCCTACCCGTATCCCAACACCAAGTCCGAGCTAGCTCGCGAGTAGCTCGTTTAGCTCATTTAGCTCGTTTAATTTATAGCCCAACCTAAAAAGCCCAGAAGCCCACAAAAGCGCCAGCCCACCACAACTAAAACAGGCTCAGCTAGCGATCTCCGTTTCCTAAATCCACCACCCCATGGCAGTCGTGTCCTCCTCCCTTCTCACCCTTGTCGCGTCCTCCTCCTGCGCGGTTATCTCCACTCGCCGCCCCTGCGCAGCTCCAGCCGCTGCAGCCTCCTTCCCCTCGTCGTCTTGCTCATCGTGCCCTCCTCTCCGCGCTTCCCCGCAAGGGTCGTCCGAAGCCACGTCATCACCAGCGTTGCCCCCACGATGCAACCGCCACCGGCGTCCAGGGTCTCCACAGTCGTCGATGTCGACCTTGGCGACCAGAGCTACCCGATCTACATCAGCTCCAACCTCCTCGATGTTCCCGACCTACTAACGAGGTACTCGAAATTGACAAGCTTTTGCTCGATTGGTGACTTAGGTGTGGCCATTTTTGTGATCCTGATATCTTGTCTGCATAAGCATGTGCATGGGAAAAGGGTTCTGGTGGTGACCAACACGCCCGTCGCGCCACTCCACTTGGAGAAGGTGACCTAGGCACGCACGCACGACAACCCGACTCACTTACCACAGTCCCTCAAGGAACACACTAGTTGAATTGTTAATAATGAGCCTAACGAGCCGAGTCGAGCTACATGACTGAGTCAAGCCGAGCTAGTTATTCTGCTCGTTTGCTTAACGAGTCGAGCCAAGCTGGGTTCCTTAACGAGCTCGACCGAGCCGAGCCAGCTCGTTATCCACCCCTAATAATAGTGTTGGACCAAAACAGCGACTAGAGGGGGTGAATAGGAAAACTACTTCTTTTTCACCTGGTCCGATTGCAACTCCATTCTCACTCCAATAGCACAGCAACCAAAATCACCGAAAACTCAAAGCAAAGAGAGCTAAGCGGTCAGACCTCTGAAGATGGTCATTCTAACCGATGGCCAACCGGCCAAACCTCTCACGGGGGCGGTCTGACCTCTCGCATGATGAACATTAAAATAGCACGATTTTCAAAACACAAATCGACTCAATTTTTGATCTGGTTGTCCAAATTCGCTCAAATTTTAACCATAACTCATCAAGAAGGTCAGGAATCTATTCTAACTAACGATCGGTAAGATCAATGCCAAGATTCCACCAATTTCTTAGATGAGGGAATAGAGGCACAAGAACCGAGGATATTCAAATTTTAATCCAAAAATTTGCCCGTGGGTAGATGAAGATCAAGATGATCATATATGTATTCCCACATGTCCCAGCAAGCAAGATCACAAGAAAATCAAAGGAACACTAAAATCCCAAAATCCATCAAAGAGAGAACAAGAACAAGAAGATAATCATCTTGATGAAACTTTGCTTTGGTTGATTTGAGAAGGATGTTGGTTTACAACAACTCCATCATGGAGGACAAAAGCTCAACACTTGAGCACTCAATCAATCCATCTCTCACAAACTCTAACATCAACTACTCCAAAGATCCCTAAATCACAAATTAGGGTTTTTCTCTTGGAAGGACTTGAGAACTACACATCTGGAGATTCTCTTTTTATAGTGGAGGCTAGGCTGAGAGAGAAAGACCCTAACAGGCACCCATTAAACCCACACATAAATGGGTCTACACTCACGCATGCTTCTCAAAGCGGATGACGAACCGAGCTTCCTGAATTCGTTTCTTTGTGATATTAATCTTCACTTGACCTAAATTGTCTCTCCTTACGCCATCTTGCGTTGCGGTTTAGCTAAAGGTCACCAAAACGGTATTTTAGTGAAGTTACCAAAATACCCTTTCTTGATCCTTCTCCAAAGACCAAGTCCAATCCTTATGAAGCAATCCCATGCTTCGCCATGTGTAGGTTGATCAACGACTCTCTTCATGTTGGCAAGTCTCTCCCATCCGACTCCCACTGAAACCACTATAGCACTTGCACTGACCCCTGCGCCGCTTGATGCAACCTGTCACATTGAACTTCATGTTTGGTCATCCTTGTCTATTTTGTGTCATTCTTGAGTCCAGTGACTTCACCTAGTATCTTTGATCATTTTGGACCTCAGCTCTTTCTTCAAGTCTAATCCCGATCATCCTCGCCGTTGACTGTCGTTAACCTCCAAGCCTGCTGCACAACAATAGACCAAGAAATAGATCGTGGGCATAACTTCTCTACAACTTGACCCACGTTAGTCAAGACATGCATCATGCAACATACATGCACTGAAACCCACGAAATTGGTCTAACCTATGATCATCGTTGCCTTGTCAGCCAGCAAACAGGGCAAAATCGGTCTGACCACCACCCATGTCCGGTCTGACCGCCCAGTTTGACCGGTTTGACTGCCGGCACAATGACTTCGAAAGATTTTCTCCTAAAAAATCGGAACCCTATTTGGAAATTCAAAATGAAGAGAACTTTTGGCTCAAAGCTCCAAAAATTATGAGACCAGGTGCAGAAGAATCCTCTTTTTTGCCTACACCCTCTAGTTTTTGTTCAGCCAAAAACTCGAAGTCACATTTTTGCCCAGTTAGACCGCCGCTCACGGTCAGTCTGACCGTCGGTCCTTTGGCCTACCTCTAGGACGGTCTGACCGCCTAAGGTGACCAGGCAAACCACTAGCAAGGTTGGTCTGACCGACACCCAAGCTGGTCTGATCGTCTGAAGCATGACAACATTTGAAATTTGTTGAAAATGAGTGTTTCAACAAACCCTTACCAACATTGCCAATTGTATCATTATCCTAAGATCATAAACATATCTCTATGATATCCACAAATAGTTTAATTAGTTGGTTTACTACTTGAGTTCGTTTAGTAATTGCTGCTACCAAAGTTTGTTTACTTTTTAAAACATATCTCTAGCTTAGTTTGTTTATTTCAGTTCGAGATAAAAGGGTTTGTTTATTTGTGTGCATGTCGGTTTAGCGAGTGGGCCCAAGTTTGATTAGAGGTTTTGTTGTGTGTGTCTATAAAAGATTACACAATGTGTCCATTGTCAAGAAAGTTGAAATTATGAATTGAGTTATTTGGCGTATCGCCATGAGAGTCTACCCCTATTATCGTGTGTGTGTGTGTGTGTAGGCCTACTAATGGGCTTATTAAACCCACCCCAAACCCAACCCAACCCATGCAAGAATTAGCCTACTTCTCAATACAACCCAACCCACATATAAAGTTCTAGAACTCAAACCAACCCTCCCACGTGCACTTTTAACCCAACCCAACCCAAACCATGTCACCTGTACGGGTTCCACCCATTTCCAACCCATTTTAGCCCAGCCACTGCAGGGTTGCCAACCAACCGTCGAGGAGGAGAAGGCGACGACGGCGGAGTGAGCGGTCAGGGAGGCGAGGGTGGCGGCGGTGACCGGAGGTGGCTGCAAGCCAAGGAGCAGAGGGCGGCGGCGAGTAGGGAGGTAAGGGAGGCGGAAGCAACTTGGGGCGGTGGCAAGCCGAGGAGGAGAGGTCAGCATCGAGCCGACGAGGTGAGGACGACGGCAGAGAGCCGAGGAGGAGAGGGAGGCGTCGGCATCGAGCTGGGGAGGTGAGGGTGACGACGGCAAATTGAGGCGGCGGCGAGCCGAGGAGGAGAGGGCAGCGGCTTTAGCCAAAAAAAATCATTCTAAACCAAAAACTCAATCATTCATACGAATGTACTAGTATAAAGAAGAGGAGCGCGAGATGGACTTTGCAATGATGACGAGGAGGCCGATGAGGAAGAAGACGACGACGCGGCCCCGTACTTGTCCTTCTTGGCCTCCGGTGGGCTGAGCAGCCAGCTGCTGCAGGCGTTGCCGCGTGGAGAGCGCACTGCTGTCGAGGTCCTTGTTGCGGCTGTGGTCGTCCTCCGTCGTAGGAGGACGTCGGAGTCGGAGGTGGGTGGTGGCGCAAAGGGAGGCACGGGCGGCTGCGAAGTGAAGATAGTCGCCGGGCGGGGGTTGCGGCCGATGGAGCTCACCGGAGAGAAAGGAAGAGGCAGTGGCCTGTGGAACCCATCGGGATTTGAAGAAAGAAGAAGAAACAAAGAGGAAGAAGTAGTTCTGATGATGGCAGCGTGTGAGGCACGACCTGAAGGAAGAAGCGTGGCTGCCTGGGTTGTTGCCTGGTAGGGTTTGGGGACATGTGTCGCAATCTAAATGGGGGAGGTCCTTGATCGAATGGCTAGTAATTCGACTAATTTTGAAACCACGGTTGCGCCCACTGGTTGAAACCATTCGGAACCCGAAAATTTCGAACCAACACCAAACCAAACCATTTTCACCGGAAACCCAACCCGCCGCAACCCGTTAGATGCCTCGACCTGTTTCCATCCATCCAAAGTCAATTCAAATTAAAAACCCAACCTATTTAACCCATTCCAACTCAAACCATTACCACTCCTATGTGTGTGCAAGACATGGTGTTGTGTAGCTCCATCGAACCACTAAACCAGCGTCCGATCACGGGCCTGCTAAACTAGTATCCCAGTTCTAGGTCGTTGGCCCGCTATACTCGCAGGCCCAACTACAGAGCAATAACCAAGGGGTCTTCAGTCATCTCCCCTCACAAGACTAGCATGATAGGTGGATACACCCTCAGCCTTATAAAACGTGTTTTGTCTTCTTCCACAACCGATGTGGTACTATCCCAACACATGGCTAGCATAACATTTTAAAAAAATTGCGTCCTACTTCGAGTCTACGTCTTAGACCTGCTATAGCTTAGACGTGAAAAAAAGTGTTGAAGTATGTTGTCTAACTTTTTCTTAACAGACGTAACTCAATGAATACGACTAGCAAGACGTAATTAACGTAGTAATTTATTTTGCAGTTTCAGAGCATGACTAGTGCTCCGAGAGGCTCCGAGTCAAAGAAAAACGGACTTCTTTTTTTTTACGAAGAAAAACTATCGTCTAAGAAACTAGGAATAGACGAATAGAGATAGGTTGCTACATACCGCAGGTCAACGAGGGAAGGACAACGAACCGTCGCAATTTACAGATCTAGAAAACTATGGAAGACTTTGCCTTGACGATCAATGGCCAAGACTGCATCGTTTCTTCTTTGTGTTCCCCCTGTCATGTGCAAAATCATGTCCTGGTAATTCCAATATTTCCAAATTCATGTCGATATTCATGTCGCTAGTAGGGCCAAAACTGAAGTGCTTCCAAGCGGATTAAAGCAGCTTTCCTTGAAGTCGGTCAAGAAAACGCGCTAGTCCCATATGCCGCGCCGTTAACAATCCCTGCGATTTTCCTGATGCTGGAACTCTTTTTCTGTTGTAGCATGGGATTAACTATGTGGGCACTTAGTCTAAACTAGTTTATAATGAACGGCAGGCTCATTAGAACTATTAGCATGGTTTAGCCTCATATTGTTTATTTTATTAAGAGGGAAGAACTCCTCCGCTGATATAAGTAGCTCGGAGGACTCTCATTGTATACGCATCCAAACAGATATGAATATAGAGAGAAAAGTTTGTCGAAACTACATCTCGTGTCTATTTTATTCTTGTTCTTGAGTACTTGATCGTTGGCCGCTGTTTTACAACATTTCCGTTGTTTTTTTAAATGACACGGTTCTTTGACCTGCCTGCGTTATCACTTTCTACGGAGATACTGCATACATACATATCCGATATCCCCATTCCCCCCAACGCGCTTAGTTAGCTTCACGGAAAGTGAAGAGAAACTCAGAGCAATAACGGTGGCCGGACAGGATTGGGACGAGCCACTCATGAGCGATCGCAATTCGAGAACTCATCCATCTCAAGTTGGCACGCGATCGATCGAAGACGAAGGCGGGCCGGGCCCTAGTCAATGGATGCCAAGGAGAGCAATGCCGATTCTTCGAACGCCTCGGAGCCAAGCAAACTACTTGGCGCGCTACTCGACGTTGCGCGCACCGCGTGCCTTCGTCTCGCGGTGCTCGTCTTCCTCCTCTGCAGCTTCGTCCAGACGGCGCGCCGGGTGCGCCACGATCCATGGGACCTGGCATTCGTCGCCCTCGCCTACGCCGACCTCGGCATGCTCTTCCTGTGCCTCCGGCGGGTCGAGCAGCTCACGCCGGCGTCACCCGCCGGAGAACGACGGCGGCTGCAGTTCACCGTGTGGGCCTTGTCCGCCGTCCTCAGCTGCGCGTTCGCGTACCGCGTGTGCACGATCACGCCGGCCGCCTTCGCCGTCGCCATCTGGTGCGTGACGGCGTCCGTCGTCGCCGCTGAGTTCTACTGTCTGGTTGTTTACAATGATCGTCGTGGCTTGGAGGATTGTTGCGATGTTAGCGATGCCGAATCCTTCCACAAGATTCCCGCAGACGAAACGGTGTAGCTACGAACCATCTCTATCCAATTTTCTGTGTGATTCTTGTTACTTGTACTTATGTGGTAACCGAATTCAATTCGACCGAGTGTGAATGTAGTGAAGTTTTTTTTTGTTTACATTAAAAAATTACTCCCTCCGTTTATTTGTACTAGGCAATCATTTGTTTTATATAATACTCTATCAGGTCACAGAAAAGAGTTATAATAGTGCAATATTATGAAAGTATTTTTATGATAAATTCATCCATACTATTTTCATAAATCCAAACCATATATTTTAAATAAAACCTTTGATCAAAATTAATACAATTTAACTACACGTATTCTAGGGTGTCACTCTTTTGTGATTAGATAGATCCAATACATCATGGACCCACCAGAGTTATAATAGTGCAATATTATGAAAGTATTTTTTATGATAAATTCACTTATACTATTTTCTTACATCTAAACCATATATTTTAAATAATAACCTTTGATCAAAACTAATAGAATTTAACCACACGTATTATAGGGTGTCACTCTTTTGTGATTAGATAGATCCAATAGACCATGGACCTACCAAATATGTGGTGCGGTAGGGTTCCAAATTTCGGTACTACTGGCAGGACCGGTAGGAATACAAACTGAACAAAAAATTCGGTTTGGATGAATTTTGCCCAAAAAATTGAATTTTGCTTGATTTTGATTTTTTTTAATTTTAAAATCCGAAAACATAAATTAAAATCTGGCCACCTCCGGTAAAAAAATACCGGTTAAAAAACCCTGAGTGGGGGTGGGAGAAAGGAAGGAAATGAATGAGGGCGAGAAATACGAAAATATGCATTGAAAACAGGCCTCTAACCACATTTTCGTTCAGGTGCAAGCACCAAGGTTAGTAAGCAACAGCCTGGGTTTCTTGAATTGCCACCGATAATTACTCTGCTTTCAACATAGTTTGCACCAAACGCACATCCATTATTCCTTTTGTTTGCAAAATCAAACGTAGATTTTATTCATTCAAACATAAGCAGCAGCACATCATCATGACCATTCACCAAACAAGAGACATCTAAGCGACACCCATCCGATCCGGTCATGAAGAACAACGCAAGCCAAGATACCATTAAACAGAGTAGCATCAGACAGTAGTAGTAGTAGTAGTGTAGTGAAACTTCACTTGCGGCAACAGATCGAGACCCTCGTTCTCATGGCCGCCGTGTCAACTCAGGCGATGCTGACCTGGATGGTCCTGGGCTTCTTGGGCTCCGGCGGCGGCAGCTTCTCCACGGTCACCGTCAGCACGCCGTCCCGGCACACGGCCGACACCTTCCCCACGTCCGCGTCGTCCGGGAGCACGAACTTGCGCATCAGCTTACCCATCCGCCGCTCCATCCGCAGGTACCTGGCGCCCGCCGCCTCCTCCTCGTCCGGCCGCCTCCGCTCCCCGCTGATGGCCAGCACGCGGTCGTCCTCCACCTGCACCCTGACGTCGCCGGCGCCCAGCCCTGGCATGTCCACCACGAACGCGTACGCGCCGGGCAGCTCCTTCACGTCCGCCGGGGTGGCCGCCATGGCGCGCGCATCGCGGACGTAGGCGCGGGTGGGCGTTGCCGCGCTCCCGCCGGCCTTGTCCGCCGCCGCCTCGTCGGCGTGGACGTGGTCCAGCAGGTGCTGCAACGCCGACATCACCGGCGCCTCGAACCCGAACGTCCTCACGTCCATCCTCGATCGATCCCTCTTTGCTTTGGTATTGGCTCCTTGGCTTTGGGGTAGGCGAGTGAGTTCTTGTGCTTCTTGAACTTCTTGGACTTGGAGAGATGTGGCGAGCAGCGAGGGATTTATATAGATTTGCAGTGGCTTGCGGGAGAGGGTGTTCTGGAATACGATGGAAGGTTCTGACAGGTTCTGGAATGAACCTTTGAAGCTGTACCAGTGTAGCAGTGTGTTACCGGAGAAAGATCTGGAAGCTTGGTCTTTCTTTAATGGTTTCTTCGGGTGGGCCTACGTATGACTTGCCAGCTTTAGCCAAGTTAGATATTTGGCGAGTCCAGTAGATTCTAGAATTCTCGCAATCTCGAACCCCTCGTGGGCTTCCTGTTCGAGAAGCTTCTTCAATCTCCAGTTACTTCTATTTACCCAGATGGAAGAAGCTCCTTGTATTGTGCCGACGTCAAAAAGTATAAATCATAATTATTCATTGACCAAACAATATTCATCTGACCATTGAACAATATCCAACCATTGAAGTAATAATCCAGCATCAAAACATCTCAAGTTAAACTAGGCTTTGGAACTTGGCCAGGTTGGGCCTAGATCTTGGGTTTGGCTAAGCTTGATAGGCTAGGTACCTTGGTTAGGCCTACAATGGAATCCGCCGTTTGGACTAGGTTGGTGCGTACAGCAGCTCTACTGGTCCTGGTTAAAAGAGGAAAAAGAAAAAGGATTTACTGAAATTTGTCTCCTTTTTTCTGTTTCTTCTGATATGGATCGCGTTTTTAGTTGAATTTTTGCAAGATGCTAGATTATATCTTGATCTATCTAACCTTTTCTTTTCTTTTTTAGAATTTGTCGTGACTATTTGCATCATTTTTCCAAGGGCGGGAGAACGGTAGCACCGGAGGGACAGGAGCACTGAATATGTTCTCATGGTCATAGCTGGAGATGTGTCAGCAAATTTAGGGGAGTGAACTAAGGCCATGTACAATGTGAGGAAAAAGAGGTGCTAGAAGAGGAGAGAAAAGGTTAAAGCACCGGTTCACACATTGCAGGAGACGGTGCTAGCATACAAAATCCTAGAACTGGCGAAGCAAGTGCATGCACCGGTGCTCCAACAATTAAAAAACAATCCCCAACTACCACCTCGGCTTTGCGTGGTGCTCGCGCCGAGAGATGTAGATCATCCATGGGAGACGACGGCAGCCATGGCCAGTGGGGGCATCTCCGTGGGCGTCGACTCAATCATCATCGCTGTCAACTGATCCATGGGGAAGCTCCTCCATTGCCATCGCTACTCGAGAAAATTTGGTGATGCATCACGGATGGAGGCCACCGGATGGACGCCCATCGCCACTTGATGACCGTCATAGCCAAATCAAGACCCGTCGTCACTGCTGGAGGTTCATCGTCGCCGATGGAGGCCCGTCATTGTGGCTAGGGTTTGGTGGTGGACATGATTTAAGAGGTGGTGGTGCAATTAGGTGCAGGGAGTTGGGAGAGGACATGGAGAGGATCACGTAGGCCTCGCCGGCGGCGACGAGGTCCGTCGAAGCTGGCAGAATCGGCGGTGGGAGCACTGCTACCATGGGAAAGGGAGATAGATGCGTGGGAGAGGTGGGCTGCGAACAATACGGACTAGTGCTGGCCAAACAGGCCATGCCTGCTGGGCCGGCCTGAGGCATGGCATTGTAGGCATGGCACAACCCACACTGTTCATGGGCCGTGCCAGCCCGTGCCGTGCTTGGGCCGCAACCCTAGCACGGTGGGCCAGCTTGGCCCGCCACCGAGGGAGCGCCAGAGGCTGGGAGACGGGCCAGGCGGCGCAATGCGATTGAGCGGGGAGAAGGAGGAGGCGAGGCGTGGTCGGCGCCAGCAGAGGGGAGAGGAGGAGAGGAAGAGGGCAAAGAAGCGGTCAGGCGGCCGAGGAGCCGAGGAGGCGAGGCGCGGTCTGACGGCCACGGCCGAGGCTCGAGGAGGAGAGGAAGAGGCAGCGCGCGGAGGTGCGGCGCCAGCGTTGAGAGAGGAGCCGAGGCAAGGTGCTCTGCGATCAGCGTGGAACGGAGGCGTCGAGGAGGCAAAGGCGGCGCGGATCATGGAGGAGGAGCCAAGGAGGTGGCGGCGCAACTGACCGACCACGGAGGGCTACGGTCAAGATCGCTCAATCTCGCAGCAAAGACGCTGTGAGGGGGGCTTAGGAGAAGAAAGGGTCTTGGCAGGCAGGCAGGCGGGGAGCAAAGGGCCATTTCGTGCTCGTGAGTCGTGCCTGGCACGGCACGGCCAGAAAAATTCCAACCGTTTGGGGATTTTGATCGTTTTTGACCGTTAGGGTCTTTAAAAGTAGCAAAAAATCAAAAAAATCCCGAAATTTTTCCTATAAATAGCCACCATACCCCCTCCCTCTTCATTCAGCACCCCTTCATTCTCCATTCTCTTTTTGAAATTGTGTTGTGCAAATTCAAATTCGTGTTGAGCTAATTTGGAAAAATTCAAAAAAATTATGCCAAAATTTGGAAAATTCAATTATCGGTTGCAAGTCAGCGAAAGAGGTACAATACTATTTTTTAATACTTTTACTGTTAATTCTTGTTATGCTGAGATGAAAGTAGTGATAGTGTTAGTTTCAATTTTGCAGTTTTCATTATGGACAGTCCTTACGACAGCTTTGCTCTTTGTGATTACGGACTTTCACCGGAGGAAATTGTATCCATAGAGACGACTGCGGCTGCCTCAAGCCAACCAGAGGTTTCACTGGAAGAGGAAGGTGGAGTTCCGTCATCAGGCTCAACGGCGGCATCAGGCTCCATGGCAACCGGAGCAAAGAGGTCGAGATCGTCTACATCGGGAGTGTGGGAGAATTTTGACAGGACAACCAATCAAGACGCAGCGGGAAATGAAGTACCATATGCTATTTGTAAAATTTATCGTGATGAATTGTTTGCAAAGTTTACAGGTGGAACGGGCACTTGCTTAGACATGCTACAAGATGTCGAGCCAAGCAAGGATTGGTGATGAGGCAGACGCAGCTACAATACAACCCCGACCGTACGGTATGTAGCTGGGACTATGATCCTCAGGTAGCCTGCCATCTATCTATCGTTTTACTACTTCTGAGGATTTACCGTTAGGCTTTGGCGAGTCTTCTTCTTTTCAAAATTACATTAGGATTGCGCATAATCCTAGATTTTCTTCTGTTTCTAGATAGACAATAACGAGGGATCTAGTAAAATACTATAATGAACGCCGTAATAAAATAAAGAAACTATTTAGTACGTGAACATTTTCGGTGGCCTTGGCCTCGGACATATGGAGTGGTCGAGCTAGTGAGGATTACTTTAGTGTAGTTGCGTATTATGTTAATGACGACTGGGTAATGGAGAAAAGGATTATAGCTTTGAAATTATTTGATGTAGCACACACCGGTGAAAATATTGCGAACTGTATTATCAAAGTCGTGGAAGACTTTGGTCTTACAGACAAAATATTCGCAATTACTTTAGACAACTCTACTTCAAACTCTAGGGCCATAGACATTCTTACTCCAGTATTGAGTATATATGTCGATTCCTTCTTGCTACATCAACGATGCGCTTGTCATACTATCAACCTTATAGTCAAATGTGGTTTGAAGAGGTTGAGTCCGTATATTAAAGCTTTTCGCGATGCAATTTCTTTCTTGAATAATTCTAACGTAAGAATAGCACAATATAAGAACTTCTGCGGGACGATGGGTGTACGTCCAAGAAAGTTCGGTTGGGACATGGAGGTAAGGTGGAACCCTACTTACCTCATGCTTAAGAATCTTTCACCATATAAGTGCATTTTTTTGTTTTTATTCAAACACACTATCATAGCATTGACGGTAGTATACTATTAACTGGGCAACATCGGTTCGTTGCTGTGAAAATATTGTCGTTTTTAGAAAAAATTTATGAGGCAACTGTTGCTTGGTCCGCTGTCTACTATCCAACATCTCCTATCATTGTGCATACTAATTTACGGATTGCTACTCAATTCAAAATGTATGAAAATGACTTAGTTTTACGCGATGCTAGTGCTTCCATGAAATCTAAATACCTTAAATATTAAAGAGAAATCCCTTACCTATATTCATTTGCATTTCTTTTAGATCCTAGGGCTAAAATTGATGCATTTGGTATGGTATTTGATCTTCTTAGTGATGCTACGAGGCTAGACTATACTGACTATTTTGCAGAAGTTCGTTCTCGGTTATACGAGGTTTGCCAAATGTATGAAAATAAATTCCAAATAGTCCGCTCGCAACGACCTCCAGTAGCCCTCACCTCGAGTGGGAAGACAAATATGTGGGACACGATCTTCGGTGCCTCTTCCTCCAGGTCCAGATCCAGGTCTTCTTCTTCTTCTACACCATCGCCTGCTCAGCCAAGATCCACAAGGAGCAGGGAACTATCCACCTATCTGGACAGCGATACGGTGGATTTCAACTCAGAAGGCTTCGACATCTTGCAATGGTGGCAAACTCATAAGTTAACATATCTCGTGCTATCCATACTTGCACGTGATGTGTTAACTGTTCCTGTCTCTACGGTTTCCTCCGAGTCTGCTTTTAGTCTTTCTGGAAGAATATTAGAGGACAGAAGAACAAGTCTCATAAGTGAAATGGTGAAAATCCTTCTAACTTTGAAGGACTAGGAACAAACTAGTTCACAAACACAACACTCTGTGAAAAATCCAGAGTTGTCAAAGGTATTCGAAAATCTGTATTTAGACAATGACGGTAACAACGACACATAGAACAATGATGTATTACGTATGTAGAGCTATAGGTTGTACTTTTTTTCCTTTGCCCAGGTTTTCTCATTTTGAGTTTTTTCTTGGCGAAGGTTTTAACGAGGCAGCCAGTTGAATATTAATAAAGCTCTTTATTATATTTTCAATATGATTGCCTCAAAAAAAATTTCAGTTTTCATGTCTACTTTTGAATTCTACACATTTTTCTAAAAAAAAAATTCATTCTGTCGGGCTAAACAGGCCACACTTGGCCTGATGGGCTAAACAAACTCATGTCGGCTTGACACAAATGACTGACGAACCATGTCTAGACTGTCACCCCGGCATGTGGACCGATCTGACACGACACGAATAGTTCGCAGACCTAAACGGATCGGGTCACCATTTGGCCCACTCTAATACAAACGAGGGAGGGTGAGATGCGAGAGAGAGCCAAGGGAGGAAAAAACGGTTGCACCTGTGGTATGTGGCAGTGTGATGTGGCAGAGAGATAACAGTTCTAGCACCGTCCACCTTGTACCTCGCCTAAGCTGATAACAAGGGACACCTGGGGCGTGTTTGGTTCCCTGCATTAGATTGGCCCGCACTAGCTCATACAAGCCTCTGCACGTTTGGTTGCCTGCACCATCGCTTTAGCCAGGCTCCGCTCATGCAAAAGGCCGCTCTGAGCCTGGCCCGACGCAAACGCAGGTTGGAAGCTTCCCTCGCGAGCTAGGCCATGCGCGTGCAAAACCCGGCTGCTGCTTGGCCCTCCGCGTGCATCCGAGGGAGGAGACGGGCGAGGGAGCGCAGCGTGGGCGGCGGCGGAGGCCCCAGCGGAGGAGAGGCGGCACCCGCAGCAGGATGGGCCAGATGCTGCGCCTCGTCCACCCGCCTATTCTCTGGGTGGTCGTCGAGGCCGATAAGCCCACCCCCGAGGCCGCCGCGGCGTTCCACCGCACCGCTGGATAGTGAGGCTGCGGCGGCGTATCGACGAGAACCCGGAGCTCGTGTACGAGGAGTTCTAGGCGCACCGCATCGACTGCCCACTTCGCACTCCATGCCTTTTTAACGCTGCACGTCGCGGCGCCTCGCTCGCGGATGCCACCGCTGCTCTTGCGCGGCAGCTCTCTCCTCCGTCTCTATGAGTACGATTTTCATCCCCCCTCTCGCTCTCCCCATCCTGTATGCATTTGATATTTTCTCTTCGGCTTGGCCCATGTAGTTTTCTTTGATTCGGTTCTTCCGCGCACCATGGAGCAGCACTTGTTCAATTTGGAGGATATTAGAAAGGGGTAGAGCCCGTCAAGGGTTTAGCTCCGATGACGAATCGAAATCCAAGCCCCTCGTTTCTTTTCGATGGTGTAGCAGAATGTGCTACTGCTATGTGCGCTTGCGGTCATAGCACGGGTGGGGCTTTAGCATTTTTTTTCCCAGGAAATTGCATCCGATTAACTCATTTGCGGATAGTATGAATTGTCCAAGAATGTGTTAAATGCGATGGTGTTTCTGTAACTTGCTGTACATTGAGGAATTTTGCACATTCATTATGCATCTGGATTACTCATTGTCACATGAATCACTTGACTTAGAGGTGGGTTTCAGCAGTGAGTGGTGAAACAACTTGTTTTTATAGGTGCAGCTGTGGGAAAGTGCTAATTTCACTTGCAGAAAATTAGTGCTGACAAAACTAAACGTGATGAGGGAGGGGATGCGGGCTACCTATTCGCGTAGAGCTGCCTCTAAGAATAGTGAGATCAAGAAAGATGAACAATCAGCCCTAGAAAAGGTTAGTCTTTAATTACCTTTGTGCTGATATTATCCTTTTATCTGCCCCTTGATCGTGGTTTGATGTATTTTTTGTCTGGAGTATAGGAAGATGTTGCTGAAATCAAACTGGAGATAGAGCGAATTAGAAGTGACCCTAATCAGCTCCAGTCCATGACAGTGAAGGAGCTCAATGAGCTCACAAGGTTCAAACTTCCCCTAGCCTGCCCTTATTGTCAGTCGGTGAAAATTGATTTGCCCCTTTAATTTAATTATTTTGTGAAATGAATTCAAAGGAGGATGGGAGTTTCTGCGAGAGGTAACCATTGTCCTGGATCCATGCTTTCTTCATATACTCTTGAACGGTATCACAGGAAGCAGTCCAAATCTCAGGGGTGTGCAATATTTGAAGTCAGGAGCATGTATATCTATGAAATTGGGTGCAGGGCAATGCAAACTAAGGGTCATCAGGTCTGGATGACTGGATATGAAAATGGCATATTAGCAATTTGAGTCTGCATAGATGACTTGAGGCAAACACTTCTTTATTACAAGGTTCAGGACTTATGGTTTTCGTTATGATGTATATACTCGTCTGTACATGATAATATTTGTATATGGATTTGACAATGTTTGTATATTTATATATGGTTCTGTCAATTGTAAGTCAAGCGGTTGCTGAATCCTTATATCCTGTCCTGTATACTAAGAAGTTTTGTTAAGTTTTGATTGTCTATTTGAGGGGATGTCATATTTTACCTATCCATTGCATTGATATGTCGTCCTATATTGTTAGTAAGCGCCGCTGGTGTTGGCTGTTGGTTGCCTCATTTGGCCAAGCGCAAGAATGTGTGCTTTGGTTTTAGATGCCAGATCGATCTCAGATTCTGGGTTTTGATTCTTTTTGAGTCCGGGAGAGGAAGGCTTTTCATATACGATGAACCAGAGTGGCCACGATCCAAAAAAAAATCTCAAGATGCAGCCTGCTCCAATCAAAAAAATCTCAAGATGCAGCTTATTCTTCTAGAAATGTTATCGTCTCATGAGGATCTAGTCTCCAAAGAAAAAGGACGGGTACCTTGTAATTGAAAACTCATCAGATCATCGATGAACACAGTCCTTAGCCAGTTTTTCATCCTACTAACACATACTACTACAGGGGTATTCTTACCTTCCAATACAAGAGGTGATCACACACTCCCACATGCAAGCAACCAAACAACCCAAATTTGCATCCAATCATGCGTCCACTTCCTGATGCAGCCAACCAAACAACATCTCAGCACTGCCTGACCCAACAAAAACAGTCAACCAAACAACCCTTTTTGCATCCACTCAGCCTGGCTGGCCCTAGCCTGGATGACCCATACGGGACAGACTAGGGATATGCAGACAACCAAACACACCCCTGATGAATCGGCAAATTGCAGTCAAATTCAGCAAGAACCTAGAAGGAATAATGAAGGCAAGGCTACCGTCGAATTTAACTGCTGCGGAGCCGTGATACCCCTGATTACTTTGATCTATTGTGTCAAATTTGGCACACGAGCAGGCAAACAACAGAGTCACATTAAATCGATCATTTTAATAAAGCAAGATAAAACTGCAAAGGAGGTAGGTCCTTCGGTTCGTTCTTGCAGCAGCACCATATAATTATCAAGATTAGATTTGACCAAAACAGAAGGCAATATGATTTATGAGCTGCCAATATGCCCAAACAACAGTGCAATAGCAAATGGCGATTACAGCTATAATACCTCTATATCTATCAGAAATTCAGAACAGATTTGCATTATTCACCAAGACACACCCAAAGATCTGAAACCAACCTCCTTGCTCAAAATTGTCTAAGATGTTACGCAAAAGGTGCATTAAGCAGTGAAGCGTCCATGGACCATTAAGCAAGCATGCATGTAAATGCAGCTCGAAGAAACTAACGCCGTCTTTTTAATTAAGGTAGGAGATGGGACTTGAACAATTAACTAAACAATTAACACAGGAACATAATAACCAGTTTAGCTCCTCTAAGTTGATTCTACAATTGCATCACATCAAGATTAATTTTGCCGATATAAAATTGCTAGTGACCAATTTGCAACAACACACGACAAATTAACTCCAAATCTCCTATTAGAAGAACACGCTGAAACAGCTTGTTGTTAAAATTTATTCGCCAAACAAAATACCTAGGAATCACGAAAAGAACATGTATGCCAACCCAAACATCGCTCAAATTTCCACCCCAAAATCAAACCTTTGGCCTCCATTCGCTCATCGGGAAGCCCCTGGAGCAAACCGCTACTCCTCGAGCTGCGTGAGCTCGGCCTTGAGCTGCTCCATCTTGAGCCCCATGGACCGGCGGACCGCGTTGGCGTCGGCGGGTGGGAGCCGAGCGAGCAGCGCGTCGAAGGCGGCGAGCGCCTCGCCGGCGGCGTCGCGCGCACAGGCGGCCTCCTCGTCGAAGTAGACGGTCTCCTTGCTGTCCATGGCCGCCTCGATCTCCTCCCGCGCCTCCGCGAACTTGCGGTTCACCTCGTCCACCTCCTTGCCGTAGTCCGTCGAGAAGGCGCGCCGGTGTCCCGGAAAGAGAGGGAGACGCGGCGGGGGCGCCGGCGTCGCATTCGTTAGGGTTCGTGGAGCGGCGGCCGCGGCGGCGCAGTTGGTGGGGCGGAGGAGGGAGGCGGCGGCGCGGAGGAGGACGCGAGGGTTTCGGTGCATCCTGCCTTGCGGGGGTTTCTCTTCCTCCGTCCAAGATTTCGTGGGGTGCGTTTTGGAAAGTTGCTCTCGCAGATGTTGCTGCGGCTTGGGAATACCGGCCGTTTATTATTTCTTGTGTTTAGCTCTTGTTCAGACTTAGAGCTCGCCAAACAGGCGGCCCGTTTCGGTCTGGCACGGTACGGTCTATTTAGTTCATCTATTCTGATTCAGCTACTATTTATGTTATATCGGGTCGGTCCACGTGTTGAGGTGGTGGTCTAGGCATAGCCTATCGGCCGTTCGTGCCGTGCCGAGCCGGCATGAGCCCGTTTAGTCCATCGGGTCAAGTATGGTCTATTTGGCATGAAAGAATGGAAAAATTCGAAAAAAATTACAAAAATGTGTAAAATTTAGAAGTAGACATGAAAATTTATATATACTTCTAAAATGAACTGTATAAAATTTAAAAACTACAAAATAAAACCATATAAGTATTAAAAATGGAAAGAAAATCATATAAATATTAATAATTGAAAATAAAATTATATATGTACATTAAAACGATTAATCGTGCCTAACGTGTCGTCTTCGGGCGTGGTCGTGGTTTGACTACTAACACTATTCGTGTCGTGCCGGCCCGTCGTGCTAGCGTGGCGGCTCAGGCACGACCCGAGCTATCGTGTCGTGTCGGTCTGGCCTGTGAATAGTGTGGATTGTACTGTGCCTCGGGCCGGCCTGACAAGCACGACCTATTTGGCTAGCTCTATTCAGACTTCAGGTGAAATAAACTATATAAAATATTGGTTTAAAAACACATTATTTTACACACTTTTTTTGGATCTATCAAAAATTGAGTCCAACCATACATAAAAATAAGACATTTTCACAAAGATATAGAAAAAAATGGATTAAAGGGTGGGTAGTGTTAAAATAGGTGTTAGAATATGAACTCTTTTGTATTTCCTTATCTGTCTTTTTGTATTGCCTTATTTGTATATGACATGCATCCTTGTACACCATATATATATTGCACATTGAGTCTCTTCAATACACACACAATATTCATAACATGGTATCAAAACAAAGGTTCTAAACCCTAGTCTACAACCTAGCCTCCGCTAGTCTTCCGCTGCTCGCTGCCCCAGGAAGAGCAATCTCCGCTCCCAGGGGCGGCCAGATCCAGATCCATCCGGCAATCCAGATCGATCCAGCGTCCCAATTCGCCAACTAGTTCGCTGCTTCGTGATTTTATTTCCTCATGGAAGTAGCAGTAACATCATCCGGTCCTTGTTGTCACCGCCGAGCTTGGTCTTCGTCTTCATCGCCTGGTCGTCCGCGTGAGCCGCCTCGTCTTCATCCGATGTTCCTCGACGAAGGCGGTGACCTCATCTTCACCACTTGCTCATCTTCACCAGAACCAGCGTTCCAAGCTCGGTCCCGATCTGAATCGGGTCCTCCTGGACGTCGTTTGGAGCAAGATGAATCTAGCAGCGCAAGGAAGACGTTGATGTCGCCCCGACGCGAGCCGTCCTCGTCTCCAACCGCTAGCTCTCCATCGAAGCCAGCTCGCGCCTCCGCCTCGCCCTCGACGTGTCGGTTCTGCTCCTCGCCACGGCCGGGATCTCGCATTCTTTGAGAACCCCGATGACACCGGCGCCACCCTCTTCTTCTGCTGCCCCTCCGGCATGTGCTCATGTGCTGACGCCACCGAAGCGGCCTCCCATGCTCCGCCACCGGATACGCGCCGCCTGAGCCTCCATGAGCTCCTCTGCTCACTTCGTCGAGATAGGGGAGGAGATGAGGAAAGGGATTGGCCGATTAGGTGACTTTGTGTTCGTGGCTTGTGGGGATAATGATATCACGGGCAGGGTGGAGACTGGAGATTGAGGAGAGAGAGAGAGATAGAGAAATGGTGCTGCTAGTATCGGCTGGTTATCATTTTGTGTCATTTCTTCCGTTGCGTCCATCCAAGTCTGTACTACTCAATCTTTGAGTTCGTCTAAACCATACGAGTCCACAAATTTATTGTGAGTCATAGAAGTATAGCCATTGCCTTATGCATGGCAGCCGCCGCCACCCCCCCTTCTTTCTGAGACGTGTGCAGATCGTAGAAGTCGTTATGATGCCGCCACTTTCTTAGCTGCCGCCCTGAGCTTCTAAGGCCGCCGCGCTTCTTCCCGCCGCCACCGTCTTGGACTTCGATCTACGCTGTCATGCTTCCACCTATTCCTATTTTGCTTGATTTGATAGCTCTCTCTATTTATATCGGTTTCATCTTCTTCCTCGTCGTGTTGTCGCGGTCGACTTTCTCAACCCCTGCACCTTGTGCTTTATGGGCTGTTGCACGACCCCGGATGGGAGGATATCTTTTAATACTCGACATATTTTCCTAAAGCTACAAGCTACGACGACATTATCAAGACTCGGACTTCGGATTTTCCATATTTTAGTGTCGACCCTTTCCAGATACAACGCTATTGCATACGACTTGCATTTGAGGGGGAGTGTTCGAATAGGTGTTAGAATATGAACTATTTTATATTTTCTTATCTGCCTTTTATATTGTCTTATCTGTATATAGCATACATCCTTATAGATTTTTTTTAAAAAAATAATCTAGTTTTTATTCGAAATTACAGTAATAATACCACATTTTTTCCTTTTTACAGAAATAATCATCTGTCGCTCAACCATTATGCGACTAGCCTAAGTCGCTCAATGGTTGAATGACTTGGACACTTGTCGCCCAACGGGCACAATGCATACCCTACTAGCTTAGTGAGCTGCACACTAGAACCAACCGTTGAGCGACAAGTATCCAAGTCGCTCAACGGTTGAGTTACTTAGATCAAGTCGCTCAACCGTTGAGCGACTTAGTCTAGTCACCCAATAATTGAGCGACAGATGATTATTCCTATAAAAAGAAAGAATATGGTATCATTACTGTAATTTCAAATAAAAATTAGATTATTTTAAAAAAAAATCATCCTTATACACCCTATATATATTGCTCATTAGGCCTCTTCAATATACACACAATATTCATAACAAGTAGATAGTATATCAAGGGCAGATTTGGTATATTTGGATGTCATGGCCCCATAAAAAAATGATAGAGCAATTGCGAACACTCTGTAGCATGTAGAGCATTTCCACAACCCACAATCCACCCAGTTGATTGTTCTGATGAACATGAATACTTCACCTCTCTTCGTTATATTTTAGTGGCAAGCAACAACAGACAGAGAAGTAATGGGGGGGAACTGGTGATAGGAGAGACACACATCTCCTTCACTTATCTTTATTTCATTTCATTTTACTTGTAACATTGCTGCATTTGTGTGCACATCAATATGCAACTATCTAGCACTACAAAAAAATATGAGCCGTTCAGGTATGAAAAATCCTGAAGTGTCATTTTTTACATAGAAATTCAGATCCAAAGTCCTTCTGTAGCCGATCTTTTGACTCCATTTTGGCTGCTAGTATAACATCATTAATAAAACTCTTGTCTGGGAATTCATCCGGCACAAGGCTTCTATATGTACCAAATTGCTCATCTGCTTCATCCTTTCTGTCTAAAAGTGCATAAACAATGCCCTGCAAAAAGAAAAATTGTAGACAGAGTGTTCACAATTAGGATCAGAACAAAAGTAACTTGAGAAGAAATTGAATCCGTAAATGGTTGAGTACCTGGCAAAGATGAGGCCGAAAATCTCGAGGATCCTCATTGATAAGATTTTGTAGTTTCTCTGATGCAACATCCAACTCACCCTGCGTGTCAAAGGTCAAAACTTTCATTTAGAAACCGGAAAACCATCATGGTTTCAGAAATCGCATGTTATTTGTTACCTTCACAACATGCATCTGTGCAATCAAAAGCTTTATGTTGCGCTCTTCTGGGACCCTTTCCTCAGAAACCGCAAGTTGCAAAGCTTTCTCCAGCATCTCAAAAACAGTGGGGCCTTCAAGTCTTTTATGCATACACAGGGCAAGTCCCTGCAAGAATGTGAAATGTTAAGAGCCAGGAAACATATCAGCTGTGTTCATAGATCATAGTATCACATCAAAAAGGACTATAGTAAAGAACGAGTTTAAGTCTAAAATACCCGAGTTTTGATAACAAGTATAAAAACTTGAGTTTGGATAATGAACGACAGTATGTATAACGTATTATTGTTATAAAATCAGAAAGGCTAGTTGCAGTGTTGCACACAGCAAAAGCCTGAGAAACAAATGCAGAGCAAACAGGTGAAAGAACAACATGCTCCACTGCAGCTCTCACATAAAGAAAAACTCTACTAAAACTGTATTTGCCTAGTGAATTCTGTGATCCTTGACTTCAGTTGTATGTCTGTTGTAAATTGTAATCCAATATATAGTAAAAAAGAAGAGCTTCTTTACATAGTGTCCATACAAAAACAGCTATTTGAACTTCACAAAAGGCATGAACTAGTTTTTGTGCTCTCTTAAATCATTGCAAATCTACACATTGCAAGTTTGCAACCAAAAACCATTCTATGGCAGGACTCTCACAAATCCTCCTACATTTGAAAATGTTAGCACATGAGTCAGTTACCTAATACAAATATTACAAATTCAAATTGCCTTTTTCCTTCTTGACAACTTTGATCGTTACAATAATGACATCCGCGTGAACTTCCAAGCACCAGCCTTCCATAGATGAGAAACAATTGCAACAATGCTCATGGTACATCGCAATTGCTACTACCACAGTACCACTGCCAATTTTATTTCTCAATTCTTCCACATGTGTGATCACCACCAAGGCAGGAAAAAACCAACAATCATAGCATGTGAATTATAAAATTATCATATCAACAAGAACAACTGCAGTTACTGCACAGATCAGAAAGACAGTGTGTACCCACATGGAGAGCCCGGACGAGGAGGGGCTTTTCCGCCAGAACCTCCTTGAAGAGCCTCTCGGCCTCGACGAGGTCCCCCTTGAGCTCGTGCAGCAGCGCCTCCATCAGCCGCCACTCCACCTCGCCGGGCTCGGCCTCCCGCAGCCGCTGCGCGTACCGCAGCGCGCCGTCCCAGTCCGTGCGCCTCATCTTGGCGAACAGCACGCATTTGAGCGCGTCCACATCACCCGGGTTGCTGCTCAAAACTTCCAGATACATCTGGACCCCATCGTCGTCGTTTTCCTCCTCCTCTTGCCGCAGCCCCGCCTCCTCGTCCTCCACGCCCTCCTCCACTGCTCGCTGCTCCCCTTCTTTGGGCTCTTGCAGCTCTTCCTGCCCCTTGGTTTCTTGCAGCTGTTGGGTAGGTGCGGGAGGCGCGGCGAGGGACGGGAGGGGGCGGACGCCGGAGAGGGAGAGAAGGGAGACGACAAGCAGGAGGAGGACGGTTCTCGAGGTGGAGATGATTGACGAGAGGAGGTTGGGGGCGTGGGTCTTGGAGGAGGCGGAGAAGCGTGGGGGTTCGGGAGGGAGAAGGGAGCAGGAAGGGAAGCGGTGCGGTTTGAGGGGGAAGGAGAGGGAGGGGACGGTGGTGGTCTTGTGACGGGAGAGGCGGCGGATGTGGAGGGGGAAGGAGGTGGCGGTGGACAAGAAGCTCATCGCCATGGCTGAGCTGAGGCGAGAGGGGATTCGTGAGCTTGGGATGAAGCTGGGGTGCTGGACAGTTCAAACAGTGATGGCCAAACGGGCGACACGGCGCGCGGACCGATCAGACACGACGGATAAGGGCTTGCAGTTAATCGGACTAGTCCGGGACTAGTCGGCATGTTGGTCTAGACACAGCACGTCGATGTCTTGAGCTGGGTCGGGCAAGATCGGCCTGATGGGCTGTGGCCGACTCGTATAACCTGTTTTAGTTTGAAAAAAAACAATTTTAAAAAGTATTTCTTTTTCTTTTCTCAATTCTTTTCTTTCTTTTCCTCCTTTCCTTTTTTTCCTCCGACCGCACGGCTCTGGCTTCTTTCTTTTTCCCCTTCCTTCCTCTTCTTCCTCTGGGCGGGCCAGCCAGCTCCACCACCGTTGGCCTCCGAGCCACTACGTCGTGCTCCTACCTCCGGCCACACCACTGTCACACGCCTCCACCACCGCATGTGGCTCGACCTCTCCAATGGCCACGCCTCCTCACAGCACTATCGTGCGTCTTGCATCGTCTGCCAGCTGCCTCTCCAATCCTCCTCAGACTGCCAGTCCTGTCGCCAAGACCCTAGCCCACCTCCTCCCGCGCCATGCTAGCCTCGCCGTGGTTGTTGCCCTCGCCATGAGGGGCCACCGTGTCTGGCCCAGGGTGCGGACCTAAGCACGACACGATCCATCTGGCAACCTCTAAGTTCCAACTTCAAAGCCTCTTACTATTGTTTCCTACTACTCTCCTGTAGTTCTGTTGTTGTATGGGCCTTCTGGTTTCGAAAAATAATTATATGGCACACACCTCTAAGTTCCAAATTCAAAGCCTCTTACTATTGTTTCCTACTACTCTCTCTCTTGTAGTCCTGTTGATGCATGGGCCTTCTGGCTTCGAAAAATAATTCTATGGCACACATGTAACACTTGACTATATGACACCACCTTTAGAATACGAACACATGGCAAATACAAATCTTCATGCATCTCAACAGTCGCATCGTAAGGATGTTGTTATATAGTCATGCGTAGCACCAATGCCATAAAATTATTTTCTTCGTACACAATTACTTAACGTCCCTCTAGAGCGCATCTGTTTTATCAGTGTCAAATATAAAAAAACTGGAGGGAGTTTTTTTTTTGGAAGTTTTGAATGAGATTTTTATGAGTAACTGAAGAGAACCTCGTGTTTACATCTCTCCAAAACTTAGAATAGCCGGAAGGGAAGGAATTATTGGAGTCCAGTTCTCCAAAATCCCTGAACATGCTCAGACATAGTAATATCTTCACCATGTACGCAAGCACAGCAAATATAACAGCAGATCAACCCATTTGTATTGGCCATGCTAAGAACACAAGAGGACACGACAAAACGCATTTTTTTTCTTGTCTGTAACTTGGAGACATAGCTTACAATCAAATCGGCCTTTTTCAGCTGCGGCCTGTAAATCGAAGATGTAACATGTCCTACAACCAGACCGGTTTTTTCTTCATGGCTGCAGTTTCGGGTGAAACAAAAATGACAAGAATACAACTTCCTGTTATGCCATTTAGAAACAGAAGTTTTACTCAGCTTAAATGGAGAAAAGGTGAAGTAGCAGGCTTTATGCTTCTTTCTTGTACAAAATTAAGCAATATTTGCCTACAAATATCAAAACTAAAATATTTGCATTCCTTTGTAACTTTTGCTCTCTTGCATGTGTTGCAAGTATTGCCTCCGATCTAATTGCTTGCCTTTTTATTGTACATCTCAGGCTTGAGAACTCCAACATAAGGCAGGTTGCGGTAGAGCTCGGCATAATCCATACCATAGCCAACAACAAAGTAATCCGGGCACTGAAAAGAACAAAAATAGGCTGGCAATTTATTATGCTTGCAAGAAGGGAAAGCGCACTGTATAATAACTTTTCAGTACATTTTGATACAAATGAATGAGCCAAACTGGAGCGTTAATGTAACTTGATGCTGCAAAGTAGCATAAAGGCTATTCAAGTTTGGTTTCGTGGCATATGGCACAATGTTAAAGGGGATGATATTCGTACCTCAAAGCCTCTATAAAATTTTCCATCCCCCACTAGCTGAAAATTAACTTTCCTTCTTGCTGGTTTCTCAAGGAAAGTGCAAACTGATATGGATGATGCTCCTTTCTTTTGTAAATGAGCAATGAGACAGGAAACAGTATTCCCTGTGTCCACAATATCTTCGACCTACCAAGATATGAAATCGTCGTCAACTTATAAATAACACCAGAACACAGACTCCAAAATGTAGGAGGTCATCTCAAGGAACTATTGCAGAAATATGATAAACAAACCTAATCTAACATAACAAAAAACAAACAGCACATGCCCCATAGTATCAAGCAACGGTTAGACGTGGCTTAAAAATATGCCCTGTGATTGGCTGCCTGGTTAGATGTGGTGTGCTCAAGCAATGCATTACAATTCCCTGGCCAGGCCCCAACATAGAGCATCCATGAGCTACACTCAGCACACAAGGGGATGTGAACGGGTAAACTTCAGTTCAAGTTCACCTACGCAAAACCCATACATGTCCATCCTTGACAGCTCAAAATCACACAGAAGTTGATATCATCGCTGGCATTATTCACTACTCACCGTCACTGTGTCCATCCTTTTCACTTTTCAGCTATTTACATAACTATTTGTCCTACCCCAAGTTTGGGATTTGGAATCCTCTGTGTTTGCTATTCCCTGGATCAGTAGATAACACACACAAATACATTCTTGGACCAATCCCATAACCAAATAAGCTAAAGAAGTTCTACAGCCAGGTCCATATTTGCGACCAAACTTGATCGAAAAAGGAATTCTGAGGCGATCTTGAAGAGGTCCTGAAGGTCACTGAGATGTCCCGAAGGAATCCTGAGGAGGTCCTGGAGTCGTCCCGAGGAGATCCTGAGGAACACTGTAGAGACGCCCTGTGGAGGTCCTGAGGAATGCTGTGAAGACGTCCTAGGGAGATCCTGAGAAGTACTGTAGAGTCGTCCTGGAGAGGTCCTGAGGAACACTGTACAGACGTTCTGGGAAGGTCCTGAGAATGCGACAAAAGAGCATATGAGGTCCTGAGGATACGACAAAAAAGTTACAGGAGGTCCTGAAGATGCGACAAAAAGGTACAGGAGGTCCTGAGGAGAAGGTCCTGAGGATACAACAAAAGGGTATAGGATGTCCTGAGGATAGGACAAAAAGGTTACAAGAGGTCCTGAGGATGTCCTGAGGAGGAGGTCCTGAGGATACGACAAAAGGGTATAGGAGGTCCTGAGGATACGACAAAAAAGGTTACAAGAGGTCCTGAGGATACGACAAAAGGGTATAGGAGGTCCTGAGAAGGAGATCCTGAAGATACGACAAAAGGGTACAGGAGGTCCTGAGGAGAAGGTCATGAGGATACGACAAAAGGGTACAGGAGGTCCTGAGGAGAAGGTCATGAGGATACGACAAAAGGGTATAGGAGGTCCTGAGGATACAACAAAAGGGTATAGGTCATGAGGAGGAGGTCCTGAGGATACGACAAAAGGGTATAGGTCATGAGGAGGAGGTCCTGAGGATACGACAAAAGGGTATAGAAGGTCCTGAAGAGTATGACTACACTCAACACGGTTCGTGCTCGGTGCGACTATTGCTCATAGAGACAGTGCTCGTATGAACAATTGAGTAAATACAAACACGCAACTTAACACCTATATATTTATACATAACAAGTCGTGGGGCTAATTGTTTTACAAAAGAGTCATGAAACGGAAATCTTACAAGAGTCAGAGTTCAGCATCAAAGATAAGTGCAGAAGCAAAACAGGTTGCAGTGGATCCATTCACTCTGCCCACAGGCAAGCGACTGGGGATCCCGGCCTAAGCTTCATCATCTTCTAGTGCTACCTCCGAGTGGTAGTGGTAATTGTAGGGGTCTAGATCGCTTGGGTCTGAAAAGATTATATTGGACGAGCCTGAGTACACAACAGTACTCGCGAGCCAACACACAATGCAAATCATATAGATACAGGGCTAGTCAAAGGAAATTTTAGAGTTCTTTTATTTGCACAAAGCTGAGGTTGGAAATAGATAAGTAGTAGAAAATCCTGAGACTTGGCGTTTTTAACAAATTTGTTTTCATAAATGAGTTTTCATTTTACAAAGTACTAGTGGAGGTCCCACCTCCTATACCATTGAGTGGCTCCCTCCCCGACCAAGCCTTTCTCAATTCCCTAGGGTCCCACCCTAGCCTTCCCTTTTCATCACAAATGGTTTTGTAAAAACGAAAGCTATATCAAGCAAATTCTCAGCACCGCTCTTGACCGTGAGCACGGCTATCATGATAGTTTTCTTACTCTGCAGAGTTCGCACACTTTACCCACAAGAGGTAATTATCTTGATATACACACATTTCCTTATATGTGTGAATCAAGGGAAGATTACCACACGGCCTTTACTATATTCAATCTCGACACAACTCCACCCACTAAGGTTTCACCGCCCGAAGCCACACTCCCAGGAGGCCCATCCTTGCGCCGTGTGGTTTTCCTGTGGCTCCCTTACCCTTACCCACGCCACTCACCCACCAGTGGAGAAGCCACGCCGAGGCGAACAAATTAGTTAGCCAGGTCGTACCCATTATGAACTTGTGGTTGCATTGTTTTTGCATGAGAGGTCATTCCAAGATTCGGTCCTTAATTAACTCGGGTGGTACACCCACATACCAACATTCTCTCGTGCCCCCGGCACCAGCCATTCTTTCCAACCACCCGAGTCGAAAACAGTTTTCAGGTTTTGCTTTATTTTGAAAATATTCTTTAGTCCAACATACCAGTCAGGCTCCCAGCCTCGACTGACCCAAATCACTTTCAAAACATTTTTAATGATTGTGGTCGGGCAGTTTAATGCCCGCATGACATTGTATCTAAGCAAGGCTAAGCATGACACTTAGATACAGACTTATCAGCTAGTATGTAATCCATTAAGTCTAGGATTACAAAGGATAATGTCCAAATTCAAGGATGGGAAGTTTATACACAATTATTGTTAAGACATTTAACTAAGAGCTAGACCAACATAGTTTGTTAAAATTTAGCAATGCAATTTTATAATTTAAAGCAACATAATTTGCAAAAGATAGATGCAATATGATCAAAGTGTTGACTCGCCTTGGTCGAGGTTCTACGGATTTTGTCCTGGATCAACCGGAGGTTCTTGATTAAACGCTTCTTTATATATATGAAATAACCAAAAGTCAAATAACCCCGAGAAACTCAATTTGAAATCAATAACCAAATAAATCCAAATATATTCAATAAAAGGAAACCCTTTTAAAGGAAACACCCACATCCGGAGGTATTGTGACCAAGGGAGGTCGCAGAGATGTTACAACCAATGGGATGTCGCTAAATCTTGTGACCGTGGGAGGTCGTGAGCTCTCATGACCAGTGACCAGGAGGTCGCGAGTTCTGTAACGAGTGAGGTCGCGGAGTTCTGTGACCAGTGAGGTCGTGGAGTTCTTCGTGACCGTGGTCGCGAGTTACTGTGACGGAGGAGGTTGCGGAGTTCTTGTGACCAGATGGGAGTCGCGAGTTCTTGTGATCGTGAGGTCGCGAGGTATCTTGTGACTAGGGGAGGTCGTGGAGGTACTGTGACTAGGGGTGGTCACGGGGAAAACGACAAAAGGGGAGGTCGCGGCAAAACGACAAAAGGAGATGTCGCGGCAAAACGATAAAAGGGGAGGTCGTGACCAAAGGGAGGTCGTGGCCCAAGAGGGTGGTCTTTGCAAAAAAAAAAGCCAAGAGGGTGGTTTTTGTAAAAAGACCGAGAGGGTGGTCTTGACACGAGGGGTGGTCATGACCAAAGGAGTGTCACGACAAAAGAGGGGGAGGTCATGAGAGTGTTAAAACCAGGGGAGGTCGTGAGAGTGCTATGACCAGTGGGAGGCCGTGGAAGTGTTGCGACCAGTGGGAGGTCTTGGAAGTGTACGACCTGGGGAGGTCGTGGAAGTGTTCGGACCAAGGGAGGTCGTGGAAGTGTTCAGACCAAGGGAGGTCGCGAAAGTGCTACGACCAGGGAAGGTCGTGAGAGTGCTAAGACCAGAGGAGGTCGTGAGAGTACTACGACCAAGGAAGGTCGTGGCAGTGTTAGGACCAAGGGAGGTCGTGAGAGTACTACGACCAAGGGAGGTCGTGAGAGTGCTAAGACCAAGGGATGTCGTGGCAGAGTTATGACCAAGGGATGTCGTGGCAGAGGTTATGACCTGAGGAGGTCACGGAAAGGACTTTTAACCGTGCATAGTCGAATAAGAGAAGTCTTCGACTACACAACAGTAATCGAAAGAAGCAAAGGTTCGACTGCTTTAACTCGATCGAACAAGCTAGTGGAAGCCAAAGAAAGATCCAGAGAAATATGGAAAAAAAAACAGGGTAGCTTGGACAAGGAGGATTTTCTGAGCCACTAGAAACATACTGGCACTGATCTGTAGAAGTGAGCTAGTCGGAGTTGGACTGACGACGGTGGACCATGATAGTGAGAGGAACTCCGTGCTCCCGTAGTGGCCTGAAGAAGGTGGGTGGTCTTCAATCTTCAGTGCAGTTCCATGGAAGCGGGTAGGTGGTCCTGAAGAGATGTCCTGAGGTCTTCTTGGTCGGAGGGGAGGAAGTACGAGGCCAAAGGCGATCCCGATGACATCAACGGCGAAGGCGGCGATGAAACAACGCTCAACCGTAACGAGCGCTGATCCTGAGGGGAGCTCAAGTTCACTTGGAGGAGGTAGAAAGTGAGGCTAGCACCGCAAATGGCGAAGGATGGCAATAGGCTTTGAGCGACTATGTATAAGCACACAGCCTGACCAGGAGAAATGGTCGGAGTGGTTGGTGCTGTTTGACGGTATAGGCAACACAGTGTAGAGGTTGTGACGGTTTTGAGTGACGGGCATTAAATGCCGAATGACATTTCAAATAAAAAAGTATGATGCAGTTCTCAAAAGAAAATAGGATGCAGACCAAGGAAGACTTGAAATAGCAAGCAAGACGTGCACGAATAGTCCTTACATAAAAAGTTTTAAAAATTCTATATTTTTGCCTTTATGGATTTTTGGGCTGTTACACTATTGCCTTTCTGAAAGGCAGTGTACTGTGCTTTGTTCCCAAAAGTCAGCATACGTGTTAAACCATCATCGTTTTGGTGGAACTTGCAATTTCTATACACCATTTTTTTGTGTAAAGGTAGCAAACGGAACCTCAATGAGCTGCATCATTTATTGCATTTCTTAAAAGCAAGAAGTTGAATCTTAATGAGGTACAATATTGCACCTAAAGATGCTACCATTGAATATGATTTTTTTTTCACTCTACTTTTGCAAATGTAAGAATATTGAGAGGTTCGTGAAATAAGCAGAAAGTTCCTTACAATTTGTTAAAAAAAAGTTTTCTTTTCATTGATGTCAGTAAAGCTAAAAGTCAGCATGTAGTCCTTGCTCTATAACTTTGAAGAAACCCAACTCTGCCAACTGTCTACCGTGTGAAATTTGCAATAACGTCAGTATAGCCAAATGGTTATTTGCAATGATGTCAGCATAGCTAAAAGCCAGCATGTTCTACAACATTACATATCCCGTATAAAGCCACCTAATCATCACCTAAACTATTGTCTACCTTGTGAATTTCAAATTATTTGCTCTTGGTCTGATCAAATATTATTGTCCCTCATCAAGAATAATTTTGAATATTCCATCAACTTCTTTGCAAGCATTCTAAACTTTTATCGGCACTTGCCCCTGAGAACTTCAAAGGAGCTCTTACGAATTCTCAAATCCATATATTCATGAAACTTCAAATTACATGCGACAGCAGTACAGAAACCCCAAGGCGTTGCGATAATTACACATATAAGTAGAAAATAACAACAAAATGGAGAAAAGGCATTAATTTGCTCGCGTTAGAACGGATGTAGATTCTGTCTGTATCTGGAGAGAAAAAAACTTGCAGGAAAGTATAAAACTAGTTTAGAATATAACAATCTAAAGGGAGGCCACCAGAAATATTCTACATAGATTTCGCCAAGTACATAAGGGCGAACCCAAACGGGCATAAAATGTGCAAACCGAACTTGTAATTCTTAGTATAGCACCACACCACAGGCAAGAACCACTCAAAAAGATAGGCTAAGCTGTGCAGACATCGCGTTCAAAACTACTTCGCAGCCACACAAAAGAGGATCAAAAGGCTCGAGGCACTCACCACCACAACGTGCTTCCCGGCGACGTCGACCTTGAGGTCGGACGTGACCCGTGGCCGGCCGCTGGACTCGGTGCCGCCGCCGTACGACTCGGCGCGCACGAGGTCGACTTCGAGCGGCGCATCGACGCGCCGCACCAGGTCGGCGAGGAAGAGGAACGCGCCTGTAGCGACGCCAACGACGACCGCCGGCTCCCGGAGCCGGCGGAGGTCGGCGGAGAGCTCGACGGCGACCTCGGCGACCCGAGCGGCGATCTCGGCCTCCGTCCACAGCACTCGGTCGATGCAGGCGTCGGCGCCACTCACCATGGCGGCGGCGGCGGGTTAGGGTTTTGAGGCGGCGGGTGCGGTGGAGTCTGGGGATTATATTGTGGGGCGGGGCGCGGCGGGACGGTGCGAGTGATGGCCGGGGCCGTCTGGCACGACACGGAATTGTTGGGCCGTTCGGTTGGGCATATATATGGGAACATAATCCAGTGATAATGTGTTAATATCAGACTGTTAGATATAGATTAAACAACCAAGATTAACACAGGCTTTCGCCTTCAAACCATTTAATCACCTTGCATGCTCCCACCTCCAATGCGCTTTCATTAAACGCCCTGCATGCTTCCACCTCTAACGGTCAAAGATTGACATTAACACTTTAGCACTGAATTACACATTAACACTAGATATGTTCTCTATATATGTATATATATATATATATATGTATACACACACATATATATAGGACGCCCGTTTCGTACTCCTAAAAGTATGTACTCTCACTTCCAATATACCACTTAAACGAATACATTATACTTCTTTATTACTTTCAGTATAGTTAAATACCAATTATAAGATACTCCAATGTGATTTAATTGAAAAAATTTTATTGGAGCCCTTTATTTTGTCATATACCCTTTTATATATAAAAGAAGTATATACACGGATTTTTTTATAAAAAGTGGATTTTCATGAATTTTTCTTGAAACTCACTTTGTGGTATTTTATAATTATTATTGGAGTATACTTAAATTGATAAAGAGGTATCATCGCATGCGATTTAAGTGGTATATAAGAGGTGAGTACGTACTCTAGAGTACATACCATTTATATATATATATATATATATATATATATATATATATATATATATATATATATATATATATATATATATATAAACACACGATCTCATATACCACTTAAATCGTATAATTGGTATTTAAGTATACTGAAAGCGATAAAGAAGTATAATATGTTCGTTTAAGTGGTATATTGGAAGTGGGAGTATATACTCCCAAGAGTACGAAATACACACACACATAGGACACTGTTTGATTCGAGTACATACTCCCACTTTGAATATACCACTTAAACGAATATATTATACTTCTTTATTATTTTCAAGATATTTAAATATCAATTATAAGATACTTCAATGCGACTTGATTGAAAAATTTTCATTAGAGTCCTTTATTTTTGCTATATAGCCTTTTCATATATAAAAGAAGTATATACACAAATTTTGCTATAAAAGGTGGACTTTAATTAATTTTTTCATGGAACTCACTTTGGAGTATCTTATAATCATTATTGGAGTACGCTCAAATTGATAAAGAGATATCATCATACGATTTAAATGGTATATGAGAAGTAGGAGTATGTATTCCCGGGAGTATCATACCATTTTCACACACACACACATATATATATACACACATGTGTGTGTATATACATGTGTGTATGTATGTATGTATGTATGTATGTATGTATGTATGTATGTATGTATGTATGTATGTATGCACACACACACACACTAGTTATGTGCCCGTGTGTTGCAACGGTACCCCAAAAGAGTGTGATACTGGTTTCGGTAAACGGGATCCTAAACCACGTAATAAATATCATTTTTCCTTCACACACGTATAAAGATCAATATCCTCTGTGTGATTACCGATGCCTCCTGCTGTTCGTTACAAATTCACGTATCGCCAGATGATTAGCCGGATAATTAGAATAGAAAAGAGTACCAAAATCAGAACAAATTTCGAGCAATTCTCTCGCTTTCTTCTTACCTTGGGGGTTGTCTCCGCGTTCACGAAGTCGTAGAGGCTATCGATCTTGACCTCCGTCCTCAACTCCTTGATCCTCCATGCAAACGTTGCGGGCAGGAACAAGAATATTCAATATCAAAGTTATATTGTGTTGTACTTTATAAGTTTGTGGTGATAAAAGAAAATATAGGGGGACAAGTAGCAACTCAAAAAAATCGCTAAGACAATATTATCATTAACAAATACTCTGTATCCGAACTTTGGTATGTACTTTACATCATGACAACATTCATTCTTAGAGCATTGCCACGCTTAACTATTTAGAGCATTAGAACCAACCTCACCGGAATATCCAAGTCAAGTAAAGCAGAAGTGTAGAACTATGATATCTGTTGTCTTCATTGATCACCTCAAGCAGACAAAATGCTTAATCTCATGCAAAAAGTATATAAAATGGAACTCTTCATATGCTACCTTCCCTATGAATATATTATCATTTACAAAAAAAATGCAAACCTATAAAACATAATTTCCCACTACAACAAATCATTTAAGTCTAAAACTCCCTGCCACACAATGCCACTCCATACCCTTCAAGGAACTGAGAGAGTAAGTGATTAACATACCAACATACTTCATTGATCTCCTCGGGCGGCTCGGTAGCGAGCAGCACCATTGGGATTATCATGCCAGACACCAGTTGCGGCTTTCCTGGCGGCAACACGGGGGAGAATGGCACCGGCGGAGGCATTGGTAGTGGAGATGTCGGCACTGCAGCCGGAGGTGAGGGATACGACGGATCTTGCCACCGTCGTCCGTTCCGGGCTAATTCCCCACCGTGCCAGATCGGGAAATCCACGACACTGCTGTAACATCCCAAATTTGGAGTTCATTTGAAGCATTTAAAAATGGAATAATCATTTGAATTTTCTTGTTTAAGTTCAAGCTTAATTTGAATTTTCAGAAATCAAAACAATTTAATGTGATTACTTTAAACTTCAATTAAATTCAAATCTGTTTTATTTGGGTTCATTGAGTTCCAAAGTATTTTTTGAATTTTTTGGAGTTTATTTGCTATTTCTTTGAGCTTGGTTTGCTTTAATCTAACTTCCTAAATTCGGAAAATTTCTTTTTCCAGGTAATTAAACACGCCAACTTCACAAAAGTAAGTAGTTTGTATATCATTCATTTTATATTTTTGAAAATAAGACTGCTTGACGTTGACAAGGAAACATCTGAAGAGACAAGGGAATACATAACACCGGACTACTGTAGCATCATGTATATAAAGAAGATAGGAGTTTTAAAAAACCCATTAGTTGAAAGAATGGATTTAAGCAAAAAAAAAAAGAGCACCCACAACAACATCAAATCATGATCTTACCAGAGGAACATTAGTGTAAATGAAAATAACATATTGGTGAAATACCAAGAAGGCCCTGAATTTGTTTGGTACAGGTAGTACAACCAGGATTCAATTTTCCTTAACCAACCAATTACAGTCATCTTGTCTGAATGACATTCTTTGGTGAAGGCCAGATTAGGGTATTTAAGCCGACTTTGATAGAGTTTATACATCTTAAGACTTGAAATACAAAAGCATGAGAAGAACACAAAGAAAATGGGAACAAAATAATAGTGGGCTAGAAATTAAAAGAAAACCGACCGGTTTCGCAATCTATTTAAGCCTCGAGATTGCTTTAATACGTAAATCGATCACAGGTACAACTACCACTAAGCGATACTAAAGGTGTCATTAGTGTATTACATATTAGAGCAACTCAAATAAGTTACCCGCAAGCCTCATCACCACTATTCGAAGCAACCCCGAGCTTTATGACAATGCTTAAGCTCTATCTTGGTCGCTTTTTCTGTCAACAATTTCATCTATTTCAACAACCACTTTGAGGTTCTTATATTTGTCTTCTGATAACCATTGAACTTTAGGGACAACATCCACAGCAGCATCATATATGAGAAAAAATGGACATAAACAGAAAGATATGACCTCAAAATTACATTACAGTAAATTTAGTTGAACACATGTATTGATGATAACTAAAACCAAATTTATGAACAAGTGTAAAAACTGAATTAAGTTGGACATCTAGACAGTAGTAACTGTCTACCTAAACACATGCTCGAGAGAGAAGGAATTTCTCATATCTTCAAACTTAGTAAGAAGGCGCACAGAATCTTCTAATGCCCTGTCCTCTACCTAAAACACACAAAAAAAAGAAGACATTAGCTGGCCAGATGTAATGGTAAATTCATCATAGCATATAGTATCTTTTGAGTGGGATGAAGTTGTGATTCATCAAGAGATTGGACCATTAAAGAGAGATAGTGATATATGTAGTACAAAAAAGTTCGCAGCAAAATTTTAGCCCAAATTATTACATAGTGATGATGTATTAGAGTTCACAGGAATATAGCATATCACTATTTCATCATATTCAACTTTAATATCACTCAGATGAATAGTGATGCAACAAAAATATAGGTTACCAGATGTAAATTTTGCTTGTCATGAATGGTTCGAAATAAAGAATTCATCGTGATAAACATCAGGGTAATGCTATCTAAATAGTACCAAGGACAATGCTTAAGGAAGTGTATGACTTAAGATAGCTTCAATTGTCGCATCCTTTACATGTTGCAGTCCTACGTAGTTTATAAGAATGTTCTCTGGAACTATCTTCCCAGTAGAAATCCAGAACCTAATAAGAAGCAATAGCGAGGACCTTAGTATAAATCAGAGAATCTGAGCGGCACACATTAAGGGACACCGTCCTTCTTTGACGAAACCTTGCAGAGATATCTCATTTTCCACTTTGGGATTCTCTGGTTTTTGAGTGGTCTAGTTATGACAAACTGATTATGAAATTTTGTGCCAATGGATGCAAGCTAAAAATGCTAGATGACTTGAGAATGTTGAACACTTGCAACAAACCCACAAACAGAAAGGGCTGTCAGTGCTAAGCAGTGTGGCAAGCATGTTGCACGTAATGGGTTGCCATTGCCAGCTTCTACATGATTACAAAACATATACTAGTTAAACTTTAGAAGAAGACTAATCTCTGGTTGAGCCTTCTAGCTTTGCAAATTAATCAACTTTGTCCATGGGTATGAATGTGTTTCGTTTGGTATATTTAGGAGTTCGCACAGAAATGGTGCTTTGAAACGCTTTGCGTACTCTTGGAGAGTGGATTGGTAGCATTCCTAGCATATCGAGGGCGGCACCTCCATGCTGAACTTAACTGCGAAGCAGAACAACCTCGGCCATGAGAATCAAGCATGAATTCATCGATACCACTCCTACCACTACTCATTGTGCCAAACTGAGACAAACAAAGCCTGACTGAAGAACCGACACAACTCTCCAATTCACATATGTAATTAGAGAGGCAATTAGTTAAGGAGAGGCGGGGCTAACATTGGAACCGGGCTGCAGCGTCTCGTGACACGGACAAAGTTGCCACCCCCTACGGTGGCCTCGAGGAGCTCTACGACGGTCAAGGCAACGGGGGCTCGCCTCCTCTGGACTCGCAAGGTGGAGGCGGACGTGGAGAGGGAGGTGAATTGACGGGCAGAGGATGAGGAGGAGGAGGGGAGTGAGGAATAATTAGCCCATGAGACTATGTAGGGGGAGGAGAAGCGGCTGTGGGTTTGGTAAGCACGAGTAGTGGAGTGCTTCCCTGAACACTAGCGCATTGTTACCTCCGCCATTGTTGCTTCCCCTTATGCTCCCACCGCCGTCACCTGCACCAGCAAGCAGAGGCGTGGGCACCGTGGCTGCCGCGTTGAGGTCCATGTGCCATGATCGGATCCTCCCGTCCTTGTTCCCCGTCCAAAGCAGCCGATTCACCCTGTCCACGATGACGCAGAGCGCGAAGGCGCTGTGCGCCCTGCGAACGGGGCTCTCCTCGTCGCCCATTGCAGCGTGCTGCGCCCGCCGCGAACACCTCGTCGAGCGCCCATACCGATCCGGACTCGGCCCTAGCCCAGAGCTGCCGGTCTTTGTGGCTCGGCGAAGCGTCAGAGGAAGGAGCCCACTGCGTCTCGCGGAGCGTGGTGGCCGCACTCGGCGGGCGGGCGGGCGGTGCATGGCCGTCAGAATCAGTCGCGAAGATGCCCTTGCCTCCGCTAGCCCCAACAAACTCGGGAGGTGCCGTGGTCGCTCCGTGCTCGATTATACATGGCGCTCTCGGCGTCATGGACCGTTCTTGCACCGCCCACAGAGCGGCGGAGGTGGTGGCGAGGAGTAGGAGGCGTTGGGGTGGTCTTTGGTATGGTGGGAGCGGCGGGTGGTATCCGGCGGCACACCCGCAGAGGGTCGTGGTGGGCGTGGGAGAGGAGTGTGTGGGCTGGAAGGATGTGCTCATCGTCGAGGCTTTGGTTGCGGAGCGACGAGGCGCTTGACGCGACATCCCGACAATGGCCGGTATAGGAGATCCCCTTCATTGTGGCGGCGGAGCCCGTGCCATCGCCGCGGCCACCTCTCTCAGCACCTCGTCGTCCAGCTCCATGGTGAAAGAGAGGGAGAGGAGGGGAATGGTAGGGAGGAGGCGAGGAGGCTTGATGCTAGCCTTAGGCAAAAGGGGATGGGAAGTGGGGGGTCAAAGCGACGGTTACTCGCAGAAAGAAGTGGGGGTCAACATGCTAGTGAGTTGCGGGTGGGAGAGGACGGCTGTCCCCAGAAAAGATTTCACTCCACGTCGCACGAAGAAAGATGAATTCAACGGCTCACGTTGCACGAAGAAAGATGAATTCAACGGCTCACGTCGCACGAAGGAGGACAGACGACCACCACCAATTGCAATATTTAAGTAGTATATATGTATACACACACACACACATACATATATATGTATGTCTATATACATATATGTATATATGTATGTGTGTGTATATATGTGTGTATATATATATGTATATGTATATGTATGTATATATGTATGTATCTATATATATATATATATATATATATATATATATATATATATATATATATATATATATATATACACACACACACACATACTAATAGGATGCCCGTATGCGTAAACTTGGAACTCCAAAAGAGAGTGATACATATCGGAGAGCGGTACCATAAACCGCATAATAAATATCAATTTTATTTCACACACATATAAATAGAAGCATTAACTCAGCATATTGCATCACCTGCTACTACTACCACCCGAAATTAAAATTTTAAGCTTAGATTGTTTACCTTTGGAAGTTCAAGTTGATGCCGACTTCTATCCCCGATGCGCTGTCCATTTTCGTCCATTTTTGGCCGGCAAGGAAGAGCATGTCCCTCAGGCCGGCGGCCTCCTCCTAATGTACATATGCATGAGAAGCCCTGTAGCTTAAGAACCTGAGTAACAAAACAGAAAACTGCTAGCACCATATTTATTAACATTCTAGGTGTTAAGGCTAAAATCAAGCCAGTGGTAATCAAATTGCTCAATTTTCATTCGACTTCCTTGATTCATTAGCCACAAACAGAGGAAAAGACATATTGGTAGCCCATAGTTCAATTAAACGCATAATGGATTAAAAGGAGACTTTTTTAATTAGTTGGTGGTCCTGTCCTCTTGCTTGATATGAACAGGCAAGGTTTCCAGTTTGGGTGTGTGCCACAATGCATTCTAAATGATGAATTTGCTTAGCCTTTTTTATTTCGGAATTAATTCTATCTTTCAGCATTAGGAAGTGAGCAAAATTCAAAGAGTAAATTGAGTTAAGATTGGAAATTAGCAAAATTCAAAGAGTAAATTGAGTTAAGATTGGAAATTGACAGGTAGGTGAATTTTCTTCTAGAACGTCGGTCTTGTTTTCAAAGAAGTAAAACTACTTGCCTTTGTTCTCGCCAAATTTGTGCAGCTGAACAAAATCTATGTTTTGTTGATTCATCACAAAAAAATGAGGGGGAAAAAACTGCACAAAAATCAAGAGATATTTTGGAAAGCCTAATGTTTCAAGGTTTAGACTTCAAATACGCAATGTCATCAGAACTACGTTCTAGGGGATTCATCAGCCTTTTCCAGGGCATCATACGGTAAAATTTACTTGGAATTTGAAACATAAGCAAGCATCTACAAGCAAACAGGAATGGTTCAGACATCTAATCTACAGCAACAATTCCTTGATTCGTAACAGACTCATGGCATAAATCGATCGCTCTTTCCTCCACATTCCCAAGCAATGGAGAATTAAGATCCTCCTAGCAGACTAAATGTTGGTGCGCCTACTGTAACACTCCTCGCTGAAAACCCCAGAAATTGCACCAGTGCCATAGTGAATGTCAGCAGGTTTTCCTGGTAAGATGAATGAAACAACAGAAAACAGCATTGTCAAAAGGCAAACAACTACCTTAAGGAAAGCTAAAAATTAGATTCGCACCAGATAACCATACCTATTTCATCTAGGATTAACAAACACCTCTTCAATAACAAAAGACAATATTTGCTTAACAAACAAGCAGATTTCAAGACGATACATGACATAAGCTAAGCCATAGATGATAAACGCCACACAGATTTCAATCAACATTTGCGATGACTATTTTACACACAACCTCAAGTTACAAAAGTTTTGAAATCACCCCCACTTGATCTTAATTCATGATCATCAGCAATTAGAGACTCCTGCAATCAAAGCAAAGCACACACAATCTCATTGTGTGTGCTTTGCTTTGATTGCAGGAGTCTCTAATTACTGATGGTTCTATCTTACCAGTGAGGCCTTCTAAGCCACTTTGTTCAGTGAGAAGCTACATTGTTGCACCCCCCATTTCTTTGTATGGCATAATGCTTAAAATCAATTTTCAATTGTGCTTCTGTACTTCAGTTCTATGCAAAAAACAACCAAATACTCTAGAATCATCAGCCTAAACCCACTTCGGCTGCTAAGGCGGCCGCTGAGCTCCACCCACCGCCTCCGCGCCTTGGACCACCTATGCCGCCTTAGACTGCCTCGACCGCCTTGGACCACCTTGGTCCACCTAGGAGGGCGGTCGCCCAGGCAGCCGACTTTGGCCCAAGTTGCGGCGGCCATACGGTGTCAAGCGCCTAGGCGCTAGGCCGATTTCACGAACACTGAAAAAGATTGCATCTAATAACGGTAGCTTCGTATTCCCCACTTTTGCACCAATATGAGTTTTTATAACCTTTAAAGATACCCAGGTTATAAAAATTAAGATTTGCTTTCAGCATGCATTGTACATGCCAAGTGTTTGGTTCAACCAGGGCAACACATTGCAAGTTAAATTATGACATTTAATAGAGTGAGTAGATGATAATGGTTGTAACTTTCCTTCACATAAGTAAGAGGGGAAATAGAATTTGACAAGCCTCGAAAGGATATCATGATACTTTTAACTTGTGAAAATGATTAGTTGTCAGTTGTCACCGTAAACGACAAACCTTGACAATGTCGTTCAGGATGGTTGAATCGGCATGTCGAACCATACTTGCAGCTGTAGAAGGACAGAAGGAAATGTGAGATCTGAGATTCCTCCAAAGTCAACTGAAAATAGCAGTGTTCTGCTTGAGAAGAGGCCAAGAGGGTACCTGCCCGTCTTCATATAAAATGGGCAATCGATTTCACCCTGCAATACAGAAAAAGAAAAGGTGTTCAACAAGACAAGGACTACTCTTTTGCTTGGATCCAGTCAGCAGAAATGTAGCATTTCAATATATATGATCAAGATATAATAGTATTCTGATAAGATAAGTTTCACGATACTATCAAACACCATCGTAATAGAACTTGTAGAGAGATCAATATTATTACTCAAAAAATCTACATACCAGGAGTTAAATGCTATTATCGCAGAATCTCCAGAAACTCAGAAAGCATAGAACATGTTTAAAATTGTTATATTGCATTACAGAAGTCGCAGCTGGCTTATTGATATGGTTTACGAATGAAAGGCATGTATTAGGTATAGAACTAAAATTTAATACTCTAGACAAAAGATAAGTGACACTTGATAAACACATACCGGTCTTATAGGCAGACCCTTTGAGTTGTGCTCCTGAGCAGTGGCGGCAATTGGTGCAAACATTTGTGCTGAAACTGAATCATCTGTTGCACCATTGTGCCCTGCTGCTTCAACTATTGCCGTATTTTTGGATTCCTTTCCACTCGAAGGTATCTCCATATCCTTTGGATGATTGAACTTACAATTTGCGCCAAATTTGCATTTGGCTGTTTTTGCATAGAACTGATACTGTAGGAACCTAATCAAAGTAAAGGGCTATCAGTCGAATCTCGAATGACAATACTATCACCAAGCCAAATATTATGCACATATAATAGTGAAAAAAGAATTGGCGGTGCAAATAAATACCGAGGCAATATTGTCAAAAGGCAACTAAATTTGTTCAAAGGAAACAATATAATAATCAATTATTCAAAAAATAGATAAGACTTATGGGTCACAGTCACTACAAATCTAAACCCCTAAGAATTCATTTCCTAGGATTTCTGTAGCAAGAAAAGTAATTTGGTGTGCAAATGAGCATTAAAAGATCAGAGTTAAAAGGCAGCACAACAGCTGGTTCTCACAACATACCACAAAGCCAACATTAGATATAATATTTTGTAGTGAGTTTTGCAATCAATAGAAGAGAAATTGGTGAATAATCACTTACTGCCCACTCCAAATCTGCATTGTTGGGAATAATTTCTTACAGAAGCTCCCTGTAAGGTATAAATGGGATGAACTGCTCTGGTCATCATGTAATCCTCTGCAGAGTCTTGATTGCTATTTCTCGTATCTTATCTCTTTTCTCGATTGCTGTTTTGCAATGCTCGCAACCGATCCTGTCGCGATACGAAATTAAATAGTTGATCGTGGTACTAATTGCATTTGCATCCATGCCGCTTCGGTTCAGACTCATGCCCAATAGTGGTGCTATTCTCATTGCAACACTATCTCTCTTGCAGAGGATGAGCGTGCACCGCTCTAGTGCATCCATTGTCGCTTCATGAACCCAAGAACCCACATCTCCTCTGTTGTCTCTGACATAATCATCAAGTGCTCTAAATAAAGCTTGCATGACCTTATCTTTTATGTATGCATATCTGAGAATATACAACATTTGCGCCGGATCAACGAAGCCGATAATGTTTCACGCATCAAATTAACCCCTAACAGAGTTCACACGTGCTTCACCATTAGGGTCATCAGGCTTATCCTGCATATTAGATTAAACCAGACTTTCAATTCTAGATACAACTTGCATGAGCAGATCAAGATTCAAAAAGTCCATTATTGCGTCAGGAACAAGTAACAACTACAACAGTGCATCCAAATAATTCAACATCTACATAAAAACAGATTAAAGTTGATTATTTTCAATAGTACATTCCATACATAGTTGACCTGACGAGCAGCGCATCAACTTTTCACAAACATGCATTAATCTGAGCTGGATCAGCCAACTATAGCGATCAACACGGATTACTATACTATACAGCTACATATCACTTCCATGATATTACTAAAAGTGGTCACTATTGAAATTAACAACAGCCAACAGAAATAATTTGTCAATGATACTTAGCTAGCACAAGTGTGACTTGCTTAATTTTAAAAGGTCAAGCTCAAGATTAAATCTCTACTGAAACATGTGTGAAGCTCCCCCATTTTTCTGTACCTATAATATTTCTATTGTCTATCAATGGTAATTGACTTATTTAACATTAAAAAAATAGTCAGAAAGCATTGGTGTTTTTGACTTTTCAGTCTCTGAGATAAGACTTTAACGGTTAGTTTTTTATCACAATAAATTGTGAAGTCAATAAATATACCATTGATCAAAGATTAAAAAAATGACATCCATGATCTCAAAACTGAACCAACACTTAAAAATAATTTGCCTATCACCAATTCAGAACATCCACGTTCCAACAAAAATGAACCAAAATTAGTAGCCAAAGGCCTTACCTTGCTGCTGGTGAACAGGAGCTCATGAAGATCAGCATTTGAAACCCTACCTTGCTGCTGGTGAATAGGAGCTCCTGATAAGTGTAGTACAATCTAGCTTTCGACCCAATAACTCCCCATATTCAGGAAAATTGTCAACAGAGAAATAGACATCTCCACCCACTACATATGTGCAACCATTATCAAGGATCTGTTCCAAGAAAATTAGCATAGAAAAGAAAGTCAAGTGTAGTGCATAAAACCATTAAATCAAAAGAGCAAGACTCGATTATGACAATGTTTGCATTTCAAAGTTTTAATATAGGTAATGAGGTATGCAACTAAAAATTAATAAAACTGTAAACATATGTCATTTATTCTTGATATGTGGGTAAGAATAGTATGCAAGCACGAAAAATCATATCAACAGTGAAAAAACTGCATATCAAGAGCACAAACACAAAATGTAATATATCAGCTCGACATTGTTGTATTCACATGGACAAAACTTGGTGCAACTTTGTTACTTTTTTAATAAAAATGAAGAGGATTCAGTTCATCGAATGGAATAGCAAATGACCAAGTTCCCATGCTAACAAGCTCACTTTGAAACTGCATATTCTTTGTACATGAACCCCTCTGTCAACCAGATGAAAGCAACACATTACCATGCTAACAACCACATGAACCTTTCCTTTCTGGATTAGAGTACGTCAAAACAAGGAACTGCCATCCAAATGTGAGATAAAACCCACATAATGAGTCTATTACAGAAAGCATTAAAAAGATTTTACAAGAGCAACAAAAAGGAACTGCAAAAGTATAAAATTAAGTACTTAAACCGAAAACACCAAGGAGCTATACAGTATACCTTACCTATTTAATCATGTCTATAATTTGATCGATGTGATCATAGCTCCTCACATCGATGTGATTGGTTACGATTTACGAGAGGGAGAGAACCACACGACGCTCACTTCTTCCCGCAATTCCTTACCGCTTCGGATCATGCAAGAACTCAAGTTCCAATTCCCAATCCACCAAATCCACCCAAAAACTTGAGAAGATTTAGTATATCACTCTCCATCTTAACAACCTGCACATCCCCACAAGCAACAAGAACACAACTCAAATTAGCATTTTAGCATCAACCGGTTGCAAGATCTTACACAAAATGAGCCAGGCACGACACCCACCACCTGCTTCATGTAGGTGTTGTCGGTGATGTAGCAGAAGTTCTCCTCACACTTCCTGGATCCACCCCACGAATCCAAACTCAAACTCATTTCTTGAACAAATCGAACATTTTGCGATGTAATGCGAGAAGAAATGGGTTCTTACGAGGCAATGAGCATGGCGAAGATGACGAGTAGCTGGAGCTTCTGGCGGTTGATGGTGTTGGCGGAGAGGAATCGGTCGATGTAGGAGACGATGAGGTAGAGCATGTCGGAGACGAGCTTGGACTCCTCGGCAACCTCGACGAGCCAGTCGTGGAGGACTTCTGCTTCTTCTTCTTCCTCTCCATCACGGCCTCCCCCTCCCCCTACCTCCACCACCACCACCATGCCGTTCGCCTGCGGGGACTCCTTGTCCCCACGTCACCGCTTCTTAGGATGTCGCCCTGCCGCTCCCCACAGCGGCTGCAGTTGCGGCGGCATAGGGGGGCCAACAAGGATGAGGAGGGGCCTGAGGCGCTCATCGACGCCTTGATCTGGATCTGAGTACGGCGGCAGACGGAGATCCACAGAGGACGGTGGCGTTAGGTGGGGGAAGAGTGATGACAGTGGCGTCAGGCGGGGGGAAGAGTGAGGACGGCGGCGTCAGGCGTGGGGAAGAGGGAGGACGGCGCCATCAGGCACAAGGAAGAGGGAGGCCGGCGGCGTCGGCCGTGGGGAAGAGGGAGAGAGGGCGACAGGCGAGATTGAGGGTGAGTGGGGAGAGATTGAGAGTGAGGAGAGGAGAGGGAGAGAGGTGGGCATGGGCGGGGAACGTGGAAGGTGAATGGAAGGAGGAAGAGCAGCAGCGGGCGCGAGTGAGGAGAGGAAGGTGAGGAAGCGGCGGTTGCGGGGAATGGAGGGGAGGAGCGGATGGAGGTGGGAGGCGAGCGCAGAAAACGCGAGGGAGGTGGGACGATCATCCGCTGCGCGGAGTAAACTCAGAATTATAGTAGTTAAGATATACATACATATATACATATACATACATACATATATATATACATACATACATACATATATATATATATACATACATACATATATACATATATATACATACACATATACATACATACATACATATATCTATATATATATATATATATATATATATATATATATATATATATATATATATATATGTATGTATGTATATATATATATATATGTACACACACACACACATATAGGAACATATCTAGTGCTAATGGGTAATTGAGTACTAAGATGCTAATGCCAATCTTGACAGTTGGATCTGGATTGAACATCTAAGATTAATGCATACTCCCACCTCCAATGCTTAGTATTAAACACCCTGCATGATCCAACGGTCAAGATAAACATTAGCACCTTAGCACTCAATTAATCATTAGCACTAGATATGTTCCACACACACACACACATATATGAAAATGGTATGATCAAACTTCTTTATTAATTTGAGCATACTCTAATAATAATTATAAGATGCCTTAAAGTGAGTTCCATGAAAAATTTCATTAAAGTCCACTTTTTATAGCGAAATCTTTGTATATACTTCTTTTATATATGAAAAAAGGTATATAGAAAAAAAATAAAAGGCTCAAATGAAAATTTTTAAGTCAAATCGCATTGGAGTATCTTATAATTGGTATTTAAGTATACTTAAAGTGATAAAGAAGTATAATATGTTTGTTTAAGTGCTATATTGAAAGCGTGAGTATGTATTCCTGGGAGTACGAAACGAGTGTCACACACACACACAAAACTGGAAAAAAATCAATGATACACAAAAGGCAATAATAATTAAAGAATTTGAATTCTGAATAACAAATTAAGTCAGTCAAAGAGGGACATCATAGGCTCACACAATAATGAGATCATTTAAAGAGTTGATGTTCTAGTCTATTTTTCTTCTTTGAATGAATAAGTTTAAATATGCATCAATTCCTCACACATCCAGATACACTATTTGTTTGACTTAAGACATGAATTGCCAACTTACATCTTACTATATATGTCTTAGATCTAACTATATATTACTTTGATTAGAAAATAGAACAGTAAAATTCTAACACTTACATCTTAACTAGAAACTAGGGAATAGAGACAAGCAAAGCAAGCAAGTAGGGAAATGCATCGTATCTTGCTGATGGAAGCGAAGCTGAGCAGAGAACATAGAAGAGTTGTTGGTCGGAGTGAGAGAGTGAGAAATATGGAAATTATTTATGTGTAGCCACCAATTTCACAAAGGGGTTCCTACTAAAACCTAGCATCACCCAAACTATGAACATGTCATTCAGTTTTGTCTTAAAAAAACTTTTTCATTTAAGTGGTTTATTGAAAATTGGCCTCATGAGCTGTCGGTGTTTTAGGACCGAACTTACGTAAAGATTGTTTGATTCGAGGGTTCCTCTAGGCTCAAAATCACATAGAGATGGAGACACGGATATTTTTATACAGGTTTGGGCCTTCTCCTGGGAGAATAACAACCCTACTCCTGTGTGTATGTATTGAGTATGCTAGATTACAAGATCGAGCCAAAGAAAACTAGAGTATTATGCTTCTAGGTGGTTTTTTTTCCTCTTCCTTTTTCTTCTCTCTTTTTCCTGCCCTAATAATCCTTGCCTTTTATACTATCTCCGGGGTGCGCCATTGGATCTTCAGAATAAAGGTCACCTTAACGCAACAGATCGTGGAGCCGTTACCGGAGGTTATTACGGGAGTTGTAACGTTCCCATGTCGCCAGGCAATTATCATCATAACAGGGAGTTAAATCATCTTTGTTATATCGAGGAATAACAACGTAATTGATTGCTCATATCCTTGGATCTGATTACATAAGATTCTCGATCGACTAAGCCCACATGTCCGTGAGTCTTGTCGACTAAGGACCGGTCATAGAAGGGCTTACGACCAGGTGGTGGTCGTAGGAGAGCCTACGACCACAGATCGATCGTAGTAGAGCTTACTATCACGGGATAGTCGTAGAAGGGCTTACGACTATGGGGTAGTCGTAGGAAGACCCACGACTACAGGGTGGTCGTAGGAGAACTTACAACCTCCAGCTTCTCCCTTATGAACATTAAGGGGGTATACTCAAGAGTTATATGACGTCATTATTATCTATAATATGAATTATAGATATATAATAAAATGAGGATTGTTATATCCTCGTCATGAGCAAAACCCGATCGGGTTATACAAAACCAGCCGGGTCAGCTAGGTTTTTCTAGGTTAATTGCATCTCTGGTCTTGTGAGTGTGCCCACCCAACAAAGCTTCTGGGTCCGGGTTTTTCCGGTTCAATCACGCGGACCGGTCCGGGTGTAAGATCGAGGAGGTCAACTGGAGGAGGGGTGAATAGTCGTTTCTAAAAAACTCTAAGTCTAAATCAACTAGGTTCAACTAAGTGCACCAACAATACAAGTCTATTGAAGAATATAGCAATTAAGCAAGACTTGCAAACAATTCAATTTAAGCAATGTAAATAGCACAAGGTAATGAATAACTATTGCAATCATACACAATGAATAAGCAATTTAATTCTAGGAATATAAATTGCACAACGTAAATCTAGCATTCATACACAATGAATAAGCAATTTAATTCTAGGAATATAAATTGCACAAAGTAAATCTAGCATTCATACACAATGAATGTAAATGCAATAGTAAGACACAAGAATGCAAACCACAATTGACATGTCAATGTTTTACCGTGGTGATCGGAGACTTGCCGGTCTCCCCTAATCCACGTTGAGGCAAGCCCAAACTAATTGGACCGGCTCCACGAATTGAGCACCCGCCTCCGAGGTAAGTCCAACCATTTGGACCGGTTCCAAACCGAACCAGCACCTCGCTCCACTAGGGTTGCTCTTTCCTCCACTCCGGAGATGGCGAGCACCACACCACTTACAAACCGCTCGGGTCTTCTCACAAGCTTCTTGAGAAGATCACCGACGCACGACGCCTCCACGCCATCTAGGTGTCGGCAAACACTAAGAGTAACAAGTCTCCAACGCTCACTTGAACTAATCAAATGTCTAAGCTCAAATGGATACGAAATCCACCACCTAATGCAACACATGCACTAGGATTTGCCTCTCAAAGCTCACTAAGTGCAACACATGCACATGTGAGAGTAGAGGGCTTGTTATTTGCTCAATAGAATGTCTAGGGACACCAGCAACTACCCCACACACGGTCAAGGTGGGTATTTATAGCCCACACATAAAAACTAGTCGTTGTGGAAAAATTTCTTTGAGAAATCGGCACATCTTGATCGTATTTCAATGACCAGCGGCCGTCGTCTGCCAACCAAGATCTGGTCGTCACGCTACCCGCATAATCTGTCCAAACACCTGCGGTCATACTGCTCCACAAAGGAGTAACAAATGCGGCTAAGTCCCAAAAACATCTGTTCTGGAAAATTAGAACCGCCACATAGAAATCGAATCAACCGATGTGCGGTCATACCGCACCAAGATCCGGTTGAACCGCAGCGCAGTCGTACCACCCGTAACACGTCGGTACAACCGATCCACAACAAAGCAACACATGCTCAAAGGCATCTCCTCTGGAAATAATGAACCGCCAATAAATAATCGGAACAACCGGCCTACGGTCAGACCGCTTCGATACATCACCGGTACTACTGCTCCTCAATCGAGCAACACATGCTCAACAGTGTGGTAGTTCCACAGACAAGAGCCAGATATTACAAAGCATGTGGCCGTCATCTGCAGACACAACGCCGGTTCAACCGATTTTCCTGAGAAAACAACAGATTGCATTCACTTCAACTCAAATTGCAAAACACATTTGCTAATTTAATGCGCAATGCAAACAAGGGTTCAAGTGGGATTCTCAACAAGTTGCAAAACACATTTGCACACTTTTAGAATCACACCATAAGGAATAAGGTACATGGACTTACACCATTTGCAAAACACATTTGCAAACTTAAGTCACATGCTACAAGGGTTATCCATGAGCCACAACTATTTGCAAAACACATTCGCAAATATTGGCAACATGTTAAGATGAGCTAGAGCAAACACAATGAGCTATCAACACATGGCAAACTCAAGCTACTAGTCAAGACCCCTCTTAATAGTACGGCAACCTATACTAGCAATCCGGTCTTCCAACCAAACACCAAGACCAGTAAAAGACTAGGAACACATTCTTAGCCCTAGCTAGTCATACCTTTACCTTGCACAAACACTTGAAGCTTGATGACGCACATCCTCACTTCAAATACGGGTCATTGACTCGATTACTCATCAACACATGATGAGTTCTTCACTTGACCTTCATCAACACATGATGAAACTTCACTTCGGGATCCTGACTTGATGCTCATCAACACATGATGACATCCTCCATCCCGAGTCTTGATATGCATCAACACATGATGCACTCTTCACTCGACCTCCGTCAACACATGATGGGTCTTCACTTGACTTGATGATCAACTCATGATCATCTCTTCTTCTTGAACATCATCGACACACGATGATTTCCTTCACTTGACTTCCACCAACACATGATGGAACTCCTCTTGACTTGATGACCATCAACACATGATGTCATCCCAAGTCTTCATTATCATGGAACCTAACCTACTTATCCAACTCATGGAAAATGTTAGTCCCACGATATGATTATCATTAATTACCACAACATACCATTAACTCATTAATGGTGGGACAAGATACCATAATCTTTCCTCTTTGGTAATTGATGATAACCACTTCAATAATAAATAATTGAATGTAGATTGGTATGAGTATATAGGCACTACACAAGTTGTATATACTCATATGAATATATATAACTACACAAGTTATATAAAATCAAAGGATATATGAGCACACATGTCTCATATACACACATGATGACATGAATATATTAACTTCACAAGTTATATGTATTCAAGGATATGTGAGTACACATGAACTGCACAAGTTATGTTATACTCACATATAAGTATATTTAGACTACACAAGTCTTATATACTCACATGAATATGTTAACTATGCAAGTTAAATATATTCAAGGATATGTGAGTACACATGAACTACACAAGTTATGTTATACTCACATATAAGTATATTTAGACTACACAAGTCTTATATACTCACATGAATATATTAACTATGCAAGTTAAATATATTCAAGGGATATATTTCAAAGTAAAGATCCCAAATATATATAGAAACAGGAATATGGATCAATACTAATGAAACCTCAAAATATAGAATGAACTCCCCCTATATGTGTGCACACATGAATATGTAATGGAAACATATGCACATATTTAGGTTAATCTTTTGGTGGGGTTCACCCTATATTTTGGATCCGAGGAATGCAACAAGATATAAGAACTATGAAGTCGAATGCATACCTCTTTTGTTCCTGATATCCAAACGAGACTAATCAAGAGATAAGGCACATAGAATAGTTACTCTCACAAATAAATTTATCATTATAAATGCATACATGTTTGGATTTTCCTTTTGTTTATCCAATGAATTGGATTTGTCATTAATCACATGCATGCCTTCATGATTTTCACCTTTATATCTAAATAAGACTACACAATATGTATATCAATAAAAGTGTTAGTCTCACAATTAGATTTGTCATTAATCACCAAAACTCCATTAACACATAATGGCAGGTCTAGATCCTTCACCGGGTTTTATAACTATGCATTATATCACAAGTTTTTCGACTATTTTCTCTCTCCAAATTATAGCTTCACAACTCAAATTATTATATATAATTTAAACTAAAATGATAAGGCACAAATTAGATTACGTATTATACACCATTTTTCTACTCTTATAGTGATTACACACAAAACAACAAGTATTAGCAGCTCCCCATAAAAAGTCTAGTGGGGAGCCCCCACCGACCACCACCGACCGCAATGAGGAAAATCCTAGCCTGTTGGAACTAGGGATGAAAACGGATCAGATAGTTTCCGGCTGATCCGGACGAAAACAAATTCGGATTATCTTGGATCAGATTTTTCTCGGATAATTTTCGGATCAGAAACGAATTCAGATTTTTTTTTCGGAAACGAAAACAAATACGGTAGGCATGCTATCTGGCGAATACGGATTATCCAGATAAGACGAAGTCCGGATATCCGAATTTTGGCCCAAAAGAGGATTTCGGCCCAAAAGAGAAAATGAGATTTTAATTGATTTCCGAATTTCAGAAAATGCAACAAATCAAATAGCCTTTTAGAAAATAGCAAATATAGTTAAAAAATTCTAGAAAAAATCACAGAAATTTCTTGAATTATTTTTAACTTAATAAAATTAATTCAACTTAAATTTGGTGTTTATTTTTGCACACAAATTATTTTTAATTTCTAAAAAAATAGGAAAAACCTTTTAAAATCCGTAAAATTCAAGAAACTAATTAAAATTTCCTTTTTCACTTTAAATCCAATAAAATCCTAGAAAACTCAATAAATTGTATTTTTGACATTAAAAACTAGGAAATTAAATAATTAACTTTATTTAATTAATTTTTCTTTTAAGCAAGAAAATTCTTTTAAATCTCAAAAATCCAATAAAATAATAACTTTATTAATTTTATTTTTGTAACATACTTTGAGATGTTACAGTCATCTGCGTACAGATTAACCATCCAGCCTGATCAATGCTAGTGTGAACTAAATTTTATATATGTATGTGATGAACTAAGTGTGAATGCGTGATAACTTGTGATTTTGTGAGTTGTGACTTATGAGCTAAATATGGTAATCTAAGTGTTATGTTTGTGATGAAGTAGTTAATACAGCTTGCTAATGCCAATATTGTGTGTAGTTACTGAAAATATGAACAATTCATGAATATTTGCATCAAATAAACTAGTTATATATTTTCGTTAATTTCTGGCATACAATTTAAGGGGTTTTCATGTTCCAAAAATATCCGCGAATCGTATTCGTTTCAATTTGTATTAAGCTCAGTATTAAGATTCGATATTATTCATATCCGTATTCAGTATCAAGGTATTCATATTAAATATCTGGATCCGGAAAAATATGAAAACAAATATGGCAGAGCCATTATCCATCCGTATCCGATCTGTTTTCACCCCTAGCTGGAACCCAACACTCACAAAGGAAACTAGGAGGATAGCACGCGCGATGCCGCGCCGTTGAGGTAAAACAATTTTTGGTTTCTTAAATGTGTGAAACAAATCTAAAATTTGGTTTCTTAAATGTGTGAAACAAATTTGTTTGACCTACAGTGGGCAAGTTTTGATTAGAATGTTAAGTCGGGATATAATGCTTTTAGTTCTACGTGATATGTTAACAGCTTATGTCAGCATCTTATAGGTTGGTAACAACACTGGTAGTAATAGAGAATAAGAGTAACATAGTTTACTTTGAGCAGTCGTAGATGCTAGACAGGAGGTGTTTAGATCTTGATGATTAGGTACTTTCAAACATATAGGTGATGTTGAGGGGATAAAGGCGAAACTATGTAGAAAGAGCTATTACATGAATATTGTTAGCATGTTTATACATATCAGAGAAATATACATTAGAGTGTTGTGCACTTTGCATTATGTACATTGATAGTACGTTTATGCATATCAGCAAAGCATACATCGAAGTGTTGTGTGATCTGCGCCGGTTAATTAATAGATGTGTGTAAATGGAATTTGGCAAATAACAATTAGGTGTTGTGTTATGTTGACAATCACAAAAACACCTCTGATAGGCAAGTAATTTCTCAAGATTGGATATTCAAAGGAACTATCTTTCATTACCACACAAAAATTTTGAATATTCAAGGTGTATTATTTGAATAAATCATACAGTCGAAACATGTTTCAAAAAAATCTTCTGGAACAAACACGGACGCACTAACAGTAACAGTAATAGGATGTCAAGCCAATAGAATATGCACTTGGTTTCTCTTTCGACATTTTAACCATTTCAGTAGATTTTTCGTGTTTGCACAAATAGAATGGAGAGTTGGACTAACATGAGTGTGGGAGGACACAAAGATGGCAACTCCTTCTCTAACCCACTATCGAGCATGTGTTCCTAGTATAATCCAGTTGACTAACTTTAGCATCCACAACCTGCAAACGAAAATAACCTTTATAAGTCCCAAAACTGTAGTATTCTAGAATATTTTAGCTCTACTGTACTGAGTTATTGAACAAAAATTACAGAGCTATCATGATTCTCCACAGCAATAGCAGAAAAGTCCACAAAAAATGTAGTTTTCTTTTTACCTGACCCAAAAAAAAACGAAAGACAACACACAATGTAACTCCATATTGAATTTTAATTCGACAGAGTAGTAATAAAAATCTATTGTGAGAAAGGGAAAAATTGCAGAGTTTCTATCTGACAGAAACTAATCTATGGGTTGATGTGTGTAATAGCAACTGTACATCTGTTTCAATAAAAGACAACAAATTAAGTCTATATGCATGATCCATATGTGCAGCTAACAAAAAATACCAGCGGGTAAATATAAAGAGTGGAGATGCCTATCCAATTCTCCATTCCGGTAGGATATGTATTGGCACGAGCGATTACATTCCCCCCCTTTTTGCTCACAATTCCTAGAAGCAACGTGCGAAACTGATTTGGCAAAGGGTGACGCTCTAGATATGGGCATGAAACCAGCACTAACTTGTGAGGTCGCGTTGTCAGAAATAAGAAGAATAAATAAGAACTGTTGTAATTCCTAAATGCCTTTTTTCTCTTTGTATTTCACTTCCTTTTTATCTAGACCTTTATATGTAGTCTTATGTACTTATCAAAAAACCAACTAAGCATGTCGCCATGGACGACCATTATTTGTATGGATACACTTTGAGAACCTTTCATTGTGATATCAGTTCAAAAAATGGTCGGTGATTAATCACTAATGAGGTAGCAAAGAAACATTGAACGCTAAAATTGGTATTCTGGAATAACAAAAATGAGATGGCAATGCACAAGTGCAATTGTGCCACCTACATTTCAATTTGTTACTTATTATATTTGTGAACCTGAAAATCTATCTATACTGTATAGTTTTCATCAAAGCCTACATAGATTATTTGCGGTTTTTGGCACCTAAATGGCATAACAATGTTTAGAGACCTGGACTACAGAGTAAGGCAACAAATAATGGGTATGCAATAAGGAATTACCTGAATAAGGTACCACCAAGCAAATGTCAAGCTGTTGTTTGCCAAGAAGACTGTCCCTCGTAGCTGATTGGCTGCGATCTCGACCCGTGCCTCCTTGTGGTGTTGCTGGATGGAATTCCACAAATGCTCTTCATTGCCCTTGTAGAGGTTGATGAGGATCGTGACTCCAACAGAGAACAGAACACCAGCGATCTTTAGTGGGCATGCCTAGCTACAATATACATGTCTGGAAAAATATAATTGATATTACGGTAGCTAGCTTGCATAGTAAGTCTCTCACATACTACTTTTAGTTATTTTCCAAAAAAAGTGGCTAATCATGCCAAATTTGATCACAGATCCCAATAAATGCATAAACCATGAAAGAACAACAAAGGAGCTCATATAAATATGAGAAAGTATTGATAATATGGAAATGTTTATGTAGATCAATTCAATCTCTGTATAAACGCAGCAGGTTAAGGAATAAGTTAGAAAGTCAGTCAGGGCGTGTGTTCAATACAGCATGGTTAGTATATTTTCTCTTTTTACCCCCCTTTTTTGAAAGTTTTTTTTTTGTTCTGAGTGTGTAATCAGGGAAATGGAAATACAGAAAGTTTTTTCCTTTCGGATTTCTGAGCCATATAATGGATCTACTATGTATCAGTACCTATTTTAGCTTTGAAATGTACCTGCTCTACGAAGCAAAGACTAAAAATGTAGAACTAAACATTTTTTATTCTGTAGAGATATGTAAAATGATGATGTAGAACAAAGCGTGTTCATAAAGGTTTCTAGCACAAGAATGGCCTTTTGAGAGAAGACACTACACTAAAGAAGGAATGATATAAATCCGAGAAAGTATTGATAATACGAAGATGTTTATGTAGCAGCTCCAGGACATCACTGGTAGCTCTAGATAGTTGTTACCTCAGAGATGTGAAAGATGCTACTATGAGAAAACTTGAAACCGAACAAGAAATTAATTCAGAGAAGACAAATATAACGCACAATCATATAAGGTAGCAAAGAAACACTAATTAAGATACCATCTAACTAAAGTAACATAATCAATGCTATCCTAAATACTTGCCTCTGCAGCGTTGATAACTGGGAGCTGGACATATGGGTAATCAAAAAATATCCCATTGAATTTAAAGTGCATCAACGGAACCTTGGCACTTTCAATAGAATGCAGGCTTGGTACTTCTGGCCTCTCTTCAAGCATTTGTCGCAGGACCACCAAAAAAAGGTGCTACACATAACACATGTACACATCGCGAGCTAACTTGAAAGGCTCAAAGCTAGTGGATAAAAGAAAACTAGAAAGAGATACTCACTTGTAGTGATGCAATACAAGGACCCATGCAGACTATATCAATATCATATTCAGGTCCATGTGCCCTAAAAGTAGAAAAAGTTCTAGCCTAGGTTTGTCACGAAAAGAGAGATCACAAATTTCAAAGGGGAAATGCCAAGTACAGGAGAAATATTATAAACAAGCAAAGTCAAGTTATAATCCTTCCCCTAACCCAGTTTAGTTGCTTTACATGCAATTAGAGACTAACCAAACCAAGATTTTAAAACCTACCACAAGAGATACGGGCTGTCAATAATGATTTAGAAAAACCAAACAAAAACATAGTATGCATTAGTATATTATCCATACTTGAAGAGTTGAAAAGCTGCATATAGTCAAAAATACAAATTCATATGCTCCCTGTACTAAGCACCCCAATTGCACATTAAATCAAGCTGGCAAACATTGCATATGCTTAACCATAACACACACACATTCCTAAAGTAATCAGCTGAGCTTAAGACAGTTAGATTTGTTCTCCCAGTTCAAGATAAAAAAAATGTTATCAGCAAACAACTAGGAAAAGGGGGGTTGTGACATGAAACGAGAGCCACACCTGCTGCTACCTGTGCTGATCCTATGTCTCATTCAGCTGTGGGTTGCAATTGTTCTGTAGCTAAATATTGTAAGGGAAAATAATTTCCGAGTGCAGTCACATAGAGCCACCTACCAGAAAACTGAAAGTAAGATGTTGCACATCAGTAGACAGTGGCATCGTAGCATAGCTAATGCAAAAGAAATACAATTACCTTTGATTGTTTTCACATTCAATTAACACCCTTAATTGTTATGTGCATATCATTGCAAGGAAAACAAATTTCCAGATTATATCATGTTTTTGTTAGACATAGCGACATAGCACAGAGCATGCTCTATGGAGAAGTCCACAATCTGCAACTGTTACCAAACTTATACACTCATCTAAGGCTTGCTCCTACAGAACAAGATCTTCAACCTCTGTCTGCAAAAAGAGGTTATACAAAAATGAGCTTAGATATAGTTATCCTATCGACATATTTCGTAAAAAAAACAGGTGCATTTAGGATTAGTATGCCAATTTCAATAGGAATAACAAACGATAAAATAACAAATTTGTAGGAACAAATACCTGCAAAACTGAAAGGGCGTTATCTAACTCCACCCCAGAATCATCCAAGCCCCTGTAATGATGTGCGAGATTAGCATAATAATATAGGAAGACACGAGCTAAAGAAATAAGATTAGGATGATAATACAGGAAGACACTGGTCAAAGGAATAAGACTGATTACTTTGAACGAATTCTGTTCCTAAGCACCTTTTCTATAAGGACAATTTCTTAAAGGATATTGGTAATGTCATATATACGCCGCTTGTAAACCTACATCATAGGAAAATCTGTGAATGTGTACCAAGTGGAAGACAAGAAGTGTTAGATGAAATAACAATAGTCTATAACCTCTAGTGTTTCTGCAGTTTTATTCAAATCTAGAATACCATCCTGAGCCTGTTTGAGCAAGCTGATTTTTTTTTCATGGGAAGTCCTGAACCTGGATCATAAAGATAGATATAAATAGCAGCAACATGGACAAGACAATGTAAGATGCAACCAAACATTGAAAGCACCATAGTTTTCTAGATCTAAAATATATGAATGTTGAATTGTAACATCTCATCCTAAGCCAAAATCATAATAACTATAGACGGAGAGTGTTATCATCACCTAGTGAAATGTCATAGCGGCAAGCGCTAGCGGTGAGTGAGTGGATTGAGTCTTGAACACAGTACATACGAAGATGTGCATGCTTAATCTTTTATTGCAGAAAACATATGTAAAAGAAGAGTTCAGAGAAAGTGCCTAGGAAGTAGTTCGCTTAACAACATTTGATGTAGTCAACATAAATTTTCAAAAGGAACAAATTATCAGAGGAAGGCTAAGATTAGCATTAGAGTTTTCGTAAGACAAAGTCATTGACCTCTTACCTTGGAGAAGGCTAGATACGCACCAATGACCTTGAATGCAACAAAACAAGCGTAGGGCAGCGGGAGTGAGTAGGCGACGCGAGACGATGGATGGCACAGAAGTGTAGGGAACCAGGAGGCAAGGGCACATACCTAGCCTGCACGACCACCTCCCTCGCACCGTGATGCGGTCGGTAGGGGTGCGAGTGAGGGAGGACGTGGACAGCCGCCGCGCGGCCGAACGTAACCAAGTCGGCGCGCAGGGAACCAGGAGGCGAGGGCGAATACCAAGCCTGCTCGACCACCTCCCTCGCACCGTGATGCGGTCGGTATGGGTGTGGGTGAGGAAGGACACGGACGATCGGCACGCAGCCGAACGTGACCAAGACAACGTGACCTTGAATCCACCGAGCCGCCTCTAGGCCGACGCATCACCTGCTCGCTCTCTCGTGCAGATCTTAGACCCGCCGCCTCCCGTCATTTCCTCTTGCGACAGATGTTGCCCAGATCCGTCGTCATATGCCCACTTCGCACGGAAGGGATGGTACGGTGGGCACTGCGGCGTTGTCATTGGCCGAGCGCGGCCGAGATGGCAGCAGCTGTGGCTCATCGCGTGGGAGGGCGTAGGGATTGTAGGCTATGTCGACGCGGAGAGAGGAAGAGGTGGAATGGACAATCTGGATGGGCGGGTGGGAGAGGTAGGTCGCGAGCGGCGCCAGCTACAGCAAGGAGGGGGCAGCGAGGACAGAAGGGGAGGAGGCGGCCGAAGGGGAGGATAGGGCAGCTAGCGTTGAAGGCTAGGAGGAGGGCGGCGGCAGCCTACTACGGGGAGGCAGGCGTGCGCGGCGGCGGGATGAGGTAGGGATGGCAGCGGCGGCGGAGCTGAGAACACGGGCGTGGCTGCGGAAAAGCTTGCTACGATGCGCCACGACGAAAGAGACGCGAAGCTTCTCGCGAGCCTGGTGAGCCGAAGGGGTTGCGTGTACGATCTGCCGTCGGACGGCTCACACATGCTTGTGGCGGAGATCTTGGCCTCGGCGGCCGAAGCGACGATCGAAGCGAGTGGAAGAAATTCGGAAAGCCTTGAGGCCGCGATTTCTACCGGCCTTAATAAGAGTAATTATCATCCCAATTTTCCCCCACTATTTCTATTAAAGCTTTACCATATGTTGAAGCTTAAATACCAAGCTTCTTGTTGATGTGGTCTTCGATTATTTTACTTAATCTATAAGCAACAATGTCTTAACCTTGTAGGCATTTGCTAGTTTAAAAAAAGAAGAAGGAAAAAGTCCGGTTTACTCCCCTGAACTATCAGAAAAGTCTGGTTTACCCCCTGAACTACAAAACCGGTTTTTAACCCCTAAATTTGTCAAAACCGGTCAATACACCCCTGGGGCTGGTTTGGAGCGGTGGTTTAAATACAATCGTATACAAGCCACATACACATGTACAATACAGTATACAAGCCACATACACATGAGATTAAGCCAATGACAGGTGGGCCAACAAGCAAAACAATCCATTCCTCTACCTCTTTTTCACTCGGCTAAGAGAGGGGGAGGCAGAGGGCGAGCGGTTCTGGTTCCAGGGCCCCGACGACTTCTTCCGCCGCCGCGCACAAGAGCACCGTCTTCCGGGCCAACATCCCGCCACCTTCCCTTTCTTTCTCAGAGTCGACCCGCGCGTCGTCGCTTTTCGTCGACGCCGCCTCCTTCACCACGCCGACCCGGCCCTCATCGACAAGCGCGGCGTCCTCATCGGCCCCTACAACCCCAAATACGGCTTCACGGCGTCCGCGCGTCGGCATCTACCTCGACAGCGAGGAGCAGACCACGTCGCACAAGGCCTTCGCCATGGACCTCCTCGCGCAGCGGCCTTGCACTGGCCACACGAGTTCAGCGCGGCGTCGGCGCCATGCTTGCCACCGTCGAGGCCGACCTCGCCAAAGCCGACAAGCCCTCCTCTTCGTCTTTGGCTTCAACGCTGTTCAGCGGCTTCTCGGTGTTCTGCCGTTCTGATCGCGAGGTCGGGCGAGACAAGATGGCTGGCGCTGCTGCCAGCGGGAGGAGGTGCGGCGGCGTCTTGGGCGGCAGCGGCGAGGTCGGGTTCAGCGGCGGAGAGAGATCTTCTTGAGTGTGGTCGGCGGTGTCTGAGTGCTCGGATCTGGCCGCCGTTGCAGCTGCCGGGCAAGCAAGCGGATTGCGAGACTTCGTCTTCTTGATGACATAAGAGGGCGGCGCCGAGAGGCAGGCCGAGTGGCGGCAAGCACTGAGGAAGGGCGGCGCCAGAGAGGAGGGAGCAAGACCAGGAGGCAGCACACAGGAGGAGGCGAGTGAGTGGCGGCAAGCACCGGTGAGGAGGCGGCCGAAGGCGGCGGCGGCTGAGCGAACCTAACGGAGAAAAGAAGAGAGAGAGAGAGAGAGTGTGTGGATGAAGGATGTACAGTATGGATGAGGATGTATGGTATTATGTATTTGTATCATTATTTGCGCTTGTATTAGTGTTGCACACATCTCAAAGCATGAGCAGACGGCTCGGATGTGTTGATTGTACAAAACCACCGCTCCAAACCAAATTTCGGGGTGTATTGACCGGTTTTGATAAATTCAGGGGGTTAAAAAACCGGTTTTGTAGTTCAGGGGGTAAACCAGACTTTTCTGATAGTTCAGGGGAGTAAACCGGACTTTTTCCTAAAAAAATGAAAATTGCCCACGGACTATTCACTTTCAACGAGTTCAAAAAAAACACACACTGAAACTTTCCTATTAGTGAAAATACCATTCAAAAAACGGTTTTGTTAAATAACATTCGACTGTTTTCTTTTATCAAAATAGTCAATTTTTCATCAGTTCGATATGATTTAAGATTTGCACTTAATCTCATTTGACGAATTAGGTCTGATTTTTTTCTAGAGCATCTCTCATGTTCTCACTGATAAGCACGAGGGTCGGGCAACCGTGCTAGCTTCACTCTGAGAGTAAAGACATGTCCTCGGTGACAGCACGTCTCCACTTCAACGACGACGTAGTGTAACAGTTGTGCATCAACGATTCAACTCCACTCCACGGTGTCGCTCGAATCCGTTTAGGCTACTTTTAATGAACAGTATCTTAGTGCAGTTTCTTAGTACATGAGGAGTATTAGGATATCATCTTCCCAATGCATGGTTTCTTATGGTGTAATATCTTAGGCTGTTTTATTTAATTACATGCATGATCTTTACTAGTATTTGAGCATTGTGGCCTATTTGTGGAATGTACTAAAGCATTGTGGCACCGCACGGGATCGATCACAATAAATTTTATGCGTTGGATTTCGAGACCGAGCCGGTATCCAGATTAGATACTAGAATACCCTCTCTCTTTATTAACTATAGTGCCACATCATTATTTTACCTATATGATTGGCTTAAGATACTAGCTAAGTGGAGCACTGAGAGCAGCCTTATATCCAACCATGAAAAGCTAGGAGACTAATAAGAAAAAAGAAAAGTATAACGGCGTATGCCGACAGTAACATGTGATTCTTTTGATTGCTGTCCTATAGACACTAGTCAGAATAGCATCATTCAGTAATGCAATTTTCAGGGTGGCATATCTGGGGAGGAAAAAATCCCTGAAGAAAAATTGTAGTTGCGCTTCAAATGGGACCCAAGGCCACAGAGAAGTGGTTTATTCTATATTTTGCACTCGTGACTCGTCGTCCACTCCTGCGACCTTCCTCCCTCCGCCCCCCAAATCCAATCCCCTCCACCGACGTCCGGGCTCTTCCTTCCTCCTCCTTCTCGAACCTCCCACTACTCCGATCCGATCCGATCCGACCCGCTCGTGTCTCCCCCCGATCGGCTGCTGTATGCTATAGCCTGTGGAGTTCGCGGTGTTGGGTGGCCATCGATCGATTTCCCGCGGGATCTGCGGCGCGGCGGCTTGATCGGAGGTAAAACTCGCCGCCTCGGCTCTGCCCGATCGATCTTTGTTTCCGATTTCGCTAGTTTGATCTACGGTGATGTGCTAGTCCTGCGGTTGTAGGGTAGGTTTAGGCAGGTAGGTAGATCGTGGAATTGATCTCGTCTGCGAAGGATCTTTTAGCGTGGGTGATGCTTCGTTACCCGGTGTAGATTTTTGTTGGTGATCAGGATCGTGCATCTTTACATGGTTGTTGGTGGTGGATTCTTGGACTTTAGGGAGGGGGTCTCTGAGCGTTGGGGGCGATTGATTACGTCGCAGCTGCGGTTGGTGTACTTGTTGTCGGAGGAAAATGGTTCCGGCGGCGATGTTTCGGTTTCTGTTCATGAGGGTCTTGGTTTGGATTTTTCTAGATTATCTTGGTCTTAAGCATGTGGAGTTGTGGATGGAATGATGGGATTGCCATGTTTATTATGTCACCTTTTCATTACGAGTAGATTGTTCTGACGATGATAAGTCCTGTGGATTCTTCGGAATTCAATTGTTGCACATGCTTCTGCTCAGATGCACCTCATCTGCATTACAGTTGGAGCACGACAAACCGTTTTCAATCATTAGTAGGATCTTTCCGTTTCATTTTGACGTGAATGAACTAATCGCTAATTTGTCGTTTCTGAGGTATGCACAGGGTAGTTAATGAGGGATGCCATGCTTCCTGAAAGGGCGTACATTACTTTTAGTTACATACTAATGTTTGCCCAAAGCTGATGGATGGGTACCGGGTAGTGTTACTAATAAGGTTGTGGTTCATCTACTAACTTTTATCTTTTATTTACACGTGCCACCTCCTAATTGGAACAGTCCATACTGGCAATCAAGGTAGCTCATTGCTATGTTAGTTATAGTGTCCAAGTAACACTTTTAGTTTGGAAAACTGGCTGTCAGTATACAATTTTTTTTGTGCACGTTGTAGCAGTGTTGGATTGATTCCTATATTTTTTTTTTGGAAAAAGTCCGGTTTACTCCCCTGAACTATCGAAAAAGTCTGGTTTACCTGAACTACAAAACCGGTTTTTAACCCCTGAATTTGTCAAATCCGGTCAAATAACCCCTCGGGCGGTTTCAATCGGTGGTTTTACCCACGTGGCGTTGGTTTTGTTGTTGGCGCACCACGTCGGCCTCTTTTACCACATAGAAATGTCTACAATTAATTTCTTGCTTTCTTTCTTGCTTTCTTTCTTTCTTTCCTCATTCTCTCTCTCCGTGAATGCTCCCATAGCACCATGGCGCCGCTTAACCATGGGTTAAATCACCACCGGCAGTCTTGTGGGTCTTATTCTTGCCTTGATCATTGCCGGTGCTTGCCGGCCTGCATTGCCTTGCCTTGATCTGCCCTCTACCGAAGCACCGGGCGTTGAGCAAGATCGACTTGGCCTCCGTCATGTGAGGTTGGCCGCCGCCCCACGCCGCTCGATGCCTAGGCGCGCCACCACTCGCCGCCTCCGCCTCGCCCGACTAGCGCCCTCGCGCCTCCTCACACCGCCATCTTGTAGCCTTAGCCTCCACATGGGAGGTTGGCCGCGCCCGCTTCGGTCGGCGGTGGGCCTCACCCACCGCGCCTCCCAAACCAACTCCGTCCGCCGTGCTCGGGTCCAGGGCAAATCCTCTCCCCATGCCGCGTCTGTCTCCCGGCACTCTGCGGTCCTGCCCTCCTCGCCGCCTCCGCCCGCGGGGCGTCTCCCACCACGTCCTCCGAGGTCCTCCGCTCCTTCAAGGAGCTCGTCGCCGACAGACGAAGAGGCCGCCGAGGCGGAGGAGGCGGTTCACCTTGAGCAAAGAGCTTGTCGCCCTCGATGTCTGCACCTTGCAACCATGCTGCATGGATGCCGTCGAAGGCTCCGCCGGAAGGGAGCCGCTTGGTGCCCATGACGGCGGAGATGGTCGGATCTGCGTGCTCGGCGCGAACTAGACTGCGCCTCGTGCTCATCCTTGGGAGCAATGACATAGTCGTGCGTCATTGTCGAAAAAGGTAGCCGCCGGTAGCGGCGCCACAGTCCGACGTCGAGCACTAACGCGGCTGCTGCGCCGCCCCACGCGACGTCCGGGCGCCTCATGGATACCTCGATGTAGTCTTTGCGCGCCATGCTTGAACTGCGTCTGCCGCCGGGGAACATCGGCGCTTCATGGAAACCTTTCACCCATTCCTGGTTCCCCACAAAACCTGATCTGTGGCGGGCAGGCAATGAAGTGTCGGCACGGCGCCGAGGAGCCGCGAGGTGTCGACGGGGACGAGGTGTCGCGAGGCGTCACGGGACGAGGTGTGCGAGGCATCGGCGGGGGCGAGTGGGGAGGCGGATCTAGGACTCGGGTGGTGGGGAGGAGGCGGCGGAGGAGGCGGCGGAGGAAGACCAAGGTGGAGTGGGGAGGAGGCCGCGGCACCGGAGTTGAGGAAGGTGCAGCGCCATTTTGTGGTGAGGAGGAGAGAGTGGGAGCAAGAGAGAGATGGAGAAGAAGAAAGTCCATCTTGTCCAACACACATCTTGATTCGGATGACACATATCTGACTAGGACAAAACCGCCACGTGTGCAAAACCACCGCTCCAAACCGCTACGGGGGGTTATTTGACCGGTTTTGACAAATTCAGGGGGTTAAAAAACCGGTTTTGTAGTTCAGGGGGTAAACCAGACTTTTCTGATAGTTCAGGGAAGTAAACCGGACTTTTTCCTTTTTTTTTTCTTTGTTTGCTGTTTGACTCATCTAGTGATATGATTTGTACAGAAGGTGAAGATGTCAACGCCTGCAAGGAAGAGGCTGATGAGGGATTTCAAACGACTGATGCAGGATCCTCCTGCGGGCATAAGTGGGGCCCCTCAGGACAACAATATAATGCTGTGGAATGCTGTAATTTTTGGGTAAGATATTAGACTTCCAATATTTAATATTGTGTTCCCATTTTATATTAAATATTTTGTTCCCATTTTATTTTGATCAATGATACTTAGTTATCATTTCCTTATATCTTGTTTTGCAGCCCTGATGATACTCCTTGGGATGGAGGTAATGTGATTTAAGGACTTTAATTTTATTTGGGGGGTTTGCTGATTAGGAGACTAATCATAAGCACGATATATTGTCATGTGTCCTACTTTGGTTTCATCTGTTTGCATTTTTTGAGATGATTCTGTTTACATAGTTTCATTTTTATCGTTGCCCATTGATTTATTTAAATTCAGAGGTCATTTAATTTCGGGTGAATAAGAACTTTACCATGTGTAATGCCCAAACAGATTGAATTTCTATGCTTCATTTTGTTCTTCTTGTTGTTTTGTTAATCTCTGAAAACAACATCTGTTGGTACTGCCTGTGGCGTTTCATATCTAGGTATATGTATTCTACATTCATCTGTTCCAGCTACATGCCCTTTTGTCTTCATATTGATGTGCAGCCTAGGAGTCTCTTTTTTCCCCTGTTGCCTTGCATGCTTATTGTAGTTTAGAATAGTCGATTAGACATGTATTCAATATTTTTCTAGTTAGCTGCTCATGTCTTCTCAGTTCATAAATTACAAAAGTGTTTTGAGTAATAAATTTGTATGACATTGATGGAGTAATTAATTCATTTTAAACTCATCTGTTGGGTATGGCCTTTCTGTCATCTTTCCTTTATGGTCCTCTTGAGTGATATGTAACATTTTAGTTCATGCAATTTTGAGCCTTTTATTTCTATAGGAATCAACATTAATATCTCTCATGTTACCACTATGTCAAATTGTGCTTACTCTGTCAGGTACGTTCAAGCTGACACTCCAGTTTACTGAAGATTATCCTAACAAGCCACCTACAGTGCGATTTGTTTCTCGGATGTTTCATCCTAACAGTAAGCCTTAAGTCCCCCTGTTTTAGACTTACGTCGTGGGTTTGTCTTATTATCTGTTTAACTCCAGGTTCTTCTAGTTGAGTATTGATGCAGTAATCAACTATTAATATACATGCTGAAATGTTCAATTGTGGTTCTCTATGCTGCTGTGCAGTGGTTATAGAACATTGAATGTATTAGCAAATATACAAATTCAACTAATGCTTGTTTGATAAATTTACTTTTGTTCTCAACATCAGAATCAGTGATGATTAGTTTATTGGAATCCAAGATAGAAAGTTGCAGCCTTTGCAGCGTATTCTGAGCTTACACAGTGCTTCTTACAATTTTGACTGTAGTTTTACCTTTTTTACGTAAATATTTCTTTGTTGTTACAAGAATCATAGAATGATGCTATGTTTTCTTATATCCAGTCGTTGATTTTTCTAACATTTTTTTTTAATTATGAGCAGTTTATGCTGATGGAAGCATATGCTTAGATATCCTACAAAACCAGTGGAGCCCGATATATGATGTAGCTGCTATACTTACATCCATCCAGGTAGAGGATGCCTCTCCTTTATTTAAATCAATTTTCAGCCATCAGTAACCTGTGTCCTGTAACTCCTGTTTGTTAAACCATTGTGTAATGTGACTACTACCAGTGGCGGAGCCAGAAATTTTTTAAAGGGTGGGCAAGCCGTAAGTTAAGTATGTAATTATGGTCTATTGAGAACTGTATGCATCGGATAATTGGATACACAATTAAACATCATGCAAATCCACAATAGTTTTAAAGTAAAAGAACGGATACGATACATCACACATGACACATGTAAAGATTCATATATGAAAATAAGAACGAGATACGATAACAAACAACTCATTAGACATTTGGTTGTGGATCTTGTGGTTGCTTGGCTGTGGTAAGCTTCTCGAGTCAACCAAAAACCTCCTCATTTAAAATTTTAACAATTATGTTATGTGCCAACCAATAAGCAACAAACTTAGCAATAAATTAAGCCCTAATTATATACTAATACTCACCTCAATTATATACTAATCCTCGGTGCTCTACTAGAACTTTCATACATTTATTTATTCCAATCCATATCCTCTGCACGGTCGCCCTCTGGTGATATGGTCTACCGTCCCCATTCTCGATTTGCTTTGCCCATTTCTTCTTCTCGGCTCCCCAACCGCCAACCCCATTCATGGCATTGCCCATTCTCACTTCTCAGATTCTCTCTCTCTCTCTCTCTCTCACAGCCTCACGCGAGTGACGCGACTGCAGTGTCTTGCCATGGGCGGCGGCCCTACTGCGGTCATGCCAAGCAGTCAGAGGCGCAACAGCCGCCACTGCTACCCAAGTCCCCTGTCACCACAACCCACCAGCCAGTCCGGCCTCGGCGCCCCCGGCAGCCGCTTCTCTCGCTCTCGGGTCGACCCGCCATCAACAACAAAGGAAGAGGCAGAGCTCACCTAGCGCCCTAGCGGCTAGTCGCTGGGTCCCGGAGCGGGCCCGAGCCGAATGTGAAGCCGCCGCCGCCGCCGCCGAATCGCCGACTCTCTGAGTTGGAGATAGGCGCCGCTGCGAGATTTGGGAATGGGGATTGGGGGAATGGGGAGGCTGCTGGATTCACTGTTCATTTGTTGGAGACGCTGCTACGAAGCGAGGAAGCGGCTGTCTTTGGCCGAGCGAGGAAGCGCTGAGCCCCGAGCGTCCGACTTCGAGCGAGGCCCATGTTGATGTACATCGAGTCGGCGGCCCAAAGGCCGGGCAACTGCCACGCTACAGGCTCCTTGAATCCGCCCCTGACTACTACCATAGAATGCCTTCAATTTGAAGTCTTGTCTTGAAATATGTTGAGCAAACCCAGCCATCAAGGACTGGTGAATTCTCACTAACTTTAATGATATCTCTTTGCTATTCATGTGAATGTTTACTTATAGAAACTTCTACTTTTCATCGTTACATACTCCATTGTTAACTACTAAATGATGTTTCCTTTGAAGTAATTGGTTTTCTTTGTTAAGAGGCACTATTTCTAGACAGCTAGTCATCTTTGTGAGTTGTGACCAATTATAAGTATTAACCTGTTCAGTTGGTCAAGTTCAGCATTGAGTTTCATTGTTATACATTTTTCACTGAAGATTTCCTGATCCTAGCCTATGTTTTTTTGTAATTTTGGGGAACAATTATAATCCATCTCAAACTGTCTGAAATAATACACTGAGGCCCATTCGCTGTTGAGTTTGTTGGTTACCAGCAGATTGTGAACTTCCCTCTGATTGTGAACTTCCCTCTGATTTACTGAGGCCCATTCGCTGTTGAGTTTGTTGGTTACCAGCAGTAACTGGTGAGGGTGAGCCTCGTTATTAAGGCGTCGCCTAAGCGCTAAGGCGCCGCCAGGGGGCAAGGCGTCGCCCCCGCCTTAGGCCTAAGGTGTCGCTAAGGCCGGAGAGGAAGAGGGGAGGAGGCGGCGCAGACAGCGGCCACTGGCTGCACCGAGGAGGACCGAGGAGGCGGCGAGGCGGCGGAGGAGGAGGAGGAGGCGGCGGAGGCGGAGCAGACGAAGCAAGCAAGATGGCGTGGCGTGCGGCATGCGCTTGATCGCTCGCCGCTCTTTCGCCGCCGAAGAAGACGAACAGAAAGGGGAGGCGGGCGGGGGAAAAGAGGAAGCGCTCACCGAGCATCGGTCGGGCGGGGGAAAAGAGGAGGCGGGGCAACCGGGCAGGCGGGGCAGGGCGACGGGCAGCGGGCCGGTTGGGATGGTTCTAGCCTTCTGGCATTTCATAGTATATATCACATAACAAAACTATCACTTAATATATATTAGATGATTCCTTAAATCCTATATTTTCAAATTCTACATGGCCTCGCCTTATGATGTGGTAAGGCGTCGCCTCGCCTCACGCCTTACCGCTTAAAAGGTGTGAGGGGGATGGGTCGCCTCGCCTTACCGCCTTAATAACCATGAGGGTGAGACGCTGTGTATCATCTTCGCACTTGATTAGACCTTTTGTGTATAGGCTTGGTATACACTTACAATGCTGAAATAAAACCATGCAAAAAGAGCATAAGTACATAAACATATACCCCCTCCGTTCCTGAATACATGTCATTCTGGCTTTCAAATTTTGTTCATAATACATGTCATTCTACGATTTCGAGATGACTTTTTACCATCTTTCCCTTATATGCCCCTCCCCTTTGGCTATTTCCAAGATCATTTATTGCTACGGACTAGAGTAATACACAACATCCAAGAGCTATAAAAGACCTAATAAAAAGAGGGTAATTTGGTCCTTTTTACACGTCTTGGCTAGAGTTTCATCTATTCAGGAACAGAGGGAGTATATTAATTTGGGTACTTGCGTATCTTGCTTCTTTGAGAATGACAAGTACATGACACAAACTTTAACATCAAATGAACAAACTGAAACAACTAGTCATTTTTATTGATTCAGAAATTTTATTTTATTTTGTTATCTTTGCGCTGATGATGTGGATCTAACCTGGCATTCAATATTTGCAGTCACTGCTTTGCGATCCAAACCCAAATTCACCTGCCAACTCTGAAGCAGCCCGTCTATTCAGTGAGAACAAGCGGGAATACAACCGTAAAGTACGCGAGATTGTGGAGCAGAGCTGGACTGCGGACTGATGCATTGCATCTAACGACGCCTGCTGATTGCCCCGGTGTTATGCATACCAAAGTGCTTGTAATGAAAATGCCCGAACCCTCATTTTACTTTAGCTCTTGCACATGCGTTTGATGTTATGTATGTCTTTCCTCTAGAGTGGTTCTAGATTCAGCATTGGAAGATTATATCCGTTTTCCCATATCGTGTAATGTGCCGAACTTAAAAGGGTTTAAGTTAGTTTGAGTACCATATCGACTTGGTATATATCTATATCTATCGCTGGCAGAAGTGTTAAATTGTCAACTTTTTTATTGTTTGATTTTTTTTAACAATATTTAAAAATAAACCCATCTCAAACTTATTTATAAAATGGTCCTTTTTCGCCACACCACCAAATGAACACTGATATGCCACCTTGTTGTGGCGACAAGGGTCATTTAAAAAAAAAATTAAGTTTGGACTTGAGCGTGGCATGGTAATGTTTATTTGCCACACATTTCTAGCGGGATTCATTTCTAGAAACAAGTCAGGGTGGGGTTTATTTTTAAAATACTGCTAAAAAGTTCATTTGATAAAAATGTTGTAATGTGTGATATGTAGAGGAATTGCTTCATGAGTTGTACCTAGCTCTCAGCTACATTACCTTTGCATGAGGTTTCGTCGATACTCGATAGCAGATGGACAAGGCCAGATTGGGCTCCTGTATGAAATATGATGTGTAGTGTCAGTATAGCAGTTCACAGCAACATGTCCATACTGTGTGATCTTCCAAACAAAGTGGCAAAGAAATGTGAACGAAATTATCATTTACATTAATACTGACACGAGCGTTTACAGACTTCGTGAATTTTTGGATTTACCTGTCATGTGACGATATATAGGGAGCATCAGATTTTCAGGATGAATCACTGTTCCAGGATTGTTAATAACCAACTTTAGGGCTTGTTTGGGAGGGTCAATCCTGGCCGGGATCCCTGCCCAATCCCAGGGAAAATTTCCCCGTGGTAAATTTCCCCGGTTTAGCCTGTAGCTCTGTTTGGATGACACAGGGAGGGGGAAAATTCGGTCTAACCCGGTCTAATCCATGGGGGAGAGAAACCACGTCTCCTCAGGTCGGAATTTTTTCCCCCATCGTCGCCTGTCTCGCTCCCGAGTCCCGAGTTCTTCGTCCTCCTACTTGACGGTTGCGACCTCCTCCCTGACCGCCTCCCTCCCTCCGCATCGCGCCACCCCCTTCGACGACAACGACTCCTTCCTCCGCTTCGACGGTGCCGCGCCCAAGATCACCGATGTCCACGTCTCGGCGATGGCTTCCGGATCCCCGGAGCCCTACGACTTCGCCCAGACGCTCGCTCACCCTTCACTGTCGGAGGCCAACGGCGGCCTCGGCGAGACCCTTCACGCCTTTCAAATTTCACGACGTGAGGCCCGTCCTCCGCCGCCACCGAGATGGGCGCCGACGAGGATTCTGCTGCTGAGTGGTGCCGCAGACGCTTCCGCCGCGCTTCTTCGCTCGATCCGTCCGTTTGGGTGCTAGCTTCCGCTAGATCTATCTTGCGCCCGACTTGCACAGAGGCAGATCTGTCGAGCTGAGTGGCGATCTGGCCTACTGATTACCATTACCTTGAGTAGCTCGCTCTAGTGTAGATTTGGTCTGTGATGCGATCCACGGCCTTTAGAGCTTAGCCTAATGCTTTGTTTGCATCAGTCTTTTAGCCGTCAGTACTCTAGGATTTTAGCTGGGATGGGAACGAACAATTCCCAAAATTCCTGCCTGATGCTCACAATTATTTTCAATGAACTTTTGAAAATTTATTTGCAATGAACTGAACTTAATCACACAAGAACAACCAGCATCCTGATATAATTTAGGCATCTTTATGTAGTAGAGCATCCATTACACACTATCATGGAACATCTTTAACTCGCAAAAATCAAACTATTTAGATAAAAGCATTTCAATTATCAAATTGGTTCTATCATGCAAAGACATGAATCAGGGAAGAATACATGTACTACTATTGCTTTCAATGAATAACCATCTTTTGCTCATTTTTTGGAATTTGGCACGACGCAGACAGATAGATACATATTCTCCTGATTACATGCTACGATTGATACTGTTAGACCATGTGGCTAGGTTTAGTATATTTTAGTTGATGAATAATTGACAATGTTGAGTACTGATGATTAATTGAGGCGTGTGGCGTGTGTGGACTAATGCCGGTCAAGTTGGAAAAAACTTGTGCCGAGAAAAGATGGTGTTTTGGTCTGTGCATGTGCAGGGTGACTCGGAGGCGATCGTGGTCTACGGCGATGACCGGGAGATGGCTTGGTGCGAAGTCATGGTCCAGAGGGTCGAGGATGCTGGAAGAGACGGTCGAGCTCAAGTTGGGGCGCGTGGAGATCAAAGATGGATGATACGTGTTGGAGCTACGGAGGTGCGGTCCGGAGGCTACGACATGTGATAATTTTGGGATGTCCAAAATTAGTTGAGTAAACTGGTGTAAAAGTCTATGTATTAGGCCCTATGACTATTAGGTTGTAAGAATACGTGTCCAACACGTATTGGAGTCCTAGTCTATTTTGAAGTCCTAGTTCTAATCACGGAAGATTAGACTAGGGGGGCTGTGGATATATACCTCCTGCCGAACAGAACAGAGACGGGCGGCTGTTTTAGGGTTTTCGCGAGATAATACATTGCTTTAGGCCTGCGCGTGTCGGCTCTATTTCGAGAAAAGCAGGGGCGGCGGCTCTAGAGATCTTGTAGCGGCGTGAGTTCAAGGGAATTGATTATTGCTAGCGGCTGCAAGTTTTTTGTTTGCTGTGGATTTTGCTTGTGATGTGATCAAGGCTGTACGCAAGATTCTTTGCATGACGTGAGTAGCTAGTTGATGCATGCTTGTGTGAGATGAGGCATTGATTAGCCACGGTTTTTGGAGATTTGGTGCTGGCGGCTGGAATCACGCCGTACGGAGATTTGGTGCTGACGTGCGGAAGGCAAGCAGAACACGCACGCGTCGGCGGCAGGCGGCAGGCGGCAGGCGTTTTGGCTATCGGTACGATCAGCGAGATTACCGTTGAAAAAGCCAAAGACAATAGATTCGAAGAAAAAACTTCTGTCAAGGATTACAATCATTCACCCCCCCTCTGATTGCTATTAACGATCCTACAAGATACGACTGGACTCTTGTAATCCCTCTATAAATACTTAATGCAGTAGATCAAGGTGTGGTTCGACACCTTTCTGTAATCAGCAACAATAGCTCCATGATGCAAATCTGAGAGAACATTATTCTAGTCAGTGGAGTTTCTTTTCTTTTCTTATAAGAAAACGGTACTCTTAATCATGGTACAAATATGTTTAGTTCTTATAAATTATAATCATGGTACAAATATGTTTAGTTCTTAAACCTTGGGAGGACTGACAATAATAGGCAAGAATTCTTCTCTTAATATAACTGACTCTACATAGTGGTTATGTGCATTGCTCTTAACTACTGAAGAATTGATTGCTATCCTGCCATGGAAAAATCCACCGTGTGTGGATTTACAAGATACAGAAATGTGGATGGCTGTTTGTAGCTTTCCAACTAAATAGATCACATTATTGGTTTATGGTTTGTCGCCAGATGAGGCAACGATGGTCAGCTTCGTAACGGCTGTCCACGATATCTGTTAGCCCGCTCGTCGGTGTCTATACACACGAAAAACGTGAACGTCTGGACAAACACACACACTCTTGGACAGCAAACACAGAAATTTTGTGCTACAAAATGCCGTAGCTTTTCTTTGATTTTCTTCTCCTTTTATTCTAATCAAAAGACACTATGCGTTTACTAACTACTAATTGATGCTGTTACAATGCAAACATGGCTACTAATGCCACCTCTAAAGTGCTCTGATAACTGAAAAACTAATGGCCGACGTGAACACACACGTCTCACCCATATGCATCTAATTAAATACCATTGACTGCTATTCAGCCAGTGACTAACGGCATCATGACTGCCATGCAAAAAACTAAAACATCAATGCTAATCAAAACAAGAAACGCTGCTCACAGGATTATTCAACAAACACCTCCTAATCCTTGATGTGTTTTCTTGATCTCGACGATGCCGATCCTTGTACGCAGCTCCTGGAACTTGACACGGCCCAACGCCTTTGTCAGAATGTCAGCTAGCTGCTCTTCGGTCTTGATGTACTCCACCTCAACTTTGCCGTCTTCAACGCATTCCCGAATAAAATGATATCGGGTGTCTATGTGCTTACTCCGGTCGTGGAACACCGGATTTTTGCTGAGGGAGATCGCTGACTTGTTGTCGACTTTGAGCATAACACTGCCTGCTTTTTCATTCTTCAAGTCAGCGAGTAAACGAGCGAGCCAAATACCTTGGCAGGCGGCCGTTGTTGCCGCGATGTACTCGGCCTCGCAAGAGGACAGCGCCACAACCTTCTGCTTCTGAGATTGCCAACTGATGGGGCTGTGGCCAAGGAAGAAGAAGACGCCTGTCGTGCTCTTGCGGTCATCGACGTCGCCGGCCATGTCGCTATCGCTGTAGCCGACAAACCGTGGCTCCTCCAACTTCTTCATGTAACGGCAGCCATAACTCCGCGTACCAGCAATGTACCGGAGTATATGCTTGACTGCCGCCAAGTGCTCGGTCGTTGGCGCTTCCATGAAGCGGCTTACGTAGCCCACCGAGTACGCGATGTCGGGTCTTGTGTGCACTAGGTACCTCAAACTCCCGACAATGCTCCGGTAGGCCGTGGCGTCTGTGAGAGGGGCTGAGTTTGCCTTGCTCAGCTTGATCCTTGTCTCCATGGGAACATGGCAGGGATTGCAATCCGCCATACCGCTCTTCTCAAGAATTTTGAGCGTGTATGCAGATTGGTTCAGCGTGATGCAGCCATCAGATTGGTGCACTTCGATGCCGAGGTAGAAGCTGAGCAGGCCAAGATCGCTCATTTTGAATGAGTTTTTCATCTCCCTTTTGAACTTGACGATCTCCTGTGCATCGGTGCCCATGATAATGAGGTCATCAACGTAGACGCCCACAAGTAGCCTCGATGCACCGCTGCCGCGCATGTACACCGCATGTTCTGATGCGCTCCGCTGAAACCCGAGCGACAGCAAACAGCTGTCAAGCTTAGCGTTCCACGCTCTTGGCGCCTGCTTCAAGCCGTAGAGGGCCTTGTGGAGCCTCAACACCTTCTGCTCATGGCCCTCAACCTCAAAGCCAGGAGGTTGGGTGACGTAGACCTCCTCGTCAAGCTCGCCATTGAGGAACGCCGATTTGACGTCCATATGGTGTATTGGCCATCCCTCGTGCGCGGCGAGCGCAATCAGTAGGCGCACGGACTCAAGACGGGCCACCGGCGCGAACACCTCCTCGTAGTCGACGTCCTGTCGCTGCACATAGCCCTTTGCCACAAGGCGGGCCTTGTGCTTGATGACAGCGCCTTGGGAGTTCTTCTTCACCTTGAAGACCCATTTCAACCCAATGGGACGATGACTCGTCGGGAGGTCGACAAGTTGCCAAGTGCTGTTCTCCTCAATGGAGCTCATCTCCTCGAGCATGGCGCGGCGCCAACACTCGTGCTTCTCCGCCTCGGAGAAGCCAACTGGTTCATCTGTCGCCGTCAGGTACAGCTCCTCGAAATCGAGGTCGTGAACCGTGGTCGTATCGTACACATTAGCCACAGTCCGGTAGCGGCGAGGACACTCGTCGTCCGTCGTGGGAGAGACGTCGGTGGGAGGTGAAACAAATTCCACCCCACTTTGTGCCACGGGCGTAGACGTGCTTGCTACTGCTTCGGATGCCGGCGTCAGCGGCCCTGGGTTGGGCGTGCTACTCGGCACTGCTGGTGTCGACGGCTCGTCACCCCCGTGCGCTACAGGGTTGCTACCTGCTTCAGGATATACGGTATACTCAATAGTGAACATCTCACCGGAGTTAACCGTAGCACCCCAATCCCACTGTGCCGCCTTGTCGAAGACGACGTCGCGTGTCACGTGCACACGCTTGATGGGGTCGTAGACGCGATACGCCTTGGCGCCGGGCTCATAGCCGATGAACACCATCGGTGTGCTCCTGTCATCGAGTTTCTTTAGGTGCGGCTTCACCACCTTGACGTCGCGCGCGCAAAAAAGTCGCGGAGGAAGTGCACCGGAGGTCGTGTGCCACGCCACGCCTCGTATGGCGTCATGCCCTCGACGCTGCGAGTCGGGGCTCGGTTCAGGATGAACACGGCTGTCATAACCGCCTTACCCCAAAACATCCCCGGCATGCTCTTGGCTTTCATCATGCTGCGAGCCATGGCAACCACCGTTTGGTTCCGGCGCTCGACAATACCATTCTGCTGTGGGGAGTATGGCGCCATGAGTTGCCGCTGGACACCGCGATCAGCGCAGTACTCACCGAATTCAACCGACGTGAATTCACCGCCGCGGTCAGTGCGGAGGGCGCGCAACTTGCGCCTAGTTTCCACCTCAACGCTGGTCTGGAAACGCTTGATCGCCAACGGCGCCTCGTCCTTCGTCGTGAGCAAGACCAGCCACATGTAGCGGCTGAGGTCATCGACAAGGAGTAGAAAATATTTCTTCCCACCTGGTGTGGCCGGCGCGATGGGGCCGCAGAGATCGCCGTGCACCAGATCGAGGACGTGATCCGCGCGGTACTTTTGCTCGCTCGGGAACGGGTGCGCCACCGCTACTAACGAGGCAATCGCCGCCGTCGATCGACATGATTGATATCGGCGGCCGCGACCATGCCACATTGCGCCAACTTCCGCAGCGCCTGGAAGTTCAGGTGCCCGTACATGGCATGCCATCGCCACGCGTCGTCACCATGCCGCGACGAAGCGACCGGTACCGCGTAATGCTGAGGTTGAGCACATAGAGCCGGTTGCGAGTGCGGTTTACCCGCGCAAGTATGCGACGCTGCTGGTCGCGGATCGTGAGCACGCCGTCCTGGATGAGCGTCTGGTAGCCATTCTCGTCGAGCTACCCGAGGCTCACTATGTTGCTGCGGAGTCGTGGAATGTAGTACACCCCCGTCAGCGAACGGTGCTCCCCGTTCCGGCAAGTGAACAGGACGGTGCCACGCCCGCGTATATCCACCACCGAGCCATCGCCGAACTTGACGGAGCCGGTGACGCCCTCGTCCATCTCCGCGAAGCTTGCCTGGCACCGGACATATAATTGCTGGCGCCAGTGTCCAGGTACCAAGCGTCATCGTGGGCGTCCTCCTCGCGCCCTAGATGCACCTGTGCGTGCACCTCGTTGAGCACCACGTTCGTGCCCGTGCCCACGGAAGCATTGGTGAGTGTGCACACTTGCACCATGAGAAGCGCAGGTTCGTCGTCGTCGGCTTGCATCAAGTGGGCCTGCTTGGTACGCTTCGGCTTGCGGCAGTCCCTAGAGTAATGCCCGTACTTGTCGTAGTTGTAGCACTGAACCTGCGACATGTTACAACGCGCACTAGGCGAGCCACCGTCTTTGTCGTCGTGCCCGCCTTTGCCGCGGCCACGGCCACGCGGCTTGCCGTGGTGACGGTTGTCACCACCTCTGCCGCTTCCCTTGTCACCGCCGGAGGAGCCACCGCCTTGCTCCCTCTTCTTGGCGCGTGCAAGCCACTCCTCTTCAGTGAGGAGCAGACGCCCACCGGAACCGCCCGAGTCGTCGCGCATATAGCGCTGCTTCACTGATCGAAGCCGACCGGTGAGCTCTTCGATCGACAATGTGCTCAAGTCAAGTAGTGTCTCGATTGAGATTGCCACCTGTGTATACCTGGGTGGCACAACACGAAGAAATTTCTTGACAACCTTTTCTTCTTCCAACGTGTCGCCTAGGGTCCGGAGAGTGTTGACAAGTCCCGTGATCCTCATGGAGAAGTCGTCCATCGACTCACCATCATTGAATTCGATATCCTCGAACTCCTTGCGAAGCTTCTGTGCATTCGCCTCACGAACGCGCTCAACGCCCATTCGCATCGTCTTCACGGCGTCCCACGCCTGCTTGGCCGTGTCCTTCACTGCCAGCGTGGACAGCATGTCAGGCAACACCGCACGGAAAATGGCGGACAGCGCCAGTCTGTCGTCGCGGTAGTCGGCGATGCCAGGTTCGATCGCCTCCCATAGGCCTTGTGCTGTCAGGTTCACCCTCATCACGAGGGCCCAGTCGGTGTAGTTCGTCCGCGTCAGCGTGGGGTAGACCACCGATCCCGTCGTCTCCCGTACCACCCGCTGCACCACACGCTCTTGGCCGCCGTTGCTGCCGGATCCAATCTCACGAGCGCCATTGCCGCCGAGATTGATCGTGCGAGTAGTGCTGCCGTCGCCTAGCACCGGAGGCGACCTGGTAGGAGAACGTGAACCGTCGCGTGACATCTTCACAGGCAGGAGAGCACGAAGCTCTGATACCAATTGTTAGCCCGCTCGTCGGTGTCTATACACACGAAAAACGTGAACGCCTGGACAAACACACACACTCTTGGACAGCAAACATAGAAATTTTGTGCTACAAAATGCCGTAGCTTTTCTTTGGTTTTCTTCTCCTTTTATTCTAATCAAAAGACACTATGCGTTTACTAACTACTAATTGATGCTGTTACAATGCAAACATGGCTACTAATACCACCTCTAAAGTGCTCTGATAACTGAAAAACTAATGGCCGACGTGAACACACACGTCTCACCCATATGCATCTAATTAAATACCATTGACTGCTATTCAGCCAGTGACTAACGGCATCATGACTGCCATGCAAAAAACTGAAACATCAATGCTAATCAAAACAAGAAACGCTGCTCACAGGATTATTCAACAATATCGGTCTGCTTGGACTTGGAAGGAGCGCACACGGGTATGATCAACATGTACACAAGGTGCGGGAGCATGGGTGCCGCGTACCGGTGCTTCTCAAGCGTCACCAGCAAGTACGTGGAGCATTGGACCTCTGTGATTGGGTGTTTCGCAGTTCATGGTCACCCAGAAATGGCACTGAGATTGTTTGCTGAGATGAGGCAATTGAGCATTGAGCCTAACGGTGTCACCTTTGTGGCCATCTTGAATGCCTGCAGCCATGGCGGGCTTGTTGATGAAGGTTTCAAGTACTTCAACTTAATGAGGAGCATGGGCATCAGGCCAACGATCAAGCACTATGGTTGTTTGGTGGATCTTTTTTGCCATGCCGGGTTCTTGGAAGAAGCTTTCAAGCTGGCTAGCAGTCTACCAGAAGATCCGGGTTTTGTGATATGGAGCTCATTACTAGCTGCCTGCCTGAGCCATGGCAATGTCGAGATGGCAGAGGTTGCCGCTCAGAAGTTAGCATACGCAGAGCCAAGCCATGGAAGCTCCTACGTCTTGTTATCAAACACGTATGCACGTGCTAGACAATGGGAGGACCTGAAGAGGACGAGGAGGAGAATGGAAGAGCATGGGGTGGTGAAGAAACCTGGTCTCAGCTGGATTGAGGTAGATGGCATTGTACATTCCTTTGTCACTACACACGAGTTACATACAGAAAGCGAATATATTTATCAGATGTTGGAAGATTTGAAACTTAATTTGACATCAGCTGGATTTGAACCTGAAACATTTTCTCTTCCTGAAGTTTAATTTAGGAAGTTATGGCTGTTTGTGTTGATTGTATCATTATTTTGGAGGAAGATTGCATTATTTGTTAATAGAAATACAGTACATGAGATATCGGTTCAAGCTCATATGAACAATGCAGTATCGGAAGATATTGTATTGATTTAGCAGATGTCAGGCACTTTTACACTTGAGCTCTCTGTTTTCCCCTGATTTTTCCAGGGAATTTTCTGATTTTTTTTAATGCCCGGGATTTTCATCCCTATGTCTTTCAAATGGTGGCAGAGAATATTTCCCGGGAAGGAACATTTTCCCAAGGGATTGAGGGGGATTCCACATGCCTTTCAAAATCCCCCTTGAGATTTTCTTCCCTGGGATTTTGCCATCTAGCATCCAAACAAACCCTTAATCCTCTTCAACTAGCCCACATCAAAGTAAACATTGTTCCAGGATGAATCACTGTTGGCCTGGCCATCAGTTAGCAGTTTAGCACTGGATCCGACTGGCAAAAGGGTTAATGCAACAGCTGAAAGATAAATATTATTATGTAAGCACTCACAAGTAGACCTACTCAGTATACCACTCAAGTAATTCTAAAGATGCAGGTTTGCTTCCACAAGTGCTTTAGATGAGCTTGTGTTTTTCCTAGCGTCAGCAGGGACTTTAAGGTGTTGTGATAACAGGGTAACAACATTGTATCGCTGTAAGGTATAAACTAGCAGATTGAGCGCACACAGTTGACAAAAATTTCTACACGGAAGGGAAAATAGGCAAGGAAGTACAGGTACCCTGACATTTTCACCAGTTTACTGTCCGTTCTTTTTAAAGACATGAGAAGTTCAAAGTTTCTGCTCGCATTAAGGCATTTTAGATGGTAATCTACAGAGCAACAGAAATGGCACCATGTCACTGCAAAATTGAAGTTAGTCTAGCTGTCCAGGTTATATTTGCTAGCGTGCACTAACTACTTTCAAACCAACAGAGGGTATATTCGCTAGTGTGCACTAACTACTTGCAAAACAACAGCATTCCAAACCTAAGAAACTCGAATAAACTCTGTACAATAAGTTAAAAGCTTTATCTGGATTTTTTCCCCGTGGCCAACTGGCTTGCATTAAAAAAGGAGTGAGCGCTCGAACGCGGACGGATAGAGCCCCCCGGCCCCTCGTGCCAACTGAGCTGCACTTAGTTCTCAGCTTTATCTAGATATTAAATAGTGTTTTTGTAATATTGCTTACATTCAGGTGTGTACATTTCCTTCCTCCAAACTTTTGCAGACCCACGAAAGTTCCCTTTACAGCACCATTGTTGTACACCAGTACGGTAGGAGCATTCCGATCCGAGTAGTTAGGAATGCAGTCTGTGGAGATTATTTTAACAAACTTTGTTTCTGGATATCTTGTAGCCAATTCCTCCGGACAAGGCTGACGCCGCCCACACTCTTGTATTCTGCAATGATGTTGATTAATGTACGTTGGTACATGACGGGGTAAATACCGTTAGAAGAGGCCAAACTGCATGGCTTGAAGGAGAAAGCGCTAGGAGAACGAGGATGCTCAGTATAGGGAGAGAGGAACTCAGCTAGGGAAGGCAGATGCACTCGGCAGGGGAGATTGGTTTCTTAACTCATTCTTGCTTGATTGGAAGTGACGATACAATGAGGTATAAATAGCCATGCAATGCAACTGAACCAATCTAATCCTATCGTACCCATGCGGCTAACAAACAACGAGATAACTATGCGACAAGATCTAAGGACTTATCTCTACTAACAACAATGCAACAAAAGATCCCATTGGATCTTGTGTTTCAGTTTTGCGTTTTTGTTTTGTTGGCTTTGGTAGATCAGACTCTGAATTCAAGGTTCAATTCTGCTGCAAGCCTGTAGAAATCTGTTGAAGACAGTACATTTAAATTGTAGCATCTGGCAATGAAGAAAAGAACAACCATGATTCTTGGAACCATTTCAAATAGAAACCAGTCTAGCGCAAGACTATGCAATGACTAAATTTGATGAATTGCTATAGAATTTTTCCTTTTGAAGCTATGGTTCGACAGGAGGTTTGCCGAATTGTTCATGAACAACAAACAACGACGAGAAAGGGCGAGTGGCATCAACGAATTTCCGCCTACCCATCCTTGTAGAGGAAGACCACGACCTAGACATCCGACGGCACCTACGACACTTCGCGCACAAAATCAGGAGAACTGACTATTTGCCACACCTTACAAGGTGGTTTTGATAATTTGCCATTACGTTTGTTGCAATTGATTGTTTGCTACACCTTTTCTTGCCTCCTTGTTGTTTTGCTATTTCGGAGTATTTAAATCATTTTTTGGTCTTATTGGCCCTGGCCCACATGGCCACAGACGATTTTGCCCTCCACGGTCAGGTCCGGGACAGCTATGTGGCTGGGTCGAGCCATCCCGGACCAGACCAACCGCACCTCATCCACCTCGCTCCATCCTCTCTCTCGCGCGCGACCATGACCTCGCTCCCTCCTCTCTCTCGCGGCCACCTCGGCGACCAAAGCGTCGGCCATCTTGCCCGAGCCCAGTCGCGATGTCTGAGGGGAGATCCTCTGTCACTCGCTCTACCCCTAGTCGTGTGTCATTGCCAGGGCACAGGAATAGCAGTTTGCCCCTCGTTGACTGCCCAAGGTGCAGAGTAGAGAAGGTGGTGGAGCTCACCTCGAAGACGAAGAACAACCCTTGGAAGATTTTTGTCAAGTGTCTGAGGAATCAATCCGGTGTAAGCTCTCATCTCCTTTTTTGCGATTTGTTGCAATTGGTACTTATTGGGGTTGGATAGCACAAGACTAGGGTTTTAGGGTTGTGCGATTTTGGAGGAGTTAAGAGGAAATTGGTATTGATTAGGGTTGCACTGTGGCTAAATTGGATTCATTTCGTCCTTACCAGGTGCCCAATGGTTGCACTTTTTTTTCTTATGGATTGACAAGTACCTGAAGTATCTGGTGGACATTGGGCTTGTTCATGAGGACACAACCTGACCTGAGGATGTCATTCCAGATCTGCTTGAAGTAACCTACAAGCTCAAGGAAGGCTACGATTCAATGAAGGGTGAGTTGGACGGTCTGAAGACCAGCATTACAAGCATGAGGTTGGATCGCTGGCTGGTGACATGACTGCGTTGAAGGCCTTCGCTTCCAACGGGGATGTGAAGCTGAGCAAGCTCACCAAAATAGTAGAGATGCAGATGGTTGCGAATGCAGTGCTTGTTTTCCTGGGTGTTATCGTTGTGTTAGTGAAGTAGCCAGTGCCCTATGTAATGTTTGGTAATGTATGCTTATGGATGATAATGTATGCTTATGGATGCTTATGCAATGCAGACTTTGTTGGTAAATGGATGCTATTGTCTGCTTATGGATGGGTATGCTTATGTGATGCTATTGCCATGCTTATGGATGCTTACGCAATGCAAAATTTGTTGGTAAATGGATGCTACTGTCAGCTTATGGATGATTATGCTTATGTGATGCTATTGTCATGGTTATGGTAAATGTCCATGGCTAACAGGTTCGCTTGTAATAGCAGGTTCATGGTATAGCCCAACATACGTTGTTCTTAGCATGAGACCAATAGTTCTGAAGTGTCACTAGAATGTGTCGGTATGTGCTTTCAACAAGTTATTTGTGTACAGGTAATTGCAAGAAGTTCACAAACTGATTTGTAAAGAAAGACATCTAGAAGAGTGAAACTTTCCCTTGGTTTAAGGTCCCTTCAGCACAGTTGAGTTGCTAGTGCTTCCTACTGACAGAACATTTTTTAAAGGGCCAACGTGCAAATCCTTCCTGGAAGAATGAACATGAAAAGATTTTCTGAGGCATCGATGATAGATGTAATATCAGATAAATTGCCAGTAGCCATTTATTGTGTGGTGTCACATTGTATCAACAAGGACAAACACACCCAATTCATCAGAGCAAGTGGTGTGCTTACATGGCCTAATGCAGTCAGAGGAAAAGAACTAGCCTCTTTCTCGTAGCAAAAAGTAAACATCATAGGAAAGTGATGGATATTAATTTGCACAACTATTGACTCTTCAACCCAAATATATTAAATACAGATGTATGTCATGAACTATTGACTCCTTGGACTGAGTTCACATTTAAACAGTTCTGGACTCATAACATAACACAAAACATAACATAATAGCAGGTTCTCCCAAAATGAAATTCTGGACTCCTTGGATTGAGTTTACATCTGAAACAGTTCCGGACTCACAACGTAACACAAAACATAACAAAATGACATGCTAGCAATCTTAGGTCTTCTTTTTCTTCTTCTTTGGAGTCATCTTCTTGACAGGTCTTTCTAGAGATGTGGTAGTCACTAGAGATTGTGATGCTTCACCTCCCAAAGCCAGTGCAAGTTGTTTGTAACAAGATGAATTAGCCACAAATGCATATGTTAATTAAAGTGGATGCAACAAGATGATTTAGTCACAAATGCATATGTAAATTTAGTACTTGACCTTCTTGTGACAGACCAGGCTTTCATTCAGTAAAGTAGGCATGGTGATCATTGACCTCTTAGGTGGGAAAGAAAGTGAAATTGTAATACCAAAAAAAAAAAGCAAAATGAGTAACAGTAATCAGTAAGAATAATGTTTACTAATTTACCTCCCCCAGTGATAGAGAGAGAGATAGAGAGAGAGAGAGAGAGGGGGAAGATAAGACCAAAACTAGCCCAATCTCTCTTCCCATCCCATTTCTCCCCTTGTCTTTCTTGCCCAAACTGAACCCCCATCATCCACCAAATCATCACAAAGCAAAGAGGGTAGAGGAGAAGAGGAGGGAAGGGGGTGTACCGGAGGAGTCGTCGCCGACAGGCCGGCGCGCCGGGCGGCGGCGGCGGCGGAGGCGCGCAGCGGCCAGAGGCCGAGACGGGCGCCAGTGAGCGGGACGAGCGATGCCGAGTGGCCGGGCAGTCTGCAACAGAGGAGGCGGCCACCGAGGCCGAGCGGGAGGAGTCGGGCGTGAGTCGGAGGGAGGCGCCACGGAGGGAGCCACCAGTCTGGCGCAAGGCGGCCCAGCGAACCCAAGCGACGCCAAGAGGAGCGGGCCGACGAGGCGGTCTTGGGTCGGCACGCCGGGCTTGGCCGGCGAGGCGGCGGCCCGACGGGAGGAGGCGGCTCTTGGGAGAACCATTGAGGAGAGGAGAGAATGAGAGTGAGAGAAGGGGAGGTGGGAATGAGGCCGGGAGCTCGGGGGGGCTTCGGCGAAGAGGAAAGGGGAGGAGGAAAAGAAAGGAGAGAAAGGAGGAAAGAAAGAACAGAGGGAAGAAATTAGAGACGTGCAGATAAATTTTTGTTCACAAGGTTAGACGACTCGAACTCTAATCTATTATTATTATGAAGTCTGTGATGTTTGTGTGATATGATGATGCTTACCTGATAATGTTTATATGATGATGCTTACATGGAAATGGTTACATGATGATGCTTATGTGATAATGTTTAGGTAATGATACTTGGTTATGTCTAGGTAATGATGCTTACGTGGTAATGTCTAGGTAATGATGATTACGTGGTAATGTTTAGGTAATGATACACGGTAACGTTTAGGTAATGATGCTTACACGGTAACGTTTATGTGATGATGCTTATGTGATAATTTTTATGTGATGATGCCTACATGGTAATGTTTACATGAGGACGCTTACATGATAATACCCGTGATGATGCTTACATGGTAGTGTTTACATGAGAATGCTTATCTGTTAATGTTAAATGATGATGTTTACATGATAATGGTTTCATGTTGATGGCAATGATGATGGGACAAGGTGAGCAATGAGACTACCTTGTTGTAATATGTTTAATTGTTAAATTGGTTGCGCAAGGTTTGTAATGATCATGTGTAGTGGTGGCATTCCGGACCCAAGCGGCGGGTCGGGGTGTTACAGTTGGTATCAGAGCGGGTGTTAGGTCCGTGGTGAAAAATTTTAGACCTAGGTTGATTAATTACTAAAACTTGACCTAGGCCAAATAATTAAATTAAACTTGACACACTCTGGTGCACAGTATGATGGGTTTTCGGGTCAAGTGTTACATTTATGTTTTAGCTAGTATGTTGTTGATGTGCAATGTTTCGAGGTAATTGTTCGTGAATTGATTGTGTGAATGCTTGGTTAACGGAGATGTTGAGGGGTAGAGGTAGAGGTCGCGGCCGTGCTCAGGTGGAGCCACCGCTTGAGGTTTAGCAAGAAACACCTGATGTAGAGGTTGTTTCCGCTGAGCAGTCTGTAGCTGGGAATCAGGCAAGGTCTTTGGCCTTGCTGTGAGAATTTATGGAAGAGGTTCGTGCGCTTCGCTAATAAGCGCCGGTAGCAGCTTCTTGTGGTGCAGCAGCTTGATGTACTGCAGCTTGTTCCAACCATGCTAGGGGCAAGCATAGGCCTTCGTGAGTGGTTGGCTTTACGTCTAGACACTTTTGATGGGGCGGGTACACCAGTCCATGCTGCGGATTGGTTGCGTTATATGGGAAGGCAATTTGAAGCTCTAGTGATGAGCTCACAGCTGAGAGCTCGCTATGTGGCATTCCAGTTAAGGGACAGGTGGACATCTGGTAGGAGGGAGTCCTTTCAGCTAGGACCCCTACCCAGGGTCCTGCTATTTGGGAGATCTTCGTCAAGCAATTCACGGCGAAGTACTGCCCAGAATTTTTTATGAAGAGTATGGAGGTCGCCTTGTCGACCTTCATGTAAGGGAAGAAGACCGTAGCTGAGTACGAAGCAGGGTTCAATGATTTGATCCGTTTTGTACCATCGGTCGCGAGCAATGATCTAAAGAAGGCCAAAAGGTTTCACCGAGGGCTCAACTCTGAGTTTCGGCATGTTAAGGGAGCTACTACGCCACGTGACTTTAGGTTAGTGGTAGATCAAGCCAGAGGAATGGAGATGTAAATGCAATTCACTAAGGACTGCAACCATCTGGTGGTCCAAGCGCTTCTGGTAGTGACCAGAAGAGGAGTTTTAGTGTGGAGGGCGGGTCAACTCAGTGACCTACTCCCAAGGAGTCCAGGTGGGGCCAGCGTTCCCCGCAGTCGTCCAAGTCCAAATCTTCGAGGTCGTCTTTTACAAATACCTCGTTAAATCGTTAGTGACCCCACTGTCATCTGTTTGAGGCGGGCATGATGTATTTCAAGTGCGGTGGTGGGCACCGTGCTGCTAAATGTTCTTGGACGGGAGAGTGTCGGCATTGTGGTCGGTCGGGCCACATGGAGCGGGTTAGTCGTTAGAACCCCTCTAGTATTATCAAATGGGAGCCGACACCTACGTCATCGACAAATGCTACGCCTTGGGGTTATCCTAGGGGTGTGAGTAACCCAATGTAGTTCTGAAGAGCTTTCGGGTATGCCACCCGAAAGGAATGTGGCGTTTAGGATTGATCTTATTCCTGGCACATGGCCTTTCCAGGAAGAATTGAAGAAGCAATTAGATGAGTTGTTGTCCAAGGGGTTGATTCGTTGTAGTGTGTCACCTTGGGGAGCTCCCGTCCTATTCACTGAGAAGAATGATGGGAGTTGGCGTATGTGTGTCGACTATCGTGCTCTTAAACAGGTGACCATCAAGAATAAATACCCTTTGCCTCGTATCGAGGATTTGTTTGATCAATTAAAGGGAGCCAAGGTGTTCTCCAAGATTGATATGCAATATGGGTATAACTAGGTTCAAGTGCTGGAGCAAGTTATAGAAAAGACCGCTTTCTCTATAAGGCATGGGCACTATGAGTATAAAGTTATGTCCTTTGGACTAACGAATGCCCTGCTGTCTTTATGGAGACGATGAATAATATGCTACATAACTACCTTGATGACTTTGTGGTTATGTTCATTGACGATATCCTGATTTATTCCAAGATTGAGGGAGAGCATGAGCGGCATTTGAGGCTCGTGCTTGAGACTCTGAGGGAGAATCAGTTCTTTGCTAAGTTAAAGAAGTGTGAGTTTTGGATTTCTGAAGTAGGCCTCCTGGGTCATGTGATTAACCAGGAGGGTATTTCAGTAGATCCATCCAAGATTTTCGACTGTGGTGAACTGGAAGAGGCCAACTAATGTCAAGGAGGTGAGAAGTTTTCTGGGCCTAGCTGGTTACTACTGGCGTTTCGTAAAAAACTTCTCAATTATTGCCAAGCCAATGTCTCAGCTCACGCGGAAGTGCGTGAAATTCCAGTGGACCGATGAATGCGAGTGCGGCCGTGACTTTGAAAGAAAAGTTAATTCTCGCCTCGTTCTCGTCCTCCCTGAGCCAGGACAGCATTTCACAGTCTACTCGAATGCCTCATGTGTGGGTTTGGGTTGCGTGCTCATGCAAGACAGCAAAGTAATTGCGTATGCCTCACGACAGTTGAAGAAACATGAGCAGAATTACCCTACTCACGATTTAGAGCTAGCCGTAGTGGTTTTTGCTCTAAAGATTTGGAGGCACTATTTGTATGGAGAGTCTTGTGATATCTTTACTGATCATAAGAGCCTCAAGTACATCTTTACGTAGAAAGAGTTGAATTTGAGGCAAAGAAGGTGCCTGGAATTGATCAAGGACTATAATCTCACTATCCAGTACCATTCGGGCAAGGCGAATGTGGTTGCGGACGCCCTTAGTCGCAAGGAGACACCCTCCACTCTAGGTTGTCTTATTGCTGACTTCGATCGAATGGAAATATCCTATTGTTATCTTTGACAAAGACTACCGAGACGCAAAGAATTTGGAAATGGCGATTCCAAAGCGAGTGAGAGAAGCACAACAACATGATCAGTTGCTTCAACAAGTGAGGAAGCACCTTGATGAAGGGAAAAATGGGACTTTAGCCTTGACGAGTTGGGCGCATTTGCGGTTTAAGGGCCGTCTTTGCGTGCGACAAAAGGCTCATGTCAAGTATGATATATTGAGAGAGGCGTACTCCGTACACGGTACATCCTGGCGAGACCAAGATGTAGCCAGGATGTACCGGGATTTGAAAAAGAGCTTTTGGTGGAAGAGAATGAAGGTGGATGTCGCTCGATATGTGACGTCTTGCGGGGTTTGCCAGCAGGTGAAGGCTGAGCATAAACGTCTCGCTGGGCTATTACAACCTTTGGATGTTCCTCAGTGGCCATGAGATGACATTACCATACAACGAACTTGGCAAGTGACTTGGCGCCCATTTATGTGCGTGAGATAGTAAGATTGCATGGTGTGCCCAAGACGATAGTTTCTGACAGAGATGCCGAGTTTGTCTCCATGTTTTGGAAGAGTTTGTAGGATGCACTGGGCACGAAGCTTTAGTTCAGTACTGCTTTCCACCCACAGATGGATGGGTAGTCCGAACGCACCATTCATACACTCGAGGACATGTTGAGGTCATGTGTTCTATCCTGGAAAGGTAGCTGGGAGGATCAATTGGCACTTGTGGAGTTTGCCTATAACAACAGCTACCACTCTAGTGTTCGGGCAACACCAATCGAGGTTCTGTATAGACGGAAATGTAGATCGCCACCTTGTTGGGATGCCATAGATGAAAAGGCTGTTTTGGGTCTAGATTGGGTCCAACGAACAGTGGAATGAGTGGCTGAGATTATACAGAATTTGCTAGCTGCCAGAGTAGGCAGAAAAGCTATGCGGATGTGAGAAGACGTGACTTAGTGTGAGGACCTCTTCTTAGGTTAAGCGGGGAGTCCAGGAGGACCATTTTTTTTTAGCCAGTACTATCGCAAGAGGAACTGCGGTAGTGCTGCAGCCGGTACTACCGTGACAAGGGCATCGATAGCACCTCACCACAATTGGTACTACCGCACGTAGGAGCGGTAGTACCGCTGGCTAAACTGGGCAAGCACTACCAGAAGCTCAGGGATGTCCGGAAAGACCGCCCGGAGCGTTCGGTAGTACCGCGGTTCGGAAGGACCGCTCAGCAGGTCCGAGAGGAGGTCCGCCAGGACCTCCCAGGAGAGATCCCAAGACTTCCTGGGGGTCTTGGCCCTGTGCACACCGAGCTAGTCCCAGGATACCAGTTGCTAACTCGCACAGAATCACTTCGGTATAATCACAACCATACAGTCAAGATAAAAGATGAAGCAGACAAATTAAACTTAGTATTAAACAAGACCTTATGGTCCAAGCTTGTTTACAGAGGGTTTGCCACTAGGGCTTACAAACCGCAACAAAAGAACCTGGCAACCAGAAACACCAAAACGTAAAGACGCCAACCGGCAAGCCCACAGGCTATTGAGTGGAGGACGTCCTAGGCAACGGGATCATCAAAGAATTCCTCTTCAAAGAGGTCTGAGCTTCCTTGCACTTGGTCATCTTCATACACTGCTTTGACACAGGGCTTGAAGCCATGAGTACTTTGAATGTACTCAGCAAATCACAGGGAAACATTATGCAATTAATATTCATGCAATGGCTTACCAATGGAGAGCTATATGGTTAGTTGCACAAAGCAATATTTAACAATAAATAACGTAATAGATTGTAAGGCAACAAGTTAAAAACAATATTACATAAATACTTTTGTTTGAAAAGAAGGGAGTGAGCACCAACTCACATCCAAACCACTTGGGGGAGGTCTGGTTACACCCACAGCCAGGACCTCTCCCAAGACCTCTCTAGAGCAACAACCCTAGAGCTCGAACCCATCCCCTAGACCACATCTCAAGCCAGCCATGACCCCTCTAAAGCCGGCCAAGGTCTCTTCGAGGCAAGGCCACGGCCTCTCGTAGAAGTGCCCAGGGAACACAATTTCCACAAAGGCTAACCCTTGCACCACTTCTCCGGGAGATGTCCATAACCAAGGACTTGGATATTCGAATAGATTTTACGCTCTGCAGAGGTGTACAACTTTACCCACAATCCACGATCTCTCTAGCGGGATGGGTTCCGGAAAGACCCTTGCTCACTTCCGAAGTTGAGCAGTCTAGAGAGCGTGACAAGGCCTTTACAAAGCTTTGATTTGGCTCAGAGCTGTCCGCTAAGGTTTCACTTCCGGATGGGTTGCAAAGCCACCGGATTCGTGCCCCCTCTTGTGCCGTTGCGATAAAACTCGCTCAACCACAACAGCACCAAGCCATCTCATTGCTAATTATTCGGCCCAGGCCATCCCCATAAAATGACCTTGTGGTTGCACGGATTACCCGGATCCATAGACACAAAGTTAAGTCCTTAATTGTGCTCAGGCAAGACTTCCACACCCTATGTGCCAAGCACCCACTTCTCACTCCCTGCCTTCTTGCCCAAGCAAAACCATTTTGGGGTTATCCCTGGCCAAAGGACCACCAAGTCCTGGCACAACCAAATTTTAACAAAGTGGTCTCGCACCACAGTCAACACAACATACAGTATCCCACCATAGTTGCTTAACAGTGGCACGTACCACATATTCTATAGTTCATTAATCAAGATTATTAATTGATGAAGCATGATTCTCGAAACCCACGGATCTAGAGCAAGGCTAAGCATACACTTTACGGTCCCATGTTGGCAATATCAAGTGACACCAACTAAAGTACCCAACCTAGAGTTTCCAAAGGGAATATGTCAACATGTCCAGTAACAAATCCAAAGGAGTCATAATATCAAATGAGGAAGAGTAACTACTGCCCAAACGTTTTCATATAAAATTAGCCATGCAAGGTAGAGTAAAACAAAATATGTTTGGAAAACTAGACTCAACATGGTCAAGGACTGTGACTTGCCTTCGTCAAGCAGTGCGGGTCTTTCGGTTGAAACTGCTGGGTCCAAAAACTCCTCAAGCTCGGGATCTACACGACCGCAAAGAACCAAAATAAGCAAAACTGCTCTAGGCAAAAGAACTCAAAGGCTCAAAAGAACCTAAGCAAAACTTCAACCAAAAGAAGCCAATAAACTGGGGGCACAGCTCAGCTTGGAGAGCTCTAGGGGGAGGTCTTGAGCACCGAGGAGCCCAGGCAAAAGAGTTAGAAATGAACCAAAGGTGACAAAGGAGGGGTTGTCCAGGCTATTTATAGCCAGGGTTGGCAAAGGCACAGAGAGGGGCTTAGCCAAGACGTGTCAATGATCGGAGGTGGCCTGGTCAAGGCTAGGACAGGGCATGTCCTAAAAGAAATAAACAAAGCACCCTAGAAGTGACTGTATTTAATGTGATCCGACATGCATTAAATGCGCCCAAACTTTCAAGGTGGGAGGAACAACATGTGGTGAGCGCAGCAGGCAAGTGGGGCCAGTCAAAGAGGTGCATGACCCGTCAAGGAGGTGGTCCTCACCACACAAATTGGCTTTGTAGAAAGACCGCTGGAGAGGTCCTGTGGACAGGAGGTCTAACGGCACTAGGAGGAGGCCCTGGACGAGAGGTCCAAAGACACTAGGAGGCCTCGGACAGGAGGTCCAAGGATACTAAGAGGAGGTCCTGGACAAGAGGTCCAGAGACTCGAAGAAGTTCGAAAGAGGGACACGATATCGCCGGCGGCGGTAATACCGCGTTCAAGAAGAGGTATGACCGGACAACGGTAGTTCCGGGTTTAAGGTGCGGTACAACCGCAAGCTGGGAAGGGCCTAGACGGCTTAGACAAACCAAGGGGAGGTCTTAACGGCTTAGATTCTCGAAAGAAGATCCTAAACGGTTAAGATCGAGGGCAAGGGGGAGGTCCTGACGGTTAGATCTCCAAGAGGGAGGTCCTACGGTCAGATCAAAAGGGCAAGGAGGTCCTGACGGTTAGATCTCCAAGAGGGAGGTCCTATGGTCAGATCTGATCAAGGGGTTTTTATGTGACTAAGACCATGCTCGAGCGGTAGGTCCGGCCAAGCGAACGGTAGGTCCCACCTGGGGAAGTCCTAAGGACACGGAGAGGTCCAAAGGAGTACAGAGAGGTCCTAAGGTCACAAAGAGGTCCTGAGGGTTAGATCTCTCAAATGAGATCCCCTCGGTCAGGATCAAAGCAAAGGAGAGGTCCGCGGGAACAAGGATACGCGGAAAAAGCTAGGGCCGTTAGATCAAGATCGAACGGGCCAAGCAAAAGGGGCCGTTCGGACCAAGCGAAGGTCACAACGGATTAGAGCCGTCCGATACAGATCGGGTGGCTCTTAAGGGTGGAACGTTCGGACCGTCCGAACTTACCTGCAAGATCGGGCCATCCAAAAGCATCAACGGTCCTGATGCAAGGAAGGTTAAACCCTAGCGGTACGACTGCAAAGCAACAACGGTAGGACCGCGAGGACACAAAGGGGGTCTTCAAGGAGTCAAGGAAGGTCTTAACAAAGGCGGTAGTTCCGGCACTACCATAGTGGTTCGACCACAAAACAACAGCGGTAAGTCCTCAAGGACACCAAGGAGGTCCAACGGGCAAGGGAGGTGCCAAAAGGCTCAAAGGAGGTCTTACCAAAGGCGGTAGTTCCGGCACTACCACAACGGTACGACCAGAGATCGGAAGTACCGAAACGGAGATGGTAAAACCAAAGTTAAGTGCCACGACTAGAGCGGGCGGAGCTACCGCTGAAGGGATGGTGGTAATACCGCAACTCGGACTGAACCACCCTCAAGGGGAGGTCCAGAGGAAAGAAACAAGGCCAACTTGGCTTTGAGAAACCAAAGGGGTTTTGAAACACAAACCCGAGCTTGTTCCTCAGCAGGAGGTCCAAGACAAGGGGAGGTCTAAACAAAGGATGAGATTTAAACGGAGAGGCAGGTTTCAATCTCAAAAAGATTCAAACCAACAAAGGAGGTTTGAAGGGAGGTTAAACCAAGAGGCACACAGAGAAGTCTAGGAGGAAAACCAAACCAAGGAACACCAAAGAACAACAAGAAGCCCCAACCAGCAGAGAACACTAACAAGGGACTTAGTTCAGGTTCTGTTAGGTCAAGTTAAACTCTCCAACTTCCAAAATACCAAGTTAAGCTTGAACCGGCAATTAAACCAAATGGTTCATTTTGATTTTGAAAGCTGGCAAGAACTCTAGAATAAACGGAACGTTACACTTAGAGTTCGAAGTGGGGGATTAGGTGCTCCTGAGAGTGTCTCCCACTAAAGGAGTTATGGGATTTGGTACCAAAGGGAAGCTTAGCCCGCGGTACATTGGGCCATTTTCGATTCTGGCACGAATTGGAAAGTTGGCATATCGTCTGGACCTTCCTGAGCCCATGCGAGGAATGCATAATGTGTTTCACGTTTCTATGTTGATAAAGTACTTAAGGGATCTAGAGCACGAGATCGTGCTAGAACCGTTGACCCTTAAGCAAAACCTCACCCTCGAGTCCTATCCAGTTTGGATTCTGGGGGAAACAGAGAAGGTGCTGAGGCACATATCGATAAAGTATGTTAAGGTGCTTTGGTCGCATTAGTCTGAGCGAGAAGTGACTTGAGAATTAGAGTCTCGCATGTGACAAGTACCCGGAGTTGTTCACTACGGGTGCGAGATAGAGTTATTTTATGTACAATTGTTTCATTTTGTTTTGATGTGTGGTTTGTCGAACGGCAGAATTCGGGGTCGAATTCTGTTAAGGGGGGTGGAATGTAATACCAATTTTTTTTTTGCAAAATGAGTAACAGTAATCAGTAAGAATAATGTTTTCCAATTTACCTCCTCTAGTGATAGAGAGAGGCAGAGAGAGAGAGAGAGAGAGAGAGAGAGAGAGAGAGAGGTAGAGAGAGAGGGGGAAGATAAGACCAAAACCAGCCCAATCTCTCTTCCCATCCCATTTCTCCCCTTGTCTTTCTTGCCCAAACTGAACCCCCATCATCCACCAAATCATCACAAAGCAAAGAGGGTAGAGGAGAAGGGGAGGGAAGGGGGTGTACCGGAGGAGTCGTCGCCGACAGGGCCAAAGCGCTCAGGCGGCAGAGTGTAAGGGAGGCGCACGGTGGCCGGAGGCCAGGCGAGCCAGGGATGAGCGGCGCCGAGTGAGCTAGGCCGGTGCCGGCAGCAAGAGGAGGCGCAGCCACCGAGGCCGAGCGAGAGGAGTCGGGCGCGAGCCGGGGGGAGGCGCCGGGAGGAGCCACCAAGTCTTGGCGCAAGGCGATCTTAGGCCGAATCCCGACGGCCAAGAGGAGCGGTGTTAGATACGGCCACTGGCTTGGCAGCGGGAGGCGGCTCCGACGAGAGGAGGCGACCTGCCAGGAGAACCATTAAGGGAGAGGGAGAGAATGAGAGTGAGAGAAGGGGGAGGTGTGAATGAGGCTGGGAGCTCGGGGGGGGGGGGCTTCGGCCAGAAGAGAAAAGGGGAGGAGGAAAAGAAAGAAGAGAAAGGAGGAAAGAAAGAAAGAGGGAAGAAATTAGAGACACGCAGATAAATTTTTATTCGCAAGGTTAGACGACTCGAACTCTAATCTATTATTGTTATTTTGGGCTCCGGGTTAGCAGAATAATGCCCGGAGAGAAGGGGTTCGTTCGTGTCGGACTGCGCGTAGGATCATGTCATCCGTCTGTGTGCTTATATTGAAGTACTGTATTGAATCCGGTTGGATGCCTGTTCAAGTGGAGGTTTGGGAACGGCGTCATCCACACGTCACTCCGCTCCGCTTGGTTAACAGGCAAGTGCATAGTAGAGCGATAGCCTGTAGGTGTTATGAAGTCTGTGATGTTTGTGTGATATGATGATGCTTACCTGATAATGTTTTATATGATGATGCTTACATGGAAATGGTTACATGATAATGCTTACATGGTAATATTTAGGTAATGATACTTGGTTATGTCTAGGTAATGATGCTTACGTGGTAATGTTTAGGTAATGATACACGGTAACGTTTAGGTAATGATGCTTACATGGTAACGTTTATGTGATGATGCTTATGTGATAATGTTTATGTGATGATGCCTACATGGTAATGTTTACATGAGGACGCTTACATGATAATACTCGTGATGATGCTTACATAGTAGTGTTTACATGAGAATGCTTACCTGGCAATGTTAAATGATGATGTTTACATGATAATGGTTTCGTGTTGATGGCAATGATGATGGGACAAGGTGAGCAATGAGACTACCTTGTTAATGATGACAATGATGAATGATGTTAATGACAATGGACATGAGCATTTGCATCATGGCAAGAATGCATGAGCCAGGTCAGTGAGAAAGTCATGTAACTAATCCGGTAAGGTCGGTGAGAAAGTTGCATGGCAAGTCCGGTGTGCTCTAGATGAAGTCTTGCATCTGTAGGGACTAAATGAAGTCCTACAATTTAAGGACCCCATCCTAACGAAGATGGGGGAAGAATGTTTCATCGACGGGTGAACACTCCGCGATACCGGTATCAGCTGATGAGATGCATATGAGCATAAGCATGAGCATGATGGTGCATTCGCATGTTTGGGCAATGCAATGATCAAATGAGTATGTAGAATGATGATGAATGACACTAATGGAAAGCTAATGGTGGAAGTAATGACATGGTTATGTTTGTTGGTATGGTAGTGTTTATCGTCTCTATTATGTGCTTGCTGAGTCTTAGGACTCACCCTTGCTTGTTAATGTTTTTTCTAGGTGAACGTGCAAGTGGCATGCTTCGGGGAGGGAGATTAGAACATCCACGTCACACGTAGTTCCCTTGCAGACCTTTCTCTCTAGATGTTTCACTTTTGTTGTTGTAATATGTTTAATTGTTAAATTGGCTGCGCAAGGTTTGTAATGATCATGTGTAGTGGTGGCATTTCGGACCCAAGTGGCGGGTCGGGGTGTTACAGAAATGCTTGGACCTCCTACTCTTGAAGTACTTGCACCTTCTGTTCTTGTTGTGTTCTTTCTTGGTTTTCTTTTTCTGTGTGAAGGGAAGCATCGCAAGTTAATGTATCACTCTAAAACACATAGCAAAAAACATTGAACTAGGTTGCCTATATCTTTTCTTTGTCTCATTCAGCGGACATCCTACTTGCCTATGCCCCAGCTCCCCACATTTTCTGCACCTGTTTTGGCTACCCAGTTGAATTGGTTGCTTTCCCTTATCCCCCCCTTCCCTTTTCCAAGTAACTTCTAATCCTCAATTTCCTACACCTTCCAGCAGACCTTTTGGCTAGTGGAGGTAGCAACTGAAAGTCAATATCAACCTTTGGCCATTGAGACTTGTATGTTAGTGGTTCAATTTCCCTTTCATAAGCAGCTCTGAACCTTTCTAGTGAGTAGTACTCATGTACATAATCCTCCTTATTGTTAGTGCCCTCACCTGTGCACTCCAATTAGCAGATGCTTGAGCCTTTAAGTGGCCTAATCTCCTGACTAGATCCTCAATTGTTGTAGGAGAGCTGGTACAATCCTCCCCTATAGCCTTTCCCCAATCCTTCTCCTCTTCTCAAAAAGCACCATAATCATCTCCCTTAACTTATCTGCAAGTTCATCAAGAGACAGATCCTTTACATCCCTCACCCAACTGTTGAAGGACTCTGCAAGTTTACTATTAATATAGTCACACTTGATGTCTGGGTTGAAGCTACATCTCATCCACATAAATTTGTGATGCCTTTGAAGGTACTCAGCCACCTGAGGGCATGGTGTCAGAATCTTGTTCATGTGGTACTAAAAAACATCTTGCTTATATGCCCCAACTATAGGCTACATATGGCCAAAGTTGTCACCATTGAATTTCTTCACAAAATTGAGCACGAGGTGCCTAAAACACTCCCTTTGCTCAGCCTGAGGGAAAACCTCATTGAGTGCATTTTCTAGACCCTTGCAAGTATCTGTGCACATAGCTAAATTAGGAAGATCACCTATTGCCCTCTGTAGCTGCCTCATGAACCATATTCAGTTATCCTCAGTTTCCGAATCAATGAATCAAAATGCTACTGGGTACATCCAGTTATTACCATCTAAAGCTGTACAGTTGCTAAATGCCCATTCCATTTGCCATTAAGAGCAGTTGAGTCTAAACAAATGTATGGTCTACATCCTACAAATGTATGGAAGTACACATTATCTTCCACTCACTTAGTGTCAATCTCTACAATGCTTACTAGGGATCTCAACTCAATCTCAGCCTTGAAGTTATACAAAAATCGAAAGTTTTGTTCCCAGCACCCACATAGTTCATCCACTGCATTTTGTCTCCCCTTCCATACTGTGTCACAACTCATGATGACATTGTAATCATCCTGCAACTTTTCTTGCATCTCCTTGGCTCTCATCTTGGGATGATTCCTCTCGGTATAGATAGTACCCTGTCTGCCATCCAGGACTGGGATACCATACTAGTTTTGATCCTACTACTTGAATAACACTTATGTTCATTGACTATCTTGGACACCTGCACAAACAATAAAACCAGTAAGTAAAAATACAGAATGGCAATAGTTCATGTATAACAGTAAGAGTTAGCAACAAATTTAGTACCTTGATAGCTTTCTTATCCACAATCCTGCGAGCTACCATTCTCCAAGGGCATTATTTAGCTCTATATTTCCCAATGAACCTTGTAGGGTCAAATTTCTCAGTGCTCATGACAAACTCCTCATTTATAGCATATTGTCTAATGGCCAATCCAAAATCTTTCATGGAAGGAAACAAATTGCTTCTCTCCATCTTTGGATGATCCCTACCATACTTGATGTGCTGCTCCTCAGGTATGTCATCATCCACAGGAATAGTTGCCCCTTCAGTGCCATCCACTGTGGCTACAGGTGCACCACTAGACCCAACCAAGATCTTTCACCTCTGTCTGGGCCGTGGTCACCTCATCCTCGCTATGTTAGACTCGTCCCTCAAGCCCAAAAGAACAAACATTTCATCCTCACTCATAGGAACATCTTTGTCCAATTCATCAGGTCCTTGAGCAATTTCAATAGTTGACCAACCCACCCTAATTGGTGAGGACAAGTCATTTCCTTGGGCCTCAGCCTCATCCATTGCTGTTGCTGGAGCAACATCTGGTACTACTGCTACAGTGGAAGTCCCAACAAACTCATTCACCAAGGGGTCCACTGTAACACTAGACTGACTAGACAGATATGCAACTTTGTCTACTATTTCTACTAAGAAGCAAATCCATTTCATTTTGTCGCGGCTGTTAAATACCTCCAACAATTGGAAGGTGTGTCGAACCCTTTCCATCCCATCACCACACTCCATATCATTGCACCATACACGGGATTTTTGAGATGAACCCCAACTTGTCCTCTTTCCCAACTGTTCCATCAACTTACCAAACGTAAATCCACGCAAATCAATAACCCATTCTAGATCTTGCCGCTCATATCTGCGTTGGCTACTGTCATCAAGCCTTGTAAAGTACGATGTAACTCTAACAGCTAGTGTAAACACTCTTTCAGGTTCAATCCTACTCGACATGGACAAAAAAGAAAATTTAAGTTAGGGGCGTACTACTCCATTCTATACTCTGTTCGAGTTAACTAAGATCGGGGGGAGGGGGAAGGGTGCAAAAATGATACATCCAACAAAATCAGAGGGAATTTGCATAGCACTTTGGGTTCATTGCGTGCGCTCCTCCAACAATCGGCTCCTCCACCAACTGGCTCCTCCATCAAGCTCAAATAGGCTCCATCCACCAACCTAGGGTTTCAGGCATTCACCAGATCTATCAAAATGAAACAACAAGGAAACAAGGAAAGACGAAGAGGAAGGCCTTCAGAAGGGGAGGATACTTGCTGTGCCCTTTGCCGCCACCTGATTTGGCCCATCGCCCCAGTCGCGCGAGGTTGCCGTGAGAGAGAGGGAGTGAGGTCGTGGTCGCACGCGAGAGAGAGGATGGAGCGAGGTGGATGAGGCACGGTGGGTCTGGTCCAGGATGGCTCGACCCAACCACATAGCTGTCCCAGACCCGACCGTGGAGGAAAAAATCGTATGTTGCCATGTGGACCAGGGCCAATAAGACCAAAAAAAGATTTAAATATTCCAAAATGGCAAAACAACAAGGAGGCAAGGAAATGTGTGACAAATGATCAATTGAACGAACATAATGGCAAATTATCAAAACCACCTGTAAGGTGTGACAAATAGTCAATTCTCTTGATCACTGAAAATACTGTTTTGTAGTCGTTTTAATGTTCAGTATATCCCGGTTACAGGAAAAAAACCCGCAATGCCTTCGGTTCCCTCATGAGAAATCGACCCCACTTGTCAGACTCGGCTTGCTCTCTGTCCAATCGCAAATGTTTGGTTGATGGCCAAAATAAGTGTAATTCAAAAAGAACATTGTTTGAATTGTGGCCAAATCAAAATTTGGTGTTATTAAAATTTTGGTGAGTGATTTTCTTGCCCTCAGATTGTTCGCGCGATATTGAATTCCATTAATATTACAAAATTTTGATAACAAGCCAAATATCAACCGATTCCATTTAGTTACCAATACTACTAGCCTGGTGCGCGCATTAGCGCGCCAAGGCAACACCACAATGAACGCATTTTGCTGAGCCAATTGGTGGTACGCAGGAGTATTATGAAGTTATGAAAGAGTAATATAGTGTTAGGTCTGTATTGGTACATAATTCTAGTGCAAATGTGTGGTGTGGGATCCCTGTGTCACTTGAGAAACAAAATATAGTACAGAGACAACATGCTGACATAACTACGCATTTCTAGAATCTCTGTGTTACTTAAGGAACAATCTGTAGCAAAAAAACATGTTTACAAAACTATATAGCACAGAAGCAGAAGTTGTAAGACTGTTCAGATACGTTTCAAGATGACAGAATGTACGACACTATGTGTAATGCATAGTACAAAACAGTAGTCTAGTATACTATTGCGTACTACAATAGAAGAGCTCATTTGTTTCAAGAACACAGAAGGTAAATAAACACAAAGTATCTGACATTAGTAGGTATACTTTAAAGAGGTAACACAATAATCGATCGATGATCAGGTCATTGTATGTCGGGACATGATTTCTGAATCCGAATCTTTCATGTATTTCTGTACCATTCTCAGATTAGTAGTTAGTGTACACAGTGGAAACATCGTTTTACATTCTACAGAGGCTGTACAGCTCGATCCATCCAAGATAATCAGCTTATAATGTCTGATTGACACACTTCCTAAAGTGTGCGACAAAGTGGTTATCACAAGGCTCACTGTTATGGACGTCATTTACCATCTACTCAGGGCTCACTGTTATGGGAGATAACTTACTCGGACATGAACGTCAATTACTATCGTCAGGCATAAGTCCCGATAGACATAGAAGTCCTATACCATCGTCTGCACAACCATTGTTTACAACAACAATTATGAGATGGCGCAGGTTCAGGTCTGGCCCTTGTGCAACGTTGTCTATCATCGACTCTTGGTCAGTGATCTGCTAGTGTTTAGTACAATACAACAACCTGAGAGGCAGAGAGAGAGAGAGAAGAGTAAATTAAAGGGCATGGACTAACCATGAGCTGGCAGACTCGAGCACTCTTTAACAAATAAAAATGAACTACATCTCTGCCTAACATATGTTATGAATACCAACAGAGATTTATCCTCTAATTCCTGCCCATTTTTTTAAATCTAATTTCTGCCCCCCTTGCCCAGTTACCATTCAAAACTGGTAACCAAGAACCAAGCTGTCATCAGGAAGTAACCAAATTTGGTAGAATTTGGGCCAAACCTCATGAACCAACTTAATTTAGCCGTTCTTGTTGCTCTTGCATAAACTTGAAAGCCAACAAGCCGGTTACCGTCGATTTTTCACAGATTATTCATATTCTGATTCTAACACACGTTGCAGGTCCTTCTACAGTAACCGAGCAATGCTGCAGTTCCCACCATGTACTCTGGGTTCATTGTGCACTTTCCCAGTGCTGGCCATTTTGCACAACTCTCGTTGTCATCAGTGCAATTTTCTTGTGCGTGATAAACCTTGTCGAACGAGGCTACACGAATCCACTTTGTAGCAGACCATTTCTCACCCTTTATGACTGGGCATCCAGCATGGAGACTCAATGAATCTGCTGTACCATCTGGGCTAAGGTTGAAGAACAACGACATCCCCTTTTCGTGGTTTCACTGAGATACAAGTTGCAAATCAATTGATAAATATGTTAGGCATCTCACAAAGAACACGGGAATTAGATTGTCAAAAAGGACACAAATTAGAAAACTATACCTGAAATACCTTTCTGAGCACATTCTGATAGGGTTGCATCTCTGTTGTCTGAACCACTATCTGTAAACTCCTATTTGACAAATGCATGGTGAGAAAATATTTCAGAATGATTCGTATCCAACCAAACTACCAAAGATACAGGAACCTTTCAATTTCATGTGTTAACAAAACTATTTCAACAAAACAACTCGCAGTGCCTCCACCAGGCAACAATTTTTCATGAGAAACTACAAATAAGTAGCAGCATTGCTTCAGATTAGCCTTGAAGCCTATGTGGTGAAGAGGGAAAAAATTCTATTATCCATGTTGTCAGGTGGTTGTTACAGAAAATGTTTCGTACCTCTCTCCATAAATGAGTTTTTATGTTGCCCAGTTAAATCTTTTGCCTCCAGGCAATATTTTTCTTGTTTAAATATGCAAGCTATTAGATAACTGTATTACACAACCTACCTATTCACTCAGAGTCCATAATCAAACTCATTTATGTTGTGGCACACACTCAAACAGAAACAGTTGACCAATGTTGTAATACTTTAACGAAGGTGAAGCTCTTTCTTAGGCAGCTGAGTTTCCTGGCCTCGTTACTGTAACAGGAGACAACAAAAAAAGCTAAAAGCACCACAGTTCTGGCAAGGAGACAGTTAGACCACAAGAAGGGAGGGACACGCAAAAGAGGCATCTTTCTGAGGGAGTTTTTTTTTCACACCGTCAAATTATCCCACCGCAAATCTAAATCTTGCATAAGAACACCCAAATTCTACAAACAATGAAATTGAAAATAATTCTAAGCTCCGTGTCAAGTTTTACCAAGAAGCAGTTAGATTAGAAAGAATCGAACAGCTCTGCATCAACCTGCACCTCCACAAGCCCCAATCTCGAATCCGTCAGCTCAGGGAAGCAAAATTAAGCCTAGTAACAGCTCAGCCCACAATCCTTAGTGATAATCACATCAAAGAGACTATTTTTTTACAGTTCCACTCGTCAAATTTCACCAGCCGCAGAACTCAAACCCCAATCTTGCATCTAACCGCCCCCAAAAAAATCAGAAAGAAAGAAAGACAGAAAAGAAGCAAAATAAATTGGGGGAGAAGACGAGGATGGTAGCAGTACCATCAATGGAGAGCGAGTTGACGGGCGGGTTGCAGATGGTGATGATGGCGAGCTGCTCTTTTCTTGCAGGCCTGGAGTTGCCTGGAGTTGCGAGCTTGCAAGTTACAACCGGCGAATCCACGGACTCAACGGGAACGAAGAACGGAGGTCACGGACTGACGTGAACGACAACCGGTGAATCCAGGGAGGAGGACGCGGGCGAAAGAGCGACGACGCGAAGGCACGCAAACCCAAAATAAAATCAATCGAACGGCCGGGGAAACAGAACGCGCTGGATCCAACGGGAAAGGAAGATCCGGACGACGTGGCCCTGCCGAGCTGCGCGTCTTTTTCCATTCGTTTATACCGGAGGATATATGCTTAGGTTTACAAACGCCAAACAGCCCTACGTTAACGCGCCGCGCGCCCCCCATCTCCCCCTCGCGAGAAGCTCCCAAATCCCGCACCCGAGGAGGCGACGCGTGCGCGCGCGCGAGAGCGACTCGAGAGGCTTGTAGAAGAGCCGGCGGCGATCGCGGCGGCGGCAGGCGAGATGACGGATGGCCACCTCTTCAACAACATCTCCCTCGGCGGCCGCGTCGGCAACGTGAGTCCTCCCCTCCTCCTCCTCCTCCTCCGCCCCCGTCGAGTTCGTTTCGCGGGGCGCTTCGCGTAGGATCGAGCCGTCGTTTCGTTAGGGTTTTCCGATTCCGTGCCGGCGATTTCGCGGACGGGTTTGGCCCGGAATTTGTATTGGGGTTTTGTTTCGTGTGGCGCTTGATTTTCTTCTAGGGTTTACGCGTTAGGGTTTCTTCCTGGCGGCACGGAAACGGCTCGAAAGGGGGGAAACTGCGGCCCGGTGTTGTTTGGTGGACTTAGAGACGTATTTTTGCCTGGCAAAACGAATTATTATGGTGCAAATGCGCTCGATTAAGCATGAGATGAAATAATTTTGAACTTCCTCAACTAGAAACAGGCCCTAATCTAGGGATTTTGATCATCGATTCAAGCAATAACTCTTACTATCCAAATGTCTCATGCATTTGCTGCCAATATCCAGTTGCCTTCCAGTTAGCGTGCATTTTGGCATTCGTCTGTGCTTATTGTGCAACAATCACAAGAGTTTTAGAATTTTAAAATCTGTTTATTCTCAATGTGTGCTCTTGTTTTAAGGATTATTCCTCCTATCTTGCTAGCTTTATCATTGTTTATCATATGTAGGTACAATAGAAGCTGTTGCTTTTTGGCGAATTAGAAATGTGCATTTGTGTTTATTCATGATTGTTTATTTTTTGGAAGTAGTGAACACCCCGTTCCATTTTTTCATTGCAAAAAAGTAATACAGAAACCAAGTCCAATGCAAACCACCATTTTTTTATGGTTAATTGGTTACTGTTAGTGACATCCCTTGTGATGCTGAAATTCTCGTTTTGCTGTGTTGGTTTGTGATATTGTAGAACCTTGGCCAGTTTAAACTTTATTCGGGAGGGCTTGCATGGAAGAAGCAAGGTGGAGGAAAGGCCATTGAGGTTGATAAAGCTGATATCACTTCTGTGACATGGATGAAAATCCCCAGATCTTATCAGCTTAGTCTAGGAACCAAAGAGGGCCTCTTTTACAGGTTCTTCGGCTTCCGTGAACAGGTAACATTTCCTACATCATTTTTCCCCTAAGGAAATTAGGTATTCCTACTTCCTAGTGTCTATATCTGACATGAAGGGATGCTGAAAAATAAGAGAAGAGTGCAGCTGCGTCTGGAATTTACTTTGTACAATCATAGTAACACCTGTTTTTTGTGTTTAGATGTTTTTGTCTTTCTTGTATAATTGAAACTCTAGTCATATTTCTTTGTAACTTGAGAAATATTTTGTTTCAATTTTCTTTATAGGATGTTAGTAACCTTACTAACTTCATACAAAAGAACATGGGAATCTCACCAGAGGAGAAGCAGTTTTCTGTTAGCGGCCATAATTGGGGTGGAATTGAAATCAATGGTTAGTTGAGTTCTCTATGGTATTTTGGTACTCCACTGCCTTTTGGTAACCTTTGTTTGGTTTTGATTAGTTTTCTTATTCTTTCCATTTCAGGCAATATGCTTAGCTTTAACGTTGGTACAAAGGAAGCATTTGAGGTCTCTCTAGCAGATGTATCACAGACTCAGATGCAAGGAAAAACAGATGTTGTTCTAGAGTTACATGTTGATGATACTACTGGGGCTAATGAGGTCTGTGGTTTGCCTGAATATGTTTCCCTGCATCCAAGTTTACGTATAATTTTGTTAAATGTTATTGATTTGGTGTGCTTTTAGTCACTGCTGTTTACTTGGTGTAAACTTATGTTTATAAATCTCAACAAAGGTGCATATATTTAGAATTTCCCAAGCTATCTGTTTACTCTTTTACACTTCATAGTTTCTCTTATTAGTTCCTCACCTGTGTAACTAAAGATTGTCCTTCCGTAGATGCTCTTTCAATCTCATTTGGAGGTATTATAAGTCTAACTTGCTCCCATGGTTTGGCCATATAGCCATTAAATAAACTTTTCAATTCATTGATAGTTTGATTGCATTGAATAGCAAATGCATCCTTGAAGATAGTGTAGAGGATTTTTCCAATAAGAATAGTTGCAATTTTTCTGCTCTACATTCAATGGCTGTACAGTGTCTACTGCTACTATTTTTCATAAGATTATTAGTAACACAGCTGAGCGTAACTCCCTTTTCCTTCCTTTGAACTGTAGAAAGATTCGCTCATGGATTTAAGTTTTCATGTACCAACTTCAAATACTCAATTTGTTGGAGATGAGCATCGTCCTCCAGCTCAGGTGAGTTCACTCGATAAGCACAGCATAACACAAAATGCATGCATATATGGTGCAAATAGTGAAATATTCTCTTTTTTAGATTTTATGGCAGACGATCTTGAGTAGGGCTGATGTTGGCTCATCAGAGGAGGCTGTTGTTACATTTGATGGTATCGCAATTCTTACACCAAGGTGGGAAAATCTTATAACTGTAGACCATCTGCCTTTTTAAAAATAAGGATATATTCGATGTTCATTTATTCTGTTTTCTGAAATAGCTAATTGCTCCTTTTCCATTCAGAGGTCGATACAGTGTTGAGCTTCATCTGTCATTCTTGCGACTCCAAGGACAAGCCAATGATTTCAAAATTCAATATAGCAGTATTCTTCGCCTCTTTGTTTTGCCAAAGGTTATATTCATTTCTTATTTTTATTATGCGTTGTGTTTTTTTATTGTGCATACTGTCAACAAGAAACTGATATGATTTCATGCTTATGCTTTTTCACCTATGCAGTCAAACAATCCTCATACCTTTGTGGTTATTACACTTGATCCACCAATTCGCAAAGGACAAACGTTATATCCTCACATTGTTATTCAGGTGTTGAATTACAATTCATTTCACATTAACTTGGTTACAACTATAGTTACCGGATTCGCTATAAAACCCCGCGAATCGCGAATTGGATTCGCCGAACCCGAACCGGTTTAAGGCACGGGTTCGTGTTCGCAGGGGAAATTGGAAAAAATAGTGGTGAACTACGAACCCGAATTCCGTGCCGCGACTCGGACGAACCGCGTTTCTAGTAACTATAGTTACAACTTTGCTTCTATAGACATTTAATAATCATTTTCATTGCTTTGTGAACAGTTTGAGACAGAAGCAGTAGTTGAAAGGGACCTGGCATTAAGTGAGGAGGTTTTGGCTGAAAAGTACAAGGATAGGCTGGAGGGCTCTTACAAGGTGATATATTTATTCACTTTCAAGAAATAAATTTTGCTTGCATTCATCTAACATTCTTCATCTCAAACTGATCCAAGCTCCTGTTGATTTTACTTTCCTTTGTTGGTGGCACATGTTTTAGACCTTATTTTTTGAACTGGTAGGGTCTAGCTTCTACATTTGATCATTTCTGAACCGAAAATCTAATTTGGGAATGTTTGTGTTTTTTTCTCAATAATTGCTTAGCAGTAGTGCTGATTCAGTCTTCTATTTGGTTAATTATTGTATTCTAGTAGTCACCTGCATCTTCATTTTTATTATCAAATGTTTTGAACTGCATGTACTACGATGATTACCTAACTTCTAGTTCATCAGATTATATTCCATGCTTATAGTTGCAGAATTGCATTCATTTTTTGTTGAACTGCTTGTAGAGTTGTAGTCAAGCACTGTAATTGAACTAAGCACTGTGCAGTTCCTTATGTTAATTTCATCTGTCCATGCATTATAGGGCCCTGGTCATCCCTTCTTTTGTTTACTTAATTTCTTTATCTACAGTTATTCTGGGATCTTGATTTATGTGTCCAGAACTCCAGATAGACTAACTAAAGAAGTGTTTGATTTGTATATAGGGTCTAATACATGAGGTATTCTCCAAGATCCTTCGTGGCCTATCTGGTGCTAAGGTGACAAGGCCAAGCACGTTCCGCAGTTGTCAAGACGGATATGCAGTGAAATCATCACTTAAAGCTGAAGATGGGTTGCTTTATCCACTTGAAAAGGGCTTTTTCTTTCTGCCAAAGCCGCCAACACTCATTCTGCATGAGGAAGTCTGTCTTCTGCATTGCTGGAACGATTGATAGCTCTTCATCCATTTGTCCTATGCTAAGTTGTTATTTGCTGCAGATTGAGTATGTTGAATTTGAGCGTCATGGTGCTGGGGGTGCTAGTATGTCATCTCAATACTTCGATCTCCTAGTCAAGCTGAAAAGTGATCAAGAACATCTCTTCAGAAATATCCAAAGAACTGAATACCATAACCTCTTCAGCTTCATCAGGTACATGCCTTTTTATTGATTTAATCATCAGCATACCCATTTTATTTTTATGGAACTGATAAGTGCTTCTTGTTTCTTTTTTCTTTATTCTAGTGGCAAGCATTTGAAAATCCTGAATCTTGGAGATGGCCAAGGTCCTAGTGGTGTTACAGCTGTTCTTCAGAGCACTGATGATGATGCTGTTGATCCACATCTGGAGCGAATTAAAAATCAGGCTGGCGGCGAGGAAAGTGATGAAGAGGTATTGCCTGCATTCAATTTATGCTCTGATTTGTCAATCTTGTCCTGGATTGGAATACCTTCATTCATGTGCATGTACATTTTACTGTAATTCTCTTGAATGTTAGGATGAAGATTTTGTGGCAGACATGGACGATAGTGGATCTCCTACTGATGATTCTGAAGAGGAGGGTTCTGATGCTAGCTTAAGTGGAGAAAAGGAGGTAACTAAATTTGTCCTTGCAGTATGCATAAAAAAACTCAGCCTGAACCTAATATCTATAGTAACCCACTGTCGTAATCAACTTCATGTTTCAGAAATCGTCCAAAAAGGAAGCTAGTAGCTCAAAGCCACCTGCGAAGAGGAAGCCAAAGAATAGGGATGTGGAAGGTTCAGAGAAAAGAAAGCCAAAGAAGAAGAAAGATCCCAATGCCCCTAAAAGAGCAATTGCACCGTTCATGTACTTCTCAAAGGCTGAGCGAATTGTAAGTTACTTGCAGCCCTTTAGAACATATACTAACACATATCTCTTCTCAACCATTTCAATTGTGATTACTATTCATTTGATAACCTTATTAGGGATACTGTATAGAACTGCTTTGAAATGCAATTAGTTGCCCATTTATCAAGTCCTTGGGGAGTCTTGCATGATTTTATGATGCTTTGCGAATTTTAGAACCGATGTGATGCTACTAGAATAAGATTTCCTATCTTTCGTTATAACTCTATGATTGCTTTGACCCCTCAAGGCTAATATAAATTTGTTGGGTTGTGGAATCTATGTGTTATTCTTTCTTGAGACATTTGACCTAGAATCAGCAAATTAAGAAATCAATGGAGTTATGCATTCTTAAACTTTAATGGGCATTTTTTCCAACGCAGAATTTGAAGAACAGCAATCCCCAACTGGCTACCACAGAGATCGCAAAGAAGCTTAGGGAGAGGTGGCAAAAGATGACAGGTTATATTCTAGATCCCTCTCCGTGTTACATGCCCCAAGTTACGTGTTACATGCCCCAAGTTACATTGACATGCGCTGGCCATCAAGTTTAGAGAAACAAAACAAATGTGGGAGAAGTGGGGAACATCCATTCTTATCATCCCCGCTTGTCAAATTTGCAGCTGAGGAGAAACAGCCTTACATCGAGCATTCTAAAGTTGATAAAAAACGCTACGCAGAGGAGACTGCCGCCTACCGCGGCGCGGCCCCCATGGACGTGGACTCGGGCGATGGGTCGGACTGAAGGCTGTGCACGTCTGGCAATTGAGGAGATCACAGCGTAAATAGGGTGGGGAAATTATCGTGGCTTGCTTTTGAGTTTTGACCTTGAATCCGATCGATCTTAGCAGTAGTAAGGTGTTCCCGCCGTTTGTGCTGGCCGGGTCACCTAAGTACGTAGGAATCGTTGCTCTAGCTTCTATGTTGACCGGAATACCATATAGCTTTCTCGGAGCGGTAATGTTAGCTTTGCTATGTATGATCAATGTTTTGTGGTATGTCGCTTGTTTATTCGCTCCCAGTGAACGCCCGGATTTCTCGAATCTCGTGGGAATCGAACTGTCTCCTACGCCTCTGCTCCACATTCTTCTCGGTGATGAGGCCGTCCAAGCACGCGTCATGTTTGTTTTAAAGTGCTGTAGGTTCTTTTGATTTGAGTAGCACACAGCCAAAGAATCCCTTTCATTTTTGTGCGGGAGTTCTACGCTTTGTTTTAGAACAAAAGCGTACAAGAGTAGGTTCCGTTCGCTTTATGGATGTGTGCGCGTGTTGTGAGTTATTACTCCCTTTTGTCATAAATGTATGTTATTTTAGGATGCGTTGTTAAATTTTTAAAAAATTTGATTATCGATATTTTTTTTAAAAATATTTAGATTCAATACATGAAAATAATATGTATAGATTTATCTCGAAAAATATTTTATAATAATATAATTCCATTAGATGTTATAAATATATTATAGGAAAAGATCTATTTTTCAACCTTGAACTTTTCAAAAAGTCTGAAAAACAACATTGAAATAAAAAACTAGACAGCACGGGATCTCGAAGTTTGCAAATCGGACAAAAATCCCTCCTCCCCCTGCGCCGATTCCACTCTGGTTTGGGGCTGACATGGAGTTCCACCTGGACTAGGTGCTAATGAGGCCAAGTTTACAACACGCGGTCGACCTTATTTTTTTTTCTTCTGTTTTGTGCAAGGCCATCGTGGAAGGGGAAATCCCTTCATCCTGAGAAACCCTAGATACAAAAATTGCAGCGGCGTGGTGGATGGTAACCTCCGGGAGCTCAAGCACGTCGCGTCGGTCGGTTGCTTCTTCAGTGGTCGGTGGCGGCGATGGGAAGTTTTCCTCACTGATACAGTACAATTTAATTATGAGTCGATCATCTGTTGCAATTGCGGGCAGAAGACAGCTAGATGGGTCTCTTGGAGTGACGCGAACCATGGGAGGAGGTACTTGACTTGCGCAAAGGCTCGAGTGAGTGGAATTCGTCTTGTTCCGTGGTCGACGAAGTGTGTTCTTGTGCATGTTGTTTACTTTCTTCTCAATTTGGGGCACGTGCTTGTGTTTGTGTAGGTTGGGGGTTGTAATTTTTGGAGATGGTATGATTCGAAAGCAAGTGATTTTTTAACCAGAATTTATTAGATTTGCGCGACTATGTAAGGATTTTGAGGAAAGAGAATAAGGAACTGAAGGCCTTGGCTAGCGATGAACAGGCAAAGTTCGATATGTTTGTGGGTGCCAAAGAAGAGGCGTGTGCTGAATTGAGGAGAATTATGGTTGCAAAATCATAGGAGTGTGCTGATGAGGAGAATTATGGTCGAAAATGAGGCTGCAGTTGTTCATCTTAGTGATAGGGTCAAAATAGTAGAAAATGATAGAATATTGATAATCTCAGTGCTTGCATGTAGTGTCCTTGTTGTAGTTGGCTTGATGTTCTGGTAGTAACGTTCATTGGAATGGTAGAAAAGGATAGTGATGTTCTGCTAGTAATGTTGTAAGTTTGTTGATGTAAGTTGAGAAACTGAATGTTCACTGGAATGGAAATGTCTTTTTGAATTGTTTGCTAGCATCATCTTACAAAAGTTCACTGGAATGAGAATGTATTTTTGAATTGCTTGTCAGCATCATCTTACAAAAGTTGAACAAGTAACATACTGAAATGGAACATAGCACAACTAAGTGCAATAATTGCACTACAGAAGCTAGAAGTAACAGACAAGTTCACATACTGCATAAGTTTAGCCGGTTACAGACAAGTTGAAACATGCATAAGTTCAAGAAATCCTAAGCTTAACAAGTTCACATACTGCATAAGTTTGACCGGTTACAGACAAGTTGAGAACACACATATATGTTTAAGAAATCCTAAGCTTAACAAGTTCACATACACAATACATTCTTAACATAAGCGTAGTTCTACCACACACACACACACACACACATTGTCAGTACACACTTTCACTGCTTGTTGTCGATCACATCACTGGTGGACATTAGAAGCTTCGACAGAGTTGTAGACCTCTTTTTTGGAGGTTTCTTCTTTGGTGGCTCTTGAGCATTGACATGAGCTGAATCATGACCAGAAAAGAGTTGAACTGTGGCACATGAACTGGCCTAAGAAGTAGGGACAATAGCCTCTAACCTTATAGATGCAGAACCATCTTTTGATGTTGTCACACTGGCCTTAGCAAATGACTTGATCATTTCATTTGGCACATTAGTCTTGAACAAAACAAGAACAAAGCCAAGTCTTAGAACTGAATAGGGTCAAATATATGTAGAAAACTTGAAGATGCCTACATGCTAGATGGTAGTGTTGGGCAGAAAACTACAATTACATGCTAGATTGTAGTGTTGGGCACAAAACAAGAACAAAACTAAGTGTTGGGCAGAAAACTTTAAGATGCTTACATGCTAGATTGTAGTTGCAAAATTTTGTGAGTGCATAACCTTAGTGCACTTCTTCTTGCCCTTTGAGTTGTCAAGTAGGCTTGCCCTTCTCTTCCCAACACTTGTAGAGATCTGCTGTGATCCTTGCATCATTACCTGAGGACAACATGCAATGTTAGTGTAACATCCCAAATCTGGGTATGTGTTTCAAATGTAAGAAAATGAGTAGAAATTAAAAATTTTCTTGCATCTTGAAGTTTTTGAACTTTTCTGTAATTCTTGTAAAGGAATTGTGGAAATCAAAAACCAAAACCTCCAATTGACTAGAGTCAATCTCCTCTTTCAATCCTTGTTTAGAATCTGGTGTTCAACCTCTGGAAATATTTTTCCTTGGTTCTAGGGATGCTGTGTGACCCTCTGAAAAATTTCATAATTTTTAGAAATTATTTGATAATTTTTGGAGGCCAGTCAAACTAGTTTGACTCTTGGTCAAACCCTAGAACAAGCCTTCTGAATTTTTTGGAGAAAAATGCTCTGCATAAAAATCTCTAGAAATTTTATGCAAGGTTTATCCTAGAGTGAGGAACCTCCAGCCAAAATTTCAGAATTTTTTGGAGTTAGTTTGCTATCTCTAAAAATCCCTCAAAATTTCAGCTTCAATTTCAAAACCCTAGTCAACCATGCGGTTTGGGTCTGAGTCAGACTCGGGCTCGTGGTTGAACCCAACCTCTTAGCTGCACCAAGCCAGTTCCATAGCGGTGCGTGCATTTCAACCGCTGGATCTCGTTTCAACGATCTGGATCTAGTGGGCCGTTAGGACCACCCAATCACGCTCGCAATCGTGGCCTTTCCTTTCAGATCTAACCATCAATTGGTTTAGGTCCGTGCCTTTTGGTTGGGCTCAACCCTTTTTGTCCCGTTGAACCCGAGCCACCTTTGCTTTGTTCCTCTGACTTGTGGGGCCCGCGCCACCCTGTTGGTCTTCCCCTTCCTCCGGTCGTGGCTCGTGCGCGTGCGCCATGGCAGGGAGTGGGAGAGCAGTGCCTTGTCCCTTCCTCTCGTCCATCAACGTCTCTTGCCTTAATTGCTGGTCAAAGTCGCCCCTAAAGTCCTCCTTTCACCTGCTCCCATCGCTTCGGTTGTCCATGGCAGCGCTGTAAGCCCAAGTTCACCGTGGAGTTTGCCGTTGCTCTACTCCTTTGCCCTCCAGCTATAAAAGGCCCCCGAGCTCCTCCTTAGCTTCCTTTAAGCACTCCTTGCAAACCCTAGCTCCCTCTTTGTGTATTTGTGCTCAAATCACCGAGAGCCCTAAATCCGCCATTGTCGGCCGCTCAAGCTCTTTGTCGCCAACGGTGCTCCAGCGGTCCCCTTGCTCTTCTTTTCGCATCGCCTAGTCCCTCTCATCACTGTGAGCAAATCCTCTAACTCAATTTAAGTTTGCTTTTACAGGAAAAGCTTGAATCGAGTTTTGCCCTATTTCGACCGAGTTCATCCCTTTTCTTCCTCAACTCCGGTAAGAGCTTCATTTTTCAATTACTTGCTCGTGGACCTTCTATGAGCTATATTGAAGCTATCTTGATGACCCGGTTGTGCTCATTTTGCTCAGGCCGTCATCTCCTCTTCATCTTCCTCAGCACCGGTTCTGCTCAACATCGCCGGAGCTCCTCCGTCCACCTCTGTTCCTCTACAGTGTTGAGGTAGCCTCTTGGTAGCCCCTAGTAGCTGTGGCACCCGCTATCTTGAACTGTTGCGGAGCTTTTCGTGCTTTTCACCTTTGGCCGTGCTTGCGCCACCGCTCCCCTCCGGCTCGTCGGCGTTCTAGGCCGCCGCCGCCGCAGTGAGTGGTACCAGTGGGTGCGCAAGGCTATTGTGCACCTAGTGGTGCTCTTGGTTTGCACCGGCGAGGTCCGCATCACCGGCAGTGAGCCCTGCGGTGCCCTCGGGTTTTTGTCGGATGGAGTCAGAGCTGTGCGTTGTCGAATTAGGACAAAGATCCTGTTCATTAATGCTAATCATCGGTTAATCACTGTTAATCAATGCTTAGTATTAAATGGCTGTCCTAAACCGGCCTTAACTGCCTCTGACAGTGGGGCCCAGCGTCTTTAAACCCCCTCGGGCGCGTGCGCAACACTTTGTTGATCCTGGACCGTCGATTTTGAGATCAACGGCCCAGATTCGTTGGAACGTTCGGACCACCGAACCTCAGCCGTTCATTTCTTGATCTACGACTTAGATCGTGTGGGACGTTCGGACCACTGAACCTTCATCGTCCGATCTAGATCCAACGATCTAGATCGCTGTGAACGTTCGGACCACCGAACCTTAGCCTTTCATTTCTTGATCTACGGTTGAGATCTGTGGAACTTTCGGACCCCTGGACCTCCCGTAGCTTTGGCTGTCCATTTTTAGATCTGTGGTCCAGATTCGTTGGAACGTTCGGACCATCCAAACGTTACCTTCGCTCTGAGCCGTTCATTTCTTGATCAACGCTCTAGATCGTGTGGGACGTTCGGACCGTCCGAAGTCTCCCTCGTTGTGGACCATTGGATCTCATCCAACAGTTGGCTCTGTTGGGTTGTGCGCGCGGCTGTGCTTCGGTGCACGTGGGCCGTTGGATTCAATCTCAGTGACCCATGTTTTTCCGCTTCAAGTTAGTTTATATAAAAACCCAGTAAGCTTTATTTGTAAACTGAAAATTGTGTTAAACTTCAAAATTGCATAACTATTTCATTTTAACTCCTTTTCGGTTGATTCAAATTTTTTTAGTTCTGGTTTTAACTAAGCTTTAATCTAAAAATGGTTGGAGGCTTAGTTTGGTTCCAGAAAAATTTGTTAGTAGATTTAATTTCTGATTAGGCTTTAATGGTTACATTAAAAGTTCATTTAACTTGAAAAATGCATAAGTAATTCTCTGTAGCTCCTTTTTGAGTGAAATCAACTTTGTTGGTTTCCTCTGTTAGTAAGATTATTTGTAAAATAGGTTTTAGGCATGCTACTGTTTCTAAAAGTTTTAAGGTTGCATTTGTTTTATGCTCTTTTTCATGTCTTTGAAAAATCATAGAAAATGCATCCTAGCTCCAAATGAGGTGAATCAAATTGTGTTGTTCATCTCATGAGGTGCTCTATTTACCCTAAAAATTTCAGGTGCAACACCTCTCTGAAAATTTGTGCCAAAAATTTAATTTCGGATGAACAGTACCCGAGATGAATTTATCAGCCTTTTTCCAGCAGACCAGATTTGTTTTGGCCATAACTTTAGCATTGAGCATCCAAATCAATTGGTCCTTGTTGCTATATTCCTTAAAAATCATGCTCTACCTGCTGTAAAAATTTCGTGGCTTTTGGTTAAAGTTGGTTTTTGAGCCTTTTCGTTGTTCTTCGTTCTTATCGGTTCTTTTCGTTCTTTTGTTAGGTGCCGACGAGTTCGTTGATTACGAGAGTGATCCTCTGCAGCACATTAAGTATCTCCAGCAAGGCAAGCAGTTTGATCATACCAATCCCATTACTTTTAAAGTCTAATACTTTGTTTACAAATTGTATGTATGCATGCTTTTGTGTCAAAGTTAATTTTTTCGATTAGAGGTAGCTAATCCTATTACATGGTTGCCCTTAAATTGTTATCCCCTGCCACTAACCATAAGTTATTAATCTCGCCGGTGAATTAGAGCCTGGTGATTGAATTATGCTCTTTTATTGTCTTTACGATGTCATGCTTAGAAATGCTTAGCTACCGGTAGAATTGGGTGGTTGTCGACTTAGTCGATGACCTTGATCACACAAAACTTATTATCATTATGTCCAACATGTTGTGCTTTGTTAATTTGTAAAGTCAAAACTAAAAACAAATTGTTATAGACTTGGGCACAATGGATGATGGTGTGATCTGTTGGGTGTGACTGGAATGGTGCCTAAGTCCACAAGGACCGAGTTACTTGTGTCACTAAGCCAAGCGATTATTGCGTGCTAACCACACGAGGGGGATATGGGACCTCTCTTGACTAAGTACTTTGGGGGTGTTAATTAATGAGTCGTTGGTGGTTGTTGTAAAGAAAATGTTTGTTGTTGGGAAAGGAGGGGAGCACCCGTAGTTGTTTAGGCTGGGCCGGTGCATCCTACTCTTCGTATGGGTCCTTAGTGGGAGCCCGTAGCGGCGGTTCACTAGGTGATAACCCCCATACGTGCAACTCTTAATTAGCACAATCCATTGGAAATGTCTCGTAGGACTTAGCCGTGCCGGCATACCAAAGGTAGTGTGCTTAATCTTGTGGCAAAAAGGCGATCTGACTTGTGGGTACATTGGTACACCCCTGCAGGTTTCAAACTATTCGAATAGCCTTGTCCTATGTTATGGACATGCTTGGTAAGGTCGTGCAAGAACAAGACTATAACCTTTTAATTAAAACTTGTTGTGGGTGGTACGAATGGGTAATTCGTGCTATTGTTGTGGTGGCTATTGTGTTAGTCACCTCCAGGTTGTCTTGTTGTTATTATTATGTATCTCGCTGTTATTTGAACATTTAAAAACAGATTGTCAAATTGCTTTAAATCTATTACATTATTGCAAATGAAAACTTGCTTTATGTTGAAAATGAACCTAGAGCCTTCTCCATTGATTAAGCTTGCATGTAGCTATGGATAGGGATGAAAACGGATTGGATAGTTTCCGATCGATCCGATTTAAACGGATTCGGATTGTCTTGGATCGGATTTTTCTCGGATAATTTTGGATCGGAAACTAATTCGGATTTTTTGTCTAAACTAAACGAATACTTAGAAGCATGCTATCCAATGGATACGGATATTTAATACGGATTATCCGGACAAGACTCAGTCCGGATATCCGGATTTCAGCCCAAAAGGAGAGGATTTTGGCCCAAAAGAGAAAATGAGATTTTAATTGATTTCTGAATTTAAAAAATGCAACAAATCAAATAGCCTTTTAGAAAATAGCAAATAGTGTTCAAAAATTCTAGAAAAATAAAAAATAATATTTGAATTATTTTGAACTTAATAAAATTAATTCCAAGTTAAAGTTTTTTTTATTTTTGCACATAAATTATTTTTAATTTCTAAAAATAGGAAAAACCTTTTAAAATCTAGAAAATTTAAGAAATTAATTATTTTTTCCTTTTTCACTTTGAATCCAATAAAATCCCAGAAATCTCAATAAACTTTTTTGACATTAAAAACTAGAAAATTAAATAATAGACTTTATTTTATTATTATTTTCTTTTTAACCAAGAAAACTCTTTTAATTTTTTTTAAAATCCAATAAAATAATAACTTTATTAATTTTATTTTTGGTAACATACTTTGGGATGTTACAACCATTTGTGTATAGATTAACCATCCAGCCTAATCAATGTTAGTGTGAACTATGTTTTATATATGCGATGAACTAAGTGTGAATGTGTGATGACTTGTGACTTTGTGAGTTATGACTTATGAGCTAAATATGGTAAACTAGGTGTTATATTTATGATGAACTAGTTAATGCAGCTTGCTAGTGCCCATGTTACGTGTGGTTACTGAAAATATGAACAATTCATGAATATTTGCATCAAATAAACTAGTTATATGTTTTCATTAATTTCTGGCATACAATTTAAGGGGTTTTCATGTTCCGAAAAATATCCGCGACCGTATTCGTTTCAATTCGTATTCGATATTATTCGCATCCGTATTCGTATCCGGATCCGAAAAAATATGAAAACAAATATGGCAGAGCCATTATCCGTCCGTATCCGATCCGTTTTCACCCCTAGCTATGGATAGGCTGTTACACTACACGTAAGTCTTGCGAGTACATTTTTGTACTCATCTGCATTGCTTAATTGTTGCAGAGGAGGTTGATCCCCAAGGGATTGACTTTTGTGAGACGGACTTCGCCGACGACTACTAGGCGGCGTCTGGCTTGCTGCCTTGTGGGCTTAAAGGCAAACCGTATGGCTCTTGTTTATCGCCATCTTATGGTATTTTTCTTCCGCTGTTATTTAAGTTCTTTAGCTTTTGTGGCCGGTTGGCCCCCTTGTTGTAATAACTCTATTATGTATGTCTTTTGTTTAATTAAGTTCTTGCTTTGGTTCTGTGCTTGTATGGAATTGTTGCATGATTTTGTAAAAGGGTGTGTGTACTGCACTTCTGGAGGGTACACATTTTTCCGAGGCACGGGATATTTTGTTTGTGATGCTAGGGTCAATTGGAAGACTAAGCATTACAAACTAAATACCCCAGGGTCTCACAGTTAGTTCAAGATATGTCCTGGTACAACTCTTGCAAGCGTAGTCATTACTAAAGTAAGAGTAGCACATTACCATGGCAGATGGTGCTGCAGGAGGGATATATTCTGGTACAACTCTTGCACTTGTATTAGATGCACCTAATGTTTCTTTCCTCTGTGAGCAAGAAGATATGTTGTGGCTTGTCCCTTTGCAAAACCTACACATAATGATAGTTCCCACTTTTGAGACTCTTGTGGCCTTAGGCTTCTCATGAGGCTCTCTTTTCCTTTTCTTCTTTGGCTTGCCTGGCATCCTAACATATCTTGGTGCTTGTGGTCGTGGCCTCTCAGATGTGAGCCAACTATGCATACCCTCCACAGGCTCTACGCAGTGCTCATAGGTCTTCTTGAACTCATCAACCGAGTAGCAGAAGACTATGTAATCATCTAGCCTGTTGGTGGTGAAGTATATGCATGATATGGCATGACAACATGGCAATCCTGGCAATTGCCAATATCTGCAAGAGTATGTTTTGTTTTGAAGGTTTACTGTAAATCTGTGATCACGATGCTTGACTTCAAATGAATCTTTTCCATTGAATATTGCATGGTAATACCCTCAATCATTTATATATGCATTGAGTTTCTTCAAAATGTTGGGGCATATGATGCCCTGCCACGTGTCTGCCTTTGTTCTATTCAATTGGATTCTAACCATGACCTTACACCTAATGCCTCTAGCGTACTAATTATTGGTAGAAACCTTGCCTCAATGGTCCATTTGTTGAAAGATTTACACATATTGTTATCTACAGAATGACAGTTAGAACCTAACCTGAACCAAGCCTTGCTCAAATGGTGTGGGTTAGTGTTCATCAACGCCTGAGCCCCTTCACGCGTACTTTGGGCCAATTTGGCTCGGGCCTAGTTGAAGAGGCTTATGCAAGGTGCCTTAGCACATCTCCAGAACTTTTTCTACCTCTCCCTATCCTTGAACTTCTTCCTCCAGTTGGCATATATATATGTCTAGCACAATTCCTATGCTCGGCACTGGAGGCCCAGGTTTCAACAGCATTCAGAAGTCCCTGCATTTTGCTCCTAGTTAGTTAGCACAACATTATATAGCACATAAGTATTGAACATGCAATTAGTTTGACAATTTCACTCACCCTTTGCTGATAAGAGATGATCACCCATCCATAACCTTTAGATCTTTGAAAGACAAATAACAAAACCAGTCCCAACTATCATTTGTCTCCTTTTCCACAATTGCCCAGGCTATGGGGTACATTTGGTTGTTTGCATCCCTTTCTAGAGCACAAAGGAGTTCACCATTGGTAGCTCCTTTGAAGAAGTAACCATCTAGCCCAATGACCTTCCTACACCCAGCTATAAAGTCCTTTTTGCATGCTTCAAGAAAGATGTACATTCTTAGGAAGGTGGTGACCTCAACATCATTACCAAGCTTCACCACTACTGTACTGCTTGGGTTGCTCCTCAACAGTTCTAGCTGGTAGTCAAACACTGGAGTATTCATCTTTGGTTGCATCCAGGATCCATTGCATCACTAAGTACTTGGCTCTCTTGCATTTTGGGATGCTAACATCTGCAAACATTTCCTCCTGTACTGTGGCTTTCAAGCTCTGCACACTCTATGTAGGGTTTGCTCTTATCAAATTCTCATATTTGTCAGTAATTCTTCCTGCAGTTACAAGCTTGTTGTCTCTTCTTAGAGGACATGTGTGCACATCATTATAGTTGGTGATTTGCTAGCTAGTACTTCTGGTGTTAGTTGCCAATAGGCAAAACCATAGACATTGTTGTAAGATTGAGGAGGCCGACTAGAGGGGGGGGGTGAATAGGCGGTTTTAAAAATTCTTTTGACTAAAACCGAGTTTTATACGGAGTTATAAATCAATTTGGTTTTGATCATAAAACTCCTAATACCACTAGTCTAGACTAAGTGCGCCCACAGGGTAAGACTAAGACAAAGATAGCAAACCTAAGGAGACAAGCAAGCAATTTAATTCTAAGAAAGTAAATTGCAAGAAATTAAAGCTCAAGAAAGCAAACCGCATGAACACTTGAACTACTTCCCTTGGTGATCGGAACTTGCTGGTTTCCCCTAGTCCACATTGAGGTAAGCCCAAACAAATTGGACCAGCTCCACAAAATAAGTCTACACCTCAAATCCACTCGAGGTTGCTCTTCCCCCACTTCGGAGGTGGCAAGCACCAAGCCACTCACAAACGCACGGGTCTTCTCACAACCTTCTTTGAGAAGATCATCGGCGCAACTTCTCTAAGTCGTCTAGGTGTCGGCAAACACCAAGAGTAACAAGTCAGAGACGCTCACTTGAACGAATCAAGTGTCTAAGCTCAATGGATAGAAAATCCAACACCTAATGCAACACATGCACTAGGATTTTGCTCTCTAGACTCACCAAGTACAACACATGCACCAAAGAGAGGAGAGAGATTGCTCTTTGCTCTAGGAGAATGAAAATAGTATCAGCATGCCTCCCACAACCGGCCACAAAGGGTATTTATACACCCACACATAAAAACTAGTCGTTAGAGGAGAATCTGTGCAAAAAGCAGCAAGGCCGGTCAAACCGCAAGCATAAGGTCGATTAGACCAGACTACAGTATAACGGTAAACTATGCGGTAATCATTGCTACAGAAACTATCCGTTATGCCAGGTCCGATCAGTCCTCCAACACAAGGTCTAGTCAAACCGGGTTTAAAGATTTCAAAACTAGAAGAAACATGCTACTGGAAAAGCTGACCGTGCCAGTCAGTCTGGGGTTTCGGTCTAACCGGTGAAAACACTACGGTTAGACCGGCATAAAAGCTTAAGCAGCAAGTCACAAAAACAACCTTCTCTGGAAAAAGCTGACCGCATCAATGACCCAGAGGTCCAATCAGTCCGGCCCTCCAACTGCGGTCAGTCCAGATAGCAAAATAGAGAAGAGTAGAAGCCAAAAAGAGTCTCTGGAAAAAGCTGACCGCCCGACTCAGACCGGGGGTCCGATCAGTTCGGACTTATACTTGCGGTCAGTCCAGCCAGTAGAATTGTAAAACATGAGCTCTCTGGAAAAAACATGACCGCTTCAAAGGTCCGAGGTTCCGGTTAGTTTGGTCTACCCACTACGGACAGTCCGATTAAGGAATCAAAAACTGATTTTGCAAAACGCTTCAACTCAATTTTGCAAAACACATTTGCAAATTGATGCATGATGCAAGTAAGGTATGAAAACATGATTCTCAACTATTTGCAAAAACACATTTGCAAACTTTAGTACCATGCCACAAGGAGTTAATGCATGAGCTTTAACTATTTGCAAAACACATTCGCAAACAATAGCATCATGCCTAGAAGAGCTATAGCAAGCGGGATTGAGCTATCAACACATGATGAGACTCAAGCCACTAGACAAGACTCCTCTTAATAGTACGATAACCTGTAGTAGTAATCCAGTTTTCCAACCAAACACCGAGACCGGTAAAAGATTAGGAATACATCCTTAGCCTATGTTAGTCACACCTTTGCCTTGAGCATCCATCTTGGAGTGATCACTTGATGACGAACATCTTCACTTCGAGTCCGGGTTCTTGACTTGATAATCATCAACACATGATGATTTCTTTTACTCCAAGTTCTTAACTTGATAATCATCAACATATGATGATTTCCTTTACTCCAAGTTCTTGTCTTGAATATCATCAACACATGATGATTTTCTTTACTTCGGAATCTTATCTTGCTGCTCATCAACACATGATGACATCCTTCATCCCGGATCTTGATTAGATGATAATCAACTCACGATACCACCCAAGGTCTTCATTATCATGTGACTCAACCTGTTGCACTAACTCATGAAAATATTAATCCACATAATGATTGTCATTAATTACCAAAATACTCCATTAACATATAATGGTGGGTCTAGATTCTTTAATTGTGCCCAGTCACACTTTGCCCTTACTCTATCACCCTCATCCTTAACAAACTTGATTAACTTTCTGTGGGCCAAACCATATTTGATGATTGCTTCCTTGAACAACCGCTTGCCCCCAAATTTCATGCCTAGGGAGAGTGTTGGCACATTCCTCTTGCTGTCAAACCTAGGGTACTTGGACTCCTTCCTCACCAACTCTCCTCCATTGTCTACCTTATCAAAGGAGTCATCATCTTGACTGTTGTCAACATAAAGAGTATCATTCCTTCCTCTTCTACTTGTCCTCCATCTGCACATCTTGACTATATAGGGGGTCATTCGAACAACATATCACCAAGATTGGCTATTTCACCAGCTTCATCTTCTTCTTGAACTCTTTGAATTTCTTCATGATATCTAATGCTTCCTCATCTTCCTCTGATGTACCATAGTCACTAGGAATGTAGTGATTGTCAGAGCTCTCATCGTCTTGTTGGCTCAGCATTGCTTCAGGCAGTGCTACTTTATCATTCCCACAACCTCGACAATCTTGCTTGATCTTGCTCTGACTCCTGGTAGGGCTGTAAAACCTCTCCACTGCTTCTAATTCCTTCCTTTTCTGCTCTGGTGTTCCATTCAAAATGCTCACTTCCTTGAAGCCAGCAATGGTGTAGTCATCATCATCCTCTGCTCCTGGAGACATTGCCTCAATCTCATCCTCGTAGTCACCATCTTCCTTCTCAGCTTCACCATCTTCCTTCTCAGCTTCATCTTCATACTCCTCTTTAGCTATTGATGCTTCCACATATATTTCGGCAACACCGCCTTCCACAATACAATTAGACCTTGTCTGGCATGCCTTGTCGTCCACCAAAACCCTCAACCCATCCCCCAAATCTTTCCCTAGAAACAACCAATGTAGTAACATCCCTTCAACAACATCGCAGTGGTCAATGGGGTGTCCATTGATCTCAGGTAGTGACATCTTGTCGCGTTCTATGTAAGACATTCCCTGCGACCTGTCGCAGTAATGCAACTTCTTCCCAGCATGTATAAACTCGCTATTTAAAGTGAATTCTAAAGGGAAGAGTGTCCACAACATCCATCCCTACATGAATGCAACGAGGAAATTACCCCCTACACAAAAATTCCCAGAATTACCCCCTACACGAAAATCCCCATATCCCCATAACCCTAACATGCCAAGTCGGGATTTAGCAACACTGATCTTCATGATTTTACAGTAGATCCGCGATGGCCTTACGCTATTGAACCATCAACCCACTCGAATGGCCCATCTCCTCCGTCTATGCAACGCCAGTCACCGTATCCTTGCCTGTTCCACCACCAGAGCACAGTGCGGAGGAGAGCAAGAGCGAGGGACTTGGGAACAAAGTACAGAAAAAAGGAACAAGTTGGGCCACCCGCGTGTTATAAACTTGGCCTCGTCAGCACCAGGTCCAGGTAGACCTCCACGTTGGCCCCAAACCAGGGTAGAATCGATGCATGGGGATTTTTGTCCGGTTTGTAAACTTCAAGGTCCTCTGCTGTCTGGTTTTCGACTTCAAAGTTATTTTTTAGACTTTTTGAAAAGTTCAAGGTTGGAAAATAGACGTTTTCCTATATTATAATAGAAATTAGTGGTTAAAGATGCGTTTTGTGGACAATGTCAACGTCCAAAAAAATGCTGGATGAATGCTGTGGTTGCCTGGACCGATCTCATCGACATGGTCGATCACAGCCACCTCCTACAACCCCGACAACCAGGTTCGCTTGATCGCTGCATCCAGAGCTAGCTAGCATTGCTCAAAACAAGGCCTCGAAAAAAGAACATTGCTCAAAACATTTCATGCATGTCCATTTTAGCTCTCGTTTCTGACCCGTGCACCTTACGTTGTCGATTGACACGAACAATTAAAGGGCGTGATGATCGGCTAGCACGAGGGGAGCTATGGCAACTGGTTCTACGAGACAGTCATACCAATTTATGCTGAAATTATTGAGGATTTACCATTATGAATAGGTGCATTTAAGGATTTACCTCTCGGTGTCTCTCTGGGTCGTATAGCCACATGTCAGTGAAACATTCAGAAGTAAATCCTTAAATACATCTATCTTATAATGGTAAATCCTGAAATCTCCCATGTATGCTCTCTGCATCAGTCGCAATCGTGTTGAACCTTTGATGTGTGCGAATAATGTTTGTTTAATTTGTGGTGCGTGATCGCTTGCAAGCTGAGCCCAATTGAGGGGAGGAACAAATCAGGGTCTTGAATAGAAATTGTCCTAGGCCGCAGAACATGATTGAGATCATGTACCTCCATTTCCATCTATGTCCGAGATGGAGCTAGACCATGGTAGGACAAAAGACCTCCGTAGCACTGACACTACATTTGGATAACGGGAGATGAACGACGGGAAGGTGATTGGGATAGGAGGTGGGATAAATCTATCCCTCAATTCCAGTATCCCATGATGGAACGGCTAAATTTATCCCACATCGTATCCCAAACCCATTCCCATCCCTCATATCTCGCTATTCTAACGGCTAAATATCTTCTCGTTTGCTCAACGGAATCCCATGATGCAACGGCTAAATCACAGTACCTTTCAATGAGAAGGCATAGGAGCACAATGCATCATAATCTCATCTCAAAGAGATTAAAGGAGGCCAGGATGGCCGCAGGAGGGTACGTCACGCCGACGCCTCGTCGCTGCCGCCGGATCCCCACGCCACCGCTCTCGCGTCCGATTTTTTTTGGCTTTATGCGTGCACCGATGCTTCGTCTCACCACGCCTCCTCGAGGTCCTCTTCCCAAAGACGCCTCTTCCTCGCCCCGCGCCTTGCCCCTGCCCTCCGTCACCTCCCCGCCTCCTCCTCCTCTACTTCCCCCCCCTCCCCGCCTATCCTCTCCAAATTAATCCCAGCTCTCCTTCCGCGCCCAGAGTCAGCGTGTCCTTGCCTCGGGTGCAAGCGGCTTCTCCGTCATTCCCGACGCGGCGCAATCCCTCTTCCTCTTCGGCTTTGCCTTCTTCCGCTCATTCATCTTCTGCTGTGTGCCTGCGTTGCTTGTCGTCTCTCTTGTTTAATCTTTTCCCCACCGTGTCCTTGCTGCTTCGTCTTCTTCGCCAGTTTCGGCTTTCTCGTCTCGCCGTTGCTTTCCTAACTCACTCCGTTCTTCGGCCTCAGTTGTCCACGATTTTGCTTCCACATTTTAATCTTCCTTTCTTTGCTTTCCCTACTCTATGGATTGTTACTTTCTGTTCTCTTCCTTTCCCCCACCCCTCCACACAAAAACAAGCACCCAAACAAAAGTCAACGTCGGCGACGCATGCGATGGACACTTCGTCGGCCGACGCCGGTGGCAACTCGCTGTCGTCGGTCGGTCCTGACAGGTAGAAGCGGTGCGTGTGCTACTTCTACGATCCGGAGGTGGGCAACTACTACTATGGGCAGGGCCCCACCCGATGAAGCTGCACCGCATCCGCATGATGCACTCGCTGCCGGCGCAGAACAACCTCCTCGACCAGATGCAGGTGCTGCGGCCACACCCTGCCGGCGACCGCGACGACTACATCTCCTTCCGCTATGTCACGCCCGAGACGCAGCAGGACCAGATCCGAGCCCTCAAGAGATGATCTTCGCTAATTTGGATTTCATTGCGAGGGCTATTCTTGAAGTAGTTTCATGATTCTGTGAGTAAATCAGATTATGAAGCGCTTAGATCAGCATTCGTATTGGTAAGATATATTGTTTAGTTTAACCCTTGCTCATTTGTTTAGTACATCTCCCTTTACTGCTATTGAAGTTAATAGAGCGGTTTTTTCTTTTCGTTCAGAAACACACCCCAAATCATTTGGACTTTGATTTCCACAGGTACATGATTCGTGCCCTTGAACATGATTTTAAGAGGGTTGTTGGTATCACCGTGTTTTGATAGTCAAGTTCTAACTTAAATATATTAGTGACCTTAGTATTAGTTACTTGCATGCAACCGTACCTATGGCTTTTTGTCATCCTTTTCCTTCTTTTAATATAAATGGTGGTCTACCTAAACCTATCATTGAAGACATGTTTTGGATCATTTGATTCGCAGACTCATGATCTGCAAGAAATTTCATTAAACCGACATTTTTCTTATTGCTCCCACCACGTCGGTCATCATCCTCAATACTAACCATTAGTGTCTCATTGAATAACTTGAACCAAAGACTTGTTTGCTGAATGAATTAGCATGCTTTATGTGATTATGTCTACTAACTTTAGTTTTCATATATCAGTATTAGTCCTCTTTTGGAGCAAGATATGCATCTAATAGTTTTCTCGTGGTTGTGCAAGTTCATTATCTTTTTATTTATCGCCAAATGCAGGGATGACACACATACTTCAGGTTAGCTTTCTTGCCTCTGCTTGTAAGTATGAGATATTATCTTACTACCTTGGATCTGCTCAATTCAAGTATCCTACTTTTCACTTTTGAATTCTAACTCACACCTACGTTAGTTGTTCTATTTAAAAAGTAAAAAGTAAATAATTTTTTATCTGAATGAGAACATTTCTTAATATTGGAGTCAATTGCAGCTCCTCCTTATTGTTGGTGCAAAGCTAGAGCACATTATTACTTGATTAGCTCAAGAGGCAGCGACATCGTTATTAGATGGAACAAAGGAAGTTCCGAAAATAAAGACATCCAACGAACATTTCTGGTTTCGCGAGCCTGAAATTGTCCTTCATTTGACATCCTATTCCCGAACTCCGTCGAGATTGGTTTTTTCTTCCGGGTCTTGGTATTATCCATTGCATGCTCTCACTTAAGCATTTCATGAATAAGATCTTGGAGCTAACAAAGTGATCACTCCACAGGTTGGGATTACAATGCACAGGTTACTAATGAAAGATGGTACTTGGTTGGGAGTTGGGACCAGGGCAGAAGAGATTTGTAGTGTTTCTTCTTTTTTCTCCCATCCAAGATCCGACTGCAGCATTTGCATGTTCTTTTTAGTTCTTTCGGTTTTGTTCTCTCAGCCGCTGACCTTTGTAGCAAAACATTGTACTACAAATTTTCGATTGAAACTTTGTCCAAAATATACCATCATCCTTTTTTGCTTGAATTATATTCCTTTTTTTTTCCAGTTATCTGTATTAACTCAATGTGCAATATTATCTGGGCAAATACAATAGTAGTTGATAGACTGACACTCAACAGATTTCCAAATTTTTATCTATAATCACATAGGGCTTGGATTCAACATATTTCACAAATCTAGAATACATGCCCCATAATGATGAAGTTTATTTCCTTCTTTTTTCTGCATGCGCAAACGAAGTGATTTGATGCACATATGATTGTCCTGCCACCCGGAATTTACCATCGGTTCACCCTCGACAGCGCCAACTATTTGAAGTTACCAATGGGATCTTAGATACATAGCAGCTGCTGATATGATCTTTTAGTGATATTTTTTTGTCAGTTACACATACTATTTGATAAGATCTGTTTTATGAATTGAGGCAATGATAACATGACTGAAGGGTTGGTTCTGAATGTGGTGATCTGTGAGAGTCTGAGGAATCAAGAGGCGTCATTGTGGATAAGGGTAGATTTGTGACCACCGAGGCAGATTTTGAGTAGTATCGCTCATTTTTTGAGCTATTCTGTTTGTTGTGGTTGGAATTTAGGTGCTGCTGAGGTAGGTTATGCGACTTGGCAATGCTAATCCCCTAGCAATATACCGAGAATCTAAGTGCTCAAACTATTTGTCTCCTTCTATGCGTTTGCATTGTCGTGTTTGCCAGTGTAATGGTTTTATGACAATATCTGCTCATGATTTGGTACACTTGGGTGTTTGATATGGAGAAGTATGTGGTTCTTAGTTGTTTTTTTTACTTAAGTAAATCCTCGAATTTGTGCGAGATCAAGATACCATCTTTAGGGAAAGGGATTTTGGGATTCTATAGGTGGACCTTTTCTTACACTTATTTCTGGAATCTCTGTTTTTGCTTTTGTTTACTTCAGACTCTATTGTACGATGAATAAAAGAACACATGCGAGATAACTTTGGTATGTATCGCTATTGTAAGCCCCCAATATCTATGAGCTAACTAATGCAGGATATCTATCGTCAGGTCATTATGATGGTGTTCACATTCTCAATCTGCCTTGTGGATACTATTGCGAAGGATGGTGTTCACATTCTCAATCATTTTATCGATACTATTGCGATATGTTATATGTTCTTTGCCGTAATGTTGTTTCTTACATGTATTCTTTATATCCTAGGTAGTTACATTTATGTGCCTGAACACTGGTCAAATATATTTTCCAACATATTTTCCCTTCTATTATTTTGTGCCTGTATTTTCGGTCATACCGTATGTTTCCTTCTATTGTTTTGTAGCTCCCTTATTTGTTCTACTGTGTTACATTTCCTTGGTTATTAATGGCGTATCGTACGTATGTTCTAAACATCCTAGATGTCTTCGGTTACATATTTTCTCATTTCTTTCTCTCTTTTTAAACTTGCTAATTCTTTTTACGTATGTTCGTTTTCAAACCCCGTATTACTCTGCCTTGATCGTTGCTGGTATTTACTATTTAGGGATTAGGTATTTTCATATGTCGGTCCATTGATCCGTTTTAGATTTGATTGTTTGTTTTTCCTATGCTGTGAGCCTTAATCTGGGTCTGATTTGGTTCCTGCCGGTATTTACGGTCAAGAGTCTATGTATTTTTCATGTCTATTTTTACATTATAGGTGGAAGTTTTCAGCTTTTCACAAGACCACGGGAGCGAGGGGTTGTCCGTCCTTTCACTGGATTGGAAGATGTCTGTCAATCCTGTTTATGACACTTTGTTTTGTGGTGCCTACTTGATAATTTAAGCATACCCTGTTTGGGTACATTGGTTTCTTTCCAACAATGTTATAGTGCTTATCATTGAATTATTTTTTTTACAGAATCCTTAGCCTTTGTTGCTTGAACTTAATTTCTGTGCATCTTGGTTTCAAAACTCTCTACTTTTGTTAATTTTGATCATAACTCCTAATTTCCCCCTCTTTTTTTTGTCCCTTCTGCACCTCTCTAATAGAATCTCATGCATCACGAATTCATTTACCCGATTATAGTAGCACAGATGCTTTGTGCTTGTTCTTGCCATCAATTAGATTTCTTGTGGGAAATACTATAGTTGTGGCTGCGATAACTTTTTTTACAATACTCAAATCGAAATACATTACAAATTTGGAGCTATCTTGATGTGGTGGATGACCTCTATTACATGGCAATGCAAGTTCTATGGCACATTGATACTTATATGATTTAAATTGTACAGCTTGTCCCACCATGCATAAGATTTTAGTACATATACTGATAGAACCATGAAAATCAACAAAGTAATTTATGCTATTGAAGTAGCTACATGCGATAGCTGGAAGTTTTTCACATAATTTATTTTTGGAGATTTCCTCGAGATTCACGAATATGTACTTGCATAGCTTATGACTTCTCTTTCTTCCGTGTAGATTTGAAATAGCTGGAGCTACCCTTCCCTAAGTAATGCTATTGAAGTAGCTACACATGTTCGTGATGTGATTGCAGAACGAGGGTGGACAGTGGGATGATAGTGATCGTAAGTAGGAGTGTATTATTCTGTGTCAACTTCTCTTCTAGGTTAATTACAGTAAATTAAAGTCTGATTAACAGAGTCACATGAATTCTGTTTATGTTGGTTAGAGGAATCATAATATAGCCATGTAACGGCATGTACAAAAGTTGTCCTTTTCTTTTGGTGGTATTAGTATACCCCAATTTTTAGTGACGGCACAACTCCAAGAAAATATGTTTTGTTTCGACATCCTGTTGCCTCTTTATGTACTTTAATATTATCAACTTCCTATATATATGGTATGAGCCTGCACAATATTTGAGTCTACTATGCTTCTTTCGTACAGCTTGTTCTCCATTTCAGTATGCTCATTTTGCTTTTTAGCTCCGATGAAACTACAACTGAAAACTATCCAGTTCTTTTTTTCTTTTTATTGTTGTATATAGATTTGTCTTTGTGTACTCGTATTAAACGCATCTTACACTCTTTTTTTACTTCATACATCATATATCATACTATCTGTATACATCTATCTTTGCATTCTGATGTATCGTACTATCGTACTCTTTTTCCTACATCGCAAAATGCGCTACCGCCTCTAGTAAATACTAGAGACAACCCGCATCCCTGCGCGGGCACGAGGGGACGTGGCAAGACGCGCACGCTCTTGGGCGCCACGCGAGAGGCAAACGGCGCGGCCACCTCGTCACGTGAGTGGGGCCCACACATGGACCGTGTATGCAGCAGCTCGCACGTGAACGCGCGTAAATGCACATGATCGGACGCCGCGCTACGCGTGGCATGCGGATCGGGCGTGCCAAAAAAATTCAGGCGACGTGGCGCGTTCTTTTTGCGAAGACACTATGCCATTTTAGCTGGTAAGATACTAGAGAGGGGAATGACATGGTACTGCGGAAGGTAATGTGGAAAGCACTGTAGCTGGCCGAAAGATATATTGGAGAAATGGTTGTGTTCGATACAGTCAAAGAAAAGAGGGGGATTGAGTTTTCATGATATCCAGTTGTTCCATCTTGCGATGCTCAGAAAACTAGGTTGGCGACTGACGACAAAAATGGATTCTTGATGGTCTCGAGTTGATAAGGGAAATACCACCAAGGCGCTGGAGGAAGAGGAACTGCTACGTGGCGTCACCGGAGGAACCCTAGCGAGAGGCGCATCACCTGGGTAGGAGGAATCTCTAGAGCCCTTCGAGGGACGTCCACCCCAGCGACCCTAGTCTGTCTTGCGCTTGTAGCAGTCATGATACTGTGGATCGCTGCACCGATGAGTTGCAGGAGATACTGTAGTACTGAGCAACAACCATCGGCGCCCAGAGTCAAGGGACGATGGTGTAATACCTCAAATTCCAATTAGAGAGAATATTATTCGGGAGAGGGAAGTTTATTCAATATCGAATGCAACAAAGTTTAGAGATGGAAATAAGTTCAAAATTCAGATTTTTGAGAGAGTTTTGAGCCACCAACCCATAGTCGCGGGGGAAAGAGCCGGCCTTAGAGGCCCATGGCCCATGGAAGGCTGGTAGCCCACTTGAAGGCAAGGAAGGGGGGAATCAAGCCACGAACCCTAGTTTGCTATAGTGTTTCCGTACTGCTACAGTAACACCATCCCTGATACAGTACCACGCCACTATAGTAGCCATGCCCTTGGCCGTCGCTGCTATATCCGGTGTTTCCCCTGCAGATTGGCCGGCCATAAGGAAGAGGAAGGAAGGGGGAGAAGGGAGAGGAAGGAGAGCTTTTTTGTGGGTTTTTGTTCAGCATCTTCCTGGAGTTCTACAAGGGTAACGAAAGCCGTTCTTCGCTGTATGATTCATAATAGATGCGAATTCAATTACGTTTAGTAGATCTGTTCCCTGCTGCAATTAGATCAATTCTGTCCAGTACCCTGCATGACAGTTTTCATGTGCTTAGGTCATGAATCTGAAGATCCCATCTCCTAGAGTTATGTGGGAATCGTTCTTAGCTTTCCGTAGCCTCCAAGATCACTAAATTCTGATTTACGGTTCAAAAGTTATGATAGATTCTTTCCTGCTGTCCTAAAATCTGACGAGAATTATTAGTAAAGATGTTTATTAAAATATAATTTGGTTAGGTTGAAATTCAGACTTGTTGCCTAAAAATATTTCTATATATAATTTTATCATCTTTCCATATTGATAAAGAACACTCTATTTGGATTTGTAGAACAAAATATATGATCATTTCTTTACTGCTGTCTATTTCTGTTAGGCAGATTCTATAATAGAATTTCATCTAATTGTTAGCCTAATATTTTGGCCGATTTAGATAATTCACCCAACTAGTTTAATGTGGATATTTTCGTTATCTTTCCATAGGATCTGAGCTCACTCCGTTTCGAGTCTCATATCAAAAGTTATGGTGTTTTTAGTTCTACTATCTCATTTATCATCGCGCTAGACTGTTGGTTTAATTGGGTAGATCGACTTTGTGAACCTTGGGGTTAGGATGCTGCGATTAAGCGTTTCGAGTGATGTTCTATTCACATGGTTCCTTATTCAAGTAATTCAATTGTGTAGGAGGAGAGGGTTTGAGATTAGTGGCTTCGTCCTTGCCTCCTAATGCACCGCAGTTCGAAAGACAAGTACAATTGATTTGTCTTGATTGCTATTTGTTCCACATGATTGACTTAATGTGCAATGGGTATTTCGGTATTTCTTGTTTCCTTCACAATTGATATACCATGATTATTCGGTAATATATTTACGTTCGATATATTCATTCATTCCTTCTTTCATATATGCCCACGGTAGTGGGTAGTGAAGTCCCATTATTCCAATATGGGCAAGTACCTTGTGATTCTTATTGTTGGTGAATGCTGAGTGCTTGTTGTTCATACTGTTATTTCTATGATCCATGAGTAGATTCAATGCTTCATGTTCTTTTCACGTTCGTTAATCTATGTTTAATGAGATGATATCTTTTATTATTCATAATTCATTCCATTCATTCATTGTTCATGTTTCATCCACGGGAGTGGAATGTAAAGACCCATCAATTCCAGTATAGGCACGTAAGACCCATCATTCTAATGTGGGCAGATTTGGATCCCCGTATGAAACATTCTTCATACGGACCTTGGATCCCCGCATTTTGTTAAATGCGGGCCTAAGTGAACACCGACGGTGTGTCACTTGGCTATACCAGTATAAGGTATGGAGTTCATGCATTTCATTCATTCATATGCTTTCTGTTATTCTAAATTCATATTCTATAATATGACTGTTATGTTCCTATTTGTTCATTCTACATTCGAATTCTATCATGTGATGATATGTTTCTATCCGTTCATTCTACATTCGAATTCTATTTTGTGATGTTATGTTCTTACTCGTTCATTCTATTACATTCTTATTCAGCATGGTTCATATTATTCTGTTGTACTTGCTGAGTCGTGGACTCATTCTTGCTATGTTTACTTGTTTTAGGTAAACATCGAAGACGGCATGCTTGGGAGGGAATAGTCACGAATCATTCATTCACTTCACACTATTCACTTGTTAATTTGATCAACCTGTTATTACCTTTCTTTCAATAATCTTTGGATTGTAATAACTGGAGTATGATGGTTGATGTTATCCTTTCTTATGATATGATTGAAATGGTAATTGCCTAAGATCTTCGTATAGTCTATTGATATGATTATCATAGATGATTCTTCATGATTAGGTAAATAGAGTCTGATATGTTGTTAAATTCTATTTAAATTCTTATGTTCATTCTATCAATTGTTGATTCTTACTGGTTATTAGTTGATAGATGGATGAAAGTATTTTGTGTTGTTGATGTATGTTAGTTTTTTAGGTAATATCTTGGCTTCCGCATAGCCAGAGTGTTACAGATGGTTGGTGCCGAAGGAGAAGACGCTGAAGTAGACAATACAGTCTACATCTGAACCACGCCATGATGACGAGTCTCCTCAGCACGCACACCCGTGAGAGCTTCCACCAAGCTCGGGCGTGGGTGGTGAGTCAGGAGCTGAGCACGCACGGTCTCGAACTCAGGTTGAAGGCACGTCAGAAAGTAGTAGAGACAGTGAGTCTCCTAGTGAGCATGGAGCCGCACACAGCAGGGACATGCCTAACATACATTCGACCCCAGAGAGTTGAGCTAACGCTACACCTCAAACATCTGCTGGTAGAAGTCATCTACGGTGGTGTCGAGCTACTAAAGGGAATGTGTCTGGTGCACGACTGAGAGGTACATAGCATCACTCGTCGACTGATAGTTAGCTTGGAGGCGCTCCCACATCAATTGCGTCGTCAGTAGCTCCGCCACATCTATAGAGATGGCCACAGGCATGCTACCCGCTAGGATGGCAGTAGCACAAGCTTCGGCATCCTACCATCTTTCGTAGGTGTTAAACTCAGACTAGTAGAGCTCCAGGACCTCCTCTAGTGTAGCATTAGTGACCTCCTGTGTAGCCTGATTCGCACCAGCATGAAGAGTTGGCAGAATTGGTGGCGTAGGGCGAGGTAGACAGGGGTGTTCACAGGTGAGATGAGCCCAGAGGCGCAGGCTGTTGAGGTGAATCCTTAGATGAACAACCCACTCCCAGAAGTTTGTCCCACTGAACCGAATCGAGGAGCGGATGACAAAGGATCCACCGGTGGTAGCCATCAGTGGAGACTCGATCTGGAAGGGGGGCGGAGCAGAAGCGGCATTGAGGCGTTCGGATCTGGAGGAGAACTGACTCTGCTCCGCTTGGTACAGAGCAGAGAAGGGGCAAGCCCTGGCGACACGAGCTCCAGTGGTGGCACGCTTGGGAGCTTCGGGGCTTGGCACGCTCGGGAGGAACATAGTATGGGGCGGCGCGAGCTCCGGGCAGTGTCGCACGCTCCGGCGGCAATGAGCGGCGTGGTGTCGGTAAGAGGCAAGGCCGGTGGTGTGGTGGCGTGACAAAGACAGAGCTGTCACGCGGCGCCTGGACGAAAAATAGAGGAGGGCGCGTGCAGAAACACTGGGCGACGGGATCCGACTCGCGGGAGGTGCAGATCCGGCGGTAGGCGGCGGAATCCGATGGCGGCATAACGGGATCCAGCGACAGGAGCTCCTCTGGCGCGCGGCAGAGAGCACACGTGAGCAGAGGGCATGAGAGGCAGGTCTTGGGCAGCGGTTGTAGCGGCAGCGGTGGTAGTCTAAGTGGGAGTGGAATTTAGGATTAGAGTTTCCATCGGCTCTGATACCATGTTGAACTAATCCTATGTGTCTATTTCAATGGACCAAAGGTCAATATATCATGTATATGGTGGGGAAATATACAAAGAGCACTCTAAGCTATATACATATCTAACACTCTTGTCGGTCCTAAAGAAGAAGCAATCATCTCATCTTTGCTGTACAATTCTGATGAATTAAGCGCATTTGAGATGGCTCGTCGGAAATTTGGCGTGACAAATGGATTCTGGGTCATGAGAGATGGATTCTGGGTACATTCTCTCATAAACCAATTTGCAGGAAACTGGAGGCATCAGCGACCAAAATTTATATTTAGTACGTTTAGCTTACCACCTCCTGTCACATAACTCGAGGAAATGACACAAGTTTTATTGGAGCAGCAGCAAATATTGTAGTTATTGTCTGCTTTTAACTCAACGTGGAATTGTTCATATTATTGATGTATGTGATAGGGAGTAATTTGATACGGAATTTAACTCGAGGAATTAATACTCGAGATGCTGAGAACGGCTGTGCTGAAATATGATAGACATATTTATTGAGATCGAGTCTACTGGAATTTAATATGCATGCATATGATTAATCCGGATACAACACAGGGCGAAATAGCTAGGTTTGTTTTGTAGGATCGGCTCTGCAAGCTGTTGACCCATATGATTAGATTGGAATTGATCTCGTAAACAATCTGTAATGGCACATGACTCACACATGTGCTAGAGACTAATATATTTTAGACTAATAAAACTGGTCTGTCTGATCGTGGTTGGTGATATAGTTCAGGATTCTTACGATGTACCACCAACAAGTGGGTCACTTTGTAACACCTGAAAGTAGAGTCTATAAATATGTCCCTAACCTCTAGTTTTATTATGCAATTGTGAGCGATACCATAAAAAAACAGAGGAATAGAGGATTGACCGAAAAGCGACCATAAAATTAATCTAGCAAGATTCGGAGGCGGCAAGCTCGACGATCGTCCGCGTCGCTATCTCTATCTGAGTCATTGAAGCCGGTAAGACCGATCTTCTTTTCGCGTCATGGACGTTGCATCTAAAGCCGACGTCTGTCCGCCTTTTCCGTCGTTGTCAAGCAGCAGCAAGGCGTGATTTGATTGATTTTCTTCAGCAAGGCGTGCTTTGATTGTTTTTCCCGAAAGGCATGCTTTCCAGATCGAAGAAACAAATGTAGTCGGTTTCCTCTTTGTCTTGGATCCACGTCCGAAGCCATCGCCGACTTGGCATCGGACGTCGCATCTAAATCTTGTCGTCTCTGTCGACTTGGCTTCGCGTTCATTCATGGATGTCGATGGGTTTGTTTTTGTGACCGGCTTTCTCTTCGTACTAGATCTTCATGGCATGCGTCACAGCGTGCTGAGGAAAAGCAAAAAGCAAACGACGCTGTCCATCCGTCCTTGCTGCATCGGATTTTTTCGTGCTACATCAGATTTTCCCCCGCACGTTGATAGAAGCACTATAAATTCAGGTATCTGGCAATGACAACCAATAGCGTTTTTTCTAAACCATTTAGATCTTGCAAATTAGATGGCTCAAATTTCACGGTTTGAAAAAAAAATCACGTTTTTGCTTTGTGCTGAAAACATTGATTATGTAATGACAAAAACAAACCAGAAGAGTTGGAAAAATGCCACTGTTGAGGAAAAAGGTAATTATGAAGAAGAATATAAAAATTGGACAAGGGATAATAAGAGGGCTCACATTTTTATGTTGGGATCAATGACTGATTTTTTAGCTGCTAAGTATGAGGGTGAACGAAATGCGCGGAAAATAATGTGTAATCTGGAACAAGATTTTGGTGAAGTATCTCTTATTAAAGTGCTTAATTTTGTTAATTGTTTTCTCTCCACCAAGATGTATGATGGCACTTCAATTAATGAGCATCTTAATAAACTCTGTATTTCAGTAGAGGAATTAAAAAATGTTGCCTATCCTTTTTCTGAAGAAGTGAAGGAAGAGTTAAAATATTTCTCAATGGGAAATTAGTGCATACTGGAACTCGTTGTAACATCCCAATTTTCTAGAGTTCTTAAGAGTTTTCAAAATAAAAATAACCATTCAGTTTTGTTGATTTGCTCAAGCTTAACTGGAAGATTTTGAAAATTTGGAGATTTAATATGAATTAATCGAACTTCAACTAATGCGAAAGTTGGGTTTATTTGGAGTTATTTGAGCTCTAGCGTTGTTTTTTTTCCTTCTCTCTATTCGTTCAGACCTCCCCGGTTGGACCTCCCCTTGTGTCTTTTGTTTGAACTTCCCTTTAGTCCAAACCTTCCTTTGGTTTAGACCTCCTTTCGGTCTAGACCTCATTCTCTGTTTGAACCTTCCTTCGGTTTTGACCTCCCCTTGGGTCACGACCACCTCGAGGTGCTCCAAGTTCGGGTTTATGTTTCAAACATCCTTGATTTCCGAATTTCAAAGTCTGGGTTGAATCTTTCCTTTTTGGACCTTCCTCTCGTTCAACCCTCTTTTCTTCTCGCTCTTAGGATCTCCTTTGAGCTCATCTTGACCGTCAGGATCTCCTTTGGGCTCATCTTGACCGACAGGATCTCATTTGGGCTCATCTTGACCGTCAGGATCTCCTTTGGGCTCATCTTGACTGTCAGTACCTTCTCGTCCTCAGTAGGGATGGCAATGGGGCCATTCCCCGTCGGGGAGTGGTGGACCATCCCCATCCCCGTGACAAGAAAAGAATCCCCATCCCCGTCGTTGAGTACTATTCTTCCTCGTTCCTCGTCCCCGTCGGGTTCTCGGGGCCCCATCCCCGTCCCCATCCCTGTCGTCGGTACTGCTATTTCTGGATATGAATCTAACACAAGTACCACAAGCTCATATACACAAATCTGGATATGAATCTTCCACAAGTACCACAAGCTCATATACACAAATCTGGATATGATCATATGAATATAACAGATGCTCATATACACAAGCTCATAGACATATACACAAATCTGGATATGAATCTAACAAAGCTTATATTAATACACAAGTACCAACAGAAGTACAGAACCTCATATACCAGAAATCGGCGTCAGGCCATTGGGGAGGAAGAACGTGTCTGCGTCGGAGGAGGTCGGCGTCGGCACAGAGGAGATCGGCGTCTGCGTCGGAGGAGGTCGGCGTCGGCGCGGAGGAGATCGGCGTCGGAGGAGGCGGAGGTTGGGTCGGCGGAGGCCGGAGGCGGAGGAGGCGTCGGCGGAGGTGGAGGCCGGGTCGGTGGAGGCAGAGGCCGGGTCGGCGGAGGCTAGAGGCGGAGGAGGCGTCGGCCTTGGGGAGTTGGGGCCTGGGGGGCAGCGGCTGGGAGCCTGGGACTGGATGGAAATGAAATGGGGACTAGGGTTATGCTGTGCAGCATAGCTTAGGGAATAGGATGCACTCGTTATGGGCTGGGCTGTGCACTGTGTTATCTGGGGCCCATCGGGTAACAGGAATGGGGAGGAGGGGAATAGCCTCGGCCCCGCCAAACTTGACGGGGAATGTTTTTTTTCATATTAATATCCCCGTGGGGAAAGAAGTGGTCCCAAACCCGCCCCCTAATAGGTGAATTCCCCATAGGGGAATGGGGAATAGGTCCCCATTGCCATCCCTAGTCCTTAGGATCTCCTCGTCTTCAGGACCTCCCCCTCAGTCCAGACATCCCTTTTCGTTTGGACCTCTCCGCCTGTCAATCCTTTTTTTCTCTCTTCGCGCGAGCGCACTCAGTCTGAGCTGTCCGATCGTGCTTGGACGGTCTGAGGAAATTGTGCTGTTCAAGCAGTCCAAACTTCACCTCTGGTTTGGGCCACCCGATTAAGGTCAGACGGTCAGATCAAGTTGAGTTCGGGCGCGCGCGCTTCGGACTGTCATGGACCTCCCCGTCCTTGTGGTCTTTTTGCCAGTCTGAGCTGTCCAATCGTGCTTGGACGGTCCGAGGAAATTGTGCTGTTCAAGTAGTCCGAACTTCACCTCTGGTTTGGGCCGCCCGATTAAGGTCTGACGGTCAGATCAAGTTGAGTTCGGGCGCGCGCGCTTCGGACTGTCTTGGACCTCCCCGTCCTTGTGGTCTTTTTGCAAAGACCACCTCCTCTGTATTTTTTCAAAGACCACCGTCTTGATCTTTTTGCAAAGACCACCCTTTTGGGTCATGACCTCGCTTGAGGTCCAGACCTCTCCTTTGGGTCACAACCTCTCCTTTGGTCGCGACCTCTCCTTTGGTTTTTTTTGCAAAGACCACCCTTTTGGGTCACGACCTCCCTTGAGGTCCAGACCTTTCCTTTGGGTCACGACCTCTCCTTTGGTCGCAATCTCCCCTTTGGTCTTTTTGCAAAGACCACCCTCTTAGTCTTTTTTTGCAAAGACCACCCTCGTGGTCAAGACCTCCCCCGAGGTCACGACCTCTCCTTGTGGTCACGACCTTCTCCTTTGGTCTTTTTGCAAAGACCACCCTCATGGTCAAGACTACCCCTTGTGGTCACGACCACCTCTCTAGTGGGACCACCTTCTCAGGTCCTCTGCTCACCTTCTTCTTCCTCTCGTCGTGTCTCAGTACCGCGGGAGTCTTCACGCATTAAATGTGATCGTGTCGCATTAAATGCGGTCACCTCCACCATACCTTGTCTTTTCCTCTTTTGTCACCTCTTTTACTCGCTCCTTTCCCTCCATCACCTGCCCCCGTCGTGCGCATTGAATGCGTCGTCCTCCTCTCCGGACCTCCCCGTGCTTTTATAAAGCATCAGAGAGGCCTCTTGCCTCCCTTTTGTTTTCCCAGTGCTTTGGACCTCCCTCCCAGCTCAGACCTCCTTCTGAAGAGCTCTTTCTCCCTCGATAGGAGCTCTGATTCAGTGATTGAAGTTCCTATCTTCACCTTGATTCCGTGTTTTTCTTTTTAGCTCTAGTTTGGTTCTTTCGTTGAAGTTTTTGTGGGTTCATTTTATTTACTTTGCTTCTTTTCGCGCGTGTAGGATCTGGTTGTTTTGAAGACCTCCTGGACCCAGCATTCTCAACCGAAGAAGCTCAGTTCTTCAGCGAAGGCAAGTCATAGACCTTTGATCATGTTGAAATCATTTTGCAAAAAGTATATTGTTTTGTTCTGAACATGCATGGCTAGTTTTATAAAAATAGTTTTGGGAGTAGTTAAGCACCACTTGTCAAAATGACTCCTTGGTATGGTTGAATACAACATGTTGACATGTACCCTTGGATACTTGTAAGATGAGTTATCTTAGTTGGATGTCTTTGTATACCAACATGGGTGCGCTTTATTGCTTAGCCATGCTTTAGTAGACGTTGGTCTCACAATCTCATGACTCAAAGAATGTTGAACTTGACTAATGAGCTATGGAATTGTGGCTATGCCACCTTTGTTAAAATTTGTGAGCTATTGACCAGGGTGGTCATTCGGCAGGGTTGAACCAAAAATGATTTATGCTCGGGCGAGTGGCTGGTGGTGAGTGTGGGTGCCTTGAGCACACTGGGATGTGGATAGTCTCGCCTGAGTAGCCAACTAAGGACTTAACCTTGTACGCCATTGATCTGGGTCATTACCGTGCAACCACAAGTCCATTGTGGGGTGGTCCTGGCCAACTAATTAGTGAGGTCCTGATACGGTTCTGTCGTGGTTGTCGAATGGCGCAAGAGGGGGCCCAGCATGGCGAATCCTTAGCGAGCAGAACCAAGTCAGGACTGACCTTTGTAAAGGCCTTGTCACGAGCTCTAGACTGCTTACCAAAGGAAGTGAGTAGGGGCATCGACGGGTGCCCAACCAACTAGAGGACTTCGTGTCTTGTGGGTAAAGTGTACAACCTCTGCAGAGTGTAAAATCTATTCAAATAGCCGCGTCCTCGGTTATGGACATGCCCGGTTCTTTCACGCAAGGGGTAGACTGTTTTCTCAAAATGTGGTCGTGGCTGTGTTCCGAGTGGTTTAGCTCACGACCAGGGTGGTCGTGAGTAGTCTGGGCACATGACCAGGGTGGTCGTGTGTTGTTTTCAAAGAACTTGCCTACTTATGTATTCTCTTTTCAACTTGTGCTTTGCAATATACTTAATGTATTTCCAGTAAATGTTGCTTTCCGCAAACTAACCATACAGTTGTTCCTTGTCAAGCTTTGCATAAATATTAATTGCATTCATTTCCCTATGAATTGCTGAGCACATTCAAAGTACTCATGGCTTTGCTCCCTCTGGTTAATCAGCAGCCGAAGACCTCCCAGGGTGCTCCGAGCACTATGAGGAGGAGTTCGTGGAAGACCTCGTGGGCTAGGGGACGTCCTCCACTCGATAGCCTGTGGCTCGCCGAGTGGCTCCGCGCTGTGTTTTGTTCCCGCTGTGAGTTTTCTTTTGTTGTTAGCCCTGTGTGGCACCCCTGTAAACAAGCTTGACCATAAGGTCTTTTGTTTAATTAATATTAATTTCTCTATTTCATCTTTAGTTTGTTGTGTGTGGTTGTGATGACACCGATGTTGAGCCTGTGTGAGCTAGCTTGCTAATCTTGGGAATAGCTCAGTGCACAGAGGCCGGGACGTCCGGGTGGTCCTGAGGGACCTCCGGGTGGTCTTGGGGATCTCTCAGGTGGTCCTGGAGGACCTCCGGGTGATCCTGTAAGACCTCCCCGGGTCGGGCCCTCACACTCGTCATGAAGGTCTTTATTTTCTTAATGAACTATTAAATGATGACAATATTGATTGCTTCGTTGGTGAAAATAACTCCATAGTAAGGAATACTAATGGTAGGAACACATGCTCATAATCTTATTTATAGTATTTACAACTTGGTCACATATCTAAAAAAAGAATTAAGAGGCTTATTAATTATGGAATTCTGCACTTTAAGTGAGAGGATTTTGGTATTTGTGAGGCATGTATAATGGGTAAGATGACACGTGCGCCTTTTCCAAAGGCATAAAGATCTAATGAGCCTCTTGGCATTATTCATTATGATATTTGTGGTGAGATATCTACTTCCACTAGAGGACAAAAGATTTATTTTATCACATTCATGGATGATTATTCTAGATTTGGTTATGTGTATCTTCTTAAACATAAGTCGGGAGGATTTGATGTATTCAAGACATTTAAAACAAAAGTGGAAAATCAATTGAATAGAAAGATCAAAATTTTGAAAACTGATTGTGGAGGAGAATACACTTCATGAATATTAAATTATTTTTGTAAAGACTATGGAATTATTCATCATTATACCATACCTTATACTCTGCAACAAAATAGTGTTGCTTAGCGGAGGAATAGAACACTTATGAATATTGTTAGGTCTATGATGGCTTATTCAAATCTTCCTTTATCTTTTTGGGGTGAAGCTTTATGTACTACTGTTTATTTATTAAAATATTTGTCATCTAAGACTATAACAATCACTCCTTATGAGTTGCGGACTAGAAGAAAACCCTTACTTCGTCACTTAGATGTTTAGGGTTGTAATGCACAAATTAGATTGTCAAATCAAAACCGTATAAAATTGCAGCCTAAAAGCACATAAAGAATTTTTATTGGTTATTCTTTGGAATCAAAAGGGTATAGGTTTTACGATCAGGAAAATGATAAACTAGTGGAAAGCAGGGGATGCAATTTTTTTTAAGATCAAAACACACCTCGCCGTGCTAAACGGGCGAGCGTGAAATTATTGGCAACTCCACCGGAAACACAGATGGATACATCTGGTATTAATTCTCATATTGAAGGAGGTTCAACTCCTGAAAAAAAATACAAATCAAACTCCGAACACTAACCTGCTTAGGAGAAGTGGGAGGAATTTTTGTACACCCCAATATCTAGATGATTATTACTTGTTCTTGGGTGAAGTCCACTCTAAAATTCAGATTTAGAGGAAGAACCAAAGACTTATAAAGAAGCAATAAGCTACTCACAATCAAAACTATGGGTGGAAGCAATGCAGGAAGAATTAAACTCAATGAAAAGGAATAAAGTTTGGGAACTTGTTGATCTACCAAACAACTGTAAACCCATAGGTTGTAAATGGATTTTTAAAAGGAAACTGAATGCAACATGTTTAGTGGAAAAATATAAGACTAGACTTGTTGCTAAAGGCTTTACACAAAGGGAAGGTATTGACTTTGTGGAAACTTTTTCTCCTGTTGCAAAATTTACTTCAACTCATATTATTAGTGCTTTGATGACTTATTATGATCTTGAACTCTACCAAATGGATGTTAAAACTGCTTTTCTTAATGGTCTTTTGTAGGAGGAAATATATATGAAACAATCGGAAGGTTTTGAAGAAAAAGTAAATAAAAATAAGGTTTGCAAATTGAATATATAAATTTATGGTCTTAAACAAGCTTCACATCAATGGTATATTCTTTTTGATAATGCTATCACATCATATGGTTTTTCAATGACGGAAGCTGATCATTGTATATATACAAAAGTTATGGGTAATTGTTTTGTCTTACTGTCTTTATATGTTGATGATATTCTCATTGCTTCTAATGATAAAAATACATTGATGGAAGTGAAAGCTTGGTTGTCTTCTAAATTTGATATGAAAAATATGGGAAAAACTTTATATGTTTTAGGAGTTAAAATACATAGAGATCGGAATAAAAGGATTCTTGGGTTGTCCCAAAAGACATACCTTCAAAGCATTTTAAAACGATTTTCTATAGAAAACAAAAAATCTGTTAATGTATCTATTATGAAAGGAACTAAATTGTAATACTCCGATTTATTCTAAGAAAGAAAGCATTCAAAAGAGAAATTAGACATAAGAAAAAAGGGGGTTTCTGTAATTCTTCGGCAACCTGGGCCTCGGGCCTTAGCCCAAGAGGCCCATGAGGGGCCGGCCACCAATAAAAGGAGGGGGAAGCCCTGGCCCACTACTGTAGCTACAGTAACGCCATACCGCTACATTACTTGCTACAGTAGACTCCCTCCCCCTTGCACTCCATTGCTATTCCCCTTCCTCTTGTTGGTGCTCTCCCATTGCTGTCAGCCAAGGAGAAAGGTGGAGGAGAGGGAGAAGAAGAGGAGAGGAGCGCCTCGTGGGGGGATTCAGCGGGCACACACGTCTTCAAGGGTAACGATTGTCTTCCCTCTGTTTGGATCAAGTTAGATTCGTAATTGTCATCGATTAGAGGATCGTTGATATGCTGCGATTAAATTCAGTAATCTGTTCAATGCTTGCTCATCTGTTTTGTGCAGTTAAAGACTGAATTGGAGGATAGGGTCTCCTAGATATTTGTGGGTTTGGTCTTCATCTTTCCATAGGTTCTAAGGTTACCCAATTCAGAGTTCTGGGTTGGGAGATACGTTAGTTTCTTTACTGCTATCCAGAAATCCTAACGAATTATAGCAGTCGTTTTGTTTATTAAATAAGGATGTGTTAATGACTGATTCAGGAAAGTCTCCCAACACGACATTCGTAGGAAATTTCTTAAGCTTTCCAGATTGTTAAAAATCATGAATTTTCGTTTAGCCATTTGAAAGATATGAATTTTCTTGTTCTGCTGTTTAATCCGTCTGTCAGATTATAACTTTTGATTTTTCAACTGAATATTAGACTCATATGTTGGTAGAATCAGAGGATCTTGCCAACTAAGTTATTGTAGATAATTTTGTTATCTTTTCAGACAATCTGAGAATGCATTTTTATGAATTACAGAGAGAAAGATATGTAATTTTTAATGCTACTATCCAGAGTAGGTTCCTAATAGTTTGTTGTTTAATTTGAGTAGAACAAATGGTTAAACCTTGGGTTTTGGGAAGGCGTGGTAGAGCGTTGCGAGTAGCGTCATGTTACCTTATCGTTCTTATTTTGAGTAAATTAATTGTTTAGGAAGAGAGGCTTCGGGATTAGTGGCATCTTCCTTGCCTCCTAACGCGTCGCAACGCGAAAGGCAATTACAAAGTGGTTTGTCATGACTGTTTATTTGTTCATGGTGCTTGATGCTTATGCTATGATTAAACTCTATGAATTGTGAGTAATTTCAATAATTCTTGTTTCCTTTCATGGTTGTTAATCCATGCTTCTTAAGAGTATGCCTTTCATTACAATGTATTTATTCATTCATTCCTTCATTCACGATTCGCTCACCAGAGTGGGAAATAAAGTCCCATCATTCTAATATGGGAAAGTAAGACCCATCATTCCAATATGGGCAATTTGGATCCCTATTTTTGAAAGATTTTTCATATGGGCCTTGGATCCCCGCATTTTGATAATGCGGGCATGAGTAAACACCGACGGGTGTTCACTGGCTATACCGGTATAAGCAGAAGAGAAGAGCATGCATATTCATTCTTGCATAAGATTTCTACCATTATACTTATGTATTCGAATATTGTGAATGACATGTTCTTATTCCAGCACTTTATGTATTATTCTGTTGTACTTGCTGAGTCGTGGACTCACTCTTGCTAGTTTTTATTTGTTTTACGTAAACACTGAAGACGACACGCTTTGGGAGGGATTAGTCACATGGATTACTTCACTCACTTCACATATTTCACCTTTTGGTTAATCAATCTGCTATTATCTTGTAGTTGATAATCTTGGATTGTATTAAATGGTGACATGATGAATAATATTGTTTGTCGCTATATTTTGGTTGATCTAGTTAATGTTCTATGTTCGTCAGATATATTCATGATAGTATTTCTCTTGGATGGAATAGTATGATTGGGCATTTAGAGTTTGTTATGTTGTTGAAATTTAATCCAAATTTTATAGTCGTTCTCTTGTGTATTGAGCTTTAACTGTCAGTAGTTGATAGAGTTTTGAAATTAAATTGTATTGATGCCTTGTGTTAGTGTTTTAGGTAACATTTTGGCTTTCGCATAGCCAGGGTGTTACAGTTGGTATCAAAGCGGGCTTTAGGTCCGTGGTGAATAGGTTAACAACTTAGGTAACTTAATTTGTTAATAGTTAATTAACCTAAAACTTGACAAACTGGTGCACAGTAGGATGGGATGGGTCAAGCAATACATTTCTGTTTCCGTTATGTTGTATTGATGATTCGTGTTATGAGATGATCTTATATACTTATAATGTGATTATATGATTGTTATGAGTGATGGTAGCAGATGTCGAGGGGTAGAGATTGGTTGTGGTCATGGGCATGGCCAAGGTGTACCACTGTTCGTGGTATGGGTTAGTGATGTTTTTTCTCGAGTAATTTAGTTACCGAGGTTAGAGATGAGTTCTTTGGTGAATTTGTTGTCTTCCTTGAGTTTGTATTTGGTTTTCTGGTTGTAGTTTCTTGCGGTTAATGAACTTTCTTTGAATGGTGGTTACAATGCTGTTGACGGGTTTCGATTGGTCTCTATTTGTTCTTTGAGACAAATGTTGTTCTTTTGACTATTGAGATACTTTTGCTACTTGTGAACGTTGTTGATTTGCAAGGTTGGTCCCTTTATGGGAGTTTTGTCTTCTTGTTGTGAAGCATGACTCATTTATTCGCTTGGCATTTTGAATAATAGAAATTATCTTTTGCAAGTTCTTTATCATGTGGAGTTTTGGCCCATGTACTTCTTTTCGGAATAAATGGAGTGATGAAGTTTAATGCTTCTTCTTTAGGAAAGAAAGTGTCAAAACTCTTTTGTAACATTTTGTTGTATTAAAGTGAGAAGTTGTAAGCATGGAAGATAATTGATATGGTATGGATACCAAGTTGGGTCAATGGCATGGTACATGATTAATCTTAACTAGTATCCTTGGAAGTGAAATCGATTAAGTTGATGTTGTCTTCTAGTAGTTCTTGATGAACTGTGATTAAAGGTATGTTTATGCCTACTAGGAATCCGAGATTTATTAAGAACTGTGAGATATTGATGAATTGTTCTGATCATTAAGATTGTGGAATTTGGTAAATTTCTTAGATAATTTGGAGTAATGGGTCTCAATGGATTAATCTAACTATTGGTGATGGTTATGTTAAGGATGTGTTTGAACGTTGTCTTAGAAGATATTAATCCAGAAATTATCGTAAATTGGCTACTTGATGTTCATATATGGTTGCTAGATTTACATAATCCTTAGTATGATTAATTATTGGAATTGTGTACAAAAGGTCGAAGGGATTGAATAATGGTGGATCTAGGATTTATGGGAGGAGTTCTGGATAGTTCGTCTATATAGATTGTCGCGATGAATTTGGTTGTAGAGTTGTTGAGACTTTTGATCGATGAAGATTTTGATTTTTGAAGTTTTAGTGTGATTTAGCCGAAATCTAAACATGAAGAGGAACCATTGAATATATGTTTGTAAATATTCATGTGATTCGCAAAGGAAAGTTGGTAGCAACTAAATTTCATAATGAAGCCAGTTGATAACAATTGTTGTGTGTCAAGGTTTGGTGTTGAGCATCACTAAGAATTGAACTGACGTGATTTAATAGGTGGCTTATGCCTATATGATTGTGGAATCGTCGGATGATAGCATATCCTTGATGAAGGGGTTTTGGTATAACCTTTTAAATTGTGTAGTAGATTTCCTCTAAAATAAATTGGTGGTTGTAGTGAGGTTGTAAGATTTTGGTATACTCTTAATTTGAGGATGAGATGATAAAGTGGTATGTAACAATTTGGTGAGGCTTTGAGGGCTTTATAATGGAAGAGTAGATGCTGGCAATTCGAGCTAAGAGTGAATTATTCTTGATGTTAGTAAGTTTGTCTGCAAGGGATTGTGACTTGTGGGAGTGGTGATGATTCTTTTGGAAAGAAGGTAATTTGATCGCCTTTCGTAATATTGGTTAAATGAAAAAGGTTGGAGTTTTGCATTCGTGATCTTTTGGAGCTCATGATTTTTGGGGTAGCTAAACTTGTTTCGAGCAAAGTGACGTGTTGAAAGATTTTATTTGTTCTTAAGAACTTATCTTGTTTAAGCTGGCAAAGTGGTGTAGTAATTATAGAAAATAATGTTCTTTGTTGAAGGAAAGAGTGAAGTAGAGGTATTTGAGATTGAAGTCGAGTTTTGTAACTTGCGGTTTATTTGAAGTGTGCCTAAACTTTATGCTTTTGCCCCATAAGAGTTTCCTGATTTTCAAAGGCAATACTTTCTTCTCTATTGAGGTTTGATATTCTCTTCGTGCCGGACTTGTACCCTCAACTGTGGACTCCCCTTATGTTTTCTGAGTTCATTGCCTAATTGACTATTTCCCTTGGTCATATGCTTATTGCGAGTGGCAAACGTTTTTCTCTGTGCTGGAAATCGCTTTCAATTGCCTTTTCTTTTGAGAAAAGAATAATGGATTTGTTTTACAAAACCTTATAGAGTGTATAGTGGCAGCTGGTTGGTGGTGATCAACTGAAAGACTTTGTGAGACTTTGGGAGTCAAGTTGTTTGAGACACATTGAGTGATAAGTTGATTTCTTGGAGTAATCCTTGGAGAGGGTTTGACTTAAATAGAAAGTTTTGTCTTTGGGGCCAAACTAATGGCACTTTTGCAACTAATAGAACCTATAGTGGTTTGTGGTCCAAGATCTTTTGTTCATATTAGGTGGAACATTAGAATTGTTTAAAGTATGGAAAATCTTGGTCAATTTATTAGAGTACTACGATTTGGTACCTTACACGGTTGTGTAGAAGAATTGTGGCGACGTAGTTTAATAAGGATAGAATTGTGAAAAATCTAATCGCTATGACAACTATGGAGATGGTAGGAAATGTTGAGTTAATGTCAGGTATGACTTGGCCTTAGTGAGTAACCCTCTGAGAGTTAAAATATTTCTAAAGATAATTTGGTCATGAAAATATTTACATGTTGATGTTAATGAGTGAGTATGTTTGGATTGTGGAAATTTTAGGGATTTAATATGAGGATTTTCGCTGTCCTTTATATGAGAAGCTCGAGTCTTAGAGGTTAATTTTTGGGTTTTGCATTTTTATGCTAGAACTTTGATCACCCAATGATAATGTGTAGAAGAAGTAGAATAAGGGTGGATTTCGAACAGTGGGATGATTATTGATAGAACTCTTTTGATAAAGTACATGAGAATGTGTGATGTAATTCCAAGTTATTCATTCTTAAAGGATTGAGGTAACGTTATTACGTGTGAAGATCCATTTTGGGATGCATTTGGAAGTCATCTCTCAAAATAACTCCGTCAGTAGAGGAGTTGGCTAGAGTGTTTTTTTGTGGAAGTCATTAGAGCCTCTCTACAAAGGTGTGGATGGTGAATTCGGTTTGAGCATAGCGTTGAGGTTGCCAATTTAAGAGAAATGAGTTAGTGTGATATGCGATGAATTGAAATTCCATAATTTGAGAGAAATTTTATTCCTAAAAGAGAAATTGAGAAAAGAATGTTTCCGCGAGTAATGAAACGCTCTCTTGATTCCTGTTTGAGTTGTGTGTTTATTACAGAGGTCATTTGCAATTTGAGTTGGCTTCATGTTGCATGATGGTTCTTTCCGGTTCAGGGAAATAAAAGAAGTGTTTGATTTGGACGTTCGATCAAATTCTCTTTTGGCGTACGTGGTGTTTATTTGCAGACTGCCTAATTGAAAAGTGGAAAGTTTTCGTGATGAATCTTCAATTTTGGATTTGTCCCTTTCGGTGGGGAGTTGGTAATGCACGGTTTTGATGAGAACTTTTTATTTGCAGTTGGGTTCTCTTTGTAAAACAGTTGTTTAAAAATGAGTTCTGTTGTGCGTTTCTGGTTAAAGGAGGTGCTCCTTGTTAATATGAAGAGATCAATTAAGAACTTGGGACAAGAGTCATGTGTGTTATGTGCAAGTTATGTGTTTCGGTACCAAAGGAGAAGTAGGCCCAAGGTACATTGGGTTGTTTTCGACAGTTGCAGGAATTACGAAGTTAGCGTATCACTAGGACCGTCTCGGGTCCATACGCAAGGTACGCAACAACTTGTATGTTCCGATGCTGAGTGAGTATTTGAGAGATCCAGAGCATGTGATCCAGTTAGAGCCATTGATCACTGAACAAGATTTTACCTTCAAATCCCGACCAGTGCAAATTCTAGAAGAGTCAAAGTGAGTTCTAAGAAATAAGACAACGAAGTATGTCAAGGTGCTTTGGTCTCATCAATCCGAGAGAGAAGCCACATGGGAACTGGAGTCTCGCGTGCGCGAGCAGTATCCGGATTTGTTCACAGCGGGCACGTGTTTTACCGTTGTTAAATTCCATCATAGTTTTGAATCGAGTAGATCAGTGTGTAGAATCGGGGTCGAATCCTGTTAAGGGGGCTAGAATGTAATACTCCGATTTATTCTAAGAAAGAAAGCATTCAAAAGAGAAATTAGACATAAGAAAAAGGGGGTTTCTGTAATTCTTCGGCAACCTGGGCCTCGGGCCTTGGCCCAGAAGGCCCATGAGGGCCCAGCCACCAATAAAAGGAGGAGGAAGCCCTAGCCACTACTGTAGCTACAGTAACATCGTGCCGCTACAGTTCCTGCTACAGTAGACTCCCTCCCCCTTGTACTCCATTACTATTCCCCTTCCTCTTGTTGGTGCTCTCCCATTGCTGTCGGCCAAGGAGAAAGGTGCAGGAGAGGGAGAAGAAGAGGAGAGGAGCACCTCGTGGGGGGATTCAGCGGGCACACACGTCTTCAAGGGTAATGATCGTCTTCCCGCTATTTGGATCAAGTTAGATTCGTAATTGCCATCGATTAGAGGATCATTGATCTGCTGCGATTAAATTCAGTAATCAGTTCAATGCTGGCTCGTCAGTTTTCGTGTAGTTAAATTCCGAATTGGAGGATAGGGCCTCCTAGAAATTTGTGGGGTTAGTCTTTAGCTTTCCATGGGTTCTGAGATCACCTAATTCGGAGTTGTGGGTTGGGAGATACGTTAGCTTCTTTATTGTTGTCCAGAAATCCTGACGAATTATAGCCGTCGTTTTGTTTATTAAATAAGAATGTGTTAATGACTGATTCAGGGAAGTCTCCCAACATGACTTTCGTAGGAAATTTCATAATCTTTCTAGATTGTTAAAAATCCTTACCTCCTAACGCGTCGCAACGCGAAAGGCGAGTACAAAGTGGTTTGTCATGACTGTTTATTTGTTCATGGTGCTTGATGCTTATGCTATGATTAAACTCTATGAATTGTGAGTAATTTCAATAATTCTTATTTCCTTTCATGGTTGTTAATCCATGCTTCTTAAGAGTATGCCTTTCATTACAATGTGTTCATTCATTCGTTCATGATTCACCCACCGGAGTAGGAAATAAAGTCTCATCATTCCAATATGGGCAAGTAAGACCTATCATTCCAATATAGGCAATTTGGATCCCCATTTTTGAAAGATTCTTCATACGGGCCTTGGATCCCCGCATTTGATAATACGGGCATGAGTGAACACCGACGGGTGTTCACTGGCTATACCGGTATAAGCAGAAGAGAAGAGAAGAGCATGCATATCCATTCTTGCATAAGATTCCTACCATTCTACTTATGTATTCGAATATTGTGAATGACATGTTCTTATTCCAGCACTTTCCGTATTATTCTGTTGTACTTGCTGAGTCGTGGACTCACTCTTGCTAGTGTTCATTTGTTTTAGGTAAACACTGAAGGCGATATGCTTTGGGAGGGATTAGTCACATGGATTACTTGACTCACTTCACATATTTCACCTTTTGGTTAATGAATCTGCTATTATCTTTTAGTTGATAATCTTGGATTGTATTAAATGGTGACATGATGAATAATATTGTCCGTCGCTATGTTTTGGTTGATCTAGTTAATGTTCTATGTTCGTCAGATATATTCATGATAGTATTTATCTTGGATGGAATAGTATGATTGGGCATTTAGTGTTTGTTATGTTGCTGAAATTTAATCCAAATTTTATAGTCGTTCTCTTGTGTATTGAGCTTTAACTATCAGTAGTTGATAGAGTTTTGAAATTAAGTTGTATTGATGCCTTGTGTTAGCGTTTTAGGTAACATTTTGGCTTTCGCATAGCCAGGGTGTTACGTAAACTCTAGCTATTTATTACATCACGAATATAGTGATGTAAGCCAGTTAGTCAGGAATTATTTTCTAAGCTTATTAAAGAAATGGGACTTCAGTTTATTGATTGAAATGTTTCAGCCAAGTGGGAGATGTTGGATTTTTATGTGGCTTTCAACATTTATTGTGGTTATTGTCTGCTTTAAATCAATGTGGAATTGTTCATTTTATTGATGTATGTGATAGGGAATAATTTGATGCAAGATTTAACACGAGGAATTAATACTCAAGGTGCCGAGGACGACTGTGCTGGAATCTGGTAGACATATTTATTGAGGTCGAGTCTACTGGAATTTAATATGCATGCATATGATTAATCTAGATACAACACAGGGCGAAATAGTTAGGTTTGTTTTGCAGGATTGGCTCTGCAGACTGTTGACCCACATGATCAGATTGGAATTGATCCCGTAAATAATATGATCATGGAGCATGACTCACACATGTGTGCTAGGGACTAATATATTTTAGACTCATAAAACTAGCATGTCTGATCGTGGTTGGTGACATGGATCAGGAGTCTCGCGGTGTACCGAAAATAGATGGGTCACTTTATAACAACTCGAAGTGGTGTCTATAAATAGTTCCTTACCCTCTAGCCCCACTATGCAATTGTGAGCGGCACCACAGAAAAGGTGAAGGAATAGATGGTAGACCAGAAAGGCTCTACAAAAATCAATCTAGGGTTTGAAGAAAACCTAACAGCATCGCCATATTGAGACAATCTGTGTGCGTCGTGATTGCAGAGAAAAAAACACAACATTCCAGTAGCAAGGAACTACTGGAGTGACAGACAGAGATAACCAAGGCATGTTACAGATAGAGATGACCAAGGCATGTTCTTAGTTTTTCCACTACATGGAATCCATCCATGGTGAACGCTTTGACGGCGGAGGCCTAGGCGTGTCGAGATTTGAGTTATTTTTTTGTCGCGCATTTAGCACTTTTTTTAACCAAAATAAAAAAATAACTCCTGAAACGCAAAATGGCAAAAATGACACCCCTGTCGCACAAAAACACTGCGGCAGGCGGTCTGCCATGCCCCCAAATTGCACGGTAGGGATGCCATTTGTGTCGTTTTGCGTTGGGGTGAGGGGCTATTTTTACTATTTCGCTTCAAAAACGTACTAAATGAGCCGAAAACTCTCAAGATTTTGATGGCCGTCAGGGGAGTGAAGAGAGTTGTTGTGGAAATGGACTCGTAGTCTCTTGTCAGTTCGTTGAACTCACGACGAGAGCACTGAGTGGAGACCATGCTGATTCTAGTGAGGAGTTCTATTTCTTTTGATTTGATTCGTGTCAGACGAAATGAGAATTTGGCGCTCATTCGTGCCAAACAAGCATGAGGTAAGTAGAGTTCCACCTTACCTCCATGTCCAAACTGAACTTTCTTGGACGTACACCCATCGCCCTGCAGAAGTTCTTATATTGTGCTATTCTTACGTTAGAATTGTTCAAGAAAGAAATCGCATCGCGAAAAACTTTAATATACAGACTCAACCTCTTCAAACCACATTTGACTATAAGGTTGATAATATGACAAGCGCATCGTTGATGTAGCAAGAAGGAATCGACGTATGTACTCAACATTGGAGTAAGAATGTCCATGGTCCTAGAGTTTGAAGCGGTGTTGTCTAAAGTAATTGAGAATATTTTGTCTATAAGACCAAAGTCTTCCACAACTTTGATTATACAGTTCGCAATATTCTCACCCGTGTGTGCTACATCAATTAATTTCAAACCTATAATCCTTTTCTCCATTACCTAGTCATCATTAACATAATGCGCAACCACACTAAGGTAATCCTCCCTAGCCCGACCACTCCATATGTCCGAGGTTAGGGCCACCGAAAATGTGCATGTAGTAAATAGTTCTTTTATTTTTTTACGACGTTCATTGTAGTATTTTATTAGATTTCTAGTTGTTGTCTATCTAGAAATAGAAGAAAATCCAGGATTATACGCAGTTCTAATGTAATTTTGGAAAGAAACAGACTCGCCAAAGCCTAACGATAAATCCTCAGAAGCAATTAAACGACAGAGAGATTGGCGGGCTACCTGAGGATCATAGTCCCAGCTACGTACCGTACGTCGTGGTTGTATTGCAGCTATGTCTGCCTCATCACCAATCCTTGCTTCGCCTTATATCTTGTAGCATGTCTAAACAAGTGCCTCGTTCCACCTATAGACATTGCACACAATTCATTGTGACATATTTTACAAATAGCATATGGTACCTCATTTCCTGCTGCACCTTGCTTGGTTGTCCTATCGAAATTATCCCATACTCCTTATGTAGACGGTCTCAGCCTCTTTGCTCTGGTTGCCGTGGAGCCTGATGTTGCCGTGGAGCCTGATGATGGAACTCCGCCTTGCTCTTCCGGTGAAACCTCCGGTTGGCTTGAGGCAGCTGCAGCCGCTGCCTCCATGGACGCAATTTCCTCCGGTGAAAGTCCGTAATCACCAAGAGAAAAGCTGTCATAAGGACTGTCCATAACGAAAGCACCAAAATCAAAACTATTATTACTTACATCTTAGCATAATGTAACATCCTGGCTTTTCTGGTCTTATTGAAATTTACAAAATAAAAAGAACCATTTGGTTTTGATGAGAGTTCTAAAGCTTAACTTGAGATTTTAGAAATAAGAGTGTTTAAAATGACTAATTCAAACTTCAACTAATCCAAGAGTTTGGTTTGTTTCGAGTATTGTTGGAGTTCTCTGGTGTTGTTTTCCCTCTTTGTTCGCTCCGTGCTCCCTCTCGTTTGGACCTCTCCCTCTGTCCAGACCTCCCTCTCATTTAGACCTCTCCCTCCGTCCAGACCCCCCCCCTCGTTTGGACCTCTCCCTCCGTCCAAACCTCCCTCTCGTTTGGATCTCTCCCTTTGTCCATACCTCCCTCTCGTTTGGACCTCCCTCTCCGCCCAAGACTCCTGGGTGGTCCTGTGAGACCTCCGGGTGGCCTTGGAAGACCTCCTGGGTGGTCCTGTGAGACCTCCGGGTGGCCTTAGAAGACCTCCTGGGTGGTCCTGTGAGACCTCCGGGTGGTCTTGAAAGACCTTCTGGTGATCCTAGAGACCGGTCATGACCACCCCTTGGGTCACGACCTCCCCTTTGGTTGGACCACCCTTCCGAGTGTTGACTAGGCCCCACCTGTCAACCCTGCTCACCTTCTCCTTCCTCCAGCCGTGTCACTGCTGACGCATTTGTCCTTGTGCATTAAATGCTATTGTATCGTATTAAATGCTATCGCTTCATCAGTACCCCGTTTCCCCTCTTGTCTCCTCCCAGACCTGCTCCCATCTCCTCCTTCACCTACCTTTGACCTCGTGTGTACCTCCGAGTCTTTCAGTGACTCTCTCTCCGTCTCCCCTGGCTATAAAAGCCTAAGCAGCCCTCTTTCATCACCCTTTTCCTCACCCAACTCTCCTGCTCTCTTGCTCTCTTGCTCTCACCCTGTGCCTCTGTGCTTGGAGTTTCGCTAGAGTCTGCTGAAGCTGTGCTGTCGCCTCCTAGTCGCTAAGGAGTTCGCCGGAGCGCCCGTGCCGTTCACCATTTTTCTCCTGTCCCTCTCCCTCTCTCACTTCCTCTGTGTTCGGGTGAGTTCCTCCACGCCCCGTTCTCTTTTTGCTCTCACGACCATGTTGTGTGGTTGTATCTCTTTCACAACCACGTTGCGTAGTTGTGTTTCTTTTACGACCACGTTGAGTAGTCGTATCTTTCCTCAGGACCTCCCTTGGTGTTGGTTTCAGTGTGGTTGTTTTGAAGTTTATTTGGATTTTATTTGATCTTTATTTGATTTTGCTTCGTTCCCACGTGTAGATTTTGACGACTCAAGAGAGCCCGATTACTTCAAAGAAGACCCTCAAGCTTTCGAGCAAGGCAAATTACACCCTTGATCATGTTGATCCAGTATATGAAATTATTTAATTTCTGTTTCAAATTATTATTGCATGCTTATTTGAATTCAAGTATTTAAAATCCCTGTCTTAACTTTGTAGTTATTCCTAATTCCTTTGTACATCTAAATTTGATAATTGACTCGACCACCCCCTTGTCACCATAGTAAAGAGCTAATTGGTACATTAATATGAGCTAGCATGTTTCAAAACTCTGTGCTTAGTCGAAGCTTAGATATAAAAATATTGTCTCGGGAGTTTTACTGCCAAAAGACTAATGTTGTCTAAATGTTTAACCATGACATTGGGTTGTCGTAGAAGTTTACAAATGTTTTTGAAAAGCAAAGCAAAAAGAAAAATTGGTTTGGACTTGGGCGAATTGGTTGTCTAGATGGGTGCATGTTCATGCACGGGATCAACTCGGGTAGGGTTGAGGCCTAGGGTTTTGTGGAAGTCGCCCAAGTCAGTTAAGGATCGGTCTTCGAGCCGTATCTTGCTAGCCCCATCGTGCAACCACATGTTATGAATGGGCAGAACCTGGTCAACTAATTTGCAACGTTCCACCGTGGTTTTTTCATCCGGTTGTGTGGGTGTCTTGACGACCTACTTTTATGCATTCCCACCTGGCACAAGAGGGGGCCTGAACCCGGTGGATGGTTAGTCCAAAGGGAGTGAAACCTTAGCGAGGGGTAACTGTGGTGGAATGGCGCATTGTAAAGACCTTGTCACGAGCTCTAGACCACTTACCTACGGTAGTGAGTGGTGGTATCGACAGATGCCAAACAGCTAGAGAGGTCATGTCGTGTGGGTAAAGTTGTACACCTCTGTAGAGTGTAAAACTATTCGAATAGCCGTATCTACGGTCATGGACATACTGACAAAGCCACTCAAAGTTAGATCTTTGGTTTTATTTTCAAAAGACCTCTTCAACTGGTTTTGGATGTCTATCCAAATGGGAAGTCGGGCAGGGAGCCTTGTGATAGGAGGGTATCCTTCACCACTTGTTGATGAATGTTATCCAACTATAAAACTGAGATTTAGAAAATGAATTTTAGTTATTGTATAACTGCTTTAGAACTTAGTACAAGTATTTGGATAGAAACATGGCTTTATGCAAAGACAACCTTACAAGACCTCCTTTGATATATCCTTGTATGCATTGCATTTTGTTACTTGACGGGTGTGACTTGCGAGCACGGTTGTTGTGCTCACTTTTGCTTGATTCTGTTGAGCAAGAGAAGTCGTCTACGAGGAGGATGAGGATCAGGACGTCTAGGCTGCGCCCTCCAGTCGATTGCCTGTGGCGAATCGAGTGGTCTGCTGCTTTTGTTTCCGCTGTGCTTTGTTTTTGGTCGGCTCTTAAGCCGCTTTTGTAACCAACTCTGTTGCTAATTAATAAAGTTGCGTTGATGGATGTTACCACCTTTGTTTATTGTGTGAGCTAACCGCTGATTCTTAGGACTAGCTCGGTTGTGCACAGGGGATTTCGGGACCTCCTGGTTCCGGTCTCTAGGACCACCCGGTGGTCCTGGGAGACCTCTCGGGGAGGTCTGGTCCACTACACATAACACGCACTAACAATAAATGTAAGCAAAAAAAAAGTATTATACCTCTTTCGCTGGCTTGCTGCCGAAAATTGAATTTATCAGATTTTGGCACAAATTTTTTTGAATTTTACCAAATTATCTCAACACGAATTTGAATTTGTACAATAGAATTTCAAAGAGAATGGACAATCAAGGGGGGCTGAACGAGGGGGGATGGTGGCTATTTATAGGAAAAATTTTAGGATTTTTTAGGTATTTTTTATGATCCAAACGGTCACAAAAAAATGAGCAAAAATGCCACAACGGCCAGATTCTTTTCGGGCCGTGTCGTGCCAGGCATGGCCCACAAGGCCACCGCCTACCTACCCCACCCTACCCGGCCCTTGCCCTTGCCCCCCTGCCCACCGCCCGCCCTTGCCCTTGCCCGGCCGCTGCCCGTGGCCCTTTCTTCTTCCCTCAGAGTGGCGTGGCGTGTGCGCGTGTGGCACTAGGCGAGGGCGACCATCACTGCCTTCGCCTTTGGCCGTCTCCCTCTAGCCTCCGTGCTGCTTGCATGTGACACAGCACACACCGCACCACTCCTCGGCTCCTCGCTAGCATGGCGCCCTGGCCTCCCACGACCACACCACTACGTCCCAGCCTCCCTGATGCCTTCCTCCGTGCCGCCTCTTGCTCTCCTCCCGGCGCACCGGCTCGCACCAAGCCACCTCCCCTCCCCCTCTCTGGCTCTGGCGCTCGGCTCTCCCTCATGTCTCCTCCTCCTCCCCCCTCCGCCCCAGCGTCGGCGCGCCGCACCACCTCTTCTCCTCCCGGCCCCCTCCTCTTCCTCCTCCTTCTTCTCCCGCCCCAGTGTCACACCGCTTCCTCTCCTCCCAGCGGCTTGTTGGCTCGGCCGCTCAGGCAGTGCTCACTATCACTACTCAGCTCCGGATGCAGGCCAGATGGGCCATGTTGGGCTCGTGCCGTGCCTGGCACGGCTCGATACTGTTCGTGCCGTGCCGGTCCATCGTGCCTGGGTGGCGACCCAAGCACGGCTTGGGCTTTCGTGCCGAGCCAGCACAGTCTATGAACAGTGTAGACCATACCGTACCATGGGCTGGCCCGACGGGCACGGCCCATCTAGCCAGCTCTGGTTAGGAGTTTTGTTTCTTTTGATTTGATTCGTGTCAGACGAAATGAGAATTTGGCCGCTCATTTGTACCAAACAGGCATCCATGCCTAGCCATGTTTGTACGTGGCTTAATGAGGTACCTGTCCTGTTTACAACGTGACTGTAACAGTGATTGATCAGTGAAAGTTTCTGTTCTTGGTGTGAAAAAACTTCAAAAAGAGCAAAATAGCCAGCAGCCCCTCCATTGATCCGTCAGAAGCTGGGGAATGGATATAGCTTTTCTAAAAAACAGCTTTCGGCTGAGTTACAAGGCTGAATGACTGAGCTGAAAATGTTTGATGTTTGACTCTCTAGATGTCTGGCTTTTAGGTAGGCTGGCTGCAGTTTCTGAGATGAAAAATATCATAAATGCTCCTGAGGTAAGTAATGGTTTGTTTGATGCCGTTTAAAAGCAATTAACGACATTTAAAAACAACTAACGACAATTGACAATAATTATCAACAACTAACGCAGTTAACGATAACTAACACAATTAACAATAATTAACACAATTGATGACAACTACTCCGATTAACGAGGGAGGAGGGTGTGGTTTTTGAGCTCATCAGCCGAAACCAGAGATACTAGCATACTGAATAGGTATTTTTACATATATATAAGTATAACAGCCTAGTGGCAAAAGTCAATGGCTCAAAAAGAGGATATTATACAGGGCCAGGATCTGAAAAACATTAACACAATACGCAATGGATAACAACTACCATAATTAACGAGGGATGAGGGCGTGGTTACAGATCTCATCAGCCGAAACCAGAGATACTGGCATACGGAATAGGTATTTTTACGTATATAACAGCCTGGTGGCAAAAGTCAATGGCTCAAAAAGAGGATACTAGACAGGGCCAGGATCTTAGAAAAATATTAACACAATACGTTTTCCTTTTAAGATTTGCAAAAGGCCCTGTGTAAGAAACAAAACTACAACAGTTGACAATATAGTTTACCATAGGATGAAGCAAACACATAGAACATAGCCAAGATGTCCATAATACAGTACTCCGTTGGTTATCATACTATCTTTTGGGCCAAACTGACGTTACATAGAATAGAATAAGTTAGATGATTAAGTAAATATGTACTCAGGTATCTCATGAAACTCAAGCTTGATGATCCTAAATATGTAGAATCAGAATAAGAGACATGAAGAAGGTTTTGCTTACAATTCCCTTAAGAACAGGTTTGTTTTACATTGATCTCTGAGACTAATAAATGTAATGTCTTCTCTTGAGAAGCAATGCAACTTTTGTACCAACAATACAAAATTCAACTTGATGAAAAGGTGTCATTTCTCTGAACTACTGCTTGCTTCTAACAATACACTACTACCGAAACCACACATTGTTTACAGCAAAATCAAGTCTTTTGTGTGTGTATGAAATCGTAAAAATTTACATGGTCACCTCATCCTGGTTATTTTGGGGGGAAATATATTAGCTAAAGCTATGTTGAAGTGACAAGAACCTGACGTCCCAATTGCATTTACATAATTCTAGTATGCTACCCTCATTTTATCTGGAAATCAATGTCTCACCAACCATAATATCCACGCAGAATTTATGTCCTTGGTATTTATGGCTAAAATAAATAAATAAATGGCATCTTGTTCCATGGCAATCATTGGACAATCACTGCAATCAGTTCACATGTCCTTTTCAAATGTTAGTATCCAAGAAAGTCATAGAGTTCTTCACTGACTGGACATGTGAACTAGGTCATAAGTTTTCGATTTCAGACAGGTAACTGAATTTTTGGTTGATATAACATGAATGAACAGGTGGTAATACACCAAACCAATCTTCAGCCAGCTGACTTATGTCACTGAAACTTTATGCAGGCAATGATAACATTGCTAACTAGATAACGTTTTGTACCAACGACTATAACATGTATGAGTTAAGCCTGATTCACAAAGGTATATAGCATGCATATACTCTAACAAAGAAGCTTTAGAATACAACTTCAACCTTTAATCAAGTAAATCCAAGCTGAACTCCTTTCAGTCAAGCAACAAGGCTCAATTCTTTGGTTTGGCCATGAAGTAACATATCAGGTCAATGAACAAAACCAATCACCTATAATATGTTAAGACATCCTACAATGTTTAAATCTTTTTAACTATTCTGGCACCCAAAGACTTGATCATTAAATCTTTTTAACTATTCTGCATTGCTCATTTTCAAGCTGAAGAGCCAACCGTGGACTATTCTGGCACTGGCCATTATCACAAAACTAAGCCAGCGGCGTCGAGGCTCTTGGACCCCTTCTTGGAGAAGAGCCACAGCTTGACGTCCGCCTTGTATAGGCACTGCCCGAACACATTGTCGACGGCAACGCTGAGGCCCTGCTCCACGTCACTGGGATCACGCAGGGTCGGCTGGAGAGTTGCGCCTGGTAGAGGCATCTCACCCAAGGTAGTTAGGATCGCGATCCAAGTCTTAAAGTCTTACGACTCTACGAACCCACGACAGCCTGTCGATCCAAGTCTTACTGCCGATCCGATCCTACTCAAGGTCGGTAGGATCGCGATCCTACTCTTAGAGTCTTACGGTTCTCTGAACCCACGACGACTGTCGATCCAAATCTCACCGTCGATCCTACTTGTAGAGACTTAGGGTAATTTTTTTAGAGGCGGGCTTTGCGATATTTTGTTTTAGAGCAAAATTTGTTGATATTAATTTCGAGAATGAAACTATAAATAAACAAGGAGCATGCAAAATATTGTATCGGTGTGGTAATGCTAGTACAAATATCTATATTATGGCATGAGCAATCTTGAGCTTGATAATGATAAGCTATTTTTATTCTGGAGTATGTCTAGCTACTTTTAAGGAACATGCAAGTGGTAAACCATATAACAATCATACAAACTTATAGTACAGATGTTAAATATGTGTATTTTTACAAATTAAGTAGAATCACCGATTCTACGATTCGACATCGATTGATCCTACGGAGGCAAATCGATCCGACTCGGGATCTCGACTCGACTACCTTGATCTCACCATGTTACTGCACAGCTTCGCCCTCCCGCCGCCTCCGTGGCAGCCTTCGACGACGACAGCGTCATAATCCGGACGCTTCTCTCCCCGAAGCAGGACAAGTCCCTCATCTCCCCCATGCACTTTTCCATAAACATCTTGCATGCAACGCGTGCGGTGGGGAAGAAGGGAGGAGGCACCGCGTCGGGGGAGGAAGAGGATCGCGGCGACGTGGGCCGGCAGAGGAGGAGGGAGCGGGAGGTGAGGCGGGCAGCCGCGTCGGGGTCAGGGTGGGGGCTTGGGGGTGGCGACCACGACAACAGCTCGAAGGAGGAGGAGGAGGAGGAGGAGGGGAGGGTGGTGGCTCGGGGAGGAGAAGGGATGGGCGGCATCGGTGGAGGACAGCGGCGGTGCGTGGGGAGGAGGAGGAGGAGGAGGGGGTCGGCGCGAGATGAGGAGACAGAGGAGGGGGAGGTAGCACCGCACGCAGTAGGAAGAAGAGGAGGGGCACGGCCGCACGGGGGCACGGGGGATTAGGGTTAGGGTTGATTGGGAGGGAGATTTTATGTGATGGCAAAAGTGGGTAAATACATGTGAATTTGAATTTGAGGGGTAAATCCGGAATGGGGCTGCGGGAAGCCGCGGGAAGTTTCCCCGCGTCGGCTTCCGGCTTTCAGCTTTTTCATGGTCCTGTTTGTTTAGGCTTTTTGTCTGGCTTAAAAGCAAAAAAGCCTAAGTCTAAGACCCTGTTTATTTAGGCTTTTTCTTTGGCTTATAAACAAAAAAGCCTAAACCTAAACAAAGGGGTGACTTTTTTTTATCCAGCTTATAAGAAGTTTAAGCCATTTTAAGCCTAAAAACCATAAGCTAAGGGAGAGATGCTTTTTTTAGCTTTTACGGAATAGAATATCTATTTACCACTGAAGTTCACTGAAATTACCCACGAAATGCCATTGCATATAAGGGGAAATCATTTCGTTTTTTCAATCTTCCTTCCTCCTCTCCACCCCCTTTCCCTTCGGTCCCGTAGACACCGTCGCAGCCGCTCCCCTCCCCAGACGCCTCTCTTTCTCCTCCTCCGTCTCCGCCGCCTCCCCTCCTCCTACGCATGCCATCCTCCTCTACCCCACGCACATGCATGCCGCCCTTCGCTTCTCATGCTCCTGGCCCCCTGCGAGTGTCTTTGAATCCCACCGCCTCTCCGTCCAGATTCTCTTCCTCGCCAGCGCTCGCGTTTCTTGTTTCCTTTTCCAGCGAGAATCGGCGGCTCCGAGCGCGGCAAGCTTCGTCTAATAAGGCGGTGACGGCTCGCGTGCATGGAAGCTATGGTTGGTTTCTTGGCTATCCTCTCCTTTCCCCCGATGTTACATTTGTTCTTGCTTGCGGGTGGTGTTGTCTTGGCGATGCGTGTCGCAGTCCCGGTTGCGCCGTGTAGTTGTGGTGGGCGTGTTCTTGGTTTGGCCGTGGTGGTTTCCTCCGTGATCATGTCACCTCAAGATTTCAGGATGGTGTTTGTGCCTTTGCGCCCACGAACGCTATGCGTGTTCTTGGTGCTTGCTCCGGAGGGCATGGGGTTTGGTTTGTGCGGTCGTGTTCTTGGATGTGTGCCTTGGCTACTCCATGTTGGGGTTGTCCGTGTCTTGCTCGGTACCTGTCGTCGTGCTCGATGGGATGCACGGCCGTGAATTGGACGGTCGTGGGAGCATCTCGCTGGACGGTGTAGGATCAAGGATAACCGACTAGAGGGGAGTGAATAGGAGGTTTTTAAACTTTTTGACAATTTAACAATTTTAGCCAATTATCAACTTAGTCTAAGCAAGATATAATTCTAGCTAAGCAATTTAACACAATAGACAAGCTAGAAATATAAATGCGGAAATGTAAAGACTAGAATTAACCACAATGACACAAGGATGTTTTTCCCGTGGTATCGAAGACTTGCCGGTCTTCACTAGTCCACGTTGAGGAAGCTTGATCAACTCAAGCCAGCTCCACGAATTAAGCCTTTCCTCGTTCACTAGTGGTAGCTCTTCTCCTTTCCGGATAGGCGAGCTCCAACCTTCACAAATGCCCGGGTCTTCTCATAATCTCCTTTGAGAAGATCACCGAACCAAACTCCAAGCCATCTAGGAGACAGCAATCTCCAAGAGTAATAGAACAAGAGATCTTCACTTGAATGTGCTCTAATGCCACAATGATCAAACTCGAATAAATGCTCTTGGAAAAACCTCAACTACCTTTGCAAAAAGAATTGAATGCTCTCAAATGAGTTGGAAACAATGCAAAGGGTTCAAGGGGGTTTTATGAGGTTCAACAACACTTCTAGTTGCAGTGGGTGAGGTATTTATAGCCTCCACCCACTGCACTACTAGCCGAATCTGAAATCCCTAATTTTTCAGAGGCGCGGTCGGATCACAGAGCACCAATCTTGATCAATCCGGCCCTTCTTTCAGAATCGTTTTCCTCCTCTGCAACGCATTAAATGCACGGGAAAAATAGTCGTTACGGTGACCTCGGTTAGACCGCAGGTGAATGCGCGGTTAGTTCGGCCTACAGAAAAATGGAAAACGCTTTAAAACACTTACTGGAAAAAGCTGACCGCATGGAACATCTAGGAGTGCGGTCAGTCCGCGAGTTTGCCGGCGGTCAGTCCGGCCTTGAGATTTCAACCGAAAATCCTTCTCTGGAAAATGTTGACCGCGTCCAAGACCCGGACCCGGTCGATCCCAAGACTTAGTCGTCGGTCGATCCGACCTCTCAAAAATTTCAAAGAATTTAAAACGAGGCCAAACCAAAACAAATCCAAGATTAAACTAAATAAGATTTGAGCAATTGTGGCATCATTCACTTTCAAGGTACTCAATTCTTGAACCCTCTTTATAGTACGGCTGTCTAGCCTATAATCCAGTCTTCCAACCAATTCACCTAAGACCGGTAAAATAAAAGGATCCTAGTCTATTGTACCTTGTCTTCAAACCAAACGATCTTCATGAAATCCTTTCACATGCAATTCCAAGTGATCAAAAGCACCAAAGGGACTTAACCTTGTAAATACTCAATAAACATGTTAATCCCATATTCACATATTATCATTAATTACCAAAACAATTTTTAGGGGCCTAGATGCTTTCAATCTCCCCCTTTTTGGTAATTGATGACAATACACCTAATTATGTGAGAGAATGATTGTTTTGAATATACTATGAGTGTATATTATTTTAATGACTTAATAACGAAATAATTCTTGCAATCAACTTAAATGAGTTTTGAGAATCATTTCTTTGTTAAATCCTGATTGAAGAAAGCTCCCCCTAAACATGTGCATAAAATTTGTAGAGAATCTTCGCAAGCACACGTAGAGATTTTTAGAGAAAATTTGGCGGAGTTTCTTTTACATGATGGAACTTGAGGAAATGCGACAATATATGAACATTATAAACATGGCATTTCAAGAGAGTAACATAAACACAAGTTTAACCAACAAGTTTATCAAGATAAAATTAAAATTATAGCAATGTCTTGAACCGATTACAAGCATATAAGTACATAAACATTCAACCATGCTCATAAACGGTAAAGCATTAAGCGTTCATAGAAGAGGTTCAATAAGCTTACAATGATAACAAAAGAGAGCAATAAGCTTATCCTCTAACTATTACACACAAAAGTCCAACAAGCATTCAACATCCATAATAGATATCTAATATAGAATATATAGGACTATATAGCACTTCTCCCCCTTTGGCATCAACTACCAAAAGCTACGAAGTAGGGGGGGGGAGGAGGAGGAGCGACAGTCGACGTGGAAAGGGCTACAGGAGGATCAATGTGTCGACGCCGAGAGTAAGTGACAGTCTGCTCGATCGACGAGACACGAGTGGTCATCTCAGCCATGTCGGTCTGAATCCCTGAAACCAAACCAACCATCTGATCTAGGCGCTGAAGCACAACTGAGTTGGACTGCTCCACGGCTGCCTGGTGAGAGTCCAAAGACTGAGTTGTACTCTCCAAAGCATCCATGCGATGATCCAGAACCTCTAAGCGACGATCCACTGCATCGAAGCGAGATACTATCGTGTTGATGCCAGTGTGCAGAACCTCAAACAACAGAGGATCAAGTCCTCCCTGCTGCTGAGGGGCGGGCTGAGGAGAAGCTGGAGCATCAGCAACGGGGTGAAGAGGCCTGTTCCTTAAGTCTCTCTAGTGGTCGCCTTCTGGCTTGTATTGCTTGTGAGGAAAGGGAGTGGCACCATTGAAGTCAGTTGTCCTCAATATGAGCTTCATGATGTAAGGTGCATAATACATTGTCTTTCCCAAATCACCTTGGCAAGATTGCAACTCAGTCAAGATTAAATGCATAATATCAAATTTCTTTCCTTGCATCACATAATCTATGACATTCCAGGCATGACCTCGAATAGCGTCATTGTTCTTGCTCTGGGCAAGATAGTGGCCCCGATAATCCTCATTAATGACACTAGGAAGAGGTCTCGGACCGCTACCTTACCAGGACAATTCCAAATGAGTAGGCTCATAGAACTGCGGTGCGATGCTCGAGTCTCTGGCGGGCTCAAGGTGAATCTTGACATATTCACGTGCTGGCAGATTGAGGGCCTCCTCAAAGTGACGCTTGGTGGCCGTGTAGCGCACCGAGCCTGCCATCCATGTCACAGTGGCCAAGGTAGATGGAATGTAAACTGTAGCATAAAACTGACGGATTACCTCCTCATTGAAGTTACACTTGATGCTAACTATTCCATCCAGGCCAGTGTTGCGAAAATGAGAATACAAACTTGTATACCGAGTTTGCTCATTGAGATATGTCCAATCAATGTATTTCTGAATAGCAAACTGCTTGTGAAGCACCACATGATTGTAGCAATCTTCCTGAAATATTGAGTGAAATCTCTCTTCTGTGGCTGACCTCGGCTGCTCATATGGAGATTGCTTCCTGAGTTGCTTCAAATCATCATTTCGGATAGACCGAAGATCCACACGAGGTTCAGGTGGAAACTCCACATCAGCATCATCTTCTTCATCCATATGCTCACTGGCGCTTGGCACAGAGGACAGAGACGGCGAGGAGTCCGCTTCGTCACTGTCGGAATGCTCAACAGGAGGACGATGAGTAGCCCTCCGGGGAAGACGAGACGAAGATGCCTCGGGATCGGCAATGGTCTTGGTCCTTGCCATGATCACTGGAGAGGTAGACAAGACCAATCAAGGAGTGAGTTGAAAGGGAATAAAGATTAATGAATCGACAAAACAGAAGCTTTTCTGTCAGGGCCGGACTAACCGCAAGCGGTTGGCCGGTTAGTCTGCAGGAAGCACAGACTGACTGCACGGAACACGTCGGTTAGTCCGGACTTGACTGAAAAGCTAGGGTTTTGTTAAGTTTCGACGGAATCTTCACAATGCAGGTCAATCCGACAATCAAGTGAGTATAGATGACAATGGGGGCATACTCAAGGTCGCTTAACGTTCTAGGAACAGATCTAGAGATGATTCAAGAGGGATTGATTGAATTTTGAGAGAAGATGACCTTACGGTGACGGCGGTGAGGAAGAGGACCTGGCTGCGATGAGGGATGCGTCCGGCGGTGAGGAGGAGCAACCGGCGGCGTGGAGACGAGGAGGCGCTCCGAGGGCAGCGACGCGGTTGCGATGAGGAGAGGGGAACCATCGGGGAGATGGGAAAAGAAAACGGGCGAAACTGACGGGTCGGTGGAGAATAAAAGAAAGAAACTGATGAGCATTAATCGCCAGGCGCGGTCGATCATGAGGTAAAGCTCGGTCGGTCCCGGCACTAGCTCAAGGGTTGACCATGTTAAGCCGACGGGTTGACCGCACTTGGAGATTCTTGAGAGTTTTAGCAAATATTTTTGTTGTCTTTGCTCCATAGAGTTAGCACACAACATAAAACCATTTTGGAGCAATTTCAATGATATTAGATCAACGAACGAGTTTTGAACATAGATTTTTAGGAAAACAGAGCAATTTTTGAAGAAAACGATTTGAATGAGTTAAGGAAGCAAACAACGAGATTTGTTACTTGTGAGGATATGTATGAGTATGAAACACTATTTTGAGGCAATATATGAGAGAAAACATTGCCTAAATAGCAATACTTATTTTATGCTAGAATTGACACAAGTGAGATTTTCGGGTTTTGGGCTATTTTTGAGCGAGATTCAAAATTAAATAACTTTGATTTGGTTGAGAGTTTGAAAAACTTATGAATACGAAAAAGGTCACGAATAACCATCTTTAGATTTTTCTTTTTGGGAGCAAAATCAAATTCCTTTTGGAATAACTTTTGGATGAAAATCCATTTTTGGTCAAAAACAAGATATATAAGAAATTAGTTCTGGCCAAAACTTGAATTTTCTTTTAAGATAGATAATTTTGGGATCTTTTCAACCAAAAACCTTTGAAATACACTAGAGAATAGATGTAGCTAGTTTTTCAAGAGGTTTGATTGATAAAAACCAAATTTTGACTTTTTGACCAAAAGGATTGGTTTTTGAAAACACATTCTAGCATGTTTGTTGATATGTGCACAATTAGAGATGTGGTATACATAGTGATTGTATAGCACTCCCCCTAAATATGTTTCCCAACTTAGTTCTTGAAACAAGAGAATCACGAAAGAAACACGAATTCAATCAAGATTTCAAAAACATAATGTAATCAAATGACATTAGAAAAATCTATGACATTTAATTCATCCCTCAACTTGCAAAAGCGGCCTTCATCTAAAGGTTTGGTGAAAATATCCGCTAATTGGTATTCTGTTCTTATGTGGCTAATTTCAATGTCTCCCTTGCTCACATGATCTCTCAAGAAATGGTGGCGAATATCTATATGCTTGGTTCTTAAGTGTTGAACAGGGTTATTAGCAATTTTCACTGCACTATCATTGTCACACAAAAGAGGCATTTTATCAAATTTAATTCCATAATCCATCAATGTTTGCCTCATCCATAGCAATTGAGCACAACAACTTCCCGTGGAAACATATTCGGCTTCGGCGGTGGATAAAGCTACGGAGTTTTGTTTCTTGGATGACCACGATACTAAGGATCTTCCTAAGAATTGAGAACTACTCGAGGTGCTTTTTCTATCCACTTTGCAACCCGCATAATCGGAATCGGAATATCCAATTAAATCAAATTTAGCACCTTTGGGGAACCATAGGCCAATGCTAGAGGAATGCTTTAAATACCTAAGAATTCTTTTAACGGCCATAAGATGACATTCTTTTGGAGAAGCTTGAAAACGAGCACACATACAAACACTAAACATGATATCGGGCCTAGATGCGGTAAGATAAAGTAAGCTACCAATCATAGATCTATAAAGCTTTAAATCTACCGGTTTACCTCCCTCATTTAGATCAAGATGACCATTTGTAGCCATGGGAGTCTTGATGGGCTTTGCATCTTCCATGCCAAATCTTTTAAGTAAATCCTTCACGTACTTGGCTTGACTTATGAAAGTCCCATCCTTGAGTTGCTTGATTTGAAGTCCAAGGAAATAGCTTAATTCTCCAATCATTGACATTTCAAATTCCCTAGACCCAAAAATGATATCATCAACATAAATTTGACATACAAAGAAATCATCATCTAAAACTTTAGTAAATAAAGTTGAATCAATTTTTCCGATTTTGAATCCTTTTGAGACTAGAAAATCTCTAAGATGTTCATACCATACTCTAGGAGCTTGTTTAAGACCATAGAGCGCCTTGGAGAGTTTATAGGCATGATTTGGATTTTTAGAATCTTCAAAACCGGGAGGTTGTTCAACAAAGACAAGTTCGGATATTTTACCATTTAAGAATGCACTTTTAACATCCATTTGAAATAATTTAATATCAAAGCATGATGCAAAGGCAAGTAATATCCGAATTGACTCAAGTCTAGCTACGGGGGCGAAAGTTTCACCAAAATCCAAACCTTCAACTTGTGAATATCCTTGAGCGACCAATCTTGCGTTGTTTCGAACAACCAAACCATTTTCATCTTGCTTGTTCCTAAAGACCCATTTAGTACTAATAATATTGTGTTCTTTGGGTCGATCCACCAATGTCCAAACTTCATTCCTGGTGAAGTTATTGAGTTCTTCATGCATTGCATTCACCCAATCCGGATAGTCAAGTGTTTCTTCTACATGCTTTGGCTCAATAGAAGAGACAAAAGAGTAATGTTCACAAAAAGAAGCAACACGAAAGCGAGTTTGGACACCCTTACTTACGTCACCCAATATTTGATCTATTGGATGATCCTTTGCAATTGCATTATGGATTCTTGGTGGTAGGTTGGATGGTTGATCATCTTCCTTGTTATCCTCTTCAATGATTTGTACTTGACTTGTGGAAGATGTGGGTAGTTCAACTTGAGTGGAAGATGATGGATTGTCTTCGGGCTTGATGTCGCCTATTTGCATATGTTCTATTGCTTTTCTTAAGGCTTCCTCACCTACATCATCCAAATTCTCATGCTCTTCTTGAGAGCCGTTAGTTTCATCAAATTGCACATCGTGCCTTTCTTCAACTAAACCGGAGTTTTTGTTAAAGACACGATAAGCCTTGCTATTTGAAGAATAACCAAGTAAGAAATCAACATCACAACGACTATCAAATTTTGAAAGACGAACACCCTTCTTCAAAATATAACACTTGCAACCAAAAACATGAAAGTAAGAGATGTTCGGTTTTCTTCCTACAATAAGCTCATAGGAAGTCTTTTTCAAAAGACGGTGCAAATAAAGACGATTTATGGCATGACAAGCAGTATTAATAGCTTCCGCCCAAAAGATATCGGAAGTATTATATTCATCAAGCATTGTCCTAGCCATTTCAATTAATGTACGATTTTTCCTTTCTACTACTCTATTTTGCTCCGGAGTGTAGGTTGTGGAAAGTTCATGTTTTATTCCAAGTTCATCACAAAAGTCTTCAACTTTAGTATTCTTGAACTCGGAACCATTATCACTACGAATTTTCTTTATTTTGAAATCAAATTCATTTTGGGCCCTTTTTGCAAATCTTTTGAAAATCCCGAAGGTTTCACTTTTGTCATCTAGGAAGAATACCTATGTATATCTAGAATAATCATCCACAATGACTAAACAATAGCTATTTTCCCCGATACTCTTATAGGTTGTTGGCCCAAACAAATCCATATGTAAGAGTTCCAATGGTCTAGAAGTTGACATGATACTTTTGGAAGGATGATAATTAGCGACTTGTTTACCAGCTTGACAAGCACTACAAAGTCTATTTTTCTCAAACTAAATCATGTTTGAAAAGCTTTTTGAGTTGAATCATTCCAACATGAGCTAGCCTTCTATGCCAAATCCAACCCAATGAGGTTTTTGCCATTAAGCAAGTTTTTAAACAAGATTCACTTGAACTAAAATCAACCAAGTAAAGATTTCCAAATCTAAAGCCTTTGAAAACCAAAGAGCTATCTTTGGCATTAGAGATGGTTACACCTTCACTAGAGAATGAGCAAATTAGTCCAAGAACACATATTTGAGCAACGAATAGCAAGTTAAAGTTTAATGATTCTACTAGAGAAACATTCGAAATGGAGAGGTCATTTGAGATAGCAATTTTACCCAATCCCAATACCTTTCCTTTGCTATTATCACCAAAAGTGATCTTGTCTACTCCTTTTCTATTCTCAAATGTGGTGAATATTTTTCTATCACTGGTCATGTGTTGAGTGCATCCACTATCAAGCACTCAATGTTTTCCAGTAGTTTTATAGTTCACCTACAAAACAAGAATCAAGTTCTTTTAGGTACCCAAATTTGTTTGGGTCCTTGGAGGTTAGTAACCAAGGATTTAGACACCCAAATAGCATTCTTTTTAGCACCTAAAATTGAAGTGCCAACAAAACGAGCAACTATTTTATCATCCTTAGTCTTTTTAAGCACATAGCATGAATCATATATACCCAGTGATGGAACCTTACCCTTAGGACAATTTTGTTGCACATGTCCTATTTCCCGGCACTTATGGTAATACATACCATTTTGCCTCACAAAACTTGTGGGCTTGTTTACCGGCTTCTTACCTTTCTTAGGCACATACCCAAGACCTTCCTTGTTGAATGAGCACCTTTACTCACTCAAAAGCTTGTCAAGAGTGGCCTTACCCTTGAAACATCTTTCCAATCTCTTACTTAGCTTGGTCACTTGTTCTTTTAGCTCATTGTTCTCATGAACAAGCTTTGCATCATTTTGTTCAACAATATTATGATTAGCATCAACATTAGAGCAACATGGCATTACAAGTAGGTCATCACATGAAGTAGATGCACTAGTCTTAGCAATTTCTACACTAGGTATTTCATCAATAATATTGCATGTAATTCCTACACTAGAACAAGATTTATTTGAATATTCTTGGATAAGCAAGTTATGAGCTTCCTCTAGCTCCTTATAAGAATCTTTTAGAGTATTGTATTCCTTATTTAAGATCTTATATTTTGATTTTTCCTTTCCAAGATATTCACTTAATTCATCAAGCATATCCATTAATTCATCATAAGTTGGTTCATCACTATTAATGGATTTTACCTTATCTCCTTTTGCCATAAGGCAAGTAGGAGTGAAGAATAGCGACGGAGCTTCCTTGATAGCGATGCCGGCTAGTCCCTTCTTCTTGGGGGACTCTTCCTCATCGGAGTTGGAGTCGCTTGACTCATCATTTGAATCCCACTCTCCAATCTGGGCTTCATTCTTGCCATCCTTGTGAAGTTTCTTGAAAAGCTTCTTCTTGCCGTTGTATTCCTTCTTCTTGAATGCCTTGCCCTTGTCATCCTTCTTTTCGGGGCAACGGGAAGCAATGTGCCCCTTTTCTTCACAATTATAGCACCGAATGTTGCTATATCTCTTCTTGTCATTTGAGGATTGCCCCTTCTTGAACTTGTCGAAGTTATAGCTTCTATTGGGGCGCCTCTTCATGACCCTCTTCATTCTTCTCACAAGGAGTGCATACTCCTCATCGGACTCATTTTCTTCATCCTCATCATCACTTGATTCCGCTTCAGCTTTGAAGGCGGTAATCTTCTTCTTTGAGGAAGATGTTTCCAAGAGCTCTTCCTTGTCCTTCTTGAATAACTCATTTGTGATGAGATTCCCCAAGAGCCCCGTTGGTGTCATTCTTGGCAACTCGGGTGAGTTGAGAAATAGCGTCACCAACGTCTCATATTTATCTGGAAGTGCCATAAGCATCTTGCAAACAATATCAACATCAAGAAGGTTAGTCCCAAGTCCTTTGAGCTCATTCACAATGTTGTTGAGTCTTGAATACATCACATTGATATTTTCATGAGGCAACATTATGAATGTCTCATATTTAATCCGAAGTCTATGCAATTTGGCTTCTTTGACCGTGGATGTTCCCTCATGGATTTCCGAGAGGGTGGTCCAAATATCATGAGCAGTTTCTAAGTTGCTCACTCTATTGAACTCATCCGCGTTCAAAGCGCCAAAGAGAGCGTTCATAGCTTGGGCATCGAAATGAGCATTACGCTCCTCTTGCTCCGTGGGGAGTAGTGGATTAAGAGGCATGACGTAACCCTCATTTACGATTTTCCAAATTCTCGAACTCATAGCCTTTAAAAAAATTGACATTTTAATTTTCCAATAAGCATAATTAGAGCCATCAAAGAGACGAGCCTTTCATATAGCAATTCCCTCACTAGCCATCCTTTTCTCTCTTAGACGATTAAGTCTAAAACAATGAGAGACCAAGCTCTGATACCACTTGTAGGATCAAGGATAACCGACTGGGGGGTGAATATGAGGTTTTTAAACTTTTTGACAATTTAACAATTTTAGCCAATTATTAACTTAGTCTAAGCAAGATATAATTCTAGCTAAGCAATTTAACACAATAGACAAGCTAGAAATATAAATGCGGAAATGTAAAGACTAGAAATAACCACAATGACAGAAGGATGTTTTTTCCGTGGTATCGAAGACTTGCCGGTCTTCACTAGTCCACATTGAGGAAGCTTGATCAACTCAAGCCGGCTCCACGAATTAAGCCTTCCCTCGTTCACTAGTGGTAGCTCTTCTCCTCTCCGGATAGGCGAGCTCCAACCTTCACAAATGCCCGGGTCTTCTCACAATCTCCTTTGAGAAGATCACCGAACCAAACTCCAAACTATCTAGGAGACGGCAATCTCCAAGAGTAATAGAGCAAGAGATGTTCACTTGAATGTGCTCTAATGCCATAATGATCAAACTTGAATAAATGCTCTTGAAAAAACCTCAACTACCTTTGCAAAAAGAATTGAATGCTCTCAAATGAGTTGGAAACAATGCAAAGGGCTCAAGGGGGTTTTATGAGGTTCAACAACACTTCTAGTTGCAGTGGGTGAGGTATTTATAGCCTCCACCCACTGCACTAGCCGTTGGGGCACGAAATCCCCAATTTTTCAGGAGGCGCAGTCAGACCACAGGCACCAGTGCTGTCAGTCCGGCCCTTGCCGTAACGGTCGTTTTTCCTCCTCTGCAACGCATTAAATGCACGGGAAAAATAGCCGTTATGGTGACCCCGGTCAGACCGCAGGTGAATGCGCTGTTAGTCCGGCCTACAGAAAAACGGAAAACACTTTAAAACACTTACTAGAAAAAGCTGACCGCATGGAACATCCGGGAGTGCGGTCAGTCCGCAAGTTTGCCGGCAGTCAGTCCGGCCTTGAGATTTCAACCGAAAATCCTTCTCTGGAAAATGCTGACCGTGTCCAAGACCCGGGACCCCAGTCAGTCCGGCACTTAGCCGTCGGTTAGTCCCGCCCAGAGGATTTTCAGCAAAACCAAAAACAACCACTTACTGGAAAATGCTGATCGCCTTTTTTGTCCGGGACCCCGGTCAGTCCAGCACTTAGCCGTTGGTCAGTCCGGCCTCTTAAAAAATTTCAGCAAATTTAAAACAAGGCCAAACCAAAACAAATCCAAGATTAAACTAAATAAGATTTGAGCAATTGTGGCATCATTCACTTTCAAGGTACTCAATTCTTGAACCCTCTTTATAGTACGGTTGTCTAGCCTATAACCCGGTCTTCCAACCAATTCACCTAAGACCGGTAAAATAAAAGGATCCTAGTCTATTGTACCTTGTCTTCAAGCCAAACGATGTTCATGAAATCCTTTCGCGTGCAATTCCAAGTCATCAAAAGCACCAAAAGGACTTAACCTTGTAAATACTCAATAAACACATTAATCCCATATTCACATATTATCATTAATTACCAAAACAATTTTTAGGGGCCTAGATGCTTTCAGACGGCCAGGTCATCTCGTTGTCGCTCGACCACACCTCCGGCTCGGGCTTCCGCTCCAGGAACACGTACCTCTTTGCGCGCGTCGACCTGCAGATCAAAGTCGTCGCCAACAACTCCGCCAGCACGGTCACCACATGCTACGTAAGCCTACAATTCATCCATGCGTTTCGGGCTATGATCGAATCGATCAATGTGTAATCTTGATTTGGTTCGAGCTGACAATTAATGGATTTCCAATCTTTGTCCGTGCGTGCAGTTCATGTCGGAGGGGGCATGGGAGGTCCACGACGAGGTCGACCTTGAGTTCCTCGGCAAAATGAACGGCCAGCCGTACACACTCCACACCAACGTCTTCGCCAACGGCACCGGCTACAAAGAGCAGCAGTTCCACCTCTGGTTCGACCCGACTACTGATTTCCACACATACTCCATCGTTTGGACCTCGCAGCACTAGTCAGTGTCCACTTGCAGACGGGAGATGTTCCTATGAATTCACCAAGTTCAAAATCAGTTTGGTTCATGTGAGCAAAATTTGACAAAACTGAGTAAATGTATTGGTTATTCTGCTGTATGGCATCTGGTGCAGTTTATGTTTGGAAAAGAATGTTTTGTTGTTGATGTGCATTGTTGAGTTGTTAACTGTAGGACAACATGTAAACGGAATCGAGAACATGTAACACAACTGTAAGTGTTGACAAATTGGTTCTAATGTATTATTAATGTGGAATGCCTGCTTGGTAAAACCGTCCAAATTGAAATGATTTCGCCTACCATGTTTAGATCTTTTAAAACCAAATTCTGAAACCCTTAATTAGCCAAATAAATTGTGCCAACAAACTACCACAGTAGCACTCTTGAATTTTCTGTCTTCTCTTCAGCTGCTATCAAATATGTGTCCACTTAAGGGTATTTCAGACCTTTCATCCTTTACACACAACTCAATAAGCCAACATCCTATAAAAAGCCTGATTACCAAACAACAAATTTTGGCTTAAAAGCTTAGAGGTTTATAAGCTGATTAAGCCAAAAAAACTAGCTTTAAGCTATAAGCCAAAAAGCCTAAGCCTAAACAAACTTCATTGAAATTACCCTCAAAATGCCATTGGTATATAATTGCAAACCGTTTCATTATTTTGCTCTTGTTTCCGATTCCAATCTCTAACCCTCCCCTTTGGTCCCCCAACCCGACACCTCTCCTCCCGTTCCCCACCCCATCGCCGACGCCTCCCCTCCCGGTCCCCATCCCCATCGCCGCCGCCTCCCCTCCCAACGCCACCGCATCCCCTCCCGTTCCCCATCCCCATCGCCACCACCTCCCCTCTCCCCCCAACGTTGTCGCCTCCCCTCCCCTCTTCTGACACGCCACCGCCTCCCCTGCACCGACTCCGCCTCCCGACGGCGCCGCCTCCCGACGGCGCCGCCTCCCTTGCCCCAACTCCGTCTCTTGACGGCGCCACCTCCTTGCACCGTTTCCGTCTCCTGACGCCGACGCCGCCTTCCATACCCCAACTCCGCCTCCCAACGCCGTCGCCTTCCCTGCACCGACTCTGTCTCCTGCCGCCACCGCCGCCGCATCCCCTACCCTCACTCCGCCTCCCAATGCCCCTTCTCCCCTAGCACCAACGCCGCCTCCCCTCCTAGATCAAGGTGACTCCAATTGAGTTTTGTTTTTGAAATGATCCTTGCATGATTGTTCTAATTGTATGATGTGTTTGTGTTAATTGTATGAAGCAATTGTGACATCATGAATTATCAAAGTGCAATTTATGGTTGTAGTAATTGAATTAACACAGTGCAATTTATTTGTTTGTGCTAATTGTATGAGAAGAATGAATACAACTTGTGGAAACAGATTGAATGAAGCCGACTGGCTCATGGGAAGAGCATCCTGGTGTGCTAATTTATGGTTGTAGTATTGCTGCATGTTGCATCTCACTTTCTATGTGTTGATAACACAATTATGGCTTTCTCTTATAATATTATTCACTAAACATCGCCCATCCTGGTGTGGACAATCTTACGTGGAAATGGTAGTGGGGACCTGGGAATTGTATAGTGGTGTATGGCAAATCTTTTGAGTTGGGTGTTTGATTCAAGTGAGATCTGAGCTCCGATGGATGCTTATTTTGATTTGGTTAGCATGCCGCCACTTAGGGATAAAAACGGATAGGATAGTTTCCGACCGATCCGGACGTAAACGGATTCGAATTGTCTCGGATCGGATTTTTCTCGGATAATTTTCGGATCGAAAACGAATTTGGATTTTTTTGTTGGAAACGGAAACGAATACGGTAGGCATGCTATCCGGCGGATACAGATACGGATTATCCAGATATCCGGATTTCGGCCCAAAAGAAGAGGATTTCAGCCCAAAAGAAAAAAGGAGATTTTAATTGATTTCCGAATTTCAGAAAATGAACAAATCAAATAGCCTTTTATAAAATAGTAAATAGAGCTCAAAAATTCTAGAAAAAAATCACAAAAATTCCTTGAATTATTTTGAACTTAATAAAATTAATTCCAAGTTAAAGTTGGTTTTATTTTTGCACATAATTTTTTAATTTCTAAAAATAGGAAAAACCTTTTAAAATAAAAAATCAAGAAATTAATTATTTTTTCTTTTTCACTTTAAATCCAATAAATTCCTAGAAGTCTCAATAAATTTTATTTTTGACAATAAAAACTAGGAAATTAAATAATTGACTTTATTTTATTATTTTTCCTTTTAACCAAGAAAACTCTTTTAAATCTCGGAAAATCCAATAAAATAATAACTTTATTAATTTTATTTTTGGTAACAAACTTTGAGATGTTATAGTTATTTGCGTATAGATTAACTATCCAGCCTAATCAATGTTAGTGTGAACTAAGTTTTATGTATGTGATGAACTAAGTGTGAATGTGTGATGACTTGTGACTTTGTGAGTTATGACTTATGAGTTAAATATGGTAAACTAAGTGTTATGTTTGTGATGAACTAGTTAATGCAGCTTGCTAGTGCCAATGTTATGTGTGGTTGCTGAAAATATGAAAAATTTATGAATGTTTGTATCAAATAAACTAGTTATATATTTTCGTTAATTTTTGGCATACAATTTAAGATGTTTTCATGTTCCAAAAAATATCTACAACCGTATTTGTTTCCATTCGTATTCACTCCGTATTCGTATTCGATATTATTCGTATCTGGGATATTCGTATTCGTATCCGAATTCGGAAAAAAAAATATATAAACAAATATGGCAAAGCCATTATCCATCCGTATCCGATCCGTTTTCACCCCTACCGCCATTGCATGGCTGTGATGATTTTGCTCTCACACACTAGTTTTCCTCTGTTCTTTCTGTTCTTGAATGGCTGTGATGATTTCTGAGTTGGGTGTTTGATTCAAGTGAGATCTGAGCTCCGATGGATGCTTATTTTGATTTGGTTAGCATGCTGCCACTACATGGCTGTGATGATTTTGCTCTCACACACTAGTTTTCCTCTGTTCTTTCTGTTCTTGAATGGCTATGATGATTTTTGAGTTGGGTGTTTGATTCAAGTGAGATTTGAGCTCCGATGGATGCTTGTTTTGATTTGGTAAGCATGCCGCCACTGCATGGCTGTGGTGATTTTGCTCTCACACACTAGTTTTCCTCTGTTCTTTCTATTCTTGAATGGCTGTGATGATTTCTGAGTTGTGTGTTTAATTCAAGTGAGACCTGAGCTCCGATGGATGCTTATTTTGATTTGGTTAGCATGCCGCCACTGCATGGCTGTGATGATTTTGCTCTCACACACTAGTTTTCCTCTGTTCTTTCTGTTCTTGAATGGCTGTGATGATTTTGCTGCCCCTTGCGGATTTTTTTGCATCTCTTGAGTTGGTTCCTCGGTAATTTGTTCAGTTAGCTGTCAAACTAGGAGGTCTTGCTCCTCAACAAGTTACCAGTTGTATCTATTTGTTGTTACTTCGACTTGTTACATGTTACAATGAATGGTTCTACTCGATTTTTACAAGGAGAGGGTGAGGAAGAAAGTATATTACAAGTTACTGGAGCCATAAACATTAACTGTTGTGACTTCCATTTAGGTTAATTTGAGGTATTCAAGTAACATTTCCTATTTTGTTATGGTCGTACTTGTATGAAAGTTTCTATTTTCTAGTGTTTGTGCAGTGTATTCATGATTTTTGTCTGAAATGAACAAATGTCAACCATTTGTTTGGTAGATTGTAGTGTGGTGATTATTTTTGTTGTTTCAAAATTTCAAACAGAACATATGTTCTGTGTATTGATACTTTGTTATTAGTTGTAAATTGTACAGATGGAGCTAGTTGCTATCAGCAAGGCAAATTGGGATACATTTGGCAACAAGGCATTTTGTCAGATCTATGCTGAGGAAGTTGGTGCTGGGAATAGACCATTAGGATGTTTGAATACCACGGGTTACAAGAACCTCTAAAAAAAGTTTTTTGAAAGGACAGGGAAAAAGCACGACAAAAACAACTAAAAAATAAGTGGGAAACATTGAAGAAAGAATACAACCTGTGGAACGATTTGAAACAAAAACCAACTGGGCTAGGTTGGGATCATCAAAAAGGAACTGTATCTGCATCCGATGCTTGGTGGAAGGAGCACAAGGCAGTCATTGCAGAAACATCTATTTATTAACGTGTATGATCTCATATTTTAATTTTTGCTAACTTTAGTCATTTTTTTATGTTTAGCAATATCCTAAACATTTTCGTGATGGACCACCTGAGAACCTAGATGATATGGACCGTATGTTTGACAAGGCTCATGTCACGGATAACACTTCAGCCATCCCGGGTGAGCCTACACAAGAAGACCAAACCGTTGTGGACATTGATTGTTCAGAGGACGGCGAGGAAGATGCCACCGCCGATGGGGAGAACAATGAGGTTGTCTACACGAAACCGAAGGTCGTTGCGAAGCGTAGGGCAAATAATATTAATCCTAGCCCAAAGAAGAACAAGAAATATCTCATAGCTAGAGATTTCAAGCGCATGGTGGACATTATAGCAAGAGGCCCTGTTCAGAGTGGTCCATCCGTAGCGAATGTTATGGATGTAGCTATTCAGGCTGGGATAGTAGAAGGAAGTGATGAACACTTCATTACGACAAGGCTCTTTACTAAACTAGAAAATCGGGAAGTGTTTGTCACTATGAAGACCAATGAAGTAAAGATGAATTGGCTCAGGAGGATGTTTGATCTCAAGATGAAGAAAGATTAGATCTTTTTTTTGTTCTTTTTTTAATTTGAAAACTATTTAGTGAAAATAATGTAAGGGGTTGAAACTATTCAGTTATGTCATACTCGTATTATTGTTACCTTCTAATGTGTTCTCAATTAAATCATAATGGGGTTGAAACGATTCAGTTATGTCGTACTCCCCTTATTGTTACCTTCTAATGTGTTCTCAATTAAATTATGTCTTGATGTCAAGTTCTATGTTACTAATCATTGTTATTATTTGTAGATGAGCTCATCAAGTGGCATTGATGGTTCAACCACTGAGAGTGACATTGATGGTTCAACCACTGAGAGCGATTTAAGAAAAGATGATATCGAAAAAACAAAAAAGAGGAAGTTACCATTTCAGGATTTTGTTGCAACAGCTGGTTATGTAGGTATGCACTACTACGGCACTTACCTAAACAAAAATGAGAGGAGACAACCACTCCTAACTGGTTATGAATGGGTTGTTGAGCAACTGGGCGATGAGAGAGATTGTTACTCGATGTTCCGAATGAGTAGGGCTGTTTTTGATAGTTTGCATGAAACATTGGTTGCAAATTATAGCTTGAAATCAACTAGGACTATGACTTTCATAGAATCTTTGGCTATATTTTTGTGGACAGTTGGTGGCCCTCAGTCAGTTAGTCAAGTTCAAAACCACTTCAAAAGGTCAATGGAAACAATCAATAGAAAGTTTGGTGAAGTCTTGCAATGTGTCTATCTTTTATCTGAAGATAATATTAGACCAACGGATCCGGAGTTCACAACTGTGCATCCAAGACTTCACGATAACCGCTTCACGCCGCATTTTAACAATTGCATAGGTGCAATTGATGGCACACATGTACCTGTTGTTGTTTCAGCGGATGAGCAGGTTGCCCACACTGGTTGTCATGGATATACATCTCAAAACGTGATGGCAGTGTGTGACTTCGACATGAAGTTCAGCGCATGACACAAGGATTTTCAATAACACTTTGGACAAGTATTCAAACCGGTTTCCACATCCTCCTGAAGGTATTTTGCTTCTACAATCATATAATTAATTATTATGATAACATTCCTGATTTGTATTGTCAACATTTATATGTTTCATGTATGTAGGGAAATATTATCTTATTGATGCGGGTTATTCCAATCGAAAGGGCTATCTAGCTCCTTGCAAAGATGAAAGTACCATCTACCAGAATTTCGCCATGGTCGACAACTGAGTGGGAAAGACGAGGTGTTCAATCACGCTCACTCGTCCCTTCGCAATGTGACTGAGCGTTCCTTTGGCGTGTTGAAGATGAAATGGAGAATCTAATTGGTGTTGCCAAGTTACAAAATGAAGATTCAAACAAAAATGATAATTGCATGTATGGCGCTATACAATTTCATTAGAGATAGTGCTTTACATGATGAACTTTTTGAGAGATGTGATCTTGACGAAGATTATGATCCAAATACAAACTGGATCATTTGGAGGGCACAATGTCAATGGATCAGCAATTGATGATGGAGATATGGGTGTCTTTCGTGATAGTATTGCTAGATTACATTAATATGATATATACAAGTTGCGATGACAAGATAATTGCATCATGTATGATCAAATATTATTTTGTTTGGTTGACTGATATTGGCCTTTCTATATTAATTTCTTTCGTTACGCAATGTCCAAAATAAATACATGCATGCACGTACGAGCGATATCTATTTTGTTTCAAATGCACACATGCATGTATCGTCATATTTTCATATCCCATACAAAAATCAGTTTAAATACATGCTTAACAAGGTACTTTAAACCATTAAGGGCATTTCAGACCTTTCATCCTCTATACACAACTCAATAAGCCAACATCCTATAAAAAGCTTGATTACCAAATAACAAAGCTTGGCTTAAAAGCTTAGAGGCTTACAAGCTGATTAAGCCAAAAAGCTGGCTTTAAGCTATAAGCCAAAAAGCCTAAACCTAAACAAACAGGCCCCACATATAACGCGGCTTTCGGCTTTTGAGAAAACTGGTGAAAAAAACACCCGTTTGGGATGACTTTCGGCTTTTTTAGGCGAAAAACCAAAGTTGAAGCAGTCTCAAACACCCCATTCTCATTGCGGTTTTGAACAGAGAAGGACATGCTTCTATGCCAAAATCTTGGCGGATTTGAATTGTGAATGGTGTGGCGTTGATTGCCCGTTGTAGGATAGAAGATCAGAAATATGTGTAGAATTCAGAAATATATATGGAAATTGAAAAAAAAAATGAGACAATCATATTGCAAATATAATAAAAAGCTTCATTAATGTTCAACTAGCTGCCTCTTTAAACTTTTGCCAAGTAAAAACTTAAAATAAGAAAAACTTGGCAAAGGAAAAAGAGTACAACCTATAGCTCTACATACATCCTTGTTCTACATGTCATTGTCTAAGTACAGAATTTCGAACACCTCCGACAACTCTGGATTTTCCACAGAGTGTTGTGTTCATGAATCAGCATGTTCTCAGTCCTTCACAGATAGAAGTATCTCCACCATCTCACATGTGAGACTTGTTCTTCTCTCCTCTAATATTCTTCCAAAAAGAGTGAAAGTAGACTCGGAGGAAACCGTCGAGACATGAACAATTAACACGTCATATGCAAGTATGAATAGCACAGGATATGTTAACTTATGGGCTTGTCACTATTATAAAAAAATCAAATCCGTCTGAGTTGAAATACACTATATCGCTATCCAGATAGGTGGATAGTTCCCCACTCCTTGTGGTTCTTGGCTGAGCAGGCGGTAGTGTAGAAGACGAAGACATGGACTTGGAGGAAGAGCCACCGAAGATCTTGCCCCACATATTTGTCTTGCTACTTGAGGCGGGAGCTACTGGAGGTTGTTGCGAGTGGACTCCCCAGAACTTATTTTCATACCTTTGATAAACCTCATATAACCGAGAACGAACTTCTGTAAAATAGTTAGTTTAGTCTAGCCCTGTAGCATCACTAAGAAGATCAAGTACACTACCAAATGCATCAATTTTACCTCTAAGATATAAAAGAAATGCAAATGCATATAGGTAAGGGATTTCTCTCCAATATTTAAGGTATTTAGATTTCATGGAAACAATAGCATCATGTAAAACTAATTTATTTTCATACATTTTCAATTGAGTAACAATCTGTAAAATACTATGTACAATGATAGAAGATATTGGATAGTACACAGCGGACAAAGCAATAGTGGCCTCATAAAGAATTTCTAAAAATGACAGTATCTTCTCAGTAACGAACCAATGTTGCTCGGTCAATAGTATACTACTGTCAGTGCTCTGATACTGCGTTTGAATAAAAACAGAAAAAATGCTCTTATATGATAAAAGACTCTTAAGCATTAGGTAAGCAGAGTTCCACCTTACCGGCTTGTCCAAACCGAACTTTCTTGGATGTACACCCATCACCCTGTAGAAGTTCTTATATTGTGCTATTCTTACATTAGAATTATTCAAGAAAGAAATCGCATCGCAAAAAGCTTTAATATACGGATTCAACCTCTTCAAACCACATTTGACTATAAGGTTGATAATATGACAAACACATCGTTGATGTTGCAAAAAGGAATCGGCGTATGTATTCAACATTGGAGTAAAAATATCCATGACCCTAGAGTTCGAAGCGGCATTGTCTAAAGTAATTGAGAATATTTTGTCTGTAGGACCAAAGTCTTCCATGACTTTGATAATACAGTCCGCAATATTCTCACCCGTGTGTGCTACCTCAATTAATTTTAAACCTATAATCCTTTTCTCCATTACCCAGTCGTCATTAACACAATGGGCAACTACACTAAAATAATCCTCCCTAGCCCGACCACTCCATATGTCCGAGGTTAGGGCCACCGAAAATGTGCATGTACTAAATAGTTCCTTTATTTTATTACGGTGTTCATTGTAGTATTTCACTAGATCCCTAGTTGTTGTCTGTCTAGAAACAGAAAAAAATCTAGGATTATTCGCAGTCCTAATGTAAGTTTGGAAAGAAGCATATTCATTGCGATAAATTTTGCAAATAGCATTTGGTACCTCATTTTCCTATGCGTCTTGCTTGGTTATCATGTCAAAATTCTCCCACACTACTGATGTAGATGGCCTCGACCTCTTTGCTCCGGTTGGCGTGGAGCCTGATGTTGCCGTCGAGCCTGATGACGGAACTCTGCCTTGCCCTTCTGGTTGGCTTGAGGCAACCACAGCCGTCTCCATGGATGCAATTTCCTTCGGTGAAAGTCCCTAATCACCAAGAGCAAAGCTATCGTAACCAGAGCGGTCCATAACAAAAACTGCAAAATCGAAACTAACATTATTATTACTTTCATCTTAGCATAACAAGCACTAACAATAAAAGTATGCAAAAAAAATAGTATTGTACCTCTTTTGCTGACTTGCTACCAAAAATTGAATTTTCCAAAATTTGACACAATTTTTTTTAATTTTGCCAAGTTTGCTCAACACAAATTTGAATTTGCACAACAGAATTTCAAAGAGAGAATGAGAAATGGAGGGAGGGGTATGGTGCCTATTTATAGAAAAAAATTAGTATTTTTTCTATTTTTAAAGACCCAAACGGTCAAAATGGTAAAAAAAAGACGAGCAAAAAACGCCCAACGATCAAATTTACCCGGGCCGTGCTAGGCACGGCCCACGAGCCCCTGCCCGGCCGCCTCCTCTTTTCACGCACCGCCTGCCCGTGTGCAGCACTACATCACTGCCGCACGAGCGCACTATCGTACCCGCAAGTTGCAAAGGTGCCGCTGCCGCGCAAGGCGCACGGGGCACAGATGCACGATGCACACCCGCCTAGCCGTCTCCCACCTGCCTCCAGATTTATGGCCCTCCACAGCCCACACTGGCCGCACGCACGCCTTCTTCCTCTCCGGCTCCCTCCCTCCGCGCCGAGCACCGGCCCTTCTACCTCCACCCCGCCCTCCTCTTGCTCTCCTAGCCCCGTCCTCCTCTTGCTCTCCAGCTCCGTACGCTTCTTCGGCTCTTCCTCTCCTGGCTCCCTTGTCGGGACCCCAGATATGCAACTCCGGGACCCTCTGTGCATTATGAACTAGTCTCATGATCAGTAGCTAGCTCACACAGTTGGAACATCGATGAAATCATATCCACATAACAAGATAGCTAATGAAGCAGACAAATTAATATTACTTAGTAGCAAAGGACGTTAGGGTCAAGTTTTACAGAGTTTGCCACGCAGGGCTTAACGATAATAGAATAAACTTGCAGTGGAGAATAAACAAACTTGTGGTAGCCATCTGACATGCCCACAGGCAATTGAGTGGAGGACATATCCTAGTTCGCATAGTCTTCAAAGTATTCCTCATCATAAATCTCTGTATTCCCTGGTTCTTCCTCTGTGAATGATCAACAATGGCGTAAAGCCGTGAGTAATTTAAAATACTCAGCAAGTCGTAGGGAAATGTATGCAAATAGTATTCATGCAAGGCTTGACAAGGATAGCTTTATGGCTATTTTGCAAAAAACAGCATTGACAGTAAATACAGTAAGTAAATTGTAAAGCGCAATTTAAAAGATTAATACATAAGTAATCAATTTTCTTTGAAACAACTAGTGAACACCCCGTTCACTTCCCAACCATCAACCAACATCCAGATCGCTTCTCAACTAAACCATTCCAGCATTTTTATGAAAATCTACCCCTTGTGTGAAATCACCGGGCATTGTCCATAACCGGAGACACGGCTATTCGAATAGTTTTACACTCTGCAGAGGTTGTACAACTTTACCCACATAACACGAATTCTCTAGTTTATTTGGCATCCATCGATACCACCGCTCACTACCTTAGGTAAGCAGTCTAGAGCACGTGTCAAGGCCTTTACAAAGTTCTGTTTTGACTCGGTTCTACTCGCTAAGGATTCGCCGTACCGGCCCCCTCTTGCACTCGAATCGTCAACCAAAACAGAACCACATCAAAACATTGCTAATTAGTTGGCCAGGTTTACCCCATAATAGACTTGTGGTCGTACGGTATGGCCAGGATCAATGGCGCACAAAGTTAAGTCCTTAGTTGTTGCTCAGGCGAGACTACCTCAACACATGTGTTACAAGACTTTGCTTAGCACAATGTGCTTCAGCAGACAGCCACGCCTCCTCCTTTACTATCCTATCACTCGCCTGAGCATAAATTATTTTTGGTTCAACCCGGCCAAATCGCAACCCTTGCCATGGCACAACATCTTTTAATAACAGTGTCCGCGCCACAATTTCATATTTTATTTCGTCAAATTTAATCATTCTTTGAGTATGTGATCATGAATCCCATGGCGACTAAGCATGGCTAAGCACATACGACCCATGTTGGTAGTACAATAAGTTCAACTAATAATTAACCATCCTATGGTGTCCAAGGATTTATGTTGGACCAAAAAAGCGATTACAGGGGGGTGAATAGGGGCACGATCTCTTTTTCTCCTTGATTGAATTCAATATTAATTTCACTCCAATAGCTATCAAAGCCATAAACATCAATATACAAGCACAGTGGAAGACTTGTATTGAATCCAATCAAAACCCCGAAGCAAATAGACCAAAATCACCAAGAACTCAAATCCAAATGAGTTGGGTGGTCAGACCTCCTTGTAGTTCGCGGTCTGACCTCTAGGCCAATGAACAATAAAATCAGCTAGAACACAAAATCACAAAATGGTTTAACTTTTGATCCACAACTCCAAACTTCACGAAACTTGAAACATATCTTCTTTAGGATCTCAAGAACATATTCCAATCAACGATTGTGAAGATCGTTGCCAAAGTTTCAACCTTTTTCGGTTTGAGTGAAGGTTGCTTCAAAACCGAGTCAAAACCAAAATATGATCTAAAGACTTGCTCGTGGGTAGAAGATGATCAAGATGATCCTAGATGCATTTCCACATGCCATAGCAAGTAAGATCCAGGCCAGAAACCAAAGTAAAACTAACGGATCAAAGAAAACCCCAAAATCACAAAATAGAGAGCAAGAACAAAAAGAGACTCATCTTGATGAATCTTGCTTGGATTGATTTAGGATTGATGTTGGTTTACAGCCACTCCATCCAGGAGGACAAAGGCTCAACACTTGAACACACAATCAATCCAACTCCCTAGAACCCTAACCTCTCTACTATTCTCTCATAACCCTAAAACACAAACTAGGGTTTTAGATATGAGGGTAGGGGGTGCACAACCAGCACCCTCCCCTATTTATAGTGGAGGCTAGCTTCTAGAAGGATATTCCTAATGGGCACCCGTTAAGCCCACACACAAACGGGTTTTACTTACACACGTATTTCAAAGCGTCGTCTTATGCTGTGGTTTAGCCAAAAGCCACCAAGACGGTATTTTGGTGAACTTACCAAAATACCCCTTCTCGACCTTTCTTCAAAGACCGAGTCCAATCTTCCTGAAACAATCACATGCTCCGCCACGTGTAGGTTGATCAACAGCTCTCTTCATGTCGGCAAGTCTCTCCCATCCGGCTCCCACCGAAACCACCATGGCACTTGCACTGACCCCCACACCGCTTGATGCAACCCATCGCACCGAACTTCCCATTCAGCCATCCTTATCCATTTTGTGCCATGCTTGAATCCATTGACTTCACTCGGCATCCTTGATTGTTCTGAACCTCAGCTCTCCAAGCCTAGTCTCGATCATCCTCACCATTGACCGTCGTTGACCTCCAAGCTTCCTGCACAACAATAAACAAAGAAATCGATTCTGGGAACAAGTTCTTCGCAACTTGACCCACGCTAGTAAAAACATGCATCATGCAACACATATGCACTGAAACCCATGAATTTGACCTAACTTACACACATCGCCGCCAAGTTGGCCAGCGAATAAGTTAAAACCGGTCATACCGTCACCCATTGGTCGGTCTGACCACCACTTGGCCGGTCTGACCGCCCAGCCTGGCCGGTCTGACCGCCACCTGGCCGGTTTGACCGCCCAACCTGGGAACTTAGCCAAATTTCCACCGTGGAAATCCGAAACCTTCTGGAATTTTTAAACAAATAGAACTTTTGACTCGAAGCTCCAAAAATTATGAGACCAACTGCAGAAGAATCCACTCTCTTGCCTACACCCTCTATTTTTGGCCCAACTCTAAACTCAAAAACATTTAATGGCCAGTCAAACCCCCATCCATTGGTCGATCTGACCACTACACAGGCCGGTCTGACTACCACCTTGGCCGGTCTGACCGCTTGAAGCCTGACAGCATCTTAACTTCGTCGAAAATGAGTGTTTCGACAAATCTTCAACGCCATTTTCAATTGTATCATCATCCTAAGATCGTGAGCATATCCCCATGATATTTCCATGATATCCACAATCTCCCCCTTGATGAACACATTGACAATTTTCCAAAAATGCAAGTTTGAAGTTTGAAAATGAAAATACTCACGTTTTCGCACAAAGGCACAATCTGGTCCAAAAGCAAGAGAACTCAATGGAAATGACCAAGTTTGCTTAAGATTTGTATAGGCAAGTGAGATCGATCAAAAGAAGACAAGAAAGCTTCAATTTCTAGAGAAGAGTCAAAAATCTCACTTAAGGTCCATATGAAAGAACAATTGTTCAATTTGACCTTTGATCATTATGAGGTTCCCAGAATTGTAATTCAAGTTCAGAAATGGCAATACGATCATAAGAGTGCAAATTAAATGCTCCCCCTCACTATGATCATAATTTTTCAGAAAATTTTATTTTCTCCCTTTTTCTCCAAATAGCTCCCCCTTTTTAACATTTTTGATACATCTTCTCCCCCTTTGACAATGGAGTCATCAAGGAATCACGTCTTCCTCTCATCCAGAGATGACAAATGCAGAAATGAGAAAAAAATCATAAGGAGCATGCATGAAATCCAATGGAGTGGCTTCATTTTTTGTATTTTTTAAATTTTAGTACAAGAAGCTTTGAAGATTACCCAAAAGAACAAGCTAGCATTTCTACTATTACTCAATACATATCAAGCATGAAAGTGCTTATAAGATCATGTTAAGACATATGTTAAAGCAAAGCTAGAAGGCTCAAGATAAAACGATGAATTGTAACAATTTAAGCAAAGCTTCAAATTTAGCAAGTTCATCAACAGGGATCCTAAAGTGATAATGGCCATGTCAGAATGTCAATGTGAGATCAAGAAGCTAACAACGACCATCCTAGAGACAAAAAGTCCTAAATCGAATCATTTTGCTAAAAGAACCTTAATCACCCAATTTTTACAACAATTTTTTATTTGCAATGAATATTGAAGTTGATTAAAGGTCTATCTCAGTGAAGAAGATTCTAGACTAGGAGCCATCCACAAACTCTTTATAACCTTCAACCAGGGCGACAAATCTTGAGGTTCATGTCAATTTTGACAAGCAGTCCCCATGAGATCGTCTGGATCATCAAACTATCTCTAAATTCATGTCTTTGACATGCAGTCTCGTGAGAGTAGTTTGGCACAATTTAACCACATGAGAATCTTGAAATTTGATTTTTCATTTTGCACCAGAGCAGTTTTTAGATTCACAAAGGAACAAGAAGCTCAAGAGATGTTCAATCCTAGATTTAAGAGCTAACAAAGCAATTTTGACAAGGCCAGTGTCACAAAAAGATTACTAATTATGCAACTAGCTAAGAGATTCACAAATTGCAATTTTTAGTTTAGGTTGTCTTAAAATTCTAGCTCATTTAGCAAAGACTTAGCTACACATGTGAAAGCATGATAATTGTAGTAAGTCAAAGAACTAGACATGACATTGAGCAAGAATTGAAATACTAAAGCTCAAGAGGGTAATAAGCAAAGCTTCATCAATTAAAAGACAAGCAGTAAAACTTATATTACAATGCATCTTTTTGTGATTTTCATATGAATGCAATATGATTTAATGAGATGCAAGAAAAGCTCAAAAAGCCTGTGAGAAACTCCCTCGGAATATACCGCCCAGTTTGTTTTTTGCTCCAGTACTACCGCATGGAGGAGTGGTAGTATCGCTCGGTACGTTCCGAAGGGAGGTCCGCCAGGACCTTCCAAGATATCTCAAAGACCTCCTGGGGGTCTTGGCCCTGTGCATACCGAGCTAGTCCCAGGATCAGATTGGCTAGCTCACACAGACTCGACATCAGTGTAATCAAATCCATACAACAGGAACAAAGATGAAGCAGACAGATTAACATATATATTAACAAGGGACCTTAAGGTCAAGGTTTGTACAGGGGTGCCTCTTAAGGCTAACAGCAAAAAGAGAACAACAACACAGCGGAAAACAAAACAATTACAGGGTCCATTCAGCTAGCCCACAGGCTACCAAGTGGAGGACGTCCTAGTGCGCAGGGTCTTCAAAAAGCTCCCCTCCTGAGAGCACAAGTCCTCCTGGATCTCTCACCTCTGCTGGTTAAAACAGAGGGCACAAGCCAATGAGTACTTTGAATGTACTCAGCAAACCATGGGGACAATGTATGCAAGTAATATTCATGCACGGCTTGACAAGGTGAGCTGTATGGTTAGTTTGCAAAAAGCAAAGTTTGACAGTAAATAACATGTATAGATTGCAAAGCTCAAGTTAAAACAATAATACATAAGTACATTTGATTTCAAAAGGGAGGTCGTGAGCACCCACTCACTCCCAAGGCACCAACCCAGACTTCTCTGGAGCACCCACTCCAGAGCTCTACAAGACCACCCTTAGATCTCCACGGACAACCGTGGTCATCACGAGTATGTCGGAGCCACCCAAAGCACTCGCCGATTCCCACAATCAACCGTGGACCACTTCTAGGGTTCACAATGTTGGAAATATGCCCTAGAGGCAATCATAGAGATGATTATATTTCATTATGTTCATGACATTGGATAATGTGTTATCTTGTTCCTAGAATAATATTGTTAATATTTATTATCAAGTATGTGACTTGGTTGTGAAACTCTATATTCCTGCGATAATTATTCTTATACGATCCCTGGTCGTAAACATATGAGGACACATATGAATAGACTAGCATATGTATTGGTTGATGACTATGTTTCATGAGTCATAGATATGGAGATATCAAACCAATAATATGGACACATGTTAGAGAACATGATGTTGGATAAGACCCACCTTGAGGCACTATTGAGATTGTTATGAATCTATGTGTCATTAGTTGGTCTCAAGCAATGATGATGTATAATCCTTAGACCTGAGATCGGATGGTTTCCTACATATGTAAGAGCACTCTTAGGGTTGCCAAACGCTACACCGTGAATCGGGTAGTTATAAAGGTAGCTTTGGGTATGCTCAAACATGGAGAGGAATGTGACCGGTCTGATATGGATTTGCCCTCCTAACATAACAGAGAGATGTCTCGGGCCCCTCGTTATGATCGGATAAAGAAAGTGCATGGCCATGCCACTAGTAGTCAAGTGTTCACCACGTAAAGTTATCTAACACTCGATCGAGAAAGTATTGAATAGTCCATGGATGACACAACATCTCACCCGGAGTTCAACCGCACATCGTGAGGCAAAGGGAGTATACACGAGTAGGTCGCTCAGTCGAGCGATTCTGGTCGTCGTATGCAAATCTGAGCTAGTCGTGATCGGTCGAACGTAATCCAGAGTGGTCGTAACACTGGTCGTGGGAGTTACTGAATCGTCGTGATCACATACTGAACCGTCGATATCTGAGATAGGACACAGTCGTAAGTGATGAGGACCTAGTCGTAGATCATATTGCATTAAGGTTCGTCCGATATAATTCGTGTGTATTCGGAATCGATATGTTACGCTAGGAGCCGCTCGACTCGTGATCGGAAGCGGTTTCCGAGTCACAACCGAACTACACATGAACCTCTGAGGTCACACACTTAACGGGTTGGAACAAACCAAGACTGAATCTGATTAAATACGTGTTCGGATAGGATCCGTCTGGCGCTATATAAGGAGGTGCATGAGGTCATTGGGGAGATGCGTGAAACACCACCAAAACCCTAGCCGCCATCTTCTTAAGAGCTCCACCGCGACTTAGTCTTTGCCGCACACCGGCATTCGGTTGTTCCTTCCTGGGCGTGTGGATACCGTAGAGGCGCTACTACGATTGTTGCGCTTGAGGGCGATCGCGATCTTCACAAGGAACCGCAGACGTTCTTTGGAGGAGACGATCGATTGCGACCAATCGTGATCGACTTGCCGGGCGTTGGACGATCGACTCGACCACTACATCGACGCTCTTCGTTGGACCAGTGCTCAACCCTTCTTCCGCCGCTCTGCTCGCGTCTGTTGGTAACGATCTGTGATCATCTACTTGCTTGGCATCCTGGTTCGCGTGGTAGAATTTTTGTTTGTAGCTATCGTAGCCTACCCCGTGACCCAACACACAAGACCTCTTTTGAAGAAACATCTAACCCTCACTCGAAATCTCCGAGCGTGTCCATAACCGAGGACGCGGCTATTCGAATAGATTTACTCTGCAGAGGTGTACAACTTTACCCACAAGAGGTAGTCGCTTGATATTACACACGTTACTTTAGACATGTGAATCAAGTAGAGACCACCACCGGGTTTTTACAAAGGTCATCACGACTCGATTCGCTTGTGAGGTTTAAGCTTCCTTGAGGCTGCAGCCTCCACCGGATTCGTGCCCCCTCTTGCGCCGGCGCGCCAACGCTCCACCACAATAGAACCAAATCAGAACATCTCTAGTTATTGCACCCGGTCCACCCCATAATGGACATGTGGTTGCACGATATGGCCCAGATCAATGGCTCCCAAGGTTCAGCCCTTAATTGACTGCTCAGGCAAGGCTATCCTCAACCCAATGTAACCCCATAGCACCAACTCTGGGGCACCCAGGTGACTCCATAGCAACAACTCGTGGAGCACCCAAGTGACTCCATAGCAACAACTCATGGAGCACCCACTACTCGCACCTTGCCAACTTGCCCGAGCATAAAACAGTTTTGGGGTTTCACCTGGCCAAAGGACCACCCTAGTCCCGGCACTGCAAATTTTAACAAAGGTGGCTTCGACCACAAGCAACACAACTGGGCTCCAACCACAGTTGCACAGAAGTGGCACCAAGCACAGTTCCATAATTTAATTAGTCAAGTTTAGCAATATTGATTCGTGAGGAGACCAGTGTCTACTGGAGCATGGCTAAGCAAGCACGATACACATGTTGGCAATAGCAATATGAAACCAACTAACAGTACCCATCCTAAAGTGTTCAAGGAAACATGTCAACATGTAGATTGATAAAGAAACAAGGAGGCATAAAACAGGTGGGTATTTAACTAGAGCCCAAACCATTTTATACAAATAGCCATGCAGGTTTATAACAAATCAAAGTACTTCTTGTAAAGGTGGGTTCAAAATGATCAAGGACCACGACTTGCCTTCAGTGGCGAGCTGCTGAGCTTCTGAGAAGGCCGCTGGATCTTCAAACTCCTCCGCACCAACAGAATCTACACAATGCAAAGAAAACAAATAAATAAAGCAACCCAAAAAGAAACCGAAAAGAACTAGGCTAGAACCAAAAAGGGAAGAGGTCCACTGGAAAGGGAGGTCCGACAAGGGGGAGGTCCAACCAGAGGAGCTAAGAGAGCTCTCTAGTACTGAGAGGGAGAGGAGGAGGAGGTTGAGTGAAAAACAAAGAGGTAGTGGTCGCTCTGTGGTGCTCCATATAAAGGAAAAAAGGAGAATAGGAATGCCACCAAAAGGAGTGACCAGGTTCAAGGTATTGGTACACTGCTAACAAGTACCAAAAAGGACTAGAGCAGGTACAGGAGGAGACAAAAGGTCAAGGAGGAGGTGACAACAATAAAAGGGCGCACACTTTTGCAATGGCAAGGATGTGACAAAAGATAGAAAAAGGTGCGCAAGGTACAAACAAGAGTGACAAGGTTACTGGCTAAAAACAGGAAAAGGTCCTGTGAAGGTCAAGGGGAAGTCAAGAAAGGAGGTCGTGACCCACGAGGGAGGTATTGACCACCAGGGTGGCCTTCGCAAAAAGACCACGGGCAGGTCCTAAGGGCAAGGAGGCCCAAAGGTAGGGAGGTCCTGCGGGAAGGAGGTCCTGGAGACAAGGGGGGGTCTAGAGCCAAACAAAGAACCAACAGAGAGGTCTAGACCAACAAAGGTTTAAACCCAAAGAGGAGGTCTAGACCAACGGGGAGGTCTAAACCACAAGAGGATCTAAACCTCAAAGGAGGTCTTAAACTCAAAAGGGGAGGTCTAGACCTGCAAGGAGGTCTAAACACAAGGGAGAAGTCTAGACTTGCAAGGAGGTCTAAACACAAAGGGACCTAAACCTCGAAGGAGGTCTGAACCGCAGAAGGGTTCTGGATCTCGTTGGAGGTCCAGACTACAAAGTGTAAAGTAATTCGAGGAGGTCCTGAGGGCAAAGAGGTCCAAAAGACACACAAAGAGGAGGTCCTATGGACACGAGGTCTAAAAGACACAACAACGGGGAAGTCCTGAGGGTCAGATCCACAAAGGGGGGGTCCTGACGGTCAGATCCACAAAAGGGAGGTCTAACACAAAGGAGGTCTGGACCGAGAGAGAGAGGTCCAAACACAGAAGAGGTCCTGGAAGGGAGAAGCCAAGCTAAAAGGCTCACAGCGCAAAAAAAGAGAAAAGGAAAACTCCAACAAACTCCAGAAGAAACCGAACTGATTTAGTTGAAGTTTGGTTTAGTCAATTAAAGCTCTTTTAAAATCTCAAGTTAAGCTTTGAACTCTCAACAAAATCAAATGGTTCCTTTTATTTTGAAAACTTCAAGAACTCTGGACAAACAGGATGTTACAAAGCCAAAGAAGATAAAAAAGATCAGCAAATTCAGAAAAAGAACAAAGAAAGATCAGATGAACAAGAAAATATCAGAAAAGAACTAACTCCCCCTCAAACCAACCCATAGGGATAAATTACCCCTAACTCACTCCTCTAGGTGGCAAACTTAGTTGAGTCTAAAGGCTTGATGAGGCTATCAGCTAACTGAGCCTCGGACTCTACAAATTCTAGCACAATATCACCCTTCTCTACATGGTCTCTAAGGAAGTGATAGCGAATGTCTATGTACTTGGTCCTAGAATGTTGCACAGGGTTCTTAGCAATATTAATGGCAGAAGTGTTTTCACAGAGAAGAGGAACACTAGCAAAATTTAACCCAAAGTCCTTAAGGGTGGACTCCATCCACAGAATCTGACTACAGCAACTAGCGGCAGCTACATATTCAGCTTCTATAGTGGATTGTGCAATAGAGGACTGCTTCCTAGAAGACCAAGGGACGAGAGAAGTGCCTAAGAAGTGACAAGTGCCTAAGGTACTCTTCCTATCTAGCCGATAGCCTACAAAATCAGAATCAGAAAACCCCGAATGGACAAGGAAGAAGAGCAAAAGTACCAAATGTCATACTAGAGGGTAGAGTGAAGGTACCTGAAAATGTGCTTGACGGCTTGGCGATGGGAAGTCCTCAGAGACGCCTGAAACCTCGCACAAAGGAAAACCGCAAAGTGGATGTCCGGTCTTAAGGCCGTTAGGTAAAGGAGGGAGCCGATCATGTTACGGTACTCACGTTGATCCACGACTTCTCCTTCCTTGTCTGGATCCAAAACAGTCGAAGTCGCCATGGGAGTAGTGATCGGCTTGTAGTCACCCATCTCGAAGCGTTTGAGTAGATCCTTGGTGTACTTCGTCTGATGGATGAAGATCCCTTCCTTGCATTACTTGATTTGAAGCCCCAAAAAGTAGTTGAGTTCTCCTATCATACTCATCTCAAATTCCCTGGACATGGTCTCAGAAAAACTGAAAACAAGAACATGAGAAGAACCACCGAAGATAATATCATCTACGTAAATCTGAACAAGCAAGAATTCATTGCCATGCCTAAGAACGAATAGAGTCTTGTCTACCTTGCCCATCTCAAATTTGTTCTTAAGCAAGAAGGTCTTAAGTCTATCATACCATGCTCTAAGGGCTTGCTTAAGACCATACAAGGCTTTGGATAGCTTGAAAATACGATGTGGATGCTTGGGATTCTCAAAGCCTAGGAGTTGCCTAACATACACTTCCTCCTCTATGTAACCATTTAGAAATGCGCTCTTGACATCCATCTGGTGCAGTCTAAAGCCCTTAGATGCAGCAAATACAAGTAGAATACGAATGGCTTCTAATCTAGCAACAAGAGCAAATGTTTCATCAAAGTCTAACCCCTCAACTTGGCTAAAACCTTGAGCTACCAATCTAGCCTTGTTTCTAACCACAGAACCATCCTCACTTTGTTTGTTTTTGAACACCCAACGGGTTCCTATCACATTATGACCACTAGGAGGCTCTACTAGGTTTCAAACCTTGTTCCTCTTAAAGTTCTCTAACCCCTCATGCATGGCATTAACCCAGCTAGAATCAGATAAAGCATGTGATATATCGTGGGGTTCGAAAGAAGCAACAAATGCAGAATAGGAGTAGAGACTCGAATAGTGATATCTGGAGCGAGTGACTTGCTCATGAAGATGACCAATGATCTGATTCGGATGATGATGCCTCTGAATGTGAAGTGGAGCGCCTGGGGGAGATAGTATCTCTTCGATCTCCGCAAGTACTGCTGATGATGAAGATGCAGCAAGAGCCTCAATTGGAGGTGAAGTAGTTGAAGCAGGTTCTTGAGCTGGAATAGGAGCGTCAGCAATAGGTGGGAGAGCATCATCGACTCCATCATCATCTTCCTCTACAAAAATGCTCTCCGTCGCCTATGTATCACCTGAAACGTTTGATCTAGCACTAAGGCTAGTCTCATCAAAAGTGATATTGCATGTCTCCTGGACAACATTAGTCTCAACATTAAAAACCCGAAAACCCCTCGAATGTGCAGGATAACCCAGAAATAAACCATCAGAAGTTCTTGATTCAAATTTATCTAGGTTTCCTGTCTTAAGAATGATACACTTAACTCCAAAAACTCGAAAATGAGAAATAGAGAGTTTTCTACCAAACCGAAACTCATATGATGTCTTGCCCAAAGACAGTCTCAAGAAGACACGATTGGCAATATGGCAAGCTGTAGCAATAGCTTCGGCCCAAAACCTCCTCGGAGTGTTATATTCATTTAGCATCGTCCTAGCCATCTGGACTAAGGTTTTATTCTTCCTTTCCACCACGCCATTTTGTTGAGGGACGTGTGGAGAAGAGAACTGATGCTCAATACCATGCTCAGCACAGAAAGAGGCAAATGAGGCATTCTTAAACTCCGTGCCATTATCACTACAAATCGCTCTCAAAGCACCGGGGAGTTTAGAAGCCAAACGAAGAATAAGATCATGAAAATGATCAAAAGCTTCATCCTTCGAAGCAAGAAAGAACACCCAAGAGTATCTCAAAAAATCATCGACCATGACAAGACTATATCATTTGCCACCGACTGACCGAACCTTAGTAGGACCAACAGTATCCATGTGAAGTAACTGTCCCAGTCCGTCAGTCATGACCATAGTCAATGAAGGGTGTGAGGCGGCAACTTGCTTGCCATGCCTACAGGGCACACATACAACATCCTTGACGGCTTTGAGTTTGGGCAAACCTCTCATGAGATCAAGGCTGCTAACTCACGTCAGATGATCAAAACTAATGTGCCCTAAACATCGGTGCCAAAGCCAGAACTCAGAAGAAGATGCAATTAAACACTTGAGAGATCCAGCAAGAGATTCAGAAAAGTCAGCTCCAAAGATCCTACCAACTCTAAAGATCCCAAAAACAAGCTCACCAGTTGAATCAAGTACACGATAAGCATTTTTCTTAAATCTAGTCTCATAGCCATCATCAAGAAGTTGTGAGACAGAAAGCAGGTTGTACCTTAGCTTGTCCACAAGAGCGACATCCTTTAGGACGAATTTGTCGTTCACCCTGATCGATCATGTTCCTTCAATTCGCCCTTGTGTATCGTCTCCAAAGGTTATCGTCATCACCCGTTGACCGCGTGAAGGAGGTAAACCATCTTAAGTCTCTGGTCATGTGACATGAACAGCCAGAGGCGACGAACCATGTATTCTTCCCCCTTCCGCGGTGATCCTAAAAATCAAGGCACAAAAGATTGATGTGTCTCAATACTGGGGTTAGTTAAACATGACTTGGGAACCCAGTACTGAGACACACATCAGCGAGTAGTATACAAAGCAAAAATTTTATCCTTGATCCTATTTGAGGTTCTATCATGAGCAATGGTTACACGAACATGAGAAGCATCCTGTCTAGGAACATGATGATGATGAGCATGTGAAACAAATCCTAGTCCAGATTTCTTTTCTAGATGACCATGTCTCATGAAGGCTCTATGTTGATGAGATGAAATTCTAGCAAGATTTCTCCTAACATTTTTCAACCTACGCCAACAGAACTCAAGCAAATGCCCATCCTTCTTGCAATAGATGCAATAGCATTTGGTACCACTGGAAGAAGCACCTTTTGGCTCAAAAGATGGTTGGGCAAAACCTGCAGATTTGAAAATAGTTTTTGCAGGTTGGGTTTTAAAATCAACTAAGCCATTTTCCAAGACTTGAATAACATTTGGCTTGGACTTGTCTTGGGCAAAGTTGTATCATAACCCTTACTTCTTATAAGGAGTTTTTGACTTGTAAAGAATTATGTTTAACTGTTTCTTTCCCATAGAGAATTTTTCTAATATATCCTTAAGATAAGCATTCTCTTTTCCAAGGTTAAAACATGATTCATAAGTTTTGGCCTTAATGGCTCTAGCATGCTTCTACTTATGAATAGCAACTTCAAGATTAAGGGCTTCACATGAACCACAAGGAGCAGAATCAATTTTGTCCTTAAGCTTAGCATACTTAGCTCTAACTGCTTCTAATATGTCTTTAACTTCATGTTCACGTTCTAAGCAGAAGGAGCAAGTGCTAGACTCGGCCTTATCAGAAACGACCAACTTGCTAGATTCTAAACATTTTTCACATGGAGCAGATTTAACTTCAATTAACTCAGTCCTAGCATTTTCTAGTTGGTGCAAGGCAACATCATGAGCAGTTTGTAATTTACCAAGTTCAGAGTGTAAAGCATGGCAGGATGAACATTCATCAGCATCAAGATTCTTAGCATTCACAAGTTCTAGTGTGAGATTATCTACTTGTGACTCTAAGTCCTTATTCCTAGCCATAGTGAATTCTAATGCCTTATCCTAGCTAAGCAGTTGCTCAAAGATGGTATCACATCTAGCAGAGAGAACATCATAGGATGGAGGTACCTCATCGGTGTCATCGATGTCGACAGAGTCGGCCATGAAGTACATGCCGGTGAAGTCTTTTGCCTTCCCTTTCTTCTTCTCTTGAGGGAGCTCCTCCTCCTTGTCCTCCTCGCTCCCGGAGTCCACATCGCTCATAGATTGCTCTCCAAAAGCGGCAAGGACCCGGTGAGCAGCCTTCATGAGCTTAGCAGCATCAAACTTGGACTTATTCCCTTTAGGCTTCCTCCAAGCTGCCTTCTCCTCCTTATGGTTGCCCTTCCCTTTTAGCTTGGGGCAGTTTGTCCGGATATGGTAGAGCTCTCCACACTCATAGCATGTTACAAGGCCGCCTCTCTTCTTGTCTCTCACATTGTTATAGGCCCGTGTGAATTTTTTGGCTAGAAGGGCTAATTCAGCCTCAGGAATGCTCTCAAATTCCTCTTCATGGATTGCAGATAAATAGGCAAATGGAAATCCAGAGGAAGACTCAGAAGAAATATCAGAAGTTCTTTTAAGATGGTCAACCACCAAAGCCATGTTCTCTTTGTTAGGATAACTAACTCTCTTGATCTCATGAGTCTTGAGCTTGCTATAGAGCAGCTCCAAAGAGAGATTAGAGAGATCGACATTCTCCTCAATGGCAGTAGCCTTCATCTCCCACTCCTTAGTGTTGATTGCAGCCAAGAGGTGGGTGGCATTCTCAGACTGAGAATACTTGATGTCTACTGCTCTCATCTGATTAATCACCTTGTTAAAACGAGTGAATACATAATCGATGCTCTCTCTAGGACGCATCTCGAACTTATTGTATTCTTGCTTGTAGACCATCTGGCGTACTTGCTTAATTTGGAACAAACCCTCATGGTAGGTTTCAAGGGTGTGCGAAATCTCGTGCGCGGTCTCAAGATTGCAAATTATGTCATACTCCTGTCTACCAGGCCCAGCATATAGAAGGTTTTTTTGCCTTGTGGTTGTTAGCCAAGAGGGCTGCTAAAGCCGGCGTAGCAATCTCAGGCAAAACGAGGGGGGCTCGAACAACCTCCCATATGGCTTGACCTTCGCTCTGAAGGAAGACACGCATGCAATACTTCCAATAGATGATAGTTGAGCCCATCGAAGATATGCGGCTTGGTGGAGTACTTCTCCATCGCTAAGTTCTGTGACCGGTTAAGATCAAGATTGAACTAACCGGGCTCTGATACCACTTGTTGGACCGAAAAGGCGACTAGAGGGGGGTGAATAAGAGCACGATCTCTTTTTCTCATTGATTGAATTCAATACTAATTTCACTCCAATAGCTGTGAAAGCTATGAAGATCAATATACAAGCACAGTGGAAGACTTGAATTGAATCCAATCAAAACCCCGAAGCAAATGGACCAAAATCACCAAGAACTCAAATCCAAATGAGTTGGACGGTCAGACCTCCTTGTAGTTGGCGGTCTGATCTCTCCATGGGCGGTCTGACCTCTCTCTTAAGGGCGATCTGACCTCCAGGCCAATGAACAGTAAAATCAGCTCGAACTCAAAATCACAAAATGGTCTAACTTTTGATCCACAACTCCAAACTTCACGAAACTTGAAACATATCTTCTTTAGGATGTCAGGAACCTATTCCAATCAACGATCGTGAAGATCGTTGCCAAAGTTCCAACCTTTTTGGATTTGAGTGAAGGTTACTTCAAAACTGAATCAAAACCAAAATATGATCTAAAGACTTGCTCGTGGGTAGAAGATGATCAAGATGATCCTAGATGCATTCCCACATGTTACAGCAAGCAAGATCCAGGCCAGAAACCCAAGAAAAACTAACGGATCAAAGAAATCCCCAAAATCACAAAATAGAGAGCAAGAACAAAAAGAGACTCATCTTGAGGAATCTTGCTTGGATTGATTTGGGATTGATGTTGGTTTACAGCCACTCCATCCAAGAGGACAAAGGCTCAACACTTAAGCACACAATCAATCCAAATCCCTACAACCCTAACCTCTCCACTATTATCTCTTAACCCTAAAACACAAACTAGAGTTTTAGATATGAGGGTTGGGGGTGCACAACCAGCACCCTCCCCTATTTATAGTGGAGGCTAGCTTCTAGAAGGAGATTCCTAATGGGCACCCGTTAAGCCCACACACAAATGGGTTTCATTTACGCACGTATTTCAAAGCACCATCTTCATCTTCTCTTGACCTAAACCACTTCTCCTTGCGCCGTGGTTTAGCCAAAAGCCACCAAGGCGGTATTTTGTTGAAGTTACCAAAATACCCCTTCTCGACCTTTCTTCAAAGACCGAGTCCAATCTTCATGAAGCAATCCCATGCTTCGCCACGTGTAGGTTGATCAATGGCTCTCTTCATGTCGGCAAGTCTCTCCCATCCGACTCCCACCAAAATCACCATGGCACTTGCACCGACCCCCGCGCCGCTTGATGCAACCCGTCGCACCGAACTTCCTGTTCGGTCATCCTTGTCCATTTTGCGCCATTTTTGAATTCACTGACTTCACCCTGCATCCTTGATCGTTCTAAACCTCAGCTCTCCATGCTTAGTCCCGATCATCCTCGTCGTTGACCTCCAAGCTTCCTGCACAATAATAACAAAGAAATCGATTTCGAGAATAAGTTCTTCGCAACTTGACCCACGTTAGTTAAAACATGCATCATGCAACACATATGCATTGAAACCTATAAACTTAACCTAACTTACACACATCGCCGCCAAGTTGGCCAGCGAATAAGTTAAAACTGGTCAGACCACCACCTATTGGCCAGTCTGACTGTCCAGCTTGGGGACTTAGCCAAATTTCCACCCTGGAAATCCGAAACCTTCTAGAATTTTCAAACGAATAGAACTCTTGACTCGAAGCTCCAAAAATTATGAGACAAAGTGTAGAAGAATCCCCTCTCTTGCCTACACCCTCTATTTTTGGCCCAGCTCCAAACTCAAAAACATTTAATGGCCGATCAGACCGCCGCCCATTGGCCGGTGCCACCTTGGACGGTCTGACCGCCTGAAGCCTGACAACATCTAAACTTCGCCGAAAACAAGTGTTTTGACAAACCTTCAACGCCATTGCCAATTGTATCATCATCCTAAGATCGTGAGCATATCCCCATGATATCCACAATTTATGTCATTCAAGGGTACATGTCAATAGCAATTGTACAAGGAGGCATAATGACAATTAGGCATTTAACTATTCCCGAAAGTATTTATTATAATTTTAGCAATGCATGTTGATATAAATCAATATAGTTTCATAAAATGGGTACGGCATGATCAAAAGTTTACGACTGGCCTTTGTTGAAGGCTTGATATGCTTCGGCAGACGGTTCCAGGAATTCTTTGGGAACTATAAAATCTACACGCACGAAAAGAGCTAAATAAATACAAAAAATCCAAATAAAATCCAAAAATTACAAAATTAGTAGCGAAAGAGAGGGGCTAAATTTAAAAACAAGAATCGACAAAATCGGATTTCGTATGAAGGAGAACGAATATCCGGAAGTTTGCCTTCACATGAAATATAGAAAATCATTAGACATGAATAGTGCAAGCCCGGGCAAGAATGATGGCACCGGCGAGGGAAAGGGAGGGGCGGCCGACGAACTAGCAAAATGGAATTATGAGAGTGAGACAGACCCAATGGTGGTGGTCGCGTCACTGGCAGAGGTCCGATGCGGCGGTGGCGTGCAAAAAGGCTCACAGGGGAATAGTGACGCCGGTGAACCGATGATGCTTCAGAGAAAAGGAGGGGGCACGACGTAGAACGTCACGAGGCGAAGCTAATGGTAGTGACGACGTTGCCGGGGGATCAACGGCGGCGGCGGAACGCAAGGAAGAAAGAGTTTCGGCCTGTGACCGAAAAATCTCGATTGTGGAGAAACGAAAAAGAGAGAGAGGGGCGAATTCTGGGAGGCGGAAGAGGAGCCGAGGGGCACGCCGTGACATGGTCAGCTCAGGAAATGAGCGACCGAGGAGGGAGAATGGAGGAGAGGGAGGAGTGATGGAAATAATCTTTAACATGTACATGTGTGCGTGATGTGTTTGCTACTACATGCAGATGCAATTCTAAGCACTAGTGTATGCATGCTTGTCTAGTGCATGCATGCAACTAAGTGTGCAAGCTAGTAGTGTGCATGCACACTTGCTTGGCTTGGCAGCACAAGAAGTAGGAGCAGCAGGGGGAGCATGCAGCGCAAGGGGGATGAACGGCTAGCTGGCAGCAGCAAGGGAGCTTCGGAGAAAAAGGAAGGGAGCTCGGCAGTGGGAGCATGCAGCTGGCAAGGAGCAGGAGCAAGCAAGGGGAGCTGCTGCTGATTTGGTTTTGTAGAGAAGAAGAAAGGGGGAGGGGAGCAGCATGGGGAAGGAGCATGTAGCCTTTACATAGAGGAAGCAAGGGGAGAGAGGGAGCAGCACAAGGGGCGGTAGCATGGAGCTAGTGGTCGGCAATGGCAGCGCATGGGCTGCCATGGCTAGCAGGGGAGGAGCTTGGGTGGAGCTTCGGTTGGGAGGGGAGGAAGGAGGATGGGGGGCTGCTAGAGCTAGAGGAGGGAGCTCATGGTGGTGTTGTTTCGGTTTGGACAAGAAGAAAGGAGAGGGAGCAACACAAGATGGAGGAGCGTGCAGTGGGGGCTGCTGGCTGCTCGGTCAGGAGAGGAAGGGAGGAGGATGGATGACTACTGGTTTTTGAAGAAGGAAGGGGGAGCTCACAGTTGAGAAGAAAGAAAGGAGAGGAGAGGGAGAAGAGAAGCAGCACAAGAGGAAGGGAAGGAGGAAGCTTGCTGTGGTTTTTACATAGAGGAAGCAAGGGATGGGAATAGCAGCAGCAGCATGGCCAGAGGATGGGGCGCGGCGTGGGGGTGGCAGGAGCGACGTGGGGCGGTGGTGTAGGGCATGGGGGCGGCAGGGTGTGGGCGACGACATAGAAGGGGGTAGGGCATGGGGGAGGAGATGGGAGCTATTGGGGGAAGGAGATGGGCAAGGCTTGGGTGCCCATGGTGGCAAGTGAGGCTTTGAGAAGATGACCAGGAGAAAACACAACACAACGGGAAGAAATGAAGAGGAGAGAGAAAGAGAAGAAAAGAAAAGAAAAGGGAATAAAGAAAAATCTAGAAAATAAATAAATCCAAAAATTTCAAGAAAATTCCATAAAATACTTTGGAACTTTAATACATCAAATAAAATAGTTTTGGATTTTTTTTTGAAGTTTATTTTAGCCAATTAAAATATTTTCCTTGAGAAATTCAATTTAAGCTTTAAATTAAACTGAGAAAATCTAAATGATTATTTTATTTTTAAAGCTTCAAAATAGACCACCAATTTAAATTAAATTTTACAACAAATAAACTAATTTTTGAGAAGACAGAAAAGAAATAAGACAGACCGGGTTGCAAGAAACAGCACCAACTTGAATAAAAGCCAAGAAAACCTAGAAAATCCAATAAACTCATTTTGAATTTAATTAAAGTTTGATTTAATCATTTAAATGTTTTTCACTTTGGAATTTTAATTTAAGCTTTATATTTATCCAATGAAATGCAAATAGTTTATTTTATTTCTAAAGCTTTAAAATAACTCTGAAATATGGTCAAGTTGAAAAGAAATAAAAAGAACTCCACGGAAAAACAACCGGGTCTTGAAAAAAGGAATTCCAAGATAAAACTAGAAAAATCAAATAAGGCAATTTTTATTTAATTGAAGTTTGATTTACTCACATTAAATTGTTTTTAATTTCTAAAATTTCAAATTAAGCTTTAACAACTTAGGAAAAATTCAAATGGTTATTTTTATTTTGAAAATTTCAAAAACTCCCAAAAAATTGGGATGTTACATCCATCCCCTTCCTCTTCGGCTCCCCCTCTTTCTTCCTCCGCGTTGGGCACCGGTCCTTCTCTCCTCCTAGCCCGGCTCACCGGCTTCCTCCCCTGCCTCCCTAGCTCCCTCAGCCAACAACTGCGCACATGTGCCGTGTGGGCCATGTCGGGCTCGTGCCTTGCTTGGCACGGCCCGACACTGTTCGTGCCGAGCCAGGTCGGCCCGTCATGCCAGTGCGATGGCCCAGGCTATCGTGTCGTACCGGCCCGATCTATGAACAATGCGGACCATTTCGTGCCTAGGCCAACCCAACAGTGTCGTGCCTCGACTTGGCCCGGTAGGCACGGCCCATTTGGCTAGTTCTAGGGACAGGGGCGAATCTAGTATAGGGATATGGGTGTACAGATGTACACCCAAAAATTTGGGGGGGGGGGAATCAGTATTTAGTAGGTATATTAGGTATATAACCTAGTAAGTATATTGAAAATACGTTACTTGAACTGTGCGCAGGCGATTCAACCCCCGAGCCCCGCCTTCCCCGTCTGCGCAGGCACAGCGCAAGAGCATTGGCGAAGCCCACTCGGCCCACCAAGCCAGTACCCCACCACGCCTAGTCGCCCACGGCCGAAGTCCAACTGCAAGGTCCAAGCGTCGCAACTCGCGAGCACCTCACGCTAGAGCTGGCCAAATGGGCCGGGCCTACCGGGCTGGCACGAAGCACGACACTATAGACCCGGCCTAAGCACGGCATGGTCCGCACTATTCATGGGTTGTCTTGGCCACCGCACGAGACCCCGAGTCGTGCTGGCTGCCACCCCAAAGACGCAAGACGATCTTAGGAGCCATGCCAGCACGCAAGACGGCCCGACCGCCCGGCAAGCACGGCCAGGCACGTGGTCAGGCCACCGCCTACGGCAACGGGAGGCGAGGCCAGAGCGGAGGAGGCGGCGCGCACGGTGTCTTGTGATCCACCGGAGCGAGAGAGGAAGGAGGAAGGCGTCATGGCGTCCCATCCTGCAGTCTTCTTGTGATCCGGAGCTTGAGCGACGGAGGAGGAGGCGTCGCCGTCGCCTGACAGAGCTCTGTGAGAAGGCGTAGCGTAGGGAGGAGAGGAAGCGAGGCCGGGCTAAGGCGAGGTCGTCGCCGACGCAGCGGGCAGGGCATGGGGAGGCGAGGAGGCGATGGGTCGACGAGGCAGCACGGGTCATCAGCAGCAGCAGAGCAGCAGGAGGCGAGGAGGTGGCAGGCTTGACGAGGCGACGCCAGCGCCATGGCCAGGCAGGTCCGAGGAGGCTCGAGGCGGCGGGCTCCTCGGCGGGTCGCAGGAGGCCTCCAGAGGCGAGGAGGTGGCGCTCCTCGGTGGGGCATGGGAGCCTCAAGGAGGCGGGTCACGTCGCAGGGAGGAGGCGGCAGGGTCACGAGGAGCCGGGGAGGAGGCCACGGGGTCGCGGGAAGCCGGGGAGGAGGCGACGGGGTCGCGCTGGGGCTTGGGGGGAGAAGAAGAAGGGAGCAGGGAGACCAGGCCATGTCGTGCCATGGGCAGTGCCCGGCCCAGCACGGCCCAAAATTTTCGACCGTTGTGAGATTTTTTTTTTGACCGTTTTTTGATCGTTTTTGTCCGTTGTGGGCTTAAAAATACAAAAAAATTGAAAAAAATCCAAAATGTTTTCTATAAATAGGCACCATACCTCCCCTCATTCAGCAACCCTTCATTCTCTATTCTCTCTTTGAAATTATGTTGTGCAAATTCAAATCCGTGTTGAGCTAATTTGGCAAAATTCAAAAAAATTGTGCCAAAAATTTGGAAATTTCAATTTTCGTCGGCAAGTCAGCGAAAGAGGTACAATACTATTTTTGCAATACTTTTATTGTTAGTTATTAGTATGCTAAGATTAAAGTAGTAATAGTGTTATTTTCGATTTTACCATTTTCGTTATGGACAGTCCTTACGACAGCTTTGCTCTTAGTGACTTCGGACTTTCATCGGACGAAATTGTGTCTATGGAGGCGGCTGCGGCTGCCTCAAACCAACTGGAGGTTTCACCGGAGGAGCAAGGTGGAGTTCCGTCATCAGCCTCCATGTCAGCATCAGGCTCAATGGCAACCGGAGCAAAGAGGTCGAGGCCGTCTACATCGGGAGTGTGGGAGAATTTCGACAGAACAACCAGGCAAGATGCAGCGGGAAATGAGGTACCATATGCTTTTTGTAAAATTTGTCGCCATGAATTGTCTGCAAAGTCTACAGGTGGAACGGGGCACTTGATTAGACATGGTACAAGGTGTCGAACCAAGCAAGGATTGGCGATGAGGCAGACGCAACTGCAATACAACCCCGACGGTACGGTATCTAGCTGGGACTACGATCCTCAAGTAGCCCGCCAACCTCTCTGTCGTTTAATTGCTTCTGAGGATTTACCGTTAGGCTTTGGCGAGTCTGATTCTTTCCAAAATTACATTAGGACTACGTATAATCTTAGATTTACTTCTGTTTCTAGACAGACAACAACTAGGGATCTAATGAAATACTACAATGAATGTCGTAATAAAATAAAGGAACTATTTAGTACGTGCACATTTTCGATGGACCTGACCTTGGACATATGGAGTGGTCGGGCTAGGGAGGATTATCTTAGTGTAGTTGCGCATTATATTAATGACGATTGGATAACGGAGAAAAGGATTATAGGTTTAAAATTAATTGATGTAGCACACACGGGGGAGAATATTGCGAACTGTATTACCAAAGTAGTGGAAGACTTTGGTCTTACAAACAAAATATTCGCAATTACTTTAGACAACGCCGCTTCAAACTCTAGGGCCATGGACATTCTTACTCCAGTATTGAGTACATATGCTAATTCCTTCCTGCTACAACAACGATGCGCTTGTCATATTATCAACCTTATAGTCAAATGTGGTTTGAAGAGGTTGAGTCTGTATATTAAAGCTTTTCACGATGCGATTTCTTTCTTGAATAATTCTAACGTAAGAATAGCACAATATAAGAACTTCTGCAGGGCGATGGGTGTACGTCCAAGAAAGTTCGGTTTGGACATGGAGGTAAGGTGGAACTCTACTTACCTCATGCTTAAGAATCTTTTACCATACAAAAGCACTTTTTCTGTATTTATTCAAACACACTATCCTAGCACTGACGGTACTATGCTATTAACTGAGCAACATTGGTTCATTCTTTGAGAAGGTCTTGTCATTTTAGAAATTTTTATGAGGCAATCACACTTTTGTCTGCATTGTCTACTATCCAACATCTCCTATCATTGTGCATACTATTTTACGGATTGCTACTCAATTGAAAATGTTTGAAAATGACATAGTTTTATGTGATGCTGTTGTTTCCATGAAATCTAAATACCTTAAATATTGGAGAGAAATCCCTTACCTGTATGCATTTGCATTTCTTTTAGATCCTAGGGCTAAAATTGATGCATTTGGTACTGTACTTGATCTTCTTAGTGATGCTACGGGGCTAGACTATACTGACTATTTTGCAGAAGTTCATTCTCGGGTATGAAAATAGGTTATGGGGAGTCCGTTTGCAATGACCTCCAGTAGCCCCCACCTCAAGTGGGAAGAAAAATATGTGGGGTGCGATCTTCGGTGCCTCTTCTTCCAGGTCTAGGTCCAGGGGTTCTTGTTCTTCTTCTACACCAACGCCTGCTCAGCCAAGACCCACAAGGAGCGGAGAACTACCCACCTATCTGGACAGCGATACGGTGGATTTCAACTCAGAAGGTTTCGACATCTTGCAATGGTGGCAAGCCCATAAGTTAACATATCCCGTGCTATCCATACTTGCATGTGATGTGTTAATCGTTCTCGCTCTACGGTTTCCTCAAGTGCGCTTTTAGTCTTTACGGAAGGATATTGGAGGAGAGAAGAACAAGTCTCACAAGTGAGATGGTAGAGATCCTTCTAACTGTGAAGGATTGGGAACAAGCTGATTCACAAACACAACACTCTGTGGAAAATACAGAGTTGTCAGAGGTGTTCGAAAATCTGTACTTAGAAAATGACACCGACACATAGAACAAAGATGTATCATGTATGTAGAATTGTAGAGCTATAGGCTGTACTCTTTTTTCATTGCCAAGGTTTTCTCATTTTGAGTTTTTACTTGGCAAAGGTTTTAACGAGGCAGCCAATTGGACATCAATAAAGCTCTTTATTACATTTTTAATATGATTGTCTCAATTTTTTTAATTTTCATGTCTACTTCTGAATTCTACACATTTTTCTAAATTTTCTGGATTTTTTTGGATTTTTTGTTTTGACGGGCCAAACGGGCCACATCGGGCCCGACAGGCCAAATGGGCTCAGACCGGCCCGGCCCGACACGAATGCCCATCGGGCCGTGCCTGGGCCATCACCCTGGCCCGTGGGCTGGCCCGACACGGCACGAATAGTACACGGGACGGAATGGGTCATGCCTAAATGGGTCGTGCCTAGCTGGGCCCGTGCCGTGCCGGGCCGGGCGGCCCATTTGGCCAGGTCTGCCTCACGCCCTCACGCGGCCGAGTCGACGAGATCCTGAGAGAGACGAGACCTAACCCTATCCGCCGTATCCGACTATCCCTTTCCTGATTCCTCCCCTTTCTCTTCTCGCTCGGCGACGGCGGCGCAAGGACGCGCGGGCGTGGCGAGGCGGCGGCGCTGGGAGCTATGGCGAACGTGGACTAGGTCACTGGCACCAAGATCCCCAAGAGCTTTGTCTTCTCCCGCGGCAAGCTCCCCTCCACGCTGTTAGGACCCAAAGTAATCCTGACCAGATTGGGGAAAGTTTTCATGAGGTAGTGAAGGAAGAAGGAAAAGCAACTTCTAGGGTTCTACACGATTCTACTTTAGGCTAGAGAAGACTAGGAATATGCTTTTCTCAACTTGCTTCTCAATTCCAAGGTTCGGGCATTATAAACCCCAAAGTGACATCACTTAAGTGTTTACAATTTTGATTACAGACAAATGATAAAACAGCCGAATGGGTGATAGTGAATAGGAGCTAATATCAATTGCTTCATTCAAGCTTCACCTTCGGATCTGCATTAGCGCGCCTTCTTCTGATGCATCCAGACCATTCATCCTCTTAAGTGGAAGTCGTCAAAGAGTTTTCCTTGTCGCCGTATACTGTCTAAACCTCTCCTTTTCCCTGCTGTTATAACTGAAGCTTTAGAGAATACCAATTTCGTCACAGTTCCTGACAATTCCCCCCCCTGAAGTCCTAACTTGTCCTCAAGTTTGAAAATTAGGAAATACCTTCCTTATAAAAGACACATCTTCCCAAGTAGCCTCCTCTGGAGCTAAGTTTGCCACTGAATCAACCATTGAGCTGCTACATCTCCCCTCCTCTGCACAATTCTGCGTTCCAGAATACTCAAAGGTTCAGTTTTCACCTTACCATCCAGTCCCACCAAAGGCAAATCAGGAAGCGGCACGGCCTTGGGTCCTAGATGTTTCTTGAGCTGACTCACATGGAATACGGGTGAATAGCTGCTCCTTTAGGTAAATTCAACTGATACGCCGCCTTGCCCACCTTCTTAGTGACTCGGAATGGCCCATAGAATTTGGACCGGAGCTTGAGAGATCCCCTCAACCCGAAGGCATTCTGTCTATAGGGCTGCATCTTGAGGTAAACCATATCTCCTTCACTGAACTGGCGATTTGTTCTTCCTCTGTCAACAAACTGCTTCATTCGGTTTTGAGCCTTGAGTAAGTTTTGCTTTAAAGCTTGATTTATCTTCTCCCTTTCTTCCAGTGTCAGTTGTGTGGTCGACAATGTATCACCAGAAACATTGAATGCTCCAAATTGTGGAGGTGGATAACCATAAAGAGCTTGAAAAGGGGGTCATCTTTGAAGAAGTATGGTATGTGGTGTTGTACCACCACTCGGCTTGTGATAACCAATTCATCCACCTTCTAGGCTCCTGAAAACTCATGCTTCTCAAGTAAGATTCCAAACATTGATTCACCCGCTCTGTTTGACCATCGGATTGTGGATGATAAGCCGTACTAAACCTTAGTGACACTTGTATAGCTTTGAAGATCTCCTGGAAGAATCTGCTGGTGAAGATCCTATCTCTGTCACTTACTATTGCCATTGGCATTCCATGTAGCTTGTATATATTATCCATAAAAACTTGAACCACCTCCTGGACAGTGTAAGGATGACTCATGGGTATGAAATGAGCATACTTGGTTAACCTATCAACCACTACTAGGATAACCTCCTTCCCTCTTGATCTGAGCAGTGCTTCTATGAAGTCCATGCTTATGTGTGTCCATGCCATATCTGGGATTTCCAAAGGATCCAACAAGCCAGGGATATGCACATGCTCAGCCTTGGTGACTTGGCACACTGGACACTCACTTATCATTGCTTCTACATCCTTCCTCATTCTTGGCCAATAGAACAAAAGTTCCAGCCTATGGTATGTAGCTCTCACCCCTGAATGGCCCCCAACAGCTAATGAGTGGACTGCTTCTAATAATTTCTGTTTCACATTAGATGAACCTCCAACATATATTTTCCCTTTATATCTAATCACTCCACCCGAAATAGTGTATGGATTAGTTGGGTTGGTATTAGTCTATATTTCCTGCATTACTGCTCCCATATTGTTGTCATTTAGATAGCTGGCTTTGATGTCTTCAACCCATTTTGGAGTTACTGAAATCATTGCCATACAATTGGGTTCCTCGACCTCCTCAACATCTCTCCTAGATAAGGCATCATCAGCCTTGTTCTCCTTCCCCTTCTTATATTCAATGGTATAATCAAATTCCAAAAGCTTAAGTAGCAACTTGTGTTGTATGCCTTCTACCAATCTCTGAGAGGTCATGTATTGTAGACTTTTCTGGTCAGTCTTAATCACTAGTTTGTTTCCCAGGAAGTAGTGTCTCCACCTCTTAAGTGCTTCCAATATGGCCATGGCTTCCTTTTCGTATATTGATCTAGCTCCTACTCTCACTCCCAAGGATTTGCTATAATAGGCCAAGGGTCTTCCTTGCTACATGATGACTGCTCCAATTCCCACTCCACAAGCATCAGTCTCTAAGACAAAAGGTTGGTTGAAATCTGGCAATGCCAATACTGGGCAAGAGGTCATTGTTTTCTTGAGAATATCAAATGTTGTTTGCTGATCTTTTCCCCACTGAAAACCTCCCTTCTTGAGTGCATCGTGTAAAGGTCTACAGATCTTGCCATAGTTCTTAACAAACCTTCTATAATAGCCTGTTAGCCCTAGGAATCCTCTGAGCTTGGTTACACTGCTAGGTATAGGCCACTTCAATACATCTTCAATCTTTTTGGGGTCAGTAGCTACCCCAGCCCCTGACACGATGTGTCCCAAATATTCTACATTGCCAGTGGCAAAGGTACACTTAGTTTGTTTAGCAAATAGTTTGTGTCTTCTTAGTATTGTCAACACCTCATACAAATGCTCTAAGTGCTCATCCATAGTCTTGCTACATATTAATATGTCGTCAAAGAAGACTAGCACTGACTTCCTAAGCTGTTCAACAAAAATCTCATTCATAAGTGCTTGGAAGGTGGCAGGTGCATTAGTAAGGCCAAAGGGCATCACTGAGTACTCATAATGCCCCATATGTGTCTTGAAAGCAGTTTTGGGTTCATCTTCCTTAACCATTCTAATTTGATAATATCCCGACCTCAAGTCGAGCTTAGAGAGAACCATAGCCCCATTTAGTTCATCCAACAGATCCTCAATCACAGGCATTGGAAATTTGTTCTTGATTGTGATGCTATTTAGTTGTCTATAATCCATGCATAGCCTCCAACTACCATCCTTCTTCCTCACCATCACCGCAGGAGATGCATAGGGACTCATGCTGTTTTTAATCTCCTTAGTCTCCAACATCTTATTTATGATCTCTTCCATTGTTGTCTTTTGGTGGTGTGGAACTCTGTAAGGTATCAAATTAGGAGGTTCAACTCCTTGCTTCAAGTGGATGGTGTGGTCACAACTTCTTCTAGGAGGCAGCCCTTCCGGCTCTTGAAACACATCCCTGAAGTTGTTCAATAGTACTTTGATTTCCTTTGGGTAGATAACACGCCCTTTTGGTTCTTCTACTGTCAATTCCTGAATTTGAATGATACAACCCATTACTCCCTTCTTAACCATCTTCTTCAGCTTTTGAGACTTGATGATACACTCCTTTCTAGGGATGGTGTGATCTACAAACACCACTGGTTCTCCCAACCTGGTAATGGATAATGTTCTCCTCCTCAAATCCAATCCAATAGGGCTATGCTTATAAATCCAATCAGCTCCCAATATGATGTCATAACTATTGAGCTTGAGCAATTTGAATGAATTGTAGAACCAGATGTTTTGAATCACATACTGGAGGTTTTGAATTATGGTGTCAGAAGTCCGTTCTCCACTTCTTGCCACTCTCACTTTCTTGCAACTTGTAGCTTCCAGATTATAACTGCTTCCAAGAGCAAAATCAGAATCCATAAAAGTGTCAGTGCTCCCACTGTCAACCAAAGCCACTGCCCTCTTTCCTCCTATGTGAGTAATCAAAGAGAATGTTACTATGCCAGTAGTTCCCCTTGCTGCATGTTCAGAAATCTGCATAAGTTGTTCTTGGGTATCTTCTTGTTCAGGACTGTCGGGAGCTGTTATATATCCAGATTCTCTTGTATCATGTTGCTCCTGTTCTTCTGCTTGACCATCCTCCTCATCGACTTCTTGTAATATATGTATAGTCCTACCAATCTTGCATCTGTGTTGCCTATTCCAAGGCTCCTTGCAGTACCAACATTTTTGGTCTTTCTTTTCCATCACAGGTTGAGTGTTCTTCTCATTGACAGGTTTGTTGTTCACCCCCTTCTGATTATTCACTCTATTATGCTCCATATTCTTGCTAGGGAATTTGCTTCTGGTGAAATTTCCAGAAGTATTACTCCTTTTGGCTGCAGTAGCTTTCTCATAAGTTTTGGCAAGCCAATAAGCTTCAGTCATGCCTTGTGGCTTTTGACTACTAACATCATACTTGATATCCCCTCTCAATCCTCCAATGAAGCAACTCAATAAGAATGATTCCAGTAAGTATGGGTGATCTCTTTTTACCAGCTCACACTCCTCAAATCTATCAATATAACTCAGTACTGTGGACCCATATTGCTTGACGTTTTGTAGCTGTTCAACTGCTTCATGAGCATTCGCAATAAAGAAACGATCATTAACCATTGCACACAGCTGAAGCCAGGTGAGAATCTGCCATGGAATTCCCATATTCTTTAGCCAAGTAGCAGCCCTTTCCTGGAAGTGAGCTGTAGCAAGATTCACCCATTGGTTTTGAGGTGTTCCAGAAATTTTGAAGAATTTCTCACATTGCTTTAACCATTTTAGTGCATCATCACCCGAAAACAGTGGTATCTCAAGCCTAGGTCCCTTAATGATTGCCTCTGCATAGTGTGTGTTTGCATTTGTCTGACCCCTGTGAAGATTTCTCTGCTCATCCATCAATAACACTCCAGGGTAACACAAACCTTCTACTTGACTCATACCCATTCCCATATTTTCCATAGCCTGCTGCAACTAGAACAAACCAGAACCATTTCCCTTGACTTACTAGTTCAGATGATGTGTGGGTGTGGAAATGGTGGTTCTCACCGCTAGGGTGAATATTGGTTGGACTTCGGATCTTCTTTCAATGGGATCAATCTCAAAATGCACCTCTGAACTTCTTCTAACTGGCACTTCCGACCCAAATCCACATGAAGTTCCCAGACCACCCTCAGTGTTAGGGTCCCTTTCCATCGTACTCTTCCCCTTTTGCAGATGTTTTTCTTGAGGTCCTTCTACTTCCCCCATCAATCTTCCCCACATTTGTTTCATCATCACTTTAATCTCACTCACTTCAGATCTCATATTCTTGAGATTCCCAATCTCTTCCTTCATACTCATGAGTTCAGATCTTACCTCAGCAATCTCCTCCCTTCCAGCCAAGGACTCCTGGGATTGCGATCTCGTCGTGACCACCATGATCGCCCAAATCAGCAAAGTCGCCTGAGGTACTCTGCTGGTCTGTGTCGGCTGCCAAGTCTGGGGATTTTACAGCGATATCCGCCAACCCACTTCGCTGCAGACAACCTTGCTGCCCTGCTTCACTGAATCTCGCCTTGGCTCCAAGGATCGTTACGCTATGATACCAATTTGTCAGGACCCAAAGTAATCCTGACCAGATTGGGGAAAGTTTCCATGAGGCAGTGAAGGAAGAAGGAAAAGCAACTTCTAGGGTTCTACACGATTCTACTTTAGGCTAGAGAAGACTAGGAATATGCTTTTCTCAACTTGCTTCTCAATTCCAAGGTTCAGGCATTATAAACCCCAAAGTGACATCACTTAAGTGTTTACAGTTTTGATTACAGACAAATGATAAAATAGCCGAATGGGTGATAGTGAATAGGAGCTAATACCAATTGCTTCATTCAAGCTTCACCTTCGGATATGCATTAGCGCGCCTTCTTCTGATGCATCCAGACCATTCATCCTCTTAAGTGGAAGTCGTCAAAGAGTTTTCCTTATCACCATATACTATCTGAACCTCTCCTTTTCCCTGCTGTTATAACTGAAGCTTCAGAGAATACCAATTTCGTCACAGTTCCTGACACACGCTCCGCCACCTCCAGCAGGACCTCCGCAAGCTCATGCTCCCCTACACGGTTACACCGCCCTCAAGCTCAAGGTCCCTCCCTATCGTGAGCCCCTCCCCCATCACAGCTCCAATCCATGAGTAAATATGTTTCTTGGCATGCTCACGAGCCACAATTTTGAAACATTTGACAGGAGAAGAAGCGGAACAACCTCAAGGACTTCATAAACGTTGCTGGCCCATTGGGTGTGACGCATTTCTTGATCCTCTCGAACCCAAAAAGTAGATGTATGCCCATCTCTCAAGTTTTCCAAGTCCATTGTTCAACATTGGATGACTGACCTTGGGTGTTTTGCCCCTTGTTTTTTTTTTTGAGATTTGATGTTTAAGAAGGAAGGATCAGCTATTTAATAAGTTTGTTATCCGGTGTTTTTAGATTCAAAATGGAACTAACAGACTGGAACTAGTTAACTTGCACTTGGACCTGTTTATTACAACTCAATAGTTTGTTACTTTGAGATTAGATAAGAGTGATGATTCAAACATTATAGCCTGATATTGTGCTTTTTATAAGTAATAGACAGGTCCAAGTATTTTTGTTTAAGAAGGAAGGATTAGCTATTTAATAAGTTTGTTATCCAGTGTTTTTTAGATTCAAAATGGAAACCAACAAACTGGAGCTAGTTAACTTGCACTTAATCCGTTTATTACAAATCAATAGTTTGTTACTTAGAGATTAGACAAGAGTGATGATTAAGACATTATAGCCTGATATTGTGTTTTTTATAAGTAATACACCAATGCCCATTGTTCCTCGGATCATGTATTTATAACACGCCCTTTTATCTACCTTCTCACTTGCTAGAGCTGGATACGGATCAGAGAGTGAAGTAGATGATGAAGCGGCAACTGTAAGTCTAGCAAGTGATATAGACAAATTAAATCGGGCATCAAGAAAAAGTGATGTAAGACTCCAGGAGATTGGACCAAGGATGACTATGCGTCTAGTTAAAGTTGAATCTGGGCTATGTTCAGGAGATGTCCTATACCCTCAATCTGGTGAGTCTACTGAGTCTACTTTGCTACTGTGGTACTTCCCTAAAATTCATCTCAATCTGGAAAGGGAAAAGAAGTGGAGGCCAGAGGGAGAAACAGAAGGTTCGGAAGCTGAGGACATGATTGAGCCGGATTATGAACTGGAGGGTGGCTCTGAGGACGAGTCAGAGGAGGAAGAGTAATTTAGATGAGTATGAGAAAGCACGGAGCCACGGACCACCAGCTTATGAGTTAAATTGACAGGTTATTGGTGCTGTAACATGGTGCATTCATCTCAATTTTGTGATGTGCGGTGCAAATTAAGTAATAGTTATAGATTTTCAAAATAGTTGAACATTGGCTTGTGAATGATTCTGTGGGATGTGACTTGTGGGTTTTGTGTTGGAGATTTCTTAGACAAAATGCTCCCTGAAACTTGGAAGTGTCCTAGGGGAAATTCGAATTGCTGGACATGAATCCCTAAATCTTGTGGGTTTATAAGTTGTAATTCCGAACCCCCCGAAAATCTTGGATCTGCCACTGTTTAGGGAGGACTGTTCGTTTTGAATCCAACGGCTGATACGCTTCTGATGTGGTTTGGCTATCTTTCCTCCTGTCTCACTCATGTTGCTGAATTCTTCTAAACCGATACCCACACCACTCCGCGAGAACCCTAAACCCTCACCATGCGCCGCCTCTCGCCGCCGCCGGCCAGCATCGCCGCCCTGCGCCTCTCCACCTCTGCAGCCGCGGAGCCGGTTCCCGCGCCCGATCTGGCTCCCCCGTGCGCCGACCGCTCCGACGTCCGATCCCACAACGCCGCCCTCATCGCGCTCTCCAGGGGCGGAGGGGCGCCGCGCCTCGGGCACCTCCTCGCCGCCTTCGCCGCCATGCTCAAATGCGGCGCCCCGCCTGACCGCTGCACCTACAACACGCTCATCAACGCGCACTGCAAGCTGGCCCTGCTCGCGGACGCCAGGGCCGCGCTGGCGCGGATGCGCGAGGCGGGGATCGCGCCGGACACCTTCACCTACAACTCCCTCATGCTCGGGCTCTGCAGGGGCGGCCTCGTCGCCGCCGCGTGCGGGTTGTTCGTTCAGATGCCATGCCGGTGGGGCTCCTCCCACGACGCATTCTCCTACACTATCCTGATCCAGGGGCTGTGCACCGCGGGGCGCGTGGACGACGCCCGCAGGGTGTTCGATAAAATGTCGAGGAGCTGGTGCAGGCCCGGGGTGCACACGCACACTGTGCTGGTCGATGGGCTGTGCAAGGACAGTCGGGTTGGGGATGCCGAGGCGCTGGTGAACGAGATGATCAAGAAGGGTTTGGTGCCGAGTGTGGTGACTTATAATGCATTGATTGGAGGGCTTTGTCGGGAGGGGAGGTTCGATGATGTGTTTAGGTTGTTGGAGAAAATGGAGATGCAGGGTCCTGAGCCAGATTGCTGGACTTACACCCAGCTTGTTGATGGCCTGTGCAAGCATGGCGAGGTGGAGCATGGTGCCAAGATGCTGCACGAAGCCCTCGGGAAGGGCTTTGCGACTGGAGTTGTCACTTACAATGCGTTGGTCAATGGGTATTGCAAGAGTGGTGATGTGAAGACTGCTCTCGATGTTTTGCAGTTGATGGAGAGGAATAGGGTTAACCCAGATGTCCAGACTTTTAATGAGGTGATCAATGGATTCTGTTGCAGTGGTAAAGTGCATAGGGCAATGGCCCTCTTGACACAAATGATTGGGGCTGGATTGTCGCCGAATACTGTTACATTCAACTCGCTGATTTCCGGTCAGTGCATTGTGGGTAATATGAAGAATGCTTTTCGGTTGCTTGATTTGATGGAGGAGTATGGTGTTCTTCCAGATCGGCAGACTTATGCTATCTTTATAGATGCTCTTTGTGACAAAGGTAGAGTGGAGGATGCTAACTCTTTGTTTACTTGTCTTTCTGAGAAGGGCATCAAGGCAGACACCCTCATATATAATTCGTTGATTCGTGGATATTGCCAAGTCAGAAATATTGATTCTGCTTTTGGACTGATGGAGAGGATGCCTTCAGAGGATTGTTTGCCTGATGTTTACACCTATAATGCCCTTATTAATGGTATGTGCAAACAGGAAAGATTGGCTGATGCTATGGATGTACTGGATAAGATGAAGAAGCAGGGGATAGAACCGACAACTTGTACATTTAACATTCTCATGAAGCAGATGCTTTGCGAGAAGAAGCCTGTGGATGCTGCCAAGATGTATGAGCAAATGATCTCTTCAGGTTGCAAGGCTGACAAATATACATACTCACTGAAAATCAGAACAAACTACTTTGGAGTAGCAAGTAAGGAAGATCAAGGCATAACTATTAAAATGCATGAAGCAGGGGTTTCTCCAGATGCAGGGACATATAACGCTCTTATAAAGGCGTATAGTGATGCTGGCCTGATGGAGAAGGCCTTCTCTGCACATGCGGAGATGCTTTGTGTTCCTCTTGATCCAGATTGTGCAACATATTCTATCTTGCTGAAGCATATTTGTAACAAGGATGACAATGAGGCAGTTGATGATGATAAAATGTGGAAGACAGTGGATGTGAGCAGTTTGCAGGAGCTTTTTGAACAGATGTGTAAATATGATCCTGCCCCTGGTATCAGCACATACAAGGCCCTGCTGAAGGGATTGTGTAACCAGTGTCGACTGGAGGAGGTCGAATGGCTGTTACAAAAAATGCAAGAAAGCAGCATTCGTTTGGACGAAGATATGTCTGATTATCTACTTGTTTGTTATTGTGACTTAAAAATGTACATTGAGGCATGTAAGCTTTTTAGATCGATGGCCCATTCTAGCTATCAGCCAGGCCTAAAGTCATGCTGCCTTCTTCTTTCTTGCCTATGTGATAGTGGAGACCATGGGACAGCTTTATCTATTTTCAGTGACATACTTGGCATGGGGTACAACTACGATGAGATTGTGTGGACACTTTTAATTGATTGCCTACACAAGAAGGTCCATGCTGGTGCATGTTTGGAGATGCTTTCCATGATGAAGGATAGAACATGTTTTATTAGCACTAGGACATATACCTCTTTAGTTAATTTGGTTGGTGGAAACTGAAGGAAGACCTTATTTCAACGGTTCATTTTTTTGTTGTAAAAATTGCTTTGCTCCTTTGGATGAGCTGCGGCATGGTTACTTGGAAGCATAATTACGAATAAAACAAATCTGGGATTTTCAGAAGAGAAGGGGTGCATATGTACGGCGGTGAAATAGTGAGAGCAATCAGACCTTGAGTTAGTCTTGAATTTAGTGGAACCTGGTTTTTGCTGTCTGAACATCAGTAGATGAAAGTAAGTTTAGTAATGTACTACATCTACTCTGTTCTGGATCCAGCATTGTGTTAATACTTCCATCAGTCAACTTTCACTTATCGTCTGCCTGGAGTCAATGTGGAGTTTCCAATCAAAATTAGTTGCATCTGTGACTGGTACAGTTTTTCCCTCACAATTCTATTTAATATTAGTGTGATATGTTGTTTTAAGCTGTTCTTTTTTATTCCATCTTTAGGCCTCTGTCATATACTATTGTTCCTTGTAGGGAACTTGTGTTTCTGCATACATGGTGTGAAATCACTCCCACTGTGGTCTGGTTTTGTAATTTCCTCCATTACATGTTTGATGGTGGTTTAGCTTGAACTTTTGTTACAAAAAAGATGACGCTTTAGGTTTTCAAGGTAAGAATAATGCCTTTTTCAAATATGCCCCTATTTTTAATCATGCTATTTATTGTGGTGGTTGTTGATGATAGAGTATGAGAGAGGACCTATTAGGAGAGAATCGTGTGCGGGAGAGGAATTATCAGTAGAGTTAATTGAGTATAGGTTGGTAATCTTGTATCATTTATTATTATTATTATTATTATTATTATATGTGTGCAGCTCCCTAAAAAATTGACAATTTTTTAACAGAGGGGGTAATATTTTCCATATTTTAATTAGTTTTGGAGATATTTTCTGGCCATCTTCTTTTATCCCATTTGTTCTTTTGAAAATGTAGAATAATTGTACTTTCAGTGATATTCCAGTGATGGATTATTTTGATTGCTGATTCAGAATGTATGTACTTCTTGGGGTTTTGATTTTTTTTCCAGTATCATGAGAATTTGCCTATTCAGTGGATATTCTGAAATAATCATTTATAATCTCTTTTTAATTGCGCACTTTGCTTTTACCTGCGAACAACTTCCACTGAAACCACCCTAGACTCTTGCATAAGATCTGTAACTGGTATATCGTATAAAAAGACACCCACAAGATCATTGTTCTATTCATAAGTTAGGAATCTTACCTATTTGTTTAAATAGCTAATGTTTTTTTGTTTGAAATAACAATTTCCAGTTTAAATTACCACCTAAAATGATTGCGTTATTTGGAATTATAATTATTTGGAGTAGCATTATGTAATAGGTCTGAATATAATAGGATTTACTTTGTCGGCGATATAGATTATAGAATACTGTAGGGGTTTGTAGATCGTATACAACCTGACGATACAGTTTCTAACTCTAAATTATCTGTTGCAGCAAGTAAAGGCTGATGCTCCAAGGTTGGGAAAAATACTTGTAGAGATCTTGAAGATTCCAATAGGGAAACACACACGCTTGAGAAAACTATCATATTTCAAATAGCCAAATCTCAGTATATCTTGTCATTACATGGGATGCGGATAAATGTTGGGTCAGAAGGTACAGGATGCCAAGAGGTTGTATGCTTGAGGGCATAAAAGGAATTCCCCTCAATACTCTGATGGAATATTAAAATTGGAAAAGGGTAAAGAAAGGATAAGACTTGGGCCCACTTGTCAATGTAATGGAGAGGAAGAGATTAGGTTGCTCTATTGCAACTGAATGAGAGGAGATGGGATCGAACCCCATTTTCCTTGGCTCGTTTGATCGAGCTTGGCGGCGCTGTTGCGTCGTCCTCGGCCACGATCTATCTATAAGAGTGCTGCTCTTCTCTTCCTAACAGTAAGGCTCTCTTCTTAATCTTCCTTCTCCACTCTCCCGTGTGCTGATTCCGGCGATGCGAGCAGCAGAAGCAGCTCAGAAGTTCGATTGGAGTCAGCTGTGCGAGTACCAGCGGTCTGGAGGCCTCACAACCTCTGGACGTGACTTCGGCGACATCGTCGTGGTCATCGCCTTCAATTTGGTCCAAATCGTCGACCTGAGAGACTCGGTTGTGCCATGCACCTGTGTGGTGTAACAGTACACACTTGATTGGTTGATTCGACTTCTGATTGCTTGATCTGTACACTCGGTTGCAGAGGTGCCCGTTGTTCAATACAGCGAACTCCCGCATCTTGATTCCACGACTCGGTGTGCCCCGGTTCGTGGAGAGGCATTGTATCTCCAGGACCTCGCCAGTGAAACCGAGGGATAGCGGTGGCGTAAAGGTTTTCTGGGACAGCGTCGAACATGTCGTGTCTTGCCTTGTCGACACGGTAGCTTCGAGTGCTATCGACGTACATGAGTTCTTCACTGTCCTCAGTTTCTTTCTTGCTTGTCTCTGTATGCATTAGTTTCTGTTGTCTTGTATCATTTACTAGTGTTAATTGAAAGCAAGATATATCTGTTTAGTATTGCTCGTGTGATCATCTTGGCTTAAGTGCTTGTGGTACTGCACTACTGGACAACAAAGTAGAACTTGATTAGAGCTTTTGTTCCCTGCGCTTAATTCTGAAATTTGTTAGCTTCTACATTTGGAGTTAGATAGGTTCGTATAACAGTTGAAATTTCATTCTGAACATAGGGCTCAATTATTTTAGTTTGCTGTCAGACTTGAGTAGTACAATATCTTAAATAGTACTCAAGCTAGTGCGTTAGTCTGATACAGCAATTACCCAAGTTGTGAGCTGGTCCTTTGTTAGTTGTGTCTGGATAGAACTCTGAAAGCACTAGGTGTGGAATCTTTACTGATTAGAGTCGTACTCAAAGATGGTAGTGAGCATGACCTGGTTAAATCATGTGATTCATGTCCAGTGCTGTGCTAAATATCCATGCATGCAGAACCTTGGTTTGGGGTTAAAGGGGGGGGGCGATTCGGGTATTTAGGTTCGGATTCAGAGGTTGGTCTAATTAGAGAAAAGTTAGATAATCTCATTAGCTTTCTAGAAAGGTCTGAATCATTAAAATCAGATTAACGAGCGAAAAGTTACGGCATCGGGAATGTCACTGTTCAGACTTTAGACGTAGCTGACAGATGTTGTAATAATGAGTCAGTTTCATCTAGTAGATGATAAAATTAAAATATGGTGATAACTTGAATAATTTAGGAAATCTTGATTAGTTTCTAGAACTGGTATTGTTCATATATTTTTAAGTTTTAGAATTAAAGATATAAAATTGTGAAATAGACTGTCCTAACAGATTCTAGGACGTCTTTGGGGAAAGAAATGAGGCAGAAAACAGTAGAATTAGAGATTCATTATAACTAGAAAGTTGTAGGCTTTTTCGTGAGAATTATAATAATCTGGTGACCTCTGATGCACATACCAGGATCCTTTTAAGCAAGTGTCACTTTTTAAACTTCCAAAAGATATTTAGTGCAATATCCCCCCTACCCCCTCCAACTCATATCTACCACTTTAGAATTGTAACGAATACAAAAGGAAAGTTTTGTAAAAATTCTAAGAACAACGTGCCCGCGCTCCATGGAGTTTAGCCTCCGCTCTAGATTAGACGTGTATTAAGGACACACCCACGTGTGTGTGTTTGGGGGGGGGGGGCGTGCATCCGACGTGTACTCTCTCAAAAAAAGTTACCTAAAATGTGCATAAAACATTTAAGAATAAATAAAAAGGCAAAATCAGTATGGGAAAAACTCGGAAAGCTGGTAAATTATACGTAAGGAGAAAATAAATTGTGTTTTTAGCCATGTTAAGCATGAGATACAAGGTTGATATTTTCTTTCTCTTTCTTTCTTTTTAAAAAAGGCCATTATTCCACATTTACATGCAACCTATGTTCAAAATGTCCCAAATAACATGCTTGACTTCTATAGATCATGGCAGATGCGTAAAATGACCAATCAGTCATAGTGGTTGCTAATAAGCTTAACCATCATCACATAACAGTTGACAAGTATATGATGAGTAGTGTAAGTCGACACAAATGAGTATAGTATGTACCTATCTAGGCCCAAGACATAATAGTATCATGAATTTTTAGGTGTAGATTGAATTAAGATTTCCTTCAATTTGTTAATTTTGTGGGGAAGAAGAAGGAGGTGGGTCGGTGCGACGAGGTGGCAAGGTCACCATCGGGCGTTGCTGTTGGAAGCGGGGGTAGGGGAGGGGGTGTGCGGAGCTCGTGGAGGAAGGAAGAAGGAGGGGGCGCTCGTGGGGAAAACAAGAAGGAGGTGTGTGTGTGTGGTGGGGGGTGGGAGGGGGTGTGGTGGTGAAGGAGGAGGGGAGGCGGTGATGCGACCACAATAGGGATGGGGGTGGCAGTGAAGAAAGAGGAGGGGAGACGGCGACACGACCACACTAGGGTTGGGGCGGCGGCGGGAAGAGGGGGTGATGCGATGAGACACCGCTGGCTAGTGGTGGTGGAAGTAGGGACAGGGAAGGGGCATGCAGAGCTCGTGGAGGAAGGAAGAAGGAGGGGGCGCTCGTGAGGAAGAAAAGGAGGCGGGGGTGAAGGAGGGGAGGCAACCACAGTGGGGTTGCGGTGGCGACGGTGGGGAAGAGGGGGCGGCGTGGCGACGCGGCGAGTCCACCGTCGGGTGATGGTTGTGGAAGCGAGGACGGGGATGGGGAGGGGGAGGGGGAGGGGCGTGTAGAGCTTGTGGAGAAAGGAAGAAGAAGGGGGCTCTCGTGGGAAAGAACAAGGAGGTGGGGGTGGTGAAGGAGGAGGAGGGGAGGCGGGAAGGCGACCACACTGGGGCTGAGGTTTCAGTGGCAGTAGGGAAGAGGGGGTGGCGCGATGACACCACCGTCAGCTGCTAGTGGTGGAAGCTGGGGTGGGCGAGGGGGAGGGGGCATGCTGAGCTCGTGGAGGAAGGAAGAAGGAGGGGACGGTTGTGGGGAAGAAGGAGGAGGTGGGGGCTGACAACGAAGGAGGAGGGGGAGCTAGGCCACTAGGGAGGAGGGCGAAGCAATGGCGGCGGCAACAGATTTTAATGGTGGCAGAGGGAGCGAAGACCAAAGGAAGCAGGAGGATGATGGCTGAGAAGACATGTTCGCTGATCCGTCCGGTCCCCTTTTCTCTCTACGCGTGACTACATGTGAAGAGACGGAGCCAGCGCGCGGGAACGCAATGGATACGATCGAACGGGTACGAGAGGAGTAGCATCTGACGGCCAAAGGAAAAAAAAGTTGGCGTGGCCTCCTGGACGCGCCGCCTTTCCGCCTCTTTTACCCGGTAGGATTCTACGGCGCGGATTCGTGTTCGTTTTACCTCCCACACAGCTGGTGCGGACCGACTCCGACCAGCCGTCCAGCCACCATATAGGCCCCACTGGGCCACCCCCAACCTTCTCCTCGCGCTCAACTTTCCTTGCACCAAACACAGCTCGACCCCTCCTCGCCTCGCCTCGCCTCCACGCTGCACCCTAACCTAGGGTTTCCTCCACCGCCACGTCGCCCCTCCTCGAACGCGGCGGCGCGCAGCCATGGCGATGGTGCAGGCGGGCATGGGCCTCACCCGCGTCGTGATCCTGGTCGGCGCCGGCGTGGCCGGCTCCGTCGTCCTCCGCAACGGCCGCCTCTCCGACATCATCGGCGAGATCCAGGTGCCTAATCGTGTGGCCACGAGCTGGCTGGCTGATGTGGTCTCCTCCGGATGTTGTTTGGTTTTGACTTCTGACAATCCATGTCGTGTGGCCTCGCAGGAGATGCTGGACAAGGGGGAGAAGGGGAAGGGGGGAGACGGGGGCGCCGACATCTCCGACGCGCTCACCAACCAGGTGCGTGTGTGATCTGATCTCCCTGCCCTCAGGTGCTGTGTTACCTATTAGCCAAGAAATGGTTCGGATTAAGCATGGATACTGTGTAATTTTGCTCTTAGTTTGGCAAACTGTGTACTGGCTACTCCATCACAGCCCCATTTAAAAAGTAGAAACATGGGAAGTATGTGACACGATTATGGGATTTGATTTGATGTTATGTCCGTGTCAGTTGGTATGTCTGCTACTGATGCTGTGGCCTCAATGTTAATAGTAGTAGCATGTGGTATTAATCACTGCCCTTGTGAAGATTGGTTTGATACCTTGGATGTGGTTGGGGCGTGATATGTAGTAGCTAGGGTCTCGTACGCAAATCTGTTGTAGCTATTACTATTAGCTAAGAATGGTTCTGATTGAGCATGTACATTGTGTATTGTTGCCATCAGTTCAATACACCGGCTTGTGTCAAAGCCCCATTCCAAAAATAGAAACATGGGATGCATTTGCTGCGATTAGTGTATTTGATTTGATGATATGCCCATGTCAATTGGTATGTATGCTACGGATGCCGTAGTTCCAATGTTCCAATGGTAATAACGTGTGATATTAATCTATAGGAGCGTCTTTTTTGGCGGGAAACATTAGGAAATAACTTCACTGAAGTCCATAGCACTTCTAGTGACACATATGGTAGACCTTAATGCTGAGCAACACATGTTGCTTTGCTGGATTATTCCTGTTATTCTAGTGTGAGTTCATCTTTTAGTAACGTGGCCCTTGCATTCCTCTCTCCTAATTTTTGTCCTTTGCACCTTGTCCTGAAAATTCGTTACTGTGAAAAAAACACTTTATTTGAACACATCAAGAGTTCTCTGTAAAAAGCTGCTATGAACTTTGGATTAGTGCCTCCCTCTATTTATTGATTCATTGACAACTCTTTCTTGTGAAATGTTTTCTAAAAGGAAGGAGTAACTTGTACCACATTGTTGTGTGTTGAACTTGAGGTGCATTTGACATATATATGTTTTAATGTTTGAAATCTTGATTTCAGATATATCCCATAGTAAATTCCACTTAAACTATTCTTTCAACGGTTAATCCTTTTGACCTGTAGGAAATTGTGTTAGTGATTGCTAATGTTAATCTAGACTGAAATGTTTTGTTCAAATAACAGTGGTCCACATTACATTAAGTTCCTCTGGCATTTTTCGTACTGTCTGGAACTGTTAGTTTAAATAATATTTCAGTTCCTGCCATTATTGTATGACTTGCTATAGTGTTGTCATACATTGGAGTTAGCATTTAGAGTTTTAGACATTCAGAATGAAGAACTATTGAGTATTTTTGGAAGTGCTATAGCTCTGTCATGATATTAAGAGTTACCACTTACCATAAACCCCAACACAAGTGTGTGATCAGTGATCACATGAAGCATGTCTTTTTAGCATTGCAATATTATGCAATTTCAGTGTTCTGCCTGTAGCATGTAAACTGTTCCGATATATTCAACTATAAATATAGTCCTTGAATATTTCCTCAATCAGTATTTATTGTCATTGTTGAGTACATAGTTTGCTTATCTTCATAGGCATGCTCATTCAATTTTGTCATGCTAAACTTACACTCTGGTCGTTTTAGGTGCGCTTCCTAGCTATGGAGGTCCGACAACTTGCTTCTTCACGTCCCATAACTGTTCTTAATGGAGGTTCTGGACAAACAGGTTTGTCTATCTTACTACAAACTTTTTTTTCTAAAGAAAACGTCAACATGACAAAATTGTTAAAAGTTTATGTTTTCGACTGGGGATAGCTGGATGCTACCAATATTTCTGTATTTGCAACACATTAGCCTACTGTCAACATTCTTGTCTTCTCATTTGCGATTTTGTGGAATATAAGCTCCGCTCATTTCCTTCATCCTGGCGCAGTTCTTTCTATATTGTAATCTTCTGGACATGATTTTTGCGTATGACTTTGCTTCATTTTCTTTTACTTTGTTCTAGATAAGGTGGAATTTTAGTGAATGAGACATTAGCCTACTGTCAACATTCTTGTCTTCTAATTTGCTATCTTTTGGAATATAAGCTCCACTTGTTAGCCTTCATCCTGGTTCATTTCTTTCTATATTGTAGTCTTCTGGACATGATTTTTACTGACTTTGCTTCATTTTCTTTTGGAAGCGACTAGCGCCCAGACGTCTGATCTGGGTGCTAGGATTAGACGCCCGGGTTCACCATCGGATCTAACATAACACACGATCTCCTAGCTGTTCGATCTACCTCAAAGCCACGCAACACAATCATAGGGCTTGTTTGGTTGGTGTCCTAAATTTCATGCCTGGAAAAAAGTGGTGCCTGGAGGTAGCCTGAAAAGTAGATGATTTTTTGCCTGGTCAGACAAATCTGAAGATGAGTTGTTTGGTTGGAAGCCTATGCCTGAAATTGATGAATGAAAAATAGAACGATGGATCGAAGAACGAACGGTGGATAGACTAGCTACCTGCCAGGCAGCTTTTCCCAGGCGTTGGTTTTATCCGCCGACCTGGCGACCAGGACTAATCCAAGCGCTCTGCCAAGAATGTGCGAGGATCGCCCGCCCAGCGACTTTAAGCGGGATCGAAACCAAAAAATTTCATAGTGCATGCACCAATATATTATTATGCGTGAAACAAAAACGTTGCATTGCAACAAAAAAACATGGGCGACTAGCTCCCGGACGTACTCTCCGTTGCAACAATTCGGAACAGGACATGCAACAAATTAGTTCACTATCCCAACAAATTTGGGTTCTAACTCAAAGAATCTAAGCAAATCCCAATCTCTTGACAAAATTCACTTTAAATTGCAGATTTCGTTCTTTATACAAAATGTACTTGTAAAAAATAGTACAAAAGTTCGAAACAAACAATTGAATATGCAACTCGGCATCGGTTACCTTTGGGCGTCGAGGAGAAGGACGAGTAGGGGAGCACGAGGCAGTCTGTGTCGAAGGAGTAGCTAAGCAAGCGTATGTCGGGAGAACCGAGGCATGACGAGTTGAGCGGCGGGTGATGTCGCGGTACTTGTGGGTCGAGTCGAGAGGCGCGCGATGAGGAGAAGGGGGCGGGCGACGCGTCTGGAGGAGGGTCGCCGCGAGGTCAGCGACGAACAGGTAGGATGGGTGATGTCGCGATCGCCAGGGGGGTTGGGAGAAGGCATGGCGACGACGTGGAAGAAGGGCGGCGTCTGGAGGAGGGTCGCCGCGTGGCCGGGCGACGTAGTAGGGCGCGGCGTGGCGGTGGTGATGGAGCTAAGCGGCGTCGGGGATCTGCGAGAGTGGCGAGGCAGGGGATGGAGCTAGGGTTAACTGATTCGAGGGAATAGTAATGGGTCGGGCTCTGCTTTAGCCGAATGGAATGGGCCCAAGTGTTCGATACGTGTCTATATGTGTCCGATACGTGTCCGATTTTAATTTTAATTTTTTTCGTGGCGCTAATTTCAGACGCACCTGAAATACGTGTCCGAGTCGTGTCAGACCCGTGTTTGTGTCCGATACGGACTCGACACCAGCGTTCCCCTAGGCGGCCGCCTCGGCGCTGGGCGCAGGGCAACCGCCGCGACTTGGCCCCAATCGGGCCCTAGCGCTCGACCCCTAGGTTGTCAACGCCGGTCAGCGGACCCAAGCGGGCAAGGCGCCAGTCTTGGCGGGGTCAGTGAGTGGCGCCTGAGAGAACAAGAAGAGGTGAGTGAAGATCAAGAGGACTCACCTGGTGGCGTCGCCTCCTCCGGATCCTGTCATGTTGCCTTTTCCTCGGATCCTCACAGCGCCCGCCTCGGCCGGGCTCCCCGTCGCCGTCGCGCCTCGAATCCTCCCTGTCCCCGCGCCTCATCCCGTTGTCTCCTAGGTCGAGGGGATGGGAGAGTCAAGGAGATGAGGAGGAGGCGGCGGTGGGATGGGGGAGCAGAGAGAGAGAGGTGGAAGCAGAGAGGGAGGTGGCGGCAGCATGGGAGAGCAGAGAGAAGGGAAGCAGAGAGAAGGGAGGCAGAGAGAGGTGGAAGAAGACTAGCAGACTGGGAGGCGGCGACGGGTTGGGAGAGCAACGAGGTGACCTAGAGGCTGGAACCTGGAGAAGCGCAACAGGTGATGGGCCAGGTTGGGCTGGCCAGCCAGTTAAGTCTTCTTTTCTCTCGTCGTTTTCCTTCTCATTTTCTGCTCGTCGTTTCAACTCCCGACTGGTTCTTCTCGAAACGACTCCCGACTGCTTCTCTGTTCCAACGCCTAGGCGGCGCCTAGGAGGGCTAGGCGCTAGGCGGCTATCCTCTGCCCGCCTTCCGCCTAGTGCCTAGGTGAACATTGATCGACACCTTGCAGACATGTCCCGTGCATCGTAGGCTTGACCCACACGAGATAATCAATTTGTAATGTTGGCCATGACACGCTTTTTTGGGCGTGTGACTAAGTGATTATCACAAAGCTTTTACATTACTTTGCTATAACATTAGCCCGCCTGAAAAGTTTTGCCCTAAGTCATGGACGTCAACTACCATCGACCTGGAACTCACAGTTGTGGGAGAAACTTGCCCGAACATGGAGGTTCATTTACCAACATCCGGCGCAAGCTCTGCAGACATGGAAGTTCATTTACCATGCTGCACCTGCACGACCCAACATATGGAGGTACATTTACCGTAATCAAAAGAAATACCTATCAACTACAGCCTGCGGGCGTAATGCTAGAGCTTAGTAACTTAATTGGTCAGGGCTGTCTCATTCTAGTCATGTGGTTGTACGGTGAATGCTTAGTTTGAAATAACACAAGTGTCGACCCTTAATCAACCAAGGCGAGACACTCAATAACTCGATCCACTTGCTCCAGTCTAAATAAGTTTTCCACCATTTTATTTTATTTTTCAAACTACTAGCAATACTTATTGCCATACATTTCTCAAACTGTTTTGCATAAAAGGGGGTATTAATAATTCCCTCCCATAGGATGATCGTAACAAATAAGGCTTGTCTAAGCAATTCTACCGTATTAACTAATCCAACAGTAATGTAATCATTACCATGGATTTGCTATACTAGGGTGACAATGGTTCATAGATAACAACATCAAACGAGGGTATAATCAAGTTGGGATTAACTATTCATTCTAAGAATTGAAATCATCATTTCATGTAAATAGCAAAGCATAATAGATTTGAACAATATAAAACAGGATTTTGAAAACATAGGTACAACCAAGGATCCAAAACACGTTTCTGGTGGAAATCCCGATCGCTGGTTGGAAAAAAAAACCGGCTGGTAACCGGCCGGTTACCGGATTTCCCGGAAAAAAAATCCAGACAAAATTCGCTTGAATTTGCTTAAAAACCAGCCAAAATTCGAAAATTGGAATTTGAATTTATGGTTTGAAAAAAACGTAGGTTTTTCCTTTCGATCCTATCGGTAAGCCCGATTCTTCAGGCTTTTTTTTTCCTTGGGTACAATGTGATCAAAGGACTTGCCTTCGTTGAAGGTAGGAGTTATTCCTTCATATTGGTCCAAGCTTGCTTCGGCAATGTCAAGCTCTACACGCCCGAAATCAGACACAAACACAATAAATCCAAATAAAATCTAAAAATTATAAAACTAGTTATGATGGATAGATATTGAATTTAGAAATTTAAATCAACTGAATCGGAGTTCGAACGATGGAGAACGGACATCCGGAAGTTTGTCGGAAATGGAAAATTGAGAAAGGAATATAGTGAATTAACAAAAGAAATCAGAGAATGACAAGTGGGGTCTATTTGTCATTGGGAGAGAGAGAAAGGAAGAAAGATTGAGGATGACTTGTGGGTCCCAAATGTCAGTGAGAGAAAATGAGAGAAAGGAGGAGCAGAGGAAGGAGCAAAGCAGGGGGCGACGGCTGGGGCGCCGGCGGTTGCCAAAATGGAACCCCGGCGGGGTTCCCGACCTTTGGGTGGCGGCAGCGATGGCGGCGGTATGGGCGTGTGGCGTCGCCGACGGCTTAGTGGTGCTTCGAGGGAGGCGGCTACACGGGGAAGTCGCCCAGTGGTTCAGGGTGGACGAGGCGGTGGGGAAGATTGGGCGGCGGCGGGAGCGCTCCTCAGTGGTTCCACGGCCGAATGGAGAGGGGGAAACGGTGGAGGCTCGAGAATGTGATGTGACGCGAACAATTTGGTAAGAGGTTCGCCTGAGAGGGAGAACGAGCAAGGTGGTGCGGCGGCCGGAGCTCGGGAAGACGAATGGGGCACGGTGTCTTGTGGGGAATGTAGTGAGGGAAACTGAGGAATGAGCACGGCATCGTGCACATTTTATAGAGGAGAGGGAAGAAGAAACCGACGCGAATTCATAGTGGTAACGGAGGCATTGATTTGAGAATCAATGTTTTGGTTTCAATCTTGAATCGACAACATTAGTGGCGGCGTGGGTGGGAGAAAGAGAACGACAGAGGGGAGTTGATGGCGGCGTTGAGTTAGCATTGATGGTGGCATTTGGGTGCTGGCTCGAGCTCAGTCGGAAGAGGAATGGCGCGACGCTTTGGTCGAATGGAAAGAAGAACAGAGGATGGCGTCGGAAGGAAGAAGAAGAAAGAAAGGAGGAAGGAAAGGGGTCGTGGGCCAAGAAAGAAAATGGGCTCGGCCTAGAAGTGGGTTTCGGCCCAGTGAAAAAAATAGAGAAACGGGATTCGGCCCAAAAACCAAAATTGAATAGGATTTCTTAGATTTGTATTTCGGAGAGAATTCAAATTTAAATTTGAATTTGAATTTCGGTTGAGGTTTGAAATTGAGGAGAGATGAATTCAAATTCAACTTCGACCAAGATTGATTCAAAGAAAGACATGGATTTAAATTTTGAGCTTGAGAATTGGAAAGAGTTTTGAACTTTGGGTTTGAGATGGAAAGATTGGAAATTTCAGAACTTAATTTAATTTTTAATATTTTTTAAAACCCAAAATTAGATCTAAATCATTTGAATTAATTAATTTCAAATAAATTTTCGAAATCACCAAATTTTAGGGTGTTACAGTGAGAGGGGAGGAAGAAGATCACGTGCTTGTGCTTGGGAGAGGGACGCTTAGCCATAGCACGTCGGAGAACTCGATGGTGGTGGCTCGATCGGTTCTTACTAGAGCAGTGAAGTCTGTTGAGGGGAGAGAGAGAGAGAGAGGTGGGCTGTGGAGTGTGGACTTGTGGAAGACTTGGGATAGAATGAATGGATAATGAATGAGTGGCTGCTGAGGCAGCTTCAGATATTCTTTAGTGGGCTGAAGTGCGCGTCCGATGCAATGGACGTCTGGGCCATAGCAATTTCCTTTTCTTTTACTTTGTTCTAGATAAGGTGGAATTTTAGTGAGCGAATGAACCAAGCATGGATAATCAATTCAGCATATGTTATTCTGTTATAGATTATTCCAGCAAAATTGCCTAACTATTATGTGACCTGTGTGGCCAAACAAACTTTTACTGTCTATTATGCATTCTTCATGGTGACAACGTTCAATCTTTTTTGCAGGAGTATCAGGTCTGATAGTACCTGCAGCAACTGTGGGGGCACTGGGTTATGGTTATATGTGGTGGAAAGTATGTTTTCCTTCCATCATGGCTTTTGTGTTTCTGTGATGGTCACAATAATGCTTTATTGCAAAATTGTAGGATCTATCTACTTTTCCTGTTATTTCTACTATCATTATTTCTTTTAGTCATAAATAATCTAATTTAGCTGTGGTTCGTTAAGCTGCACCTGCTCTTCTCGAAACTATTCTTATATCCTCTGACGTTCACAAGTACAGCAGTTTTCTTGAAGAACAATTCTTTTAACTGTTGTTTTTGTCCAGGGCATCTCCTTCGCAGACCTAATGTATGTCACCAAGCGCAACATGGCAAACGCTATTTCAAGTATGACTAAGCATCTGGAGCAAGTGCAGAGCTCTCTTGCTGTAAGTATTAATGGTGGAATTTTTTTTCTAGTTCTTTATCACAAAAACAGCCATTTACTCTTTTTCGTTCTTTTTGAGAATACGGTGTTGAGTTTAGCTAGGTATTGTGTGACTGCCAGTATGTACTTTTCTAATATGGTACTACTATGCTAGGATGTTGAGTTTTGTACATTCTATGTTTTCAAAACGAATACTGATATTTTCGGCATAAATAAATTCTTCTGCACAAGTTTAGTTGACTGTCTAACCGATTAGGTCACCGTTAGTAATTTTGTCTTGTTGCCTACAGAAAGGGAAGTCATTGAGAGCAACCACCTCTCTTACTTGAACTAACTATTTGTTGGATACAGAAAGGGGAGTTGTTTGACTGGGCTGCAATCCTATTTTCTTAACCGTTTGCACCAGCAATCCGAATTTTGCTCGATGGTTAAACTGATATGGGTTTGAAACAGTAGAAGATGTACTGAGAATTTTCTTGCAGATTGTTGGTTGTGTATTTGTGCCTCTTGGTTTGATTGTCAATTTGTCATTGTTGAGATATTTTGTTAGTTTCTTATACATCATATGAGATTCTCATATAGTTAACCATTTTCTTGATTATGCAGGCTGCTAAAAGGCATTTGACACAGCGCATTGAAAAGTTGGATGATAAATTGGATCAGCAAAAGGCACTTTCTGGGCAAATAAGAGATGATGTACTTTCTCCTGAACACCTTCATATGAATCCACATACCTTCATTTCTTGAAAGTGCGTATGAATTCAATAGTTCAAAGTCTGTAGTGGCATACTAGCATATGAGTATGTGCAATAACTGACCATATATATAATCTGATAAGAGGCAAATTTAATCCTTTCTTAATTGCGTTATACTGACCATATTTATAACGGAGTGCATTGTTGCATATGGTTTTCAAGTATCTACTTTTCTATTCAGGTTACTGATGCGCGACTGAAGCTTGTGAATATTGGTTCAGAAATTAAGAACATAAAACAATTGGTCTGGGGTCTGGTAAGTGTACTTCTGCTTTATCGGTCACTCGATATAATTGTCGTTTTCAAGTTGTTTACATTAATCCCCTCTTGCTCCTGCAGGATGAGAAGATGGATTCAATGGAAGCCAAACAGGTGAGTCTTCACTTAGAAATGTTTCTGTTGTTATTTCAGTTCTTTTAATTTGCGGTGTTTGCTCTTAACACACAAAAAAGTTAGGAATAACAGGAATTAGGGCAGAAAGATTGGCTCTCCTATTTTAGACTGACGAATGATTCTGTGACAAATAATTTATGTCCTGAGTTGCGCATATGACATAACCCTGAATTAGTGTGCCTAAGTGCTCATATACCAGTCTGAGTTCATATGTAGAAATTGGTTGGGTTGAAGTTTGTCGGGGGAAGTGCTGAAAAAAATCTTGAGATATGATATGTGTGCTGTAGATTGTTGAATTTGCACAATGACTGGAATGGCATGCCCGCCCCGATCCCTTTTTAGTTCCTAATATTATTATTGTAACAATAAAAATGGCACTTACACCAAACTATAATGTTCTTTACATCATTTTGAAGGTTGAATTTACCTATATTCAGTTAGTATTGTGTGCTCCTTGTACTTCGCTTTTTTGTTATGGTGACTAATGATATTCTGTCAACAGAATTTTTCATGTGCAGGTGTGATGTACCTCTGCCAATTCATAGAGCAAAGTGGTGGGAAGCTTCCAGAACGCCTGGTATGAGCCTGAAGGATTTTTTTTAGAATTCTCACTTCTGACTCAAACTATCTGTATTTCCTCTACTTCATTTTCTGTCCTCTACACATTTATGCCTTGCGCTCATATACCATGCATTTGTAGATATTTTCTAGGCAAAATTACCAAAGTTATAGTATTCACTGGCCACTTTTCTGTTTAAAGTTAATCTTCTAAGATATTTACTGGCTTCTAGAATTGTTTGTTCATTTCACTTAACATTCTTCATTGATTTGGTACAGGAAGGCTCAAAACCGATTGGGAAGCGCTTTGGAAACCAAAATGTCATACAGGTTAGTCATAACATTTTAGACATGGCAGTCGCCTTAAATTTGATTTGCTATTATAGTGCTCATGAAAACGATCAGTCGCCTTAAGTTTGATTTGCTATTATAGTGCTCATGAAAACGATCGTTGTCAATCTCTTGTAGAAGTGTCCAGCTTTACCCTAATCAAATTTACCAACTAAAACCACAAATCTCAACTCTAGTCCAATTTCATGTGCGCTCATTTATAAACTGAACTTCAGTTCGGCTAAGCATTTCTGGTACTGGTGCTGGTAATAGCCTGGTGTACTGCTATGTCCTTTGAAGTAGTCTGCAAACCGTTACAGTGAATGGATGAGTCTATGAACATGTTTGCGGTCAGCTCACTCCATTACTTTTCAGGGGTTACAACTGGCCATAGAATCAGGGAATTATGGCAAGGGAACCATCGATTCACTCTTCAACAACACTGATTCCTCCCATAAGATAAACAGGTTTGGGGACTGAACCTCTTTGTGCTGCGCATACAAAATCCCTTCTGCTTCTAGTCGGTCGTGTACTGAAGGAATGATCAAACAAACAAGTCAAAAACCCGGTGTGTTCTTTTGCAGGTCCACCTCGATCAAGTCTGTCAGCTAATTTTTCTCAGGGCGATATCGAGGGAGAGACACATATCCAGATTCTTTGCTCCACTGGAATGCTGTAAAGGGAATTTCTTTCTAGTTAACATGTAAAGAGTTCCAGCCTTTTTGAAGTTATTTGCTTGCAGGAAGTGCTGTTTGTTAAATTTGACAACCTTTGCGATACTAGTAGTTAGGGATTTTAGACCAGGCCATTCTGGCATCGCTTGTGACATAGATTTTGAGGCAACACTTTGCCGTAAATAATGGGCAACACTTTGGTTGGCTTTTACACTGGATTTGTAACTAATTTCTGGTGCTGTATCCACTACCCGTTTTTTTTCCATGCTGTTATGCGTCTTCGTGCTGGGCTGCTGGCACATGCACGATTGTTTGTAAGCTGTGAAGGGCGCCTGTAGAGTGGCGATGTTTAGTGACGCTTTCAACTTGCGTCTGAACGCACTGGTTCTGAGCGTGTAGATAGCGACCACTATTTGTATTACGGTATTGATATACGTAGTCACGTTGCTCGATGTGGTATGTTGATTGTTCACGCGAGGATTGAGCGTTGCTCAGTTGGTTAGAGCAGGTGGCCGTTCTCACCCACCCAGGTTGGATCCTAGGATTAGTCTCGGTGACTCACAAATAGGTTTGCACCCACCAGGTTCGATCCTAGGATTAATCTTGTTCATTCACAAAAGCGAGTACGTTCGATCCTAGGATTAGTCTTGTTGACTCACAAACAGCGAGTACACACGTGTATTGAGTGGTAGATAGTATCTGTCTGTTCTTTGTGAGGTTTTGAAGCCTCCTAAAAATTTCTAGCGTGGCGTGACTCGTGAGCGGAGGTGCATAAATGAGTAGTGTCGGTGGTCTCACCGGCCCCACACAGGATTGTTGACTCGACTTAGGTATGGCATGTGTGTCGTGTTTGGATCGACACCCCAGTCTAGCGGGTCGGCTCGGTATGTGCACTTTCGGATCCAGCACGGCATGGGAGACACATTTATGGCCGTTGGGTCCGTGTAGGCATGCCCGGACACAGCACAGCACGTCGGCCCGTTTATACACGATTCAGTTGGAAATTGTTTTTTTTTTTGACCATTTTTAGTTGTTGGAAGGTTTAAAAATACAAAAAAAAAATCCCGATTTTTTCTTCTATAAATAGCCACCGTACCCCCTAGTGGCGAGTCCACCGTAGGTGCTAGTGGTGCTCGAGCACCCCGCCACCGAACCCCTAGTACTGTAGGATCAAGGATAACCGACTAGAGGGGGGTGAATAGGAGGTTTTTAAATTTTTTGACTAATTAACAAATTAAGCCAATTAAGATCTAAGTCTAAACTAGATACAATTCTATCTAAGCAATTCAACACAAGATAAATGCTAGAATTGTAAATGCGGAATAAGTAAAGACAAGAAATAACCACAATTGAGACAAGGAAGTTTTTCCCATGGTATCGAAGACTTGCAGGTCTTCACTAGTCCACGTTGAGAAAGCTTGACAACTCAAGCCGGCTCCATGAATTAAGCCTTCTCTCGATCACTATTGGTAGTTCTTCCTCCGCTCCGGAGATGGCGAACTCCAAGCCACTCACAATCTTGGCACCAGGCCTCTTCACAAGCTTCTCGAAGAGATCACTGTGCGATCACCATCAAGCCATCTAGGAGTTCATCAAAACTCCAAGAGTAATAAATCAACAATCTTCGCTTGATGGTACTCAAGTGCAAAAGGATCAACTAGAATGAGTAAATGCACTTGAATGAACTCATCAACCTCACAATGAATGCACAAGAGTGTTTTAGGTGTTGAGACGTTGCTCAAGGCTCTATAGATGATAAATGAACTCTAGCACTCTGTCCTTGAGCAGGTGGAGGGATATTTATAGCCCCCACCAACAAATATAATCGTTGGGTAGGAAATCCCCAACTTTCAGCGAAATACGGTATGACCGTCATCCACGGAACGGTACTACCGCACCCATGTCAGAGCACTGTAATGGCTAGAATAGTAGCATTAACTACTCTGACATACCGTTGAAAATCCCAGAGCGGTACGATCGCCAACTAAGTTGCGGTACTGTCGCTTGATCCGATCATACCGCACAGAGGAGCGGTACTACCGTTTGCAGGGTTTCCAATTTGGCCGAAAAGAGGTGCTCTCTGGAAAATACATACCACCACAAAGAAATCGGTACAACCGCTGAGCGATACTACTGTTACGAGAATGCGGTACTACTGATTATCAAGGAGAGGCACTGAACCAAAAATACAACTTACTGTGTTTTAAACGTACCGCCAACTAAAAATCGGAACGACCGACGTGCGGTAGTATCGCACAACAACCCGGTCGTACCGCTGAGCGGTAGTACCGCCGACTTAACATCGGTACTACCGTTTTCTTTTGAAAAACAAAGTTGGCTTTCCAAAACCAAATTCAAATGCATGCATGATCCTAAATTGATCCAATTTGCACAAGAACAAGCTATCAAGCTAATAGTCATGATCCCTTTTAATAGTACGGCATTTAACCTATAATCCGGTCTTCCAACCAATTCTCCTAAGACCAGTAAAACATAAAAGGATCCTAGACTACTTGTACCCCCTTTGAGCCATGTAGATCTTCATGTTGTCATTTAGCATGCATCTTCAAGTCATCAAACTCACCAATAGGACTTAACCTTGTAGATACTCAATAAACACATTAATCACATATTCACATATTATCATCAATTACCAAAACATTTTTTAAGGGCTTAGATGTTTTCAATCTCCCCCTTTTTGGTAATTGATGACAACACCACTAGTATGTGAGAAAGATTGTTTTGAATATACTATGAGTGTATATTCTTTTGATGGCTTAACAAGAAAATAATTCTTGCAATGAGTACAAAAGAGTTTGAGAATTATTTTCTTGTTAAATCCAATTTAAAGAAAGCTCCCCCTAAACATGTGTATATAAATGAAGAGATTTTTGAAATTTTGGCAGAGTTTCTTTAGCATGTTAGAACTTGAGGGAAATGCAATATTGTAAAAAAGACTATAATTGAGATTGCATTGCAAGAGAATATCATAAGCATAATCATTATCCAACAAGTTCAACAAGATAAGCAACATAGTTTTAAACTATTACAAGCACATAGGTTCAATAATAACACATTACAAAACACATAAGCATATATATGATAATATAACAAAAGTCTTGCTCCCCCTAAAACTTTCTCTTCTCACTTCTCCCCCTTTGGCATCAAGGTACCAAAAAAAAAAACATCTCAAACCGCTGGGTCCTGAGGAGCTGGAACTGAAGCTGAGGATGGAGAAGCTGGAGCTAGAGCTGGAGGAGCTGAGGCCGGATCCTGAGGAAGAATAGGTGCTGGATCCTGAGGAGCTGAATCCTGAAGAGCTGGGGCCACGGAAGGAACAGCTAGAGCAGAAGAAGTAGAGACCCCTGAAGATGGAGGAGGACGACAAGAGTACCGCTGAGGGGTCCTCAAAATCTGCTCCATAGAGTAAATGCTCTCTGTCATGGCAGCTATCCTGTTAAGAGTCTCATTTTGGAAATCATGTTGAACTAACTCCATGTCAGCAAGCCTGTTGTGGGTCTCATTTTGAAACTCAATCTGGGCTGTCTTCATTTCTTGCAAAGTGTTGAGAATCAACTGCTGATTTTGGAGAATCTGTGCAAGAGTACCATCAGCAGGAGCACTCTCCTGAGTAGCAGCAGCAGCAGTGGAAGAATCATCATGACGAACAAGAGGGTCGTCTCGAGGCTTGTAAGCCTTATGAGGTGATCCCAATCCTCCCTGATACTCAATCTTCTTGAGTATCAAAGCCATGATGTAGGGAGTATAGTAGATCCTTTTTACCCTATCATTCTTTGAAGAAACTATGCCCCTTAGAATGACATCTACTACATCAAATCTTCTCCCACGCATAATATTATCAATGATATTCCAAGCATATCCTCTCACTGCATCAAAATTCCCACTCTTGGGATAAAAGGTATGATTAATGATTCTATTAATCATACTTGGAATATGCTTAAGACCATGAATCTTTCCTGGGGTAGACCTGACAGCAGGATCATAAAAGTCTGTCCAAGCAGGAGGAAGCAGAGCAGGACTGTCGTAGCTAAAAGACTAGACAGATGGGTACGGGGACCCTCCGTACCCTTTGTCTTGGGTGAAGGACTGGATGGAGAGGAGCCAACGCATACCATGTATGAATAGTATTGTATATGTGTTGGAATTAGAGAATCCCCTTATTACATGCCCATGGGGCTTTATTTATAGGGGGCAAGAAGGGACATTTACCTTCTTGCCCCCATAGGCGAGAGAGAGAGAAAGGGCATTTTAGGAACATTTGCCCTAACATACACTATACAGGCTAGATTTACACATGCACAGCATCCCTGACGGTGCACTGGTATTCCCGATGATCCGAGGGTGCGAGGCACCCCCTGGTGCCCTGCTACGACAACTCTCTCGTCTGCGTGGTCCGAGGTCGCGAGGACAGATCCCGTGATCCCGAGGGGCGAGCGGACGTAATCGTATCGCCCCCGGCCCCTCGGGAGTCGGGATACCCCTGAAGAAGTTGACGTGGGACTGCCCCACCGAGGCACGGGCCTCGAGGCGGGCGGCGCGTCGGGGCCGCCCCGCCGAGGCCATAGCCTCGAGGCGGGCGGCAGGAGAAGCCGAGCGAGCCGCCCACCGAGGCATTGGCCTCGAGGTGGGCGTCTTGAGCCGGAGCGAGCCGCTTCCACCGAGGCGCTGGTCTCGAGGCGGGCGACGGGCGGCCGGCGGAGCCGCCCCACCGAGGCGCTTAGTGTCGAGGCGGGCGGCAGCGGCCCGCCTCGCCGAGGCCATAGCCTCGAGGCGGGCGGCGGGCGGCCGAGCGAGCCGCCCCACCGAGGCGCCTGGTCTCGAGGCGGCGGCGTCGGGCCGCCTGCCGAGGCCATAACCTCGAGGCGGGCGGCGGGCGAAGCCGGAGCGAAGCCGCCCCACCAAGGCATTGGCCTCGAGGTGGGCGGCGTGTAGTGGCGGAGCGCGCGCGCCATGGCAGTCGCTGCTGTCTTAAAATTTTGATTATTTCTCTGGTGTGGCCGCCTGGGATGCTCCTGTTGGGAGCCTAGTACCGTCCCCCCTTTGGCCGCTCCTGGTCAAGCGCCCTCGTGACTTGAGGGGTGCGAAGGGTCTTTGCCCGGTTGCCTGAGGAGTTAACGCTGGGCTTGCTCGAGCTCGTCGAGGCCGGCGAGGGGGAGCCGAAGCCGATCGCTGTCCCCCAACTTTCTTTGCTTGGGCTCGTTTGAGAGCCAGGCTAGCGAGGGGAGGCGATCGCAGATCCCCACTTTTGCTTGGGCTCGTTTGAGAGCCGGATGCTAGCGAGGGGAGGTGAAGCCGATCGCCGTCCCCAACTTTCTTTGCTTGGGCTCGCTTGAGAGCCAGAGCTTAGCGAGGGAGGAAGGCCGATCGCCGCCCCCAACTTTCTTTGCTTGGGCTCGCTTAAGAGCCCAGAAGCTAGCGAGGGGGAGCCGAAGCCGATCGCCGTCCCCCAACTTTCTTTGCTTGGGCTCGCTTGAGAGCCCAGATGCTAGCGAGGGGGAGGCGAAGCCGATCGCCGTCCCCCAACTTTCTTTGCTTGGGCTCGCTTGAGATCCCAGAAGCTAGCGAGGGGGAGGCGAAGCCGATCGCCGTCCCCCAACTTTCTTTGCTTGGGCTCGCTTGAGAGCCCAGATGCTAGCGAGGGGGAGGCGAAGTCGATCGCCGTCCCCCCACTTTCTTTGCTTGGGCTCGTTTGAGAGCCCAGATGCTAGCGAGGGGAGGTCGAGGCGGCGGCAGTCAGGGCCGCCTCGCCGAGGCCATAGCCTCGAGGCGGGCGGCGGCGGCCGAGCGAGCCGCCCACCGAGGCGCTGGTCTCTAGGCGGGCGACGCGTTGGGGCCGCTCTTGAGGCCATAGCCTCGAGGTGGGCGGCGCGCGGCGGAGCGGAGCCGCCCACCGAGGCGCCGGTCTCGAGGCGGGCGGCGTGTCGGGGCCGCCTCCGAGGCCATAACCTCGAGGCGGGCGGCGGGCGGCCGAAGCCGCCGCCCACCAAGGCATTGGCCTCGAGGTGGGCGGCGTAGTGTGAGAGCGCGCATATGGCGATCAGCGTCTTTGTCTTAAAATTTTGATTATTTCTCTGGTGTGGCCGCTGGGATGCTCTGTTGGGAGCCTAGTACTGCCCCCCTTTGGCCGCCTCTGGTCAAGCGCCTCGTGACTTGAGGGTCTGAAGGTCTTGCCCGGTTGTTCGAGGAGTTAACGCTGGGCTTGCTCGAGCTCGTCGAGGCCGGCGAGGGGGAGCCGAAGCCGATCGCTGTCCCCCAACTTTCATTGCTTGGGCTCGTTTGAGAGCCCAGAAGCTAGCGAGGGGGAGGCGAAGCTGATCGCAGTCCCCCCACTTTCTTTGCTTGGGCTCGTTTGAGAGCCCAGATGCTAGCGAGGGGGAGGCGAAGCCGATCGCCGTCCCCCAACTTTCTTTGCTTGGGCTCGCTTGAGAGCCCAGAAGCTAGCGAGGGGGGCGGCGGCCGATCGCCGTCCCCAACTTTCTTTGCTTGGGCTCGCTTAGAGCCGAGAGCTAGCGAGGCCCGGCCGATCACGATCCCCAACTTTCTTTGCTTGGGCTCGTTTGAGAGCCTGAAGCTAGCGAGGGGAGGCGGATCGATCGATCCCCCCACTTTTGCTTGGGCTCGTTTGAGAGCCGGATGCTAGCGAGGGGAGGCGGCCGATCGCCGCCCCCAACTTTCTTTGCTTGGGCTCGCTTGAGAGCCCAGAGCTAGCGAGGGGAGGCGGCGATCGCCGCCCCCAACTTTCTTTGCTTGGGCTCGCTTGAGAGCCGGATGCTAGCGGGCGGGAGGCGTCGATCGCCGTCCCCGCTTTTTGCTTGGGCTCGTTTGAGAGCCCAGATGCTAGAGAGGGGGAGGCGAAGCCGATCGCCGTCCCCCAACTTTCTTTGCTTGGGCTCGCTTGAGAGCCCAGAAGCTAGCGAGGGGGAGGCGAAGCCGATCGCCGTCCCCCAACTTTCTTTGCTTGGGCTCGCTTGAGAGCCCAGATGCTAGGGAGGGGGAGGCGAAGCCGATCGCCGCCCACCAACTTTCTTTGCATGGGCTCGCTTGAGAGCCCAAAAGCTAGCGAGGGGGAGGCGAAGCCGATCGCCGCCCCCACTTTTGCTTGGGCTCGTTTGAGAGCCGGATGCTAGCGAGGGGAGGCGGCCGATCGCCTCCCCAACTTTCTTTGCTTGGGCTCGCTGAGCCGGATGCTAGCGAGGGAGGCGGCCGATCGCCGTCCCCCAACTTTCTTGCTTGGGCTCGTTTGAGAGCCCAAATGCTAGCGAGGGGGAGGCGAAGCCGATCGCCGTCCCCCAACTTTCTTTGCTTGGGCTCGCTTGAGAGCCCAGATGCTAGCGAGGGGGAGGCGAAGCCGATCGCCGTCCCCCAACTTTCTTTGCTTGGGCTTGCTTGAGAGCCCAGAAGCTAGCGAGGGGGAGGCGAAGCCGATCGCCGTCCCCCAACTTTCTTTGCTTGGGCTCGCTTGAGAGCCCAGAAGCTAGCGAGGGGGAGGCGAAACCGATCGCCGTCCCCCCACTTTCTTTGCTTGGGCTCGCTTGAGAGCCCAGATGCTAGCGAGGGTGAGGCGAAGCCGATCGGCGTCCCCCCACTTTCTTTGCTTGGGCTCGATTGAGAGCCCAGATGCTAGCGAGGGGGAGGCGAAGCCGCCAACTTTCTTTGCTTGGGCTCGTTTGAGAGCCCAGATGCTAGCGAGGGGGAGGGTCCTACTGTGATGTATGCTTACCTGGAGCGAGAGGAATTCATGAGTGCGTACGTGCTGGGCTCTGATCCAACGAACTGTTTGAACCCGTTCACCGCCCTACCACTAGCAGCAATCATTGCTAGCTAGGCGAGGTTCTTAGAGCCGCCAGATCTTTGCTGACCTAGCCATTGTTCGCGAGTGTGGCTGTGCGCTGGGCGCGACATGAGATCTCCCCGCCAGGGGCGAGGCCCTCGCGGCCGGGGGCTCCCAAGTCGCCGAGGTGGGGCCTCGGAGCGACTAGGGGTGCGCATTTGAGCACGATTTTAAATGTCTCCCGCCGGGGCGAGGCCCTCACGGCGGTAGACTCCCTAGTCGCCGAGGCGGGGCCTCCGGAGTGATTAGGGATACGCGTTTGAGCACGATTTTAAATGTCTCCCGCCGGGGCGAGGCCCTCACGGCGGTAGACTCCCTAGTCGCCGAGGCGGGGCCTCCGGAGCGACTAGGGATGCGCGTTTGAGCATGATTTTAAATCTCCCGCCGGGGCGAGGCCCTCACGGCGGTACACTCCCTAGTCGCCGAGGCGGGGCCTCCGGAGCGACTAGGGATGCGAGTTTGAGCGCGATTTTAAATGTCTCCCGTCGGGGCGAGGCCCTCACGGCGGTAGACTCCCTCGTCGCCGAGGCGGGGCCTCCGGAGCGATTAGGGATGCGCATTTGAGCGCGATTTGAAATGTCTCCCGCCGGGGCGAGGCCCTCACGGCGGCAGACTCCCTAGTCGCCGAGGCGGGGCCTCCGGAGCGATTAGGGATGCGCGTTTGAGCGCGATTTGAAATGTCTCCCGCCGGGGCGAGGCCCTCACGGCGGTAGACTCCCTAGTTGCCGAGGCGGGGCCTCCGGAGCGACTAGGGATGCGCGTTTGAGCGCGATTTTAAATGTCTCCTGCCGGGGCGAGGCCCTCACGGCGGTAGACTCCCTAGTCACCGAGGCGGGGCCTCCGGAGCGACTAGGGATGCGCGTTTGAGCGCGATTTTAAATGTCTCCCGCCGGGGCGAGGCCCTCGCGGCGGTAGACTCCCTAGTCGCCGAGGCGGGGCCTCCGGAGCGACTAGGGATGCGCGTTTGAGCGCGATTTTAAATGTCTCCAACCGGGTCGAGGCCCTCACGGCGGTAGACTCCCTAGTCGCCGGGCGGGCCTCGGGCGACTAGGGATCTTGCGTTTGGCGCGATTTAAATGTCTCCAACCGGTCGAGGCCTCACGGCGGTAGACTCCTAGTCGCCGAGGCGGGCCTCCGAGCGACTAGGGATCTTGCGTTTGAGCGATTTGAAATGTCTCCGCCGGGCGAGGCCTCGCGCGTAGACTCCTAGTCGCCGAGGCGGGCCACCGGGTGACTAGCGTCTTGCGTTTGAGCGCGATTTGAATGTCTCCCGCCGGGCGAGGCCTCGGCGGTAGACTCCTAGTCGCCGAGGCGAGGCCTCCGGAGCGACTAGGGATGCGCGTTTGAGCGCAATTTGAAATGTCTCCCGTCGGGGCGAGGCCCTCATGGCGGTAGACTCCCTAGTCGCCGAGACGGGGCCTCCGGAGCGATTAGGGATGCGCGTTTGAGCGCGATTTAAAATGTCTCCCGCCGGGGTGAGGCCCTCACGGCGGTAGACTCCCTAGTCGCCGAGGCGGGGCCTCCGGAGCGACTAGGGATGCGCGATTTGAAATGTCTCCCACCGGGGCGAGGCCCTCGCGGCGGTAGACTCCCTAGTCGCCGAGGCGGGGCCTCCGGAGCGACTAGGGATGCGCGTTTGAGCGCGATTTTAAGTATCTCCCGCCGGGGCGAGGCCCTCGAGGCGGTAGACTCCCTAGTCGCCGAGGCGGGGCCTCCGGAGCGAGGGGCGAGATCCTCACGGCGGTAGACTCCCTAGTCGCCGAGGCGGGGCCTCCGGAGCGATGAGGGATGCGCGTTTGAGCGTGAGTTGAAATGTCTCTCGCCGGGGCGAGGCCCTCGCGGCGGGAGACTCCCTAGTCGCCGAGGTGCGGCCTCCGGGCGGCTAGGGGTGCGCGTTTGAGCGCATTTAAAAAGGTGTCTCTCCGCCGGGGCGACGCCCTCGTGGTGGGAGACTCCCTAGTCGTCAAGGCGGAGCCTCGGAGTGACTAGGCAAAATGAGGTGTCTCCGCCGGGGCGAGGCCCTCGCGGCTGGAGACTCCCTAGTCGCCGAGGCGGAGCCTCGGAACGACTAGGGCAAAGTGAGATGTAGGTAGCGTGCGTCAGGGCTCATGGCCATGCGCGGCGTCTTTGTTGCCACGTTGATGGGCTTATTGACGTTGCCATCCTTGTGGGCTTTCGCTGCTCACTCCGGAGAGCGAGCTAGCGTGCACCGGGGCTCATGGCCATGCGCGGCGTCTTTGTTGCCACGGTGATGGGCTTATTGACGTTGCCATCCTTGTGGGCTTTCGCTACTCACTCCGGAGAGCGAGCTAGCGTGCACCGGGGCTCCTGGCCATGCGCGGCGTCTTTGTTGCCACGGTGATGGGCTTATTGACGTTGCCATGCTTGTGGGCTTTTTTTTTGGGAGAAGGGCAAAAAACGGCGAAGGCCAAAACTAGCCGAAGGGTTAAAATCGGCCGAAGCCCAAAACTGACCGAAGGGCTAAAATCGGCCGAAGGTCCTTGGGTTTTTTTTTCTTTGTCGAAGGCCATCTCCCCTTTTTTCTTTCGGGCCCGAAGGCCAGCTGCCGAGGGCTCAAACCGGCCGAAGGACCGCTGCTTTTTGCTGGTGTGGTCGAAGTAGCCTTGTGCCCATCACCGACGCCATCGCCTTGCCTCCAGATCGATGTCTTCGGGAGGGGTCCCCCGGGGGGCTCCGCGGCGGCCGGAGCAGGTCCCGCGGCTGCAGGCGGGTGTCGAAGCGGCACGGGTGGTCCTCCGGCGACAAAGGGTCAACCCGAGCGGTTCCGGCAGCGAGGCGGCCCGAGGACGCGCAGCTGGGGGCTTTGGGGGTTGCTCCAGATGGTCGCCGGCGCCTTGCTCCCGGAGAGGTTGTTTCGGAGGGTGAAGCTGGCGACGCCGAAGCGGCAACGGTGGCGGCCTGAGGTGGAGATGCTCCCACGAGCGATAGTTCCGGAGCGGGAGATGGGTGAAGTCGACGGGTCTTCGAGGTGGTCCGAGAGTTGCTCCGGGCGAGGGACCTCGCGCGATGCCTGGTGGCGAGTGGCCTCCAAAAGAGCTGGCCTCGGGTGGCTCCGGAGGTTCTTCGGATCTGCGGCGAAGGTTGCGAGGTGTCGGTCCCCAGAGTCGCAGGTGAAGGGGGGTGCCTCTGGAGGTGGCGAAGGGATTCCCCGGGTGCAGAGGGTGAGTTCTCCAGCGGCGGAGGTGCCCCGAAGGCTGTGGCGGCGGCCTCGAGGATGCTGCTGTGAAGTGGCCAGACGAGGCTTCATTGCAGCAAGAGGTGCACGGCGGGTGGTGCTGCGAGGCAGGGTCCCGGTCTGGTGACGAAGGGTCCCGGGGTTCCCGTAGGTGATGAAGATCTCCCCGAGCTGCTCGGCTCCGGCGACGAAGGGTCCCGAAGGGCTCCATGCTCCAGCGATGAATGTTCACGGGGCTCCTCCGGCGGCGAAGAGTCTCCCCAAGCTGCTCTAGGCGAGGTGGTCCTTGCGAGGGGCGCAAATGACAACCCGGTCTTTGTCTTGGGAGGGTAGGGGCTTTAGGCGCAGCAGCCTCGGGTTCGAAGAGCCTGGCCGTGATGGCTCCGGATCGGGGGTGCTCCAGGTGTGAGGGGGCACCGCGTGGAGACCTCCCTTTGGCAGGGGAGCACGAAGCACGTGGCGAAGAGGTTGATGCCGATGGTGACTGAGGTCGTGTGACGAATTCCCAAGGCTTCAGGGCCGCCCAGTGCGATGGTGGCGGCTGGGTGCTCCGGCTGGCGAAGGCGGAGACGGCCCACGGGGCTCCGGGTGCTTCGAGGAGGCTTCGGGCGGTGAAGGCTCCAAGTGCGATGGCGTCCGAAGGTGCTGTGTGCCTGCCTTCTCTTGCTCCCATGCTTTTGCTTTTTGCCAATTGATTTGCTTCGTTTCTTCTCCTTGCTGTGCGCGAAGGTAGGCTCTAGCAGCCCCTCCGGAAGCTCCGGGCTTGCGTCCGAGGCTGGAGCACGGGAGGCACCAGTGGCGAGGTGGTCCGAAAGTTTGGGCTAGCAGGCTTCGTCGGGACGAAGGGTCACCCGGGGGCGTCGGACTGGAGCGAGGTCTTCGTGGTGGCGTCACCGGTGGTCGCGAAGGTGGAGGCCCCTGGCGGTTGGACGACGAGGGGCTTCCGGTGACCTTTGCCTGGAGTGAGGCCATCGCGGTTGCTTCGCAGGTGGCCGAAGGTCGATGCAGCTAGAGCGCAAGAGGGCTCCTGGTCACCTTCGGACGAGGCGGCTCTCATGGCTACTTGCAGTAATCTTGGACTGGTGAAGGGCGGGAGAGGCTTCGCAGTGTAGAAGGTCCATAGAGGGCTTTGGCGATTTTTTTTGCCGAAGGTGCTGGATGACTTCGGCTCCTCTCATGTAGCTTCTTGTTCGGTCCCCACGGACGGCGCCAACTGTCGTAGCTAAAAGACTAGACAGATGGGTACGGGGACCCTCCGTACCCTTTGTCTTGGGTGAAGGACCGGATGGAGAGGAGCCAACGCATACCATGTATGAATAGTATTGTATATGTGTTGGAATCAGAGAATCCCCTTATTACATGCCCATGGGGCTTTATTTATAGGGGGCAAGAAGGGACATTTACCTTCTTGCCCCCATAGGCGAGAGAGAGAGAGAAAGGGTATTTTAGGAACATTTGCCCTAACATACACTATACAGGCTAGATTTACACATGCACAGCATCCCTGACGGTGCACCGGTATTCCCAACGATCCGAGGGTGCGAGGCACCCCCTGGTGCCCTGCTACGACAAGGACTATCAAAGAGTTTCTCCCAAGTGCCAAACGGAGCTCTCAAGACACGCTCAAAATCCTCCTTAGTGCTCTCTACATATCTGGTTACTGTAACCCATTTCATTGTTGTCAAGTCTAGAGAAACATGCACTGTGGCATAAAATTGCCTGATAATCTCATCATCATAATTTTGCCTTAGAGCCACAAGATCATGAAGACCGACTTACTGAAAGAGCTGGTATACACCACTGTACTTGTCCAAGGAGTTTATGTGAGGCCACTTAATCCACTTGTGATCTGCAAAATTTCTATGATTTTCATACAGCTGCTCATATACTTGTTCTTGAAATATTGTATGGAATCTTGGATTGACGGAGTTGGACTTGAAGAGATATTGATTAACATGACACTTGATGGCATAGTCATCAGCTGTAATGAGTCTCAAGTCAATTGGAGGCTCTCCCATCTCCTCATCTGACTGACCTTGTACTTCTGGCTCGGTCTCAGTTTCAGACTCAGAATCTGACAATGCATGGGAGGAGCTTTCCTCACTTTCTTCAGACTCAAGGTCATCAGCTGCTGGCCTTTTTCCCTTGCCATGCACAACCTTTTGTCGAACTGATCGAGTTCTTTGAGTTGGAGCTGCAGGAGGTTTAGATGAAGATTGCCCTCCTCTAGGTGGTCCATACGACTTTCGAGTCACAATTCTTGTCCTAGGCATCTTCACACAGATAGGATAGGTTACAAGGAGTTCAATTGATCAATCATAATAGAATTAATTGTGAAAGGAAATGAATTTTCTGTTTCTGTTAGGACAATCGGTATTACCACCGTTATATGGCGATGCGACGATCAAGATAACGGTTGTCTGCTACCGAAGAAATGGTAGTACCGATTTTCCTGACCGAGTTCTAGGGCATGGAATCGACTGGAATTTTTGACGTTTCTCATGGAGTGAATCTATGGCATAGATGCGCAAGCATCATGAGACATCAAATTAGTAACTTTGCCCAACTAGAACCACAGAAATCATCTATATTTTCAATTAACCCTAAAATGGAGACCTAGGGTTCAAAACTTTGGTAAAACTAGAATCAAAGGAGGTTTTACCTTGAGAATTGAAGGAGGTGAACCCTAGAGATGTAGGAATAAACAAGAAAACGAAGAATCACCGAAGGTTTTGGAGATTTGCGAGGAGATTTTTGGGTGTCTTCGGGTTGGAGAGAGAGAGGTCAAAAGGAAAATGAGACTGCGGTCCAACTGCTTCAGGGGTAAAAAGGGTAGAGAGGTAAAACCGCAAGGCAGTTACAGCCCAAATTCCAACTGATGCGGTCGTACCGCCTTGATACCGCCGGTAGTACCGCCAAGCGGTAATACTATGGTTATAACGCCGGTCGTACCGCACTACGGTCGTACTGCGCTTAACCTGCCAGTAGTTCCGATTTTCTTGGAACTTCAAGGAATTGACTTTGGAATTGAGAATTTATGCAAATAATCCTTAGTTTTGCACTCAAATAAATACCATTTAGGATCATTATGTATTGAATAGACAAATGTCTATCTAAGAACATAATTTTTATGAATGTAGTAATTTTTAATAAGTGTTTTGAAAATACTTTCATAAAAGATCTCAAATAACACCAAATGAAGTAAAATGCATGAGGCAAGAGTTCAAACAATATTTGAATAGTCTATGACATTTAACTCTGAGAGACCATGTGGAGGTGTCCCCATGTTTGTGATGAGAAATTGACGGTCGGTTTAGTGAGTTTGTTTCGGGTATTCGAGGGTTGAGTACCTTTATCTGTGCTAATGTGGATTATACTGGTTCGTGCGGTGCTATGTGATGGTTTGCTTATGCAGTATGGATCGCAGGACTTGAACTAGGTCATGGTGAGGCGAGGAGGACCGGACTAGGCACGAGGAGGTGTCGAGGTCCGAGACGGTCAAAGATGCCAAGATGATCGAGTCTCTTGAGGTGGTTCTTGGCCGGAGACGAGCGGCCGGGCGTCCGTGGCGGACACGACGGGCGATGACCAGCCGATCGGGACTAGACACGAGGAGGTGTCGAGGTCCGACGGTCGAGATCTCGGTCTTGATCGTGTGTCGACGAAACTTTCGGGAAGGTGCTTGAGGCGTTTTGGTATTTTGACTCAAGCAATGATAGGAGGGCTGGTTTTCCTCCAAATCCTGGTCATGTTGACCATGACCTTTGCCTCATTTGTGTGTGGAGCAAGCATGTGAGTTCTGGATTGCATTTCTTGATTTGCTACTTTGAGAGCAGCTCTTGCCTTCACATGTAGAGGTTGTGGGTCGTAGTGTGGCGTTGCTCCCATGCGTGTGTTCCAAGTTTGTGTAGTAGAGGAATGAGTGAGTAAGGGCAGCATTATTCTTTGTGGAGTGCGTGTGTGCTTCTCCTCTCAAGCTTGTAGTCACGATGAGCTATGGATGTGTACTCTGAGTTCTCAAGTTCTAGTGTAATCATTCCTCTGTAAGCTTACATGGTTATGTAGCAATTTATTCATCTCCTGCTGTGTGTCTGCTGAAATGGGAGTTGATCTGTGCGTGCGTGAGAGACAGAGAAATCGGATCGAGTGGGGTGATTTTGGATTTGTTTATCGCCGTGTGTTTACTTTGTTTGGTGCCTTTTGATGCAACTTGTGTTCCGTTGGTTTGGCCGCCTCTTGCCTTCCTACGATCTTGATTTTGCTTTGGTTGCGTACCATCTGGGCTTGTCATGTCGGACCGATACTTTGGCTCTCTTTGATGTGAGTGGTAGCCGTGAAAATTCTGAAAAAAAGGTAGGCGGCGGCACCAGATCTCGGGAAATAGAGCCCAATGGTGTCGCTTTGTAGGGATCTTTGGGAAAATCAGGAGCTATGGGCGACTGCTCTTCTCTGAAGAAATGGCGCCGTGGCAAATAGAAGCCTCTCGCAATGCTCAATCTAGAGAAGTATGGATTTGCTGTTTGTATTGATTTTCATTTCCTTTGGCTCATGCTGTAAGAGGTCTCATAATTGTTTGATCTGACATGATCTGTCATGCTTGGAGTTTATTTTTGTTGGTTGGTTTATTGGCTTGAGCTCCCTTCAGCGACTGATGATTTGATTGCTCTGTGTCCGTTTATATCTTGCTCTTTTCGAGCTGTGCTGGTTCTCTGTGCCTCTGTGCGTGTCTGTTTGGATTGTGCAGCTGCAGTTGACGCCGGCTTTGTGCCTCATGCGTGCTGTGACCGATCTGTTCAGTTTTGTGGAACTTAATTCTCAGCTGTGTGTCTTGTGGATAGGCTATTGTTAATTTGCCTCATTGTTGCATCTAAATTTCTTATTCTTTGGGTCTTTGTCGTTTTGCCTATTGCTTGTAAGAGGTCAAGTCTGTATTGATTTGATGTTGAGTCATTACTTGGTCGCTATTTAATGTCTTTGTGAGATTTGATGTTGAACTTCTTTGTGGTGCGATCTTGTGCTCGCAAGAACCTGAGTCTTTAATTTTGAGGGTCGTTTTTACTTGAGTCGACATTCACCCCCTCTGTCACCATTTCGGTCCTACAATTGGTATCGAGCGGTTAGCTCTTTTCAATAGATCTTAACCGGTCTCAAGAGCCATGGCGATGGACAAGTACTCGACCAAGCCGCCTGCTTTCGATGGCATCGATTACCCTTCCGAAGAGCGAATGGAGACATACATCCAGCCCGGGGTATGCCATCTGGCGGAAGGTCAAGGTGCGATTCATTGTTCTCGCCGATGAGAACATCAATCTGCCGGAACATGGCCGATGTTGAGGCGAATGCAAAGGCAAGGAACATCATCATCCGGGTTTGAGTCGTGGCGAGTTTGACCAATATATCACCTGTCGTCCGCTCGACATCTGGGTGACCCTCGGCGCATACCATGAGGGCACCACCCAGATCAAGACGGTTCGACAGATCGGTTCAAGCGAATACAACAAATTCGAGATGCTTCTTTGGTGAGTCCACGGGCGAGTGCTTTTCGCGATTTCACAAAATCTTGAGCAACCTCCGAGCGGTCGGTCTCACATACCCGACTTCGGACAACGCTCGTCGATGCTCACGGCACTCGATCTCGTGTTTGGGAGATGAAAGTGACCACCATCAAAGACACGACAGACCTCTCGACCACGACTCTTGGCGCTGTACAGACTCGCGCCTCAAGACTCACGAGATTAGCGTTGTCTCGCTCGGGTCGAAGTCACTGATCGATGGCCTTGGTCACCGATCCGTTTCTTCTTCCCGCTTTCTTGATTCTTCTTGTGGTTTCTCCTTGTTTGCTCTCGTGGCGTATCGATGATCGATTAGAGCAATCGAGGATGAGCAAATAGCCCTCCTAGCTCGGAAGTTTTCCCATGCTTACAAGAGGAGGAGGGACAGAGAGAGGGAGGACACGTGATTTGCTTCGAGTGTGGTGGCCCCAACCACATTGAACAACCGCCCAAGCTTGAGAAGGGCAAGAATGACTCGGCGGTTCGGGCAAGAACGACTACACCGACAAGAACCGCAACAAGAAGCCTCCAGCTCGGACGCCAAGAAAGAAGAACTTCCGCAACTTTGGCAAAGCCAAGAAGCTCTTCCACCGCGTCCTCACCGCTGACGACCTCGACCTCGGCGAGGTGGAAGGATGGAGCGACGATGACGGACGGGTGACCAAGAGCCCAAGGATGGCGGCGACGACTTCTCGGCATGTGCTTCATGGCCCTCGAGGGCGAACTTCGGCTGACAATGAGTGTACTCGACTTCGGACGAGGTACCCACCTCGACCAGCTCAATCATGCTTTTCTTAAGCTAGGAGGTTTTCATGCTAAAGCTAAGGCTAAGTGTCTTTGAGTTAGAGAAGGAAATAGATAGTATCACTAGAGATTATTGCTCTTACATCTGCTCCTTCTAGTGATGATTGTGATACATGCTCGCTTTCTTTGGTTGATATGGAGAAGTTAAGGACCTCACATGATAGTCTGTCCTCCAAACTTGATAGTGTTAAGGTGGAGAATGTTAGTCTGCTTCTTTGAGTTAGAGTTGAGTAGGATGGTCATTACCCTACTTATTCTTGATGAGACTACTTCTCCCACCTCATGTGAGGGTAAGGACATTCTTTGCTAGAGTACCTTATGCCATGCTCCTTGATCTGCCTGAGTCTTGTGAAAATTGCAATAACTTGAAGATGAACTTAAACAGGCGGATCATAAAATTGTTGAACTACAAGCTTCTTTACTTGAGCCGATTGTTTCATGCTTGAACTGTCCTAAGTTAATCTTGAACTTGAGGTCGTCTCCAAACAGTTTCAAGATATGATTGATCATGAAAGGAAGATGGCTAAGTTTGCTTCTAAGGACCTGTTAGCTCACCATGCATTAAGTGTAACAAACTAAAATCGACTTGATTGCTTTGGATGAGAAATGTGTGAAGCTAACTAAGGACCTTCTAGAGAAGCCACATTGTGCTTGTAATATGATTGTGGAGAAGGGGAGAAGCCCTGTGGTAAGGTTGAGGCGCTTAGCGACGTGAACCAAGCGGCTAGCGATGGGGTGTCCCTTGAGTCGGTCGCGTGCACAAGCCATTCTTCCCTCTCTTCTTTGGTTCTTCTTTTGCTCCCTTACCTTCTGCTGTCTCTTCTTCCCCTGCTCTTCTTGCACCTCTCTCTTTCGGGAGTGTCGGACCTTATGGACACTCTCGAGAGATTTGTAGGAGGCAAGAAGAAGCTCAATCTTATTCTAGACCAATCTAAGATCTGCAGATTTAATCGGGGTCTAGGATATGACTTCTTTGAGGACATGAGGAAGCATCCACCGCCGTGCTCGGACCCATAGCACCGTGTGTGATCGAGATCGAGCCCAGGACCGAGAAAGTCCATTTCAAGTCGTGAGGCTATGTCGAGTTTTCGATAGCAAGGTAATTTCACATGTCGCTTCTACCTCTCGAAGGTGAAGTATCACCGCATCTTCTGTCGGAAGGATGGACACACAATCGATCGATGCTTGGTAGCGCCAAGATCGCGTAGAGACCATGTTGAGTCTCTTAGGCGCATTCGTGGTCGGCCCCGGACCTTGAGTGCACCTAAGACCAACACGAGGTCTAGGCTTGTTTCTTCGATGGGTTTGTGCGAAGATCGAGGACTTGGTTTTTCGAGTTTTCGGTTTTCGTCCTCAAAATTTGCTTTCGATCGTGACTTCCGCCGTCCCGAGGGTAGATCTCGTTTTCCCCATCGAGATAGCTACATGGCGTGTTCGGCATGTTGCGGTGCTCGACTCGCTCCTTCGTAGCGATCGGACCCGAAGAATAACGACCGGTCTCGCTCTTAGACCTTCTGCTGTGAGTAACAGAGAGCGTAGGGTAGATAGAGGTCGATCGGGCTTGACTACTTCATCCGCTTTCGGCGTGTTACTCGATATTAGGTGCCAAAATCATTGTTGATTTATCGATCTTCGAGACTTTACTCTGTTTGACTCGGGTTCACCGGCGAGGAAGGGAAGGTTTGGCTCGTTGACTCGGTGTTCACGACATATGACCGGAGATTCTGTTGGTTCTCTTCCTTGCCCGTGCTCCAGGTGATGAGAAGATCACCTTCGGAGATGCTTCGTCTGGTAGCGTCATCGCCAAAGGTACTGTCGCGTATTAATGCTTCTTTTATTCTTAAGGATGTTGCCTTGGTTAGTAAGCTGCGGTACAATTTGCTTTCCGTTTCTCGGCTTCTGATGACGGTTTCGAGGTGAGCTTCAAGAAAACGCTTGCAAAATTCTTGATTCTTCTGGGAGTTTGGTTTGCGGATTTCTCGTTATGGGAGGATCTTTCGTGCTGATTTTCTTTGAGTCTTCCGGTGATCCTCTCGGTGTTTAGTTGCTTCGAGTCCGTGACCTTTCTTTTTGGCATAGGAGGCTTGGTCATATTGGATTTGACCATTTGACTCGAGTTAGCGATCATGATCTCATTAAGTGGTCCGCGAAACTCAAGATGGTCAAAGATCTTGTTTGCACTCCATGCCAAGACACGGCAAGATGGTTGCCGCTTCTCATCCTCCCACCGAGCACTTATGACCGATGCAAGACAATTTGCTCCACATGGACACAGCTTGGACCAAATCGAGTCGTATCAACAGGAGGGAAGTGGTATGTTCTTGTTGTGGTCGATGACTTCTCGAGGTACTCTTGGGTGTTTTCTTAGCCTCGAAGGGCGAGACATTTACACATTTCCGAGGTCTTTTAGTAGGCTTTCTGTTGAGCTCCGGGTGCCTTCTGAGCGATCCGCAAGGACAATGGCACGGAGTTCAAGAATTCCTACTTTGAGAGTTTCTGCGGTGAGACAGTGTAGAGCACCGCTTCTCTTCTCCATCGTCCCTCGGCAAAATGGCGTTGTGGAGAGGAAGAACCGCACCTTAGTCGAGATGGCGGGGACGATGCTTGATGAGTACTCTACACCGAGGAAGTTTTGGGTGAGGCCATTGCGACCGCGTGCCATGTGTCAAATCGAGTCTTTCTTGGGCACTCCTACACCACTTCTTATGAGTCGAGATACTGCGAAAGCCCAACGCTCTCATTTTCGTGTGTTTGGTTGCAAGTGCTTTATTACAAGTCCGGGAACCTAGACAAGTTCGAGTCACGTTCCTGTGATGGTATCTTTCTAGGCTACTCGACTTCTTCGCGGGCTTATAGGGTCTGGAACTGCGAGTCTAGCAAGTTGGTAGAGACCTACAAGGTGACCTTTGACGAGGCCAGTCCGGGGACTAGGCCAGATATCTCAGGTTCTTTAGAGCAGTCCGAGACCATCTTTGTGGATGATGAGGACGAGGGAGACGATGGTTGTTTACCTGATCCAGCTCCTCTTCCTCCCCTTGAGATGCCTTCTTCTTCGGCACCTCAAGGTGATCGGCCCTGCCTTCCGTTTCCTCCGGAGCTAGTGGCTCTGTCCTGCCTCGTCTGCACACGAGGTAGAGGCCACTTCTTCTTCTCATCCAGACCTCCCGACATATCTAGAGAAGGCATCCTTGAGAGCGGATCATTGGAGATCTTTTGAGCGTGTCACACGCTCAAAATCTGCACTTCTCTTTTACATCTCCATTCTCTTTCATTGCCTCCTTGAGCCCAAGGATGTTGATCATGCTCTTTCGATGAGTCTTGGGTCAATGCCATGCATGAGGAGTTGGAAAACTTTGAGAGAAACAAGGTCAGTCGCTTGTCGAGCCCCTCGAGGTCACAATGTTATTGGGACTAAGTGGGTGTTCAAAAACAAGCAGAGTGAGGAAGGGGTAGTCATTGAAACAAGGCTAGGCTGGTAGCTCGGGGTTCTCCTGTGTTGAGGGTCTGGATTTTGAGGAGACTTTGCCCTGTTGCTAGACTTGAGGCCATTAGAATTACGCTTGCCTTCGCAGCCTTCTAAGGGTTTCAAGCTTTACCAGATGGATGTCAAGAGTGCCTTCCTCAATGGGTTTATTGAGGAAGAGGTCTATGTTAGACTGACCTCCGTGTTTCGAGAACCCCAAATACCCAAACCATGTCTACAAGCTCTCTAAAGCCTTGTATGGACTTAAGCAAGCCCCTAGAGCTTGGTATGAAAGGCTTAAGTCCTATCTGTTGAGTCATGGTTTTGAGATGGGTAAGGTAGACAAGACCTTGTTCATTCAGCAGCATGGTAATGACTTTCTACTCGTCGCATTTATGTGGATGATATCATCTTTGGTGGCTCATCTCATACTCTTGTTTCTCGGTTTTAGATGTTATGAGCTCGAGTTTGAGATGAGCATGATGGGCGAGTTGAGTTTCTTCCTTGGTTTCCAGATCAAGCAGACTCGGGAGGGTACTTTCTTGCATCAGGGCAAGTACACTCGTGACCTCCTGAGACGATTTGATATGAGTGATGGTAAGCCGGTGTCCACACCGATGGCTTCTACAGCCTATCTTGACCCAGATGAGGATGGCGAGCCGGTTGATCAAAAGGAGTATCGCAGCATGATTGGCTCCCTCTTGTACCTCACTGCCTCGAGACCGGACATACACTTCTCCGTGTGTTTGTGTGCTCGATTCCAGGCTTCTCCTCGCGTATCTCACCGCCAGGCGGTGAAGCGCATTCTTCGGTACCTTCGAGCTACCATTGACTATGGTATCTGGTACTCTTCCTCATCCTGTCTTTTCCTTAGAGCCTACTCGGACGCAGACTTTCTTTGGTCAGAGGATAGATAGGAAAAGCACTTCGCACTGTCAATTCATTGGCACTTCTCTCGTTCTTGGTCTTCTAGGAAGCGATCCGGTGTTGCCTGATCCACCGCAGAGGTCGAGTATGTTCTTTGCCGCCATTCTTTGAGCAGATACTTTGGATGGCTTCGACCCTGCGGGACTTTGGGTTAGTTATAGAAAGTCTTCCACTCTTTTGTGATAACACTTCTGCTATTAACCTTGCTAAGAACCCAGTGCAGCACTCTCGGACCAAGCATATTGATATCCGATATCACTTCCTTTGAGACCATGTGGAGAAGGGTGATATAGTGCTCGAGTTTGTGGAGAGTGACCGCCAATTGGCTGACATCTTTACCAAGCCTTTGGATAGCTCTAGGTTTTCAGCCTTGCGGGGAGAGCTTGGGGTGGTTTGTCCTTATGGATTTGTAGTGAGGGGAGCTTTGTGCTTTCTTGTTTATCTTGTATATTATCTTTGTTGCTCCTTCTTCGTCGCATTGCATTCGGGATGCATTTTGGGTTAGTCATCCTAGCATAGATTAGAGTGTTTCTCTCGTCTAGTTGCTTAGACTTCTTCCTCTCATCTTATGCTCTAGGATGTTGCTTATTAGTCGTCTCTTCTCACTAGGTTGAGCTTACTCACTTCTTATAGGTTCTAGCAAGGGTTGGGCCACCCTTGGGTAGACAGGAACGTGTTTGCTCCTTAGTGTGTTAGCCAAGGCGGTGATAGTCCTAGTGTCATATGGGGTAGATGAGAGTCGATCGAGCCATGATATTCTCTATATCTTGTCTATGCTTTGAGGATGCATGCTCTGATTTCTTTGCCAGCTTCTCGTTTTATTGCTTTGGTTCAGGGAGAGTTCATTTGGGAGCTTCTAGAGTTTAATATTGATATAACTCAACTTGAACTAAACATTGCTTCTCATGTTGAGAGGGAGCTGGATTTTCTTGCTTTTTAGCATTGTGCATTGTAATATAACTACATAGAGCCTTGACCATTATCCATATATGACATGCTTCAATGCATTACATCTTGCCATGATTATGCTTAATCGCTAGATTTATCATTGCTTCATATGTGTCGTCAAGCCTTTGCCATTGTTAAGTTAATTAAAATTGCACAACTTGAACTAAGACATGTCATGTTAGCTCTTGAGGCTAGACTATCTTTAGTTATCCTCTTATGATTCATGCCATGTCAAATAGGCTAAGTTGAGTCTTGAATCTTTAATTGAGCTTTAGTTTGAGCTATGCTAGTGTCATGATGAACCATGAGTGAGTACACTTATTTAAGAAAGCAAAAGATCTCTTTTATGTGCGAAAGAACTGATCTCACCAACTCTTTCTCATGAGACTGCTTGCCATTGCACTGGGCATGAACTCAGGGGGAGTTTTGGATGACCTAGATCATCTCCTTAAGCTTCTCGCTTGGAATGGTCGCATAAGGCTTGAGATCTAGCACATCACCAAAATTATGAGTTTCCTATGAAAACATGTGATTCGTGCTAAATTTGCTTAATTACCGAAATCACTAAGTATTTGTGCAAATGATTCATTCTTGAACTTATAGCACTCTAAATTGACTCAATTCTAGCTTCTTGGTTCCACTTAGGTTATTGACATGGTTTGCATCATCCTTGGATACCTCTAGCTAGACTATTCTCTTGAGTGGCTTGACATGCTAAGAAATTCATCTAATCTTCATATTGTTACTTACGTGGCTTGGCTTGATTATACATATCTTGTAATGATATTGATAGTTTTCATTTACGTTATGGCTTGGTGTAATACTCGAATAGTCATTTTGGATAATCTTCATGGCTTTAATTGCTTAGCATTGCATAATATTCAACCACACCATGCTATATTCTCTCTTTTGTATCTTGATGACTCTATTGCCAAAAGGGGGAGAATATTGGAGAAAAAGTCACTTTTGGGAGTTTTGGGAATGTTTGAGGAGAGTTTTGGGAATGTTTGAGGAGAACTTGCTCTTTCTTTTACTCCTTGCGTCTACATGGTCATTAGCATCAATTTCTTCTCTTGGACCATGTATGACTTTCAAACAAACTCAACTTATGTTTTTTCGGGGTTTGTCAATATACTCATCAAGGGGGAGATTGAGAGACCATGTGGAGGTGTCCCCATGTTTGTGATGAGAAATTGACGGTCGGTTTAGTGAGTTTGTTTCGGGTATTCGAGGGTTGAGTACCTTTATCTGTGCTAATGTGGATTATACTGGTTCGTGCGGTGCTATGTGATGGTTTGCTTGTCTGTATGACTGCAGGACTTCGGAGCTAGGTCATGGTGAGGCGAGGAGGACCGGGACTAGGCACAGGAGGTGTCGAGGTCCAGACGGTCAAAGATGCCGAAGATGATCGAGTCTGCTGAGGTGGTTGCGAGCCGGGAGACGAGCGACCGGAACTGTCCGTGACGGACACGACGGGCGATGACCAGCGGACCGGGACTAGACACAGGAGGTGTCGAGGTCCAGACGGTCAGGATGCCGGGTGCGGTCGTGTGTCGACAGGAAACTTTCGGGAAGGTGCTTGAGGGCGTTTTGGTATTTTGACTCAAGCAATGATAGGAGGGGCTGGTTTTCCCTCCAAATCCTGGTCATGTTGACCATGACCTTTGCCTCATTTGTGTGTGGAGCAAGCATGTGAGTTACGGACTGCATTTCTTGATTTGCTACTTTGAGAGCAGCTCTTGCCTTCACATGTAGAGGTTGTGGGCTGTGCAGTGTGGCGTTGCTCCCATGCGTGTGTTCCAAGCTGTGTAGTAGAGGGAATGAGCTGAGTAAGGGCAGCATTATTGCTGTGGAGTGCGTGTGTGCTTCTCCCTCTCAAGCTTGTAGTGCAGTGAGCTATGGATGTGTACTCTGAGTTCTCAAGTTCTAGTGTAATCATTCCTCTGTAAGCTTACATGGTTATGTAGCAATTTATTCAGTCTCCTGTGCCTGTGTGTGCTGAAATGGGGAGTTGATCTGCGCGCGTGAGAGACAGAGAAATCAGATCAGTGGGGTGATTTTGGATTTGTTTATCGTTGTGTGTTCTACTTGTTTGGCTGCCTTTTGATGCAACTTGTGTTCCGTTGGTTTGGCTGCCTCTTGCCTTCACACGATCTTGATTTTGCTTTGGTTGCGTACCATCTGGGCTTGCTGTCGGACTGATACTTTGGCTCTCTTTGATGTGAGTGAGGCGCCGGCCGAAAATTCTGAAAAAGCTGAGGCGGCGGCGCCCTGTATCCCGCTGGAAATAGAGCCCTGTGGTGTCGCCTGTAGGGATGCGCCTGGGAAAATCAGGAGCTATGGGCGGCGGCCTGCTCCTCTGAAAGAAATGAGCGCCCGTGGCAAATAGAAGCCTCTCGCAGCTGCTCAATCTAGAGAAGTATGGATTTGCTGTTTGTATTGATTTTCATTTCCTTTGGCTCATGCTGTAAGAGGTCTCATAATTGTTTGATCTGACATGATCTGTCATGCTTGGAGTTTATTTTTGTTGGTTGGTTTATTGGCTTGAGCTCCCTTCAGCGACTGATGATTTGATTGCTCTGTGTCCGTTTATATCTTGCTGCTGTTCGAGCTGTGCTGGTTCTCTGTGCCTCTGTGCGTGTCTGTTTGGATTGTGCAGCTGCAGTTGACGCCGGCTTTGTGCCTCATGCGTGCTGTGACTGATCTGTTCAGTTTTGTGGAACTTAATTCTCAGCTGTGTGTCTTGTGGATAGCTGCTGTTCGGCTGCCTCATTGTTGCATCTATTTCTTATTCTTTGGGTGCTATACGTTTTGCCTATTGCTTGTAAGAGGTCAAGTCTGTATTGATTTGATGTTGGAGCTGTTACTTGGTCGCTATTTAATGTCTTTGTGAGATTTGATGTTGAACTCTTTGTGGTGCGATCTTGTGCTCGCAAGAACTGGAGTCTTTAATTTTTGAGGGGTCGTTTTTACTTCAGAGTCGACATTCACCCCCCCTCTGTCACCATTTCGGTCCTCCAAACTCATTCCTCAATTTGCAAAAGCGGCCTTCATCTAATGGCTTGGTGAAAATATCCGCTAATTGGTCTTCGGTTCGGATGTGGCTAATTTCAATGTCTCCCTTGCTCACATGATCTCTCAAGAAATGATGGCGAATATATATATGCTTGGTTCTTGAGTGTTGAACACGGTTATTGGCTATTTTCACCGCACTATTATTATCACACAAAAGAGGCATTTTATCAAATTTAATTCGATAATCCATCAATGTTTGCCTCATCCATAGCAATTGAGCACAACAACTTCCCGCAGAAACATATTCGGCTTCGGCGGTGGATAATACTACAGAGTTTTGTTTCTTGGATGACCATGATACTAAAGATCTTCCTAAGAATTGATAACTACCCAAGGTGTTTTTTCTATCCACTTAACAACCTGCATAATCGGAATCCGAATATCCAATTAAATCAAATTTAGCACCATTGGGGAACCATAGGCCAATGCTAGAGGAATGTTTTAAATATCTTAGTATTCTTTTAACGGCCATTAAATGACACTCTTTTGGAGTTGCTTGAAAACGTGCACACATGCAAACACTAAACATGATATCGGGCCTGGATACGGTAAGATAAAGCAAGCTACCAATCATAGACCTATAAAGCTTTAAATCTACCGATTTACCTCCCTCATTTAGGTCGAGATGACCGTTGGTTGCCATGGGAGTCTTGATGGGTTTTGCATCCTCCATGCCAAATTTCTTGATCAAATCTTTTGCATACTTGGTTTGGCTCACGAAGGTTCCATCTTTGAGTTGTTTGATTTGAAGTCCAAGGAAATAGCTTAATTCTCCAATCATAGACATTTCAAATTCTCTAGACATCATATCACCAAATTCTTCGCAACAATCTTGATTAGTAGACCCAAAAATGATATCATCAACATAAATTTGACAAACAAAGAAATCATCATTTAAAACTTTAGTAAATAGAGTTGAATCAATTTTCCCGATTTTGAATCCTTTTGAGACTAGAAATTCTCTAAGGCGTTCATACCATGCTCTAGGAGCTTGTTTAAGACCATAGAGCGCCTTGGAGAGTTTATAGACATGATTTGGATTTTTAGGATCTTCAAAACCGGGAGGTTGTTCAACAAAGACAAGTTCGAATATTTTACCATTTAAGAAAACACTTTTAACATCCATTTGAAATAATTTTATATCAAAGCATGATGCAAAAGCAAGTAATATCTGAATTGACTCAAGCCTAGCTACGGGAGCAAAGGTTTCACCGAAATCTAAACCTTTGACTTGTGAATAACCTTGAGTGACCAATCTTGCTTTGTTTCTAACAACCATACCATTCTCACCTTGCTTGTTCCTAAAAACCCATTTTATACCAATAACGTTGTGTTCCTTGGGTCGATCCATCAATGTCCAAACTTCATTCCGGGTGAAGTTATTGAGTTCTTCATGCATAGCATTCACCCAATCCGGATCATCAAATGCTTCTTCTACATGCTTTGGCTCAGTAGAAGAGACAGAAAAGTAATGTTCACAAAAAGAAGCGACACGAGAGCGAGTTTGGATACCCTTACTTACGTCACCCAATATTTGGTCTATTGGATGATCCTTTGCAATTGCATTGTGAATTCTTGGTGGTAGGTTGGATGGTTGATCATCTTCCTTATTGTCCTCTTCATCAATTTGTACTTGATTTGTGGAAGAGGTAGGAGGTTCAACTTGAATGGTAGATGATAGATTGTCTTCGGGCTTGATGTCACCTATTTACATATACTCCATTGCTTTTCCTAAGGATTCATCACCTACATCATCCAAATTCTCTTGCTCTTCTTGAAAGCCATTAGTTTCATCAAATTGCACATCGTGCCTTTCTTCAACTAAGTTGGAGTTTTGGTTGAAGACACGATAAGCTTTGTTATTTGAAGAATAACCAAGCAAGAAACCAACATCACAACGACTTGCAAATTTTAAAAGACGAACACCCTTTTTCAAAATGTAACATTTGCAACCAAATACACAAAAATAAGAGATGTTCGGTTTTCTTCCAAAGAGAAGCTCATAGGAAGTCTTTTCAAAAGATGATGCAAATAAAGGCGATTTATGGCATGACAAGCGGTGTTAATTGCTTCCGCCTAAAAGCTATCGGAATTATTATACTCATCAAGCATTGTCCTAGCCATTTCAATTAATGTACGATTTTTCCTTTTTACAACTCCATCTTGCTCTGGAGTGTAGGTTGTGGAAAGTTCGTGCTTTATTCTAAGTTCATCACAAAAGTCTTCAACTTTAGTATTCTTGAACTCGGAACCATTATCACTACGGATTTTCTTAATTTTGAAATCAAATTCATTTTGAGCCCTTTTTGCAAAACTTTTGAAAATGCTGGAGGTTTCACCCTTGTCATTTAGAAAGAATACCCACGTGTATCTAGAGTAATCATCCACAATGACTAAACAATAGATATTACCCCCGATACTCTTATAGGTTGTTGGCCCAAACAAATCCATATGTAAGAGTTCCAATAGTTTAGAAGTTGACATGATACTCTTGGAAGGATGAGAATTAGTGACTTGTTTACCAGCTTGACAAGCACTACAAAGGCTTTTTTTTTTTCAAATTTCACATCTTTCAAGCCAACAACTAAATCATGTTTGAAAAGCTTTTTAAGTTGAATCATTCCAACATGAGTTAACCTTCTATGCCAAAGCCAACCCAATGAGATTTTTGCAATCAAACAAGTTTTTAAACAAGATTCTTTTGAACTGAAATCAACCAAATAAAGATTTCCAAATCTAAAACCTTTGAAAACTAAAGAGCTATCTTTTACATTTGAAATGGTTACACCTTCACTAGAGAATGAGCAAATTAATCCAAGATCGCATATTTGAGCAACAGATAGCAAGTTGAAATTTAATGATTCTACTAAAGATACATTGAAAATAGAAAGGTCATTTGAGATAGCAATTTTACCCAATCCTATTACCTTTCCTTTGCTATTATCACCAAATGTGATCTTGTCTACTCCTTTTCCATTCTCGAATGTGGTGAACATCTTTCTATCACCGGTCATGTGTTGAGTGCATCCACTATCAAGCACCCAATGTTTTCCGCCGGTTTTATAGTTCACCTACAAAACAAGAATCAAGTTCTTTTAGGTACCCAAATTTGTTTGGGTCCTTGGAGGTTAGTAATCAAGGATTTAGGTACCCAAATAGCATTCTTTTTAGCACCTAAAATTGAAGTGCCAACAAATTTAACAATTACTTTACCATCCTTAGTCTTTCTAAACATATAACATGAATCATATATACCAAGGGATGGAGTCTTACCAATAGGACAAGCTTGTTGTAAATATCCTATTTCCCGGCATTTATGGTAATACTTACCATTTTGCTTCACAAACCTTGTGGGCTTGTTTACCGGTTTCTTACCTTTCTTGGGCACATACCCAAGTCCTTCTTTATTGAATGAGCACCTTTGATCACTCAAAAGCTTGTCAAGGGTGGTCTTACCCTTGAAACACCTTTCCAAACTTTTGCTTAGCTTGGTCACTTGCTCTTTTAGCTCATTGTTTTCAACAACAAGCTTTGCTTCATTATGCTCAACATTATCATGATTAGCATTAATACTAGAGAAACATGGCATAGCAATAGGATCATTACATAAAATAGATGTACTAGTTTTAGCAATTTCTATACTAGGCATATCATCAATAATATCACATATAATTCCTACACTAGAACAAGAGTTGCTTGAATTTTCTTGGATAAGCAAGTCATGAGCTTCCATTAGCTCCTCATAAGAATCTTTTAGAGAAATATTCTCTCTCTTCAAGACTTTATATTTTGACATTTCTTTTCCAAGATACTAATTTAAATCTTCAAGCATATTCATTAATTCATCATAAGTTGGTTCATCATTATTAATGGATTTTACCTTATCTCCTTTTGCCATGAGGCAAGTAGGAGTGGAGAATAGCGACAGAGCTTCCTTGATGACGATGCCAACAAGTCCCTTCTTCTTGGGGGACTCATCCTCATCGGAGTTGGAGTCGCTTGACTCCTCATTAGAATCCTACTATCCAATGTGGGCTTCATGCTTGCCATCTTTGTGAAGCTTCTTGAAGAGCTTCTTCTTGCCACTATACTCCTTCTTGAATGACTTGCCCTTGTCATCCCTCTTTGCGGGGCAATGGGAAGCAATGTGCCCCTTCTCTTCGCAATTATAGTACCGAATGTTGCTATAATGATTGTTGTCACTAGAGGATTGCCCTTTCTTGTTCTTGTTGAAGTTGAAGCTTCTATGTGGGCGTCTCTTCATGAACTTCTTCATTCTTCTCACAAGAAATGCAAACTCCTCTTCAGAGTCTCCTTCTTCATCCTCATCATCACTCGATTCTGCTTTGGCCTTGAAAGCAGTAATCTTCTTCTTTGAGGAAGACGACTCAAAGAGTTTTTCCTTGTCTTTCTTGAACAATTCATTGGTAACGAGGTTGTCCAAAAGTCCCGTTGGCGTCATTCTTGGCAACTCGGGAGAGTTAAGAAATATCGTCACCAACGTCTCATATTTGTCCAGAAGGGCCCTAAGAATCTTGCGCACAATGTCAACATCAAGAAGGTTAGTCCCAAGGCCTTTGAGTTCATTCACAATGTTGTTGAGTCTTAAATACATCTCATTGATGTTTTCATGAGGCAACATTATGAAGTTCTCATATTTGATCCGAAGCCTATGCAATTTGGCTTCTTTGACCGTGGATGTTCTCTCATGGATTTCCAAGAGGGTGGTCCAAATATCATGAGCAGTTTCCAAATTGCTAACTCTATTGAACTCATCCGTGTTCCAAGCACCAAAGAGAGCGTTCATAGCTTGGGCATCTAAATGAGTATTACGCGCATCTTGATCCGTGGGAATTAGTGGATTAAGGGCATGACGTAACCCTCATTTATAATTTTTCAAATGCTTGGACTCATGGCTTTTAAATAAATTGAAATTCTAATTTTCTAATAAGCATAATTAAAGCCATCAAACAAAGGAGCATTTCCTATAGCAATTCCCTCACTAGCTATCCTTTTCTCTCTTAGACGATTAAGTCTAAAACAATGAGAGACCAAGCTCTGATACCACTTGTAGGATCAAGGATAACCGACTAGAGGAGGGGTGAATAGGAGGTTTTTAAACTTTTTGACTAATTAACAAATTAAGCCAATTAAGATCTAAGTCTAAACTAGATACAATTCTATCTAAGCAATTCAACACAAGATAAATGCTAGAATTGTAAATGCGGAATAAGTAAAGACAAGAAATAACCACAATTGAGACAAGAAAGTTTTTCCCGTGGTATTAAAGACTTGCCGGTCTTCACTAGTCCACGTTGAGGAAGCTTGACAACTAGAGTTGGCTCTAGGAATTAAGCCTTCTCTCGATCACCATTGGTAGTTCTTCCTCCGCTCCGGAGATGGCGAACTCCAAGCCACTCACAATCTTGGCACCGGGCCTCTTCACAAGCTTCTTGAAGAGATCACCGTCAAGCCATTTAGGAGTTCAGCAAAACTCCAAGAATAATAAATCAACGATCTTCGCTTGACGGCACTCAAGTGCAAAAGGATCAACTAGAATGAGTAAATGCACTTGAATGAACTCATCAACCTCACAATGAATGCACAAGAGTGTTTTAGGTGTTGAGGCTCTATAGATGATAAATGAACTCTAGCACTTTGTCCTTGAGCAGGTGGAGAGGTATTTATAGCCCCCACCAACAAATACGACCGTTGGGGAGGAAATCTCCAACTTTCAGTGAAATGCGGTATAACCTCCATCCACGGAGCGGTACTACCGCACCCATGTCAGAGCACTGTAATGGCTAGAACAGTAGCATTAACTACTCTGACATACCGTTGAAAATCCTAGAGCGGTACGACCGCCAACTAAGTTGCGGTACTACCACTTGATCCGGTCATACCGCACAGAGGAGCGGTACCACCGTTTGTAGGGTTTCCAATTTGGCCGAAAAGATGTGCTCTCTGGAAAATACGTACCGCCACAAAGAAATTGGTACAACCGCTAAGCAGTACTACCGTTACGAGAATGCAGTACTACCGATTGTTAAGGAGAGGCACCGAACCAAAAATACAGCTTACTGTTTTAAACGTACCACCAACTAAAAATCAGAACGAGCGACGTGCGGTCGTACCACACCACAACCTGGTCGTACCGCTGAGCGGTAGCCGGTAGTACCGCCGACTTAACATCGGTACTACCGTTTTCTTTTGAAAAACAAAGTTGGCTTTCCAAAACCAAATTCAAATGCATGCATGATCCTAAATTGATCCAATTTGCACAAGAATAAGTTATCAAGCTACTAGTCATGATCCCTCTTAATAGTATGTCATTTAACCTATAATCCGGTCTTCCAGGCAATTCTCCTAAGACCGGTAAAACATAAAAGGATCCTAGACTACTTGTACCTTGCCTTTGAGCCATGTAGATCTTTATGTTGTCCTTTAGCATGCATCTTCAAGTCATCAAACTCACCAATGGGACTTAACCTTGGAAATACTCAATAATCACGTTAATCCCATATTCACATATTATCATTAATTACCAAAACAACTTTTAGGGGCCCAGATGCTTTCAAGTACCCTAGCACCGGTGAAGTTGGGGGGCGGCACAGGCAGGTTGCTTCGGTGGCGTTGGAGTCGTCGGACCATCTGGAGGTTGAAGAAATGAAGTCTTTGTTGTGGTGTGGGGTTGTGGGCTATTGTTGGAGGCTTGGAGCCTAGGGCCCAGCCGACCCTAATGAGAGAAAGGGTCTTAACTCTAAGGGAGACAGTCAGACAGGGAGTGGAATTAGAGATTTGGATCCAAGCCGTCGAGAGAACAAAGAAAGGGCTAGGGGACCGGGGGAGGCGGTTGACGGCCTGGCATGGAGGCGGAGGACTACTCAGCGCCTTAGGCCTCAGCCGGTGGGTGCCCGGGCGGGGCCACGGGGGTCAGTGTGGTTAGGCGGGTGTGATGCGGTAGCAGTGGGCGGGCTCTAAGATGGTGGCAGCCGGCAGCGACTTGGGGGGAGGCGGCCGGCGCAGAGGATGACTCAGCGCCTCAGCCGGCGGGCTATGGGCACATGGGCGCGGGCCGTAGGGGCTGGCAGGGCTGCATCAACTAGGGGGGAGGCGATTGAAATGGAGGGCTTGTGCCGCTGTGCGGTGGTGGCCTTGTGGGGGCCGGCGACGTCATGACGACTAGGGGGGAGGCAACAACACGGTGGTGGCCTGGTGGTGGGTGACAACAGCACCGTGAGTTCTTACTTCTTAGTGAACATTTGAAGTTGGTAGACTTGAAGATTGATGAATTGATGCAAGATTAGAACAACCAGATTGCTTCTCTACACATCTAAGTTTCGACATGTGTAGATCAAGTGTTCGATGAAATTACTAGGAGACCTTTGGATGTACATTCTGAATTTTTTATTTGAGTTATGGTTTTATGGTTTGTTGTGGACTTGTGGTAGTTCATCATGTAAGTTTACGAATGCAATGCAAACTGTCATATACAGTAGCCATTAGTTGATTAGCCAATTTGTTTAATTGGTGGTTGTTACTTATTTAATTTTTCTTAGATTTGCAAAAATAGAGAAGCAAAGTTTGCACAATTATTTTTCAAATAATGCAACTAGCAGCAACCCTCCAACTATAGAGAGCACAACTGAAGCAAAAAAAAAAGTTCGGGCATGAATTTAATAAAGATGAAATTAGTGGTATGTTTTTGTTTCATTTTTAATATTTATGAGTATTCACAATTTAATATTGTATCACCAAATTTGATATTTATTTATCTACAGTTCAGTCCTCACATATTTAAGGACATTTGGGGGCACATTATCCATTAGCGTGGTACTAAATTTATTGTATTATACATTTTCAATTTCTTTTCTTTCTATTTATGTATGAATTTGGCATTTCGATGGGAAAAGACCGGTAGATGTACCTTTATTATCGTTATCTTGTGTTATAGCATCAACAATAGAGCTCCCCCTCTATTTTCATCCTGTATTTGCCACTCCCCCAATTCAGTACCCATTCATTCCTTAATCACTTCTATGATTTCGGTTGTGCAAATTTAGATTCATTATGTGATAATTTGGCAAAAATCGGAAAAATTGTGCAAAAAATTCAAAAATTCAAAACCTAGCAGCAAGTCAGGCAAAGAGGTACGATGAATTTTTTTATTTTATTTGTTATTGTAAGATGAAATAAATAATAGTGTAATTATCAATTTTTTAGTTTTCGTGATGGAAAATTTTGATAGTTTTGCTATTGATGATTATGGAATTTCACGGGATGATCTTGCATCCTTTGAGAATCTCAAGGCCTCAAACCAACCGCAAGAGCATGCAGGAATACCATCATTAGGCTCTACGGCAGTATCTACGTCTGCAAGCATCGGAGCAAAGAGATCCAGGTTGAGTACATCGGGAGTTTGGGATGATTTCAATAAGACAACCAAGCCAAACACACAAGGAGTCCAGGTATGATATGTTGTTTGTAAAATTTGTAAACATGAATTATCTGCAAAGTTTTCAGGTGGAACAAGACACTTGCTTAGACATGCTGCAAGATATAAAGCAAGGCAAGGATTGTCCATGAGGCAGACGCAGCTGTAGTACAACCCTGGCAGTACGGTACGTAGCTGAGACTATAGTTTTGAGGTAGTTTGTCAATCTCTTTGTCATTTAATTGCTTCATAGGATTTACCTTTAAACTTCAAGGAGTCTAAATCTTTTGAAAATTACATAAGGACTGCACATAATCCTAGATTTTCTACCGTTTCTAGACAGACAACAACCAGAGATCTAGTTAAATACTATAATGAACACCGTGATAAATTAAAAGAATTGTTTAGTACTTGTACATTTTCAGTGGCTTTGGCCTCGGACATATGGAGTGGTCGGACTAGGGAGGATTATCTTAGTATAGTTGCTCATTATGTTAATGACAATTGGGAAATGGGAAAAAATAATTATAGGGTTCAAACTAATTGATGTAGCATATATGGATGAGAATATTGCGGACTGTATTATCAAAGCCGTGAAAGGCTTTGGTGTACATAAATTTTTTCAATAACTTTATACAATGCTGCCACAAACTATAGGGCAATGGATATTCTCACTCCATTGTTCAGTACATACGCTGAATCTTTCTTGCTACATCAGCTATGCACCTGTCATATTATTAATCTTATAGTTAAATGTGGTTTGAAGAGGTTGGACCCATATATTAAAGCTTCCCGAGATACGATATCTTTCTTAAATCATTCTAATCAACGAATAGCAGCATATAAGAACTTCTACAGGGCAATGGATACACGTATAAGAAAATTTGGTTTGGACATGTCGGTAAAATAGAACTCTACTTAATTGATGCTTAAAACCTTTTACCATATAAGAGCATTTTTTCTATTTTTATTCAAACACACCATTGTAACATTGACAGTAGTGCACTATTGACTGAGCAGCATTGGTATGTTGTTGAGAAGTTACTTTAGTTTTTAAAACTTTTTTATGATTCCACTATTGCCTTATCCACTGTGTATTATCCAACATCTCATATAATTGTGCATAGTACCGGGCTACCCATTTGGCCACCTCTACTCGTGAGTGGGGTGTGCGTCTCCATTATGCTCTTAAAAAAGGAAATAAATTGTTTATGCAATAGTAGCACACGACTAAAAAGAACCAGGCACACACTGACCCCAGTTTGAGCCTCACAAGCTCGACACAAAGGGTCTATTTGGAATGGCTGTGGCTTTCCTGAAAAGCGGTTTTCGGGTGGGCTGCAAGGCTGAACGGCTGCAGGGCTGCCCATCGGGAGGAGGAGAGTGGAGGCGGCTGCTCAGGGAGAGGTTGAGGTAGGAAGAGGGAAGAGGGACGTCAACGTATGGCTCAGGAGGAGCTCGGGGTGGAGGGGCGGCGCCGTGTGGGGAGGACGGGGAGGAGGGATGCCGACAGGGGAGGAGGAGGGGCACCGCGTGGGGAGGAGGAGCAGGGGCAAAGGTGCGGGCATGAGAGGAGGGGAGGTGGCGCGGGAGGATGAGGACGGGGTCGATGCGGGAGGCGAAGGTGGGCGGCGATGTCGGACTGAAGAAGGGGAATCGAGGGGAGGGAGGAGGAAGCAGACGGGCAGAGGGGTGCAAAGGGCTAGGGTTTGGCATTTGGTTCAGAGGCGGGTAGGGGTTTTGTTCAGTGGCATAAAGTGGGTAAATAACCCAGAAGTAGAGGGGCAAAGTCAGAACGGAGGCTGCGGAAAGCCGCGAAAACTCCCTGTGGGCGGCTTCCAACTTTCGGCTTCTATGCATTGTAACACGAAGCCGCTTCGGAGAAAAATGGCTGTGAAAAGCCTCCCATTTGGGACGGTTTCCGGCTTTTTCGGGCGAAAAGTCAAAGCCGAAGCCATCCCAAACATGGCCAAAAATTGTGCTACGCTTGCGGTGCTTCAATGTAGAGCAACAATAGGCAACCTAGAAAAGAGTGATTTCTTTTTACTAGGAACCGAGCTAGTTTTTTAAGTTGGAACCGTACTAGACTAATAGTTCATGGTGCCAAATTTTGGTCTCACCGACTAGGCTTGGTATGTTAGAAATACAAATTGAGTTGTATATCTGTATTATCAGCTTGTGCTGATATCGTTGTCGTCGTGGAGACGTTTACTGTTCCCTGTCCGACACGCATACAAGGAGATAAAATCTGTAGCTATTCAAACTCTCATGTAATTCTATTGAGTTCGGTTTGATCCCGACTCTGTTTGTAATATGTAAGAGTACTATATATATTCAAGACCGTGGCCTTGCTTGGGTACGGTGAAATCACAAATCAATCTCCAGATTTTTACATGGTAACAGAGATTTAGACATAATGTCATCTTTGTCTGCCGTCATCTCATCCAGCTCTTCTTCTTCCACTTCGATCCCGATCGGTGTCCTTTCCTCGCCGATCAATCAAACCATCAACATCAAGCTTGGCTGGGACAATTACCTTCTCTAGAAGGCACAGTTTCTTCCATACTTAAGGAGCAGCCGACTGCTCAGCTACGTGGATGGATTATCGCCATGCCCTCCGATGATGATTACACAAACACTGGAGTGAGGAGCAGCAACACAAGTTACGAACTCCGCCTATTTAACCTGGTTTCACCGGGATCAGGCGTAGGGGCGGATCCAGAACGAAAATGACCAGATCTCTCATACATATCACACATGTCTAATTATAAAGCAATGTTGTATAGAAATTAGAATAGTAATATGTTAAACAATTCAACATGACGGATGAAAAAATAGCCATCAAGATGCTTACCAAAACAAAGAATTATACACTCCTAGTAGTAGTTTTGGTTAGCTATGGTAAAGTGAATAAATGATGGATAAAGTTCCAAATCATGGACAAAAGATGGTCCGCATTGGCAAAAAACAACATCCGACCTTATAAAGCCCAATCCTAGGGCTTGAGAAAATATACCAACGATTACCTAAACATAATAAAATCAGTGACAGTGCTTGAGATAAATCGGTATTTTACCGTGACAAATCAAAATTACCTAGTGAATACTGAATAGTGATGGCGATTGCCGATTGACAAGAAACCGAACGCCTTGGCCGCTAGAAATTTCACCGCTAGAGCTGGAGGCCTAGAGCAGTCGCCAGACCAGCGGCTAGAAACTTCGTCGCTAAAAATTGTGTCTCGTCTCGGACTCTCGTTGGTTCGACACTTCGACCGGCGGCTGGAATTCTAGAAGTCGCCGAGTGGCGCACGCCTGCTCGTAGGAGCCTAGGAGGCATACATACGCATGCAGGAGGCCAAGGAATCGGTTTGGAAAGTCAAAGCATTAAATCCCGTCAAGTCCCATTGGCTGGAGTTTTTTTTGCATCGGCTCCGATGTGCATGCGGTAGTCCCACGACCATGGGTTTGGAGGTTTTTTGTTGGTGTGCATGCAGTAAAAGACCCCACGTCAGGTGGGCTGATCTCGCCGCGCGTCGGCGGTGCAGAGTCGCCCACGCCATAACGCTGAAGTCGCTAACGCCAAGACGCCTCGGCGCTGAGTCCGCTTGTCCGATATTTTGCCAACTACCGTCCCATGCACCCAGTATTTTTATACACGAGAATATATATATATATATATAAAATGATTTTGGATCCAGTATCCTGTGCGTCTTAGTGGATCCGCCCCTAATCAGGCGGTTGCCAGTGGGATCTTCTCCTCGTTGACTGAAGATATTCTCGCACATGTCATGTTCATGATGACATCGCGGCAAGCCTGGACCGCATTGGAGAACATGTTTGCATCAAGAACACGAGCACATGTTGTTCAGATTCACATGCAGCTTGTCCACTTGAAGAAAAGGGATCTAACGATAATCGACTACTTCAAGCAGATGAAGAATTTAGCAGACATGCTCTTTGCTGTCGGTGTGCCACTTTGCGAGGATGAGATCGTTTCCTATATCCTTGTAGGTCTCGGTCAGGACTACGATTCTCTCATTACTTCTCTGGCCAACAAATCAGATGGACTAACTCTAGATGAAGTTTATTCCCATCTGATAAGTTTTGACCTTCGTATAGAACAAAATAATACTGAGTTGCAGACAGTGAAATTTTTCTCGGTTCGATTTTTTTACCGGAAGGGACCGGTAAGGCTAGTAACCGCCGAAAATCGGAAATTTTGGCCAAATTTCGGCCGAAATTTTCATTTTTTTGAAAATTTGGGATTTTAAATTAAAAAATCAAATTGAGGATAAGCAAATAGATTGGGGATGGAGAAGAAGGGAGACTGGGAAATCAGAGAGTTAGCGTTGGGGGAGAACAACAACGGGAGAGGAGAGTAGAGGCGAAGCCTTCGTGTTTCGTTCTTGATGCCCCTCATTGCGATCGCTCTCGCCCTTATATCGCCTCGACTCGACTTGAGCCAGTAACCAAGTCCAAATTTATGTACACACAATCCAGACACCACCCCACCTCTGTCGGTCCATGACATTCCTCCCTCTTTGAATTTCGGCTTGTCTCCAAGCCGATGCCATGAAGTCGAAAGAAGCACCAAACCACCAGGATCTCATGTCATCTAAAATTCCCATGCACCCAAATAGCTAGCTTGAGCCTTCAACTTGTAAGCACATAGGAGAACACACTTGCCCAAGGTGGAAGTCAGTAAACCTCCACACTTTTGCTGCTCAATTGACTTGATAGAAGTATTGTACACGACACTATCAAGCTCAGCTTCCTCATGGAAATAGCCATGTATGATGTTTTCTGCCTCCACTTGTTGGCGATACGTCGAAGGAAGAGTTTCTTTTATGAGCCATTTGTCTTGTGGAGCATGCTCTTCAGTTGATCCTCCATCAATGAAAAGTTTTGAATTCTTAGGTTGCCCATCAGTTTCCAGGGGGATTACAACAGAATTTAAAGCTCCAGCAGGCATTTCGTGTGTTTCCTCAGGACTAGAGGAGTTCTCTGATGTTACACCGCTAGTTTTATCCATGTCAACACAAGCCTAGAATAACTGAGGTTGAAACACAAATTGTTCTCTTGATCCTTGATCATTAACAGATTTAGAAATATCAAAATCCATTGTAGCATTTAACTGACTCATATCCTTTGATGACCACTCCGTATCATTGGGAAATAAGATTTGACCATCATGTGAAGCATGTGCTTCTTTAGGACGATTATCGGTGAACCCATCTCTTGGTGGGCTTGGAATCACAAAGATATCTCGAACTCCAACAAAAGTTTTATTTTCGAATTATTTCTCTGCAAGATGACTATTAAGAGCATCATATACTATACTTTCTAGCCGCCCATCTTGCGTAACAAAATTGGTAGTCTGAACCAAGTCAAGAGTCTTGTCAAAAGCAAAATTATAGTCATTGGTCGCTTGTTCAACGTCCAAATGCGAGAATATATCCTTTGATCTAACACCATGGCGGACTAGTGAATCAAATTGACCCTTTGCTCGCATCGCACAACCTCCTCAAGTGAAGTGCAAGTCATCTCGTGCTTCCACATAAATCTGATTGCATGACCACCAATGGAGACCCCATCTCTGTGTTAAACTCATCAATAGGAGAAGACTCTTCCACAATCTTTACGCTCTCTGGAGAGCCTTGAACAACTCTTGGATACCAGTATTCATCATTATCTATATGATCATCACAGGACTAATTAACACAACACACCAAATATTCATTACCAAAAGAAGACTTATCCACATCTGAATTAGTTATATCATCTGATGGTTGCTCACTTCATCAATTAAATCCAATGAAGAAACAATGTTAGTTATCTTGTTTTGCAGTACAATGTTGTCCAAAGAGTATGCTTCGACACTGTGAGTTAGTTCACAAGAATGATCAGAAACATCATCTAATTCAGTTGGTTGGGTGATGAATCCAGTCGTTGTCCACATCCATCATCCTCTATTGGCACCAAGCGACTCAACAGATGAATGCTCAAAGGAGTTCTTTCCATAACTAGATACTCCAACTTCCTCATCGATGTAAATATTTATATCCTCAAATGAATTTAGCACTGTTATTTCAGTTGCAGCCAAATTTTTGCTCCTTGACTTGAATCGTGCCCACTTGATAAACCACGGAAGAACAAACAAGATAGTTCATCTTCTTGTCGACACATACACAAAACCTTGAGTTTTCAAATTTTACAAACTGAATAAAGATAGCCACGGATCCCACATTATGTGCTTCTCCTTGACTCGATGTAAACAAGCCATCAACAAGAACGTAGTGCGCAAGAATCAAAACACAAAGATGTGCAACCCAAGGCACTCCCTACGTGCAATGGCCACTATATATATCCTTTCAAGAGAATGTCTGCACAAGAAATAATTTGGCCCCAAGTTGAAGCCCAATGAACCCTGTGCAACCAACAACATTTCTGAATTCCCTACCACTGCCAACTTCTGCAGGTTAGAAGAATTATCAACTAGTAGCTCCTTGATTAGTTGTCCTTGTGCAGGTGGTGGCCACGGTGGTAGCAGCAGTGATGCACTATGGATGCTCGACTTGAATCGAATGAGGCCTCCACCACGCTTCTGCTACTCAACATGGAAGGGTGGCGGTGGCCACGGCTGCTTCGACTGCGAGTCACCTTGATAGCAGATGAATGCCAGCCATGGTGTCAATCGCAACTCAGCACCTTTTCTCACGACCTCCACTTGCACAGGTGGCGTACATGGTTGTCGCTTGTCCATCTTCATCGGTGGTGGCCACTGTACCATCATACTCATGTCAGATCTTTATTTGAGTACCTTGTGACCAGCAGAGTCCTGGTCAAGCACTGAATCGGTGATGACCGGTGGCATGGGGCTAGAGATGATGATGTTGCTCAACTTGACGGTGGCGGGCGGCATCGGCAAGGAGACCACATAGTGGCCAGCAGGCTCAACGACATTGGAGGTGGTGTCGAGGTTGACGTTGTAGGCGCCCTCGATCATGCTATTCAGCGTGGCTAGTATCTTCTTGCACAACTCCTGGACCGTCTTCTTCGGCTCCTCCGATGTTTCCTTGGGAACCAATTCCCTAAGCTTGTCATGTGGGGCTTCCCGAGCTTTGGTGACAAGGGAAGTCGCTGTTGCGGCCACTGAGGTGGTCGAGGTCGTGAGTATCACCGCCGCTGAGGTAGTCGTGGCCATCGACACGTCGGTGTTGTAGCTCAGTCCTAGCGTCGAACATGTGGCGGGCGTCGCCACGACGCCATCATCGGGGTCATTGCATGTATCGGACATCCGACCAAAGAACAATCGCCAGAGACGTAGTGCCCATGGGTGACATCTCGAGCCCGCTTCGCGTCGCGGCTCGATCGGAACCGAACGAGCGCCTCGACATGGCCTACCCTCTCGAGCACTACCACTTGCACTGCCCCATACAGATCGAAGACTTGGTGCAGCACCCCTTCCATCACTAGATAGAGCACATGGCTCACGGTGACGCGAAGAAGAACATCTCCCGTGGTGGCCTCCCAGTGGCTCGGCGTTTCGTCGAACAGGTGATGGGCGCCTCCTCCATAGACACCACCAGGGTTCACATAACCGTTCCCGGGAAGTTTCCCGCTACTTGGCCAGTACCAGTAACCAAACCGATAAACGATCGGTGATGGGCGCCTCCTCCATAGACACCACCAGGGTTCACATAACTGTTCCTGGAAAGTTTCCCGCTCCTTGGCCGGTACCGGTAACCAGACCGGTAACCGGTCGGTTACTGGTCAAACCGGGTTTTATTTGGACGAAATTCACTCAAATTTGGCAAACCTGGCCGGGATTTGGGATCCCGCCACCCCACCGGTAACCGGTAACCGGCGGTTACCGGCTGAGTTTTCAATCCCTGGACACCACCACTGTACAGATCCGGACGCTAACCACAACTGCTGCCACCATGAGTCACCCACACCATCTTCTTGCTCGAAATCCCACGAATCGATGGCTCTGATACCATTTGTTATGAACCTTGATTGATGAACTCAAGTCAACACCGAATACTTGCCAAACATAGGATACATATATCTCAAATCCACTCAAGATATAAGTGATTGGGGATACTAATTAGGGGAGAATAGAAGTAGTGATTGAGGAGAAGCAAATAGATTGGGGATGGAGAAGAAGGGCGACCGGAAATCAGAGTGTTAGCATTGGGGGAGAACAGCAACGGGAGAGGAGAGTAGAGGTGAAGCCTTTAGGTTTCTGTTCCTTGATGCCCCTCCGGCTGCAGTCGCTACTGCCCTTATACTGCCCCTGCCTCCGACTTGGGCTTGACCAAGTCCAGCCCATGTACACACAACCCAGGACACAGCCCACTGCAGGTCCATGACGCGTTCAAACTGGAATTTGTCCCCCAGCACTGCAGTTGCAAGTGAAGGCACGGCATAAACACCCTTTTACCACCTCCTTCAACCCCGGGTTGAGGTCACCCAACCAATCCTCAAGCTCCACAGGATTCAAATGGAGAACAGGAGAGACATCTGGAGATGTCAGCAAGGGGAATTCCCAATACAACAGGTAACCACAACAGAGTGGACTCAGCAATTGAGCAGATACTCTACCTCAAAAAGAAACAATCCCTCAAAACAATCTGACTTCTACATTGAGTGGGTCAACCCCTGGAGAAGGCTCAGCAACCTAGTGCAACACACCCTACACAAGTTGTACACACCACGACCTCAGATAGCAGAAGCTGCAGACTTGGAGAGTAATATTCTTCTCAGATTTAGAAGGGTCTTAATGGTCTAGTTACCTTTGGTTTCGTAGCCTTTGAAGGGTCATAAGCTTGGATTTCAACAATACTATCTGATTTATCACTGTAGATAACCTCTGCATTTTATTGGGAAGTCATATCTATCAATTCAAATGGCAAACACACATCAGGTCACTAGACATATGTAGTAGGAGAACTGCTTATGTGCTTACAAATGCCTTACCTTAGTAGGACTGATTTACCAGGTGCAAGCCCATAGTAATCTTTTGAATCCTTTAGGTGAAAAATCAGATTGCTCAATGTAGACAGTTTTTGAGAATGGAACCTAGCGATGGACATTATGAACCAAAGGCACCAGGGCATTCAGAATCAGATAAATGGTAAACTTTTAAAAGTGATCGCTACATTTAATGTTAAGCATAATTTCAGTAGAATGGTGAGATTCCATAACCACCACAACAACTTTTTTTTTCCAAAAAAGAATGTCACATGACACATCAGACATGAGAAGCACCTTGTAATAGGCTGAAGCATCATCTCCAGGAGTATCAGGCCACATTTTGGCATCAAGGTCTATTATTGTTCGTAATCTAAATTAGTTATAACAACCTAAATTTACCAAAATAATGGAAAAACACCATCAGTGCATCAATTAACAAAACACAAAAGTAAAAAGATTTGGAAAAAGAACCAAATGCCAAACCTTTAGAGGATGCAAAACAACCATAGTTCAAGGGGCTACTTTGTTAAGCTCTTCTCTAATATAATATTCAAGGCACTGATGCGTATCAAGCTATTGTCACTGTATTGAAAGGTTAAATTAGTGATATCAGTAACACAAGATCAAACTAGAAAGTTTTTGCTGATATGGATAAAGAAAAGCGTCACTTTGTGCAAAACATTTCTCAACAACAACAATAAATGCAGTCTTACCTTTTTGTTATTCCCATTCCACGAATAAAAGAGTTAATTACTGTTGATGATGTTATGAATATTGTGTGTATCTATTCAAGAGGCCCAATGGGCAATATATATACAGGAGTACAAAGGGGATTGCCATATACAGATAAGGAAACCATATACAGATAAGGAGTCATATTCTAACACCCCCCTCAAACTCATGGTGGATCACACACACTGAGTTTGGAGAGAAAATACAAATGTTGTGCCATAGTCTGTGGCTTCGTGAAGAAGCCAACAACCTGTAACTCTAATGATGCAAACTGTAAAGCAAGTACTCCCTCCTGCACCTGTGAGCGAGTGTATGAAGCATCCACATCATTATGCTTGGTGAGCTCATGCTTCACTGGGTCCCGAGCAATACTGATAGCACATGTACTGTCAGACAAAAGAGTCGTAGGTCCCATCACAGACACTCCAAAATCTGCAAGTAGCCACCTCAACCAAGTAACCTCTGCTGTTACTGCTGCCATAGCTCTTAACTCAGCCTCTGCACTCGAACGGGAAACTGCAGTCTGCTTCTTAGTCTTCTAGGCAATCAGGGAGGAGCCAAGAAAAACACAGTAAGCAGAAAGAGAACGACGATTAGAAGGATCACTAACCCAGGTCGCATCGGAGTACGCCTGAAACTGTAGTGAAGTAGAGCTAGGGAAAAACAAACGACGAGAGATAGTCTCACGCAAGTAGCGAAGAACACGAAGAAGGTGACTGTAGTGAAGATGGGTAGGACGCGCTATGAACCGACTCAAGATATGAACAGCATAAGCAATATCAGGACGAGTGCTCACAAGGTACACCAAACTCCCAACAAGATGACGATATCGAGTAGGATCCTCAAGAAGATCACCATCAGTGGCACAAAGCTTTAGGGATAGCTCCATGGGAGTCTCAGCAGTGCGAGTGTCAGTCAGGCCAGACCGATCAAGAAGATCCTGGACATACTTCTGCTGGGAGAGGTAGTAGCCCTTAGGCATGGAAGAGACCTCAATCCCAAGGAAGTATGTAAGAGAACCAAGATCAGTCATAAAAAACTGCTCACTGAGATGCTTCTTCACATACGTGATGAATGAGGAATCATCACCAGTGATGAGCATATCATCAACATACTGAAGAAGCGAAGGTCCTACCCCGAGATGAGATATGGACAAAAAGAGCAGATCATGGGAACCGACAAAGGAAACCGACAAAGAGAATCATCGAGGTAAAACGCGCAAATCAGGCACGAGGAGCCTGTTTGAGGCCATAAAGAGCACGACGAAGACGACAGACGTGCCCATCAGGAATAGAATACCCAGGTGGTGGTTGCATGTAGACCTTCTCATGCAAAACACCATTAAGAAATGCATTCTTAACATCCAAATAGAGATAGGCCATCGGTGAATGTAAGCAACCGCAACAAGAGTGTGAACAGTGGTCATATGGGCAACAGGGGCAAAAGTCTCATCGTAGTCACGACCGTACTCCTGCTGAAAACCACGAGCCACAAAACGAGCCTTGTAGTGCTCGATAGTACCATCAGACCGGGTTTTAATCTTGTACACCCACTTGCATGTGATCGGACGAGCATGCACAGGTGTCGGTACAATATCCCAAGTCTCCGTACGTCGAAGAGCATCAAGCTCCTCTGCCATAGCGAGCTGCCACTCAGAATGAGGAGCAGCCTCACGATAAGAACTAGGCTCAGTGACAGAGAGAGCATGAGCTATCGGAGCAAATCCAAGACGATCAGGAGGTTGAAGGGATGTCCGGTCACGAAGGGCGTAACGAGGAGCATAAGTAGAAGAATCAGATGTGGGTGTCGGCAAAACACCAGGAGAGGAGACTGATGAAGGACAAGGACGCCTGGAGAAGTGAATACCAGAGAAACGAGACGATGGTGCTGCAGGAACAAGAGGCGGTGCTGCGAGAGGCAGCACCGAGGGCGGAGGTATAGAAGGAACCACTGGAGACAGACCAGAGGAAGACTGTGATAGTGGAGAAATTGACGAAGAGTCAGAAAAAGACAACCATGAAAGCGACTCAACGGTGGAAACAGGAGGGGCCGAATCTCGATAGAAGAAAGGTCGAGATTCGTCAAAGACAACGTCTCGTGAAATCATGATCCGTCGAGTAGAAGGATCCCAGCAACGATAACCCTTATGCTCAGAACTGTAACCAAGAAATACATACTCAACTGACTAGGGCGATAGTTTAGTGCCTTCATGAGCCTGTAGTAGAACAAAACAAGTACAGCCAAAAACACGAAGGTGGGTGTACTGGGGGGCTCGAGAGTAGAGACACTCTATAGGACTAACACCCTTAAGAGCAGTGGAAGGCTGCATATTGATGAGATATGCAGCCGTAGAAACAGCCTCAGCCCAGAACTGTGGTGGAACGTGAGAGGCAAGGAGAAGAGTGCAGGTAGTCTCAATCAGATGACGATGTTTGCACTCAGCAACTCCATTTTGAGCATGGGCACCAGGACAAGAAGACTGGTAAAGAGTGCCCTGCTCAGAAAGAAACTGTCTAAAAGCACCAGAACAGTACTCATCAGCAGAATCACAGCGAAAAGTACGGATGGGAGAATCAAACTGAGTACAAACCATCATTGCAAAGCTACGATAGATCGCAAGAAACTGACCACGATTAGATATAGGGAAAATCCATATAAAACGGGAATAATCATCAATGAAGATCACATAAGATTTATGCCCGCCTTTAGAGATAATAGCCGTAGATCCCCATACATCTGAATGAACTAAATCAAAAGGGCGAGAAGACAAGGACTCACTAGAATGATAAGGAAGTTGGAGCTACATGCCCAGCTTACAACCCTGACAAAACATGGACGTGTCAACACCCTGACGAATTAATGAAGAAAGACGAGACCCACACAAGTGACCTAAACGATGATGCCATCAAGCAAAAAACTATAGAGGTGGTGGCGGAAGGGCACCGGATGTAGAGGTGATAGGAGCAATCAAGTGGACTAAGGTGGAGGCGGTCAAGAATGTAGAGACCACGATGATCCCTACGGTGCGGCCCAGTCCCAAGTACTGATCCTGTCATGGGTCCCGACAAAACAGTGTGATAGTCAAAACCAACCCTACAATGAGATCGGTGAGTCGACCCACCGATGTAAGCCGCATGGTAAGTTGAGGAACATGAGAAACAATTTGAGCAGTAAAAGTCACGACAAAAGAGTGCCCCGATCACGACAAACAAAGGAGTACCGCCGGCGGTCTCGAATCGAGATAGGAAAAACAGAGGTCCTCATCAAGTGAGAGATTTGGAGTCCGTGTCATGTGGAAAGAGGCACCGTAATCCGTAACCCAAGAAGTACTGGAGGAGACGCTCGAGCTAGACCGGCGTAACTCGTTGAGCCGAGAGAGAGCTATGAAATAGAGCTTGGCATAATCACTGAACAGAGTCACCTCATTGAGAAGATCTGACGTCTTTGGTGCTGCCTCTCCTGCCGAGGAAGGGCCTCCTCGCCTCCCTTGGGCGCCCAACTCCACGCGCTTTATTTCGCTGCACCACACAACGCCGTAGTCGTGCTCAAGTTCTTACAATAATTGCATCAACCCCGCTTGGTGCAAAAATAGGGCGTAAATGCAGACACTGTGGAGGGGTCAGAGTCGAAGCAAAAGCTGCTTGCAGAAGTTGAAGAAGAAGGGTAGCAAGCACAGTAGGAACAAACCGCGGCCGCTAACCCACGGCAAAGCTCTCAAAGACAAAGCGATTTAAAGAGCCTCGGTGGTCGCTTTGCCGTGGTGAGCGGCTCAGTAGTTGAGCCCTGACAGGCTCAAACTCTGGGCGAAAACGGCAGACGAAGTCATAAAGGCGAAGGCGATCACGATCCGCCTTCTGCACTTTATGACACTCCTGGCAGAGCGGAGAAGTCAGCTCGTCCAGCTGGCGCCAGAGACTGGCTAAAGCTCGAAAGAAGTCGTCGACGGAGGAGTCCTCCTGGCGAAGCGTCTCCAACTCACGCTGAAGCGAAAAGAACTGAGCATCACTACTCTGCTGGTATCGCTCGCGCAAGTACTCCCAGATCTGATGAGTGGCACGCAGACCAACAATGTCTGGCTAGATGGAGTCGTCGACGTTGACCACCAGGATGGCGCGAACACGGGCCTCGTCAGCACACTAGTGCTCAAAAGCGTCTATGACATACTGAAAGGCCTCATCAGCAGTGTCAACAGCAGCAACAGCGGCCTTTGCCTCCTTCTTGGCAGCCTCATCTTCTGCAGGAGGTGCAGAAGTAGGCTGTCTGGGAGGAGGCTGAAGCGGCGACGACGGACAAGGTCGAGCACCAGTGACATGTCCCCAGAGGCGGAGACCATCGAGCGTGATCTCCGTGAGTGAAGACCATAACCTATAGTTCGTTCCATAAAGCTTTGATCCCGAGAATGGGATCGCAGGGAAGGGACAGAAGCCATCGGTAGGCGACGCTGAACGGCGCGGCGACCAAGGCAATGAAGTCTAACAGGTGGCGCTGGACGGCGCGGCGGTTAGATCAACGTACTCTTTTTTTTTATTTTTTTTTACACGCGTGAGCATGGGCCGGCTTAAAAGCCTGGCCTGCTCATGGCCTGCTCATGAAGCACAGACCAAGCGGGTCAAGCGGGGGAACTAGGGTTCCCCCAAGTCCTCGGCATTGGCCTCAGCGGTGGCGGCCCTCCGAGCGGCGGTGGCTTCGGCAACAGCGACGGCGGGCGGCGACGGCTGGCGGCGATGGATTCGACGACAACGGGCGGCGACGGCTGGCAAAAGTCCCAAGCGGTGGCGCGGCGGGTCGGGCGGCAATGGATTCGGTGACGGCTGGCGGTAATGGATTCGGCGACAACGAGCGGCGACGGCTGGCAGAAGCCCCAAGCGGTGGCGCGGTGGGTCCTCGATGGCGTCATCCTCGGCGGCGTCGGCTACAAGCGACGGCGTCGGGTCAGAGGCGCCACCGTCCTTAGCGGCGGCGCAACTTCAAGCGACAATGGCAACAGGCAGTCGGCAACGAGTGGCTAACTTCTTCTCGATGGAGGACCAAGCGACAACGGCTGGTTGTTGCAGCGACGGCTTCCTCGACGGGAGAAGAAGGTGGCGGTGGTCGCCGGGCAGATGCGATGCGGCAAAGGCCCGAGTTGATGACGGCGGCAAGGCGTCGTCGAGCGATGGCAATGAAAGCTAGGTTAGAGCCCGATGCTCTGATACCATGTTATGAATATTATGTGTATCTATTCAAGAGGCCCAATGGGCAATATATATACAGGAGTACAAAGCGGGTTGCCATATACAGATAAGGAAACCATATACAGATAAGGAGTCCTATTCTAACAGATGATACACCTTTCCACTGTAGCCCAGCAACTGTCAACAGGTGAGGATCATCCCACCCAGGGATTGAAAACCCGGCCGGTAACCGGTTACCGGTGGGGTGGCGGGATCCCAAATCCCGGCCGGGTTTGCCAAATTTGAGTGAATTTCATCCGAATAAAACCCAGTTTGACCGGTAACCGGCCGGTTACCAGTCCGATTACCGGTATTGGCCAAGGAGCAGGAAACTTCCCGGGAATATTTATGTGAACCCTGGTCCCACCCATCTACCCACTTCTCTGTCACAAGTCTATTGAGCTGCAAATCCAACCATATAATAAAATCACAGATCGAAACAACATAAAATTGATACTATTATCCATAAGATTCAGTGGTATACCTGGACATAACATTGTTTGATATGTATAGCCTTTAATATTCCCAAACATATGGCTGGTACTGGCCCAGGGCTACGAGCAGCCAGTAGTATGAAGGACACCGTATGTCAAATTCTAGTGTGCACAACTGATAATTGTCAATAGCCAAATTAATTAGTTGATAATAACATGTTAAGGCTCACCCATTTAAAAAATAATTAGGCAAAAAATTACCAAGTGTGTAATGTTTTCAAGAGAATCTACCAAACAATGAGCATAGTTATAGCTTGGGTAGATAAACCAAGCAAACAATAAGGATAGTCATAGCTTGGGTAGATAAACCACTTGTCTCCAGCATGTGGATGAGGTGTAAACTGTGTATACATAAACAAAGATTAAAATTCCACATTTCAGAAAATGGACATTCAATTATGTTGAATCACTTACCTTTATCCTATGCGCTATTAAGTCAGCCAAGTTGGGTTGTGTGCATTCTTGATGCAGAAGCTGGGAGAGATTTTTTCTCTTCCATTATCTAAAAATTAAGTCAGCCATGTTCTTGTTATCATTCTGCATGTCCTGTTTCATCTGGAGAGTGACCTTTCCCTTGGCAACCAATCCACATCTCATATCTTCAAACAATTTCATTGACTCTTCAATGGACCTATCCCTCCAAGGACTATTCATCTTTTTTTTTTGTCTCTATACTCTTAATTTCTTCTGGTGTCTAGCAAGCATATACTAGTCAATTTCTAGACACTATTTATTTCCCAAGAAGGATTCAATCCACAATAATGCTATCATTATTTTAAACACAAATATATGCATAATTCTAGTAGGGGGAAAATGGCTACAAAGCACTGCAAATTCACATCATTTGCCAATGGGCATTCAAAAAACGTGGTTTCGCCAAAAGACATCGTAAAAACGTGTAATTTTGCTGTTAGACACTCCTTTCATTAAAATAATATATCTGAGTGATTAGGATAGAGAAACTTTGTAAAATGTTCTCAATGCCCTCAATGTGCAGTGCCTGGCTCAGTCTGTTTGGTTCAACTAGCTACAGTGCCGAGCTTGGTAGCTGTAATTGCAATTCTAATGGCTTTGGACCCAATGAACTATTAACAGCTAACTATTGCACTTAACACTAATTGTCCTCATGGCATCAAGCAAACACATCCAAAGTCCAAACTGAAGTCCAAAACACATCCGGGTTGTTCTTCGCCAGCAGCCGCAGCTCCATCGCTGCGCGCCGGTGCAAACCCAGCGATGACGACGGCGACTCCAGCTCCCCCACGAGCGAGGAGATCGCGTCATCCGACACATCCGCCGCGCACGACAGCAACAACGTGAATGAGAGGTCGTCGCTGCCGCACTCGCTAAAGGGCTCGGAGCAGAGTCGCCGCCATTGTCAGAAAGGCCGATCGCCGAGCCCGGCCGGGCGGCCGCGTCGTGAGGTCGCCGGCGGCGCCGAACATGGACTCGATCCGCTGGCGCGGCGTTGGCGGCCGGCCGGAAGGCGAGGAACGGCGCGATTTAACAAGAGCTCGGAGCGGCGGCGGCGGCAAGGTGGCGTTCAGGGGGGGGGGCCAGTGTCGGCGGCGGGCGCCACGGAGACGGCGAGGGCCGAGAGGAGGAAGAGGAGGCGGCGACGGGACGATTGGGGCGGCTAACACCTCTCCGGTCGAATCACAAGATGGGCGCACCAAAGACGCAGGCCAAGCCGGGCATGGGTGCGGCGACGGCATGGGCGGCGGCGGCAAGAAAAGCCGGCGGGTGGGGCGGCGCAAGAACTGGGAGCTTCAGCAGGGAGCAACAACACGAGGAAAAGTAACGGAGGAAAGAGGAATAGAAAAAAGAATTAGGGAGAGAAGAAGAACCAGGAAGAAATAGGAAATGGGAATGTGAGGGGTAAAATTGACAATTCATGTTATTTCTCTCTCCCCTTCAGATCGGAAATGAAATAATAGTGTCCTCGGTGTCTAGGGCAAAATCACATGTTTTTATAATGTCTTTTGGCGAAACCATGTCTTTTAGATGTCCATTGACAAATGACGCGAATTTACAGTGCCCAATTTCCCCTTGTAGTTACTATTGATCCAAACGCAAGCAAGTCATAAAAAAACCCTGGTGATCGACGTAAGCTAGTCCCTTCTGTATCAAACAAACAGCGAGTTCATATAAATCTTGGAAATAGTCACTTGTATAGGTAACTTTAAGTTCCCAGCCCATCCGTTGGACAATTTCTTGAATGTGATCTATATATTCTTTCTTCTCAGCCTCAGGGTTTGTATCATCAAACCTGTTGTCCAGATAAAATTTCATGTCAGCATGTTTTTGTAATGCACAAGTGCAAAGAAGGGAAAAAAGTATCAAAGGACAAGTCTTAAACATTGAAACAAAAAAAAAGTAAGTACCTCCAGACCAACTAAAATTCCTTCATACCTACGGTAGCAATGGCCATTGCGCTCTTTAGCCAGTCCCAAATCAATAAACATAGCCTGTACATGAGAAAATTTGTAAGCATCATTTTCAAATTTCAAGAAACTAATGTTAGCAGAATTGATGTCTTAAGTGCAAGGGATTGTCAGAACCTTGGCATGGCCAATATGAAGGTAGCCATTAGGCTCTGGGGGAAAGCGGGTCATCACTTTTCCTCCAGTTGCTTTAAGATGTTTCTGTAAAACGTCATTTGTGTTGTGTGCTCTCCATATGTTTCCATCACTGAAGAATATTTCTGTATGGACCTAACTCATAAAAAAACGATTTTCAAGACCATTCTATCAGATTATTCCTTAATCCTTAGAATAAGGAATATGGAGTGTGAGTGTGTGACTGCATCGCATATAGTTCATGGTGCCATGAAGTTTTCCTCCGGTTGAGGAAATATGGAGTAGGGATTTAGTTCCTCCTCGGATGGTGGAGCAGCAGCAGGTACTGCAGTTTTTTTCTCCTATATTTCATCGAAAACCAAACTGAGTGATGCAATATCTAAATAGTCCTATCTTAAACTCGATGGAATTCCAGCTAACAAACCTCAACTTTTGCAGGCTTCTCCTTCTTTTTCGTAGGCTTTACATTTTCAGCCTCTGTCTTTGGACCTAAAATCTCTGCAAGCCTTTTTTTTTTCAATTTTCTCCTGTAGATAACCAAAATTATAGCTAATTAGTACAAGCCGTATGGCGAAGTTAACAAAATATAGCAACATAACCAAAAAAATAATCCCACAATTTCAGCTATAACATCATATTGAATAATTGAACCTTTATTAACTTAGCGTCGCCCCAGGGGTGCCTCTTCCTAACCTGTCCGCACAAGCTGCCAACTGAAAAGAAAATTGGGAACAAATAATGCTTGACTCTCCCAAAGTCACACGTCAAAAGAGAAACAAAAAACATCAATGTTGAAGTCAAGTGAAATTGAATTGGAATACAAACCATTTATATGATATTGCTGTTCCACTATGGCTTCCATGTTTTCCTTCAGAATATCAGTAACTGTTGATTGAATCTCTTCGGTTGAAACAATCACCCCTGCAGGAAAAAAAAGAAGAAATATTGCCGACTAAAGAAAAGAACAGTGAATTGAAATGGACAATAGAACCGTGGCGGAGCCACACTAGAGCATAGGGGTGCAGTCAGTGGCGAATCCAGGATGAAAAGCGAGGGTGGGCTGAACCGCTCGAAGTCTTGAATGACTAAATTAATTTGTAACAAGCATAGTCTTGTATTCTTATGCAATCAAATTAATAGTTTCATACATAAATAAAAGCAAAACAAAAAAAAGATAAATACAATAAAAGTACCTCGATAATGAAAAGTGCATCCCCAAAACATGTAAATATGATTCCAGTAGGTAATAATCTGTACATCAAAATTAGAAAAATTAGTAATACAATAACAAATTATACTTAAATGATCATGAACATTCAAAATAAAAGAACCATACCACTAAGACACTAGCTTGAATCACGACTTTCACGAGGCAAATTCATTCTGCGATTTTTCATGCCTTGGAAGGATCTTATGATTGTATCATCATCAATAGATCTAAATATATCTCGCTCGGTGTAGCACACCATCAAATCATTCAGCCACTCATCCGATACCTTGTTGCGCAAATCTGCTTTGATAATATTCATTGCCGAAAATATTCTCTCAACAGATGCCGTTGCCACTGGAAGGATCAATATCAGCTCGATGAGACGATATACCAATGGAAAAGTTCTATCTTTTTTTGTTTCAACCATCAATTGAGAAAGTTTTGAAATATCGTGACATCCATGGAATTCCTCACTTCTCCTAATGTTGAGAATGAAGGTTTGAAGCTGATTTCTTAACAAGAATCGGTCAGCCACCGTGAAATCATCAGCATAAATCTCAGCAAGTCGAATAAGCTTATCAACATTAAACTTAGAGAATGAGTCGCTTGGATCAAGGCAAGACATGCATACCAATAACTCCGAGGAAACTTCATTGAAGCGATGATTCATCTCATTCATAGTTGCATCAAGAGCAGCATTGAAAATGTCAACTTTGTAGTAATGATATTGAGTCACTGTATACTTCCGACGTACAGATTTACCCATAACTCCAATGACATCATTCATATTTGGCACAAAAATCTCATATGCCTCACAAAAGCTTTTGACTTGGTCGAACAATGGCTCCCACCCATTGTCCCTCATATCTTGCAAGCGTTCTTTCACATCCTGTATCAAGCCTATAGCTTCAACGATGTCTTGATGCTTCCTTTGTAAAGCAAGTGATAGCTCATTTGTTATGCTCAACAATGTTATCAAAAAATGCATGATGAATACAAATTGAAAGGATTCCATATTTTTCATCAAACTCCTTTGCTCCACCAAGACTTGTGTTTTGACAAGCATCTTCACTTATAAGTTCTAGCACATCCACAATTGCCTCCCACATTTGGTATATACGAAGCAATGTTTTGAGATGTGTGCCCCACCGAGTATCTCCAGGTCTTGCTAGGCCAGATTCCTGATGCAGCCCTCTCCCAGCAGATATCAAACCATTCTCCAACTTGTCCATCAAGATATCATGATGCTTTTCAATCAACATATCTTTTCTCTTGCAAGATGCACTAACAGTCGTAACTATCAGGGGAACATAGTTGAAGAAATCAGAAATAGCTCTACTACAACCTGCAACAGTGACAACCACCAATTGTAACTGAAGAAATCAGAAAGGTATGCCCAATTGCTCGAGTTGGACCATTCAACAAATATGCCCTCCTCACTTCATCTCTAATTTCATTGGCAAAATTTTCTATTGGTATACGATGCGCCGGATCGGCAATAATTTCATTCGGATTAAATTCTAGTCGAGGCTTCTTTGGTTGAGTTGCGCTCTCATCGGTTGGAGGAGTACTACTTGAATTATTTGTAAAATAATTACGCAAAGTTCGCTTCTCCATTATTGCAAACCTATAAATTAATAGCTAATTGAGTATATATCACACTATATTAAACTTACTAACAAATTAAAAATTAAGCAAATAGTATATACCAAAGACGCATAATCGATACTTGATTCTTGACTGATTGACTCCTTGTCTCCTTCCTCTAATTGGCCTCAGCACTAAACAATAAACTTTAAAGCCACCAAATGACCAAAGCCTTCACAGGCAGCTCCCCTTCTTCTCTTCTTTCTTCACTTCTTCAGCCAAAAAAAACAGCAGCACGGGCGCACGGCTCCACCTCCGGGCGGTCCGGGCGGAGAGCACCACCGGGCGGTCCGGGCCTCCACCGCTCCCCAAATCGCCTCCCTCGGGCCTCCACCGCTCCACTGGCTTGCAGGCGGGCAAGCACGGCTCCACCTCCCCAAATCGCCCGGCACGGCTCCACCTCCCAAATCGCCCGGCGGCCGCCAAGGCGCTCCTTGCCTCGGCCGGCGCCCGGCCGCCGGTGCCGCCTCCGCCTCCGCCACCTCCGGCACCGCCTCCGCCTCCGCCTCCGCCTCCGGCTCCCCTCTCGGCCCAGCCTGGCCGCCAGATCCGCCTCCTGAGCTCCCTCCCGGCCCCGATCTGCCCCTCGGCGCGACAGCGGACATGATGGGGCGGGCAGACGGCCATGGCTCATGGCCTTCGCCCAGCTCCCTCCGGCTCTGGCTGTCCTCAGGTGCGCATCGATTGAACGGGGGATTGGGGGAATCGATTGGGGAATTGGGGAATTGGATTGGGGAATTTGAGCGTGGACCGGTGGATGTGAGTGTGAGTTGGGCCTGGGCTTCGGCAAGGCCAAGGCCCATACGTTTTTTTTTCACTTACGGTTGCTCTTGGCTTGACTTGCTTTCTTCTTGGCGCAGCTGCTGCCGGAGAGCTGGAGGACAGAGGTTGACCGCCGGCGGGGGGGGGGGGGGGTTTCCTGCTGGCCGGTGGAGGTGAGGCTTCAGCCTTATGAAGCCTCACCCTTGGATTCGCCCCTGGGTGCAGTTGCACCCTCAAAATTTTTGCATACAGACTCTTTATACAATATGTATACCTAATATAATATACAGACTATACAATTAATTACATTAAGTTATTCTCAGCAATCAATAGTTAGTAGCCCACCAACACAAGTAATAGTTTGTGATATCGGTTGTACTAGAAACATGTAATTTGTTCCACTTGAACCTTTACTATGTCATTTAAACTTTTATGTTGAAATATGTCATTTAAGTTCGCATCTTTATGCATACACGAGTGCGCTTTCAGTAGATATCTTGTAAGGTCGCAGATCTATTCTCGTCCTCCGTCTTTCTAGATATATGATATGAGGCGCACTCAAGTGTGTGTGTGGTGGAGTGTGTGCATATGTGCCTTCCTTGTAATCATAAAAAAAGTTTAAACCCCTATAGACGAAATCCTGGTTCCACCACTGCAATAGAAGAATACCTTCAAAAAGCCAAAAGCAGATACGAACTTAAAGTCTATCCATTTCTCAGCGAATTATCAAATGTGTAAACTAGGTTGCAATTGACTCTCGTCAAGTATGGTATTAAATATTAATTATCAGCCCTGCCAAAGCTTGTCGTACTACAACTTTACGAAGTTATAGTTGAAGAAGACTACAGATGGAACTTGACCTAAGAAAACATACCTACACCACAAGTCTCTTCGAACTTCGGTATATCCAAAGAATCAGGACCCACGGAAGAAATAAACGACAGTGCAGCGTCCAACTGCGCAAGGTTATTGATCTGGAAAGCGCAATTGTCAGGTTATAACACCCCCCCGTCTCAATCGTCACAGAAGCAGTGATTACAAAACACCACAAAAACAAAGTCACCTTTGTCGACACAATGTATTTGATGACAGGAGGGCTATGCACTAGCGCATTTGTTGGATACTTGGTTATCAAGCATAAGTACATAACCGAGGTTATATCACTAATCAGTCAACAACGACGGGTGCTTACGGGCGCACCAACACCAGCCTGCAGCATAAGCAACAGTCGACACGGCCAAGTCGGAAATTGAGAACTTCCTGGATTCTGGCCAATTACCAATGACGCAAGACGCCAAGACCTAGATGGGAATAGAATACATGAGATAGATGAAATGACAACTGTAGAGTAGTGCGTTGCATTGAGGGCAACCATCGGTCATTAGTTGTGCATTAGGGTTTTGGGCTTTGTTGGACTTTTTATTTACCAATTAAGTTAACTGAGACGACTCACTGCCTACTAAATATTGCATCCTAGTTGGAGGTTCGGGAATTCCTTGGGGAGGGTCAGGACCCTGGTCGCACCTTTGTCTCCGCCGTTGATAGCAACTTCTGTATGGAAAATACAAATTTCACGACAGATCAATAACCCACTGCTGAAGGGAAGTGAACACATTTAGAAAAAAAAGAAGTGAATCTGAACAAAGACATGTCAATATGTCATACATTGCATACGATCATTTTCAGTTGACATCTGTAACCTCGTGACATCCAGGGGCGGATCCAGGCCTGGTGCTGGGTGGGCTGAAGCACCAAGCTAGCCTAGTGTACCCCATGTATGAGGCCCATGTCAGCACCCCAAACCCTAACTCCCTCCTGGCCTCCCCTCGGCTCTGAGCGCCTGCCCGCATCCCGCTCCGCCTCCTTCCTCCTATGTAACATCCCGATTTTTGAAGCTTTTTGAAAATTTTTAAATTAAAATTAATCATTCGATTCTATTGGATTGATAAAACTTAAACTTGAAATTTTAGAAAATAAAAACAATTTAATATGAGTTAATCAAACTTTCATTAATTCAAAATTTGGTTTATTTAAGTTTTCTGTATTTTATTTGGATTTAAAGTCAAAGAGAATATTTTAAGTAATTTTTTGAATTTTCTGCAATTTAAAAAGGGTTTTCCTATTTTCCTGAAAGCCAAAAATAATTTATTTGAAAAATCAAAAGCTAAATTTAAGTTTTAAATAATTTTATTAAGTTCCAAATAATTCAAGGAATTTTTGTGTATTTTTCTAGAATTTTTGGACTTTATTTACTATTTTCCAAAACCCTTTTTGAATTATTGTATTTTCTGTAAATCAAAAACCATTTGAAAATCCAAAAATCCCCTTGGGCCAAAACCCTCTTGGCCCATCTCCTTTTCCGCACGTGCAGCCCACTTGCTCGGCCCAATCTTCTTTTCGGACGGTCCAAACCGCCCACGCGTCACTACGAGTGGCCCCACCCTCACGTTCGTCCGGTCCGAACCGCACCGTGCCTCCGTCTGCTCGCTCTTGTCGATAGGAGGACCCCACTCGTCACCCTCCTCCCTCGCCGCCTTCGTCTTCCTCCCGTTGGGAGCCCATCCTGCGCCCACGTTAGCGCACCTCACCGTCGCGTCGCCCACGCCCTCATCGTGCTACCCTCGTTAACGCGCATTCAATGCCCGTCCCGCCGCTGTCCATCCCCACACCTGCTCTCCTCTCTCGTCGTGAATCTCGCCAGCCCATGCCATGCCCTACGTGGCCAGAGCTTCACCGCGCACACATGACCGTTGAACCTCCTTCCCTGCTCCTCCTTGGCGCCTATAAAGGCGAGCATTGGATGCCCCTTGACCTCCTCTCTCTCTTCCTCCTCCTCCCTCCCTCTCTCTCGCCTTCTCCTTCCCACTATTCGCCGCCGAAGCTCGTCGGCCAGAGCTCGCACCGCCGGAGATTGTGCCGCCGTTGAAGATCCTCTGCCGCCTTCGTCCCCACCTTCAGCACTGCATGGTTGCGGGCTACTGTAACACCCCAGCCAAACAAAGGCCTGGAATGCTACTAAATTAAACGTAATTAAACTGAAACACCTTACCAAATTTCGGCAGAACCTCCTTTGTATAGTTATCTATACCGGAGGTTCCAACAGATAGCTATAATATATAAAGATAATCCAATTTGCAATAAGATCAAGACATAAACAAAATTGGCTATTCGTTACTACGACATCCATAGCAACTAAACATCTAAGAAATAGATCATAAGCATCCAAAACGTCTATTCATTTATTACAGTTTACTCCAAACAAGTTCATTCATCTCCTGATTAATTTTCCTTTCATTCCATGGTGGGTAGTTCGTGCAAAAGTGCAAGAAGTCTAATCCTTCCTTTCCCCCCATGCATGTCGTTCTCGTAAAGGTACCTAAAACACAACAAACAGCAAGAGGTGAGTCCAAAGACTCAGCAAATATAATAAATGGCATCAACAGCATACAAGCATGTAACTCATCAACTATACTTCACAAAACCACATATCAATCACTTTACACACGCATGCTATGCCATATGCTCAACATGATCTCTTTCCTTTTTGCATTTTACCGGTAATACAAAGTGCGCATCCGTCGATGCACACCCATGCCTGTTCTATCTGGCACAGGGACCATTGCCCATACTCCGCAAGTATGGGGACCAAAGCCCATGCTTTACAAGCAAGGGGACCTTTAGCCCGTCATTAACATGACGGGGACCTCAAGAGTTGCTTGGTCATCACATGACCAAAACTTCAATAAGCCAACATGATGCATATGTATGAATTCTCAAATTAATACAAACATGCATCCGCAACAACATTGCATATGAATATCCTATTCACACTACAAAAGCTTGCAAACATAGACTTCACAACTTTCAAACATCCATGATTAATACATAATTCATAGCACTAGAAACCATGTTCATTACCAGTCATATCACCATATCAATCCTGAACAACACAAATAATCATAGAAATTATCAATCAATGCCATTCGATAATATCTATTATATCCATAATTATACTTGCCTTAACCGCGAGGGAACGAGGGATGTGCAGAAGGTGCTGCCCCTGTGACTAGTCCACCACCTGAATAATAATTATAACACACGCTAAGACACAGTAGCGGATCAAAACAAACTATATAGCAACAACCACGAACTCGCAAAAGCATCTTACTCGATCCCGATCCCAAATTCCTAAATGTCGATCTGTCCCCTCGGTGGACAGTCAACTTCAAAAATCCATATCTATTGGTACAGGAGTCCAAATAAGATGTTCTTAGACTTTCTGGAAAGGTAATTAAATTACCCAACTAAACCTAGTTGAGAGGCTCCTCTGAATCTGCCATGTATTGCTCCTACCGAGCTAGTTAACAAAATATCGAATTCGCGTCGGGTTCTCTGGACAGAACACTAAAACCACCATAACTTTTGCTACGAGTGTCCAAATCTTGCGTTCTTTAGCTTTATGGAAAGGTATGGAAATTACCTACATTTTTAGTTATACCAAGATCCTCTAATTTCTTCTTTAACTAATGGTTTAACCCAGTTTTCTACAAACTGTTAGAATGCTGACAGATTAGAAGGACAGCGACACTAAAAAAATCATAACTCGCTGACCGTTAATCGGATTTGGGCGTTCTTGGCGGCCACGGAAAGCTAAGGACATAACCCAACAATCTCTAAGAGATGGGATCCACAGAATCTGCTTCTGAAGACATGAAAACTGCCGTTCAAACTTCTGGACAGAATGAGATCTAAACAACCGACATTGCTAAAACAACTAATTAAACATCTAATCAAAGGGGCTCCGAGGTTACCCTTGAATAACCGATTGCTGGGCACGAAGAACACCCGCCAGCGATCTCTCCCCATGAAGATGGTCTTCTCCTCTCACCTTCTTCTTCTCCTTTCTCTTCCTTTCTTCTTCTCCCTTCCTCTCCTTCCTTTCTCCTCTTGGCATAACAGCAAGGGGGAGATTGCTACAGTTCCCCATTGCTACAGTGTGGCGGCGCTACAGTGCGGAGGCACTGTAGCAGTGCTAGGGTTTTGTCCCCCTCCCTCTTAAGTTGGGCTCCCCCACTTGGGCTATGGGCTGGCAGCCCACTACTCTTCTCAACTCACTAAATTCTAAAATTTCACTCTTAAATACATCTTCTAATCCCTCAATTATTTATTTAATTAAACGGGATATTACATTCTACCCCCCTTAAACAGAATTCGACCCCGAATTCTACTCACCGCTCTACTCGAAAAGAACAATCACAACAGAAATTAGTCACAAGTAACACGTACTCGACGTGAAAAATTCTAAATATAGCTCGCACGTGCGAGACTCCAACTCCCAAGTCACTTCCCTCTCGGACTTATGAGACCACATCACTTTGATGGATTCCAACATCTTACACCACAACGCTCGTCTTGGTCTTATTAGGTACACTCAACGGACGGGAGTCGAACGTAAGGTTGTACTCGTGGTTCATCGTCCCTAACGAAATCTCACACTGCAGACTCTCAAATACTCTCTCGACACTAGGTCATACAAAACGTTGTGTACCCCGCTCATGGACTCGAGACGGTCCTAGCGAAATGCTAGTTTCCAAAATCAAACCCATGTACCTAGGGCTAACCTTCCCTGTGGTACCAATGCAGACACTCTGCACGTAACACATGGAACTCTAGCTCCAACTCTCAATTGACCTATTCATCTTAACAAGGAGCATCTCCTTTAACCAGGGATACACGAATGAACTTGTTTTAAACAAACTCTTTATAATCAGAACCCAACTGAAAATAAAGAATTCACAATGCAACCCACTCATAACCAACTTCCCTCCAAAAGGCTTTAATCCAAAATCAAAAGATTCATCATGAAAACTTTTTCACTTTTCATGTAGGCAATTGGAGGGAAACACCACATAAGCCAACTGCGAGATCACTCGAATGACCAAAACAATCATTTTCCTTTATTCTTTCTAAACCGATAAGAACCACGCATGCCAATCAAAAAGTCAAACTCAATTTGCGAAAGACATCCGTCATAAACACATAGCTCAAACAAGAATCAAGAGAGTGTATCACTACTCGAGGAAATATTCTTTTCTCAATTTCTCTTTTAGGAATAAAATTTCTCTCAAATTATGGAATTATAATTCATCGCATATTACATTAACTCATTTCTCTTAAATTGACAACCTCAACGCTATGTTCAAACCGAATTCACCATTCACACCTTTGTAGAGAGGTTCTAATGACTTCCACAAAAACATACTCTAATCAACTCCTATACTGACGGAATTACTTTGACAGATGACTTTCAAATGCTTTCCCAAAATGGATCTTCACATGTAATCACATCACCTCAATTCTATAAGAATGAACAACTTGGAATTCATATCACACATTCTCATGTACTTCATCAAAAGAGTTCTATCAATGAATATCCCACTGTTCGAAATCCACCCTTATTCTACTTCTTCTACACATTACAATTGGGCGATCAAAGTTCTAGCATAAAAAATGCAAAGCCCAAAAATTAACCTTCATCACTCCTACATCGAACTTCTCATATAAAAGATAGGGAAATCCTCAGATTAAATCCCTAAAATTCCCACAATCCAAACATACTCACTTGTTAACATCGACATGGAAATATTTTCAGGACCAAATTACCTTTAGAAAGATTTTAACTCTCAGAGGGTTACTCACTAAGGCCAAGTTATACCTGACATTAACTCAACATTTTCTATCATCTCAATAGTTATCATAACGATTAGATTTCTTCACAATTCCATCCACATTAAACTACATCGTTGCAATTCTTCTACACAACCGTGTAAGGTACCAAATCGTGGTACTCTAATAAACTGACCAAGATTTTTCATACTTTCGATAATTCTAATGTTCCACCCAATATGAATAAAAGATCTTGGACCACAAATCACTACATGTTCTACTAGTTGCATCAATGCAATCAGTTTAGCTCCAGAGAACGACATTCTATTTAAATCAAATCATCTCCAAAGAGTATTCCACGGAATCTGTTTATCACCCAATGCGTCTCAAACAACTTGACACCCTGAGTCTCACAAAGTCATTCACTTGATCACCACCAACTAGTTGCCACTAAACACTCTATAAGATTTTATAAAACAAATCGATTATTCTTTTCTCAAAAGAAGAGGCAGATAACAATAATTTTCAGCACACAAGAAATGTTTACCATTTGCAGTACACAAGACCAAGAGAGATGGTCAAATAGTAATGATCTCGAAAGGCAAAAGACGACACCACAGTTAAGGGCACAAGTCCCACAAGAAGAGAATACCAAACCTCAATCAATAAGAATAAAACATTGCGTTTGAATCTTGAGAAGCTCTTATGTAGCCAAACAACCAGGTTAAGCACGCTTCAATAAACCGCAAACTACAAAACTTGAGTCCACCCTCAAATACTTCTACTACACTCTTTCTTTTAACAAAGAAAACAATCTCTTTGATTATAACTTCACTTTGCCATCTCAAACAAAAGAGTCTTTAAGATCAAATTACATGAATCACTCAAGAACCAAACAGAACTTTCCAACACGTTTCTTTGCTTAACAAATTTCAACTACCACATAATTCATGAACTACCAAAGGTCATGAATACAAAATACTAAACTTTTCATTTAACCGATATAATGAAAGGCGGCCAAATTACTTTATTTCTAAAAGAATCATCACCACATGCACAAGTCACATTACCTTGTAGACAATCTTACTAACTTCAAGAATAATACCCTCTAGATACGAATCTTTATCATCAACTCTTCCATATAAAGCCCCCAAAGGTTCACCAAATTGTTCCATACTATTTGTTTCCCATCTTCAAATTGAGAGTATACCAAACCATACAGCCTCACTACAACACCCACTTTATTTTAGAAGGGATCTATTACACAATTGAAAAGGTCCTAGCAAAATCTTTTCATCCAGGACACGATATCATCCGACGATTACACAATCATGTGGGCATAAGCCACCTATTAAATCATATCAATTCAACTATTAGTGATGCTCAACACCGAACTTCAACACACCTCAATTGCACTCCATCCAGGTTTATCAATTGGCCTCATTATGAAGTCTAGTTGCTACTTACTTTCCTTTCCATGTCACATGGATATTTACAAACACATATTTAACTATTCCTTCTCATGTTTAGATTTGAGCAGAATCACACTAAAACTTCAAGAATCGAAATCTTCCATCAATCAAAAGTCTCAACAACACTACAACCAAATTCATCTCATCATTCTATATAGAAGAACCATCCAGAACTCCTCCCATAAATTCTAGATCCACCGATATTCAATCCCTTCAACCTTTTGTACACAATTCCAATAATTAATCATACTGAGGAATGTGTAAATCTAGCAACCATAAATGATCATCTAGTATCTATAGAAAAGATAACCCCACGAATAATATCTATTAAGGCAATAACTTATCATCTCCTCTAATTTCCCTTTCCACACATTTAGATTAATCTAACAAGTTTAGCAAACTAAGCAATTTTAATGACCAGACCAGTTCATCAATGTTCCATACTTCTTAATAACTCTATTGATTCCAATTAGGTGTAGCCATACTCATAAACATAATTCATCAAGAACTACTAGAAGACAACATCAAATTAATCAACTACACTTCCAAAGATGTCAGTTGAAATTGATTATGCACCATGTAAAAGTCTCATCTTGATATTTCATACCTTATTAATTAATCTATATGATCACCACCTCCCATATAAACACGTCAAGACACCACAAAAGAGTTTTAATACTCTCTTTAAGAAAAGAGATGTATGAAACTTCAACACTCGAAATAATCCAAAAGAAATACAAAGAACCCAAAGCTTTCACATGCTAACAAATTTGCAACAGAAACATTCATTATCCAAAATATCAAACGAGTAATTGAGTCATGCTCTCCAATAGGAAAGATGGAACAACTATGAAAATAACAAGTGCGCCGATTAACAACATTCACGAATAGCAAAAGCAACTCAACAGTCGGAAAATAATAATTGTTTCAGAGAATCATTTAGAGAACCATTGAAACCCAAGAGAAATTCAACAACCACAACTTGACAAGAATTGGCCAAATTCAAACTCAAGGAAGAGAACAACCTTTCTAAAGAAACTCACCCTCAACACATAACTATGATACTCGGGGTAGCTACTTCCCTATTCCCATACCATGAACGGTGGTGTAACCTGGTATAGCCCAGGGCCACAACCACGACCTCAACCTCTCAACATGGGTTATCCCCACACAAAATAACCATAGTATTATAATATAGATATATCAGATCATCTCATAATATGGATCATTAATACTACACAACGGAAACGTAAATGCAATGCAAAAACCCATTCCCAACTACTGTGCTTTGTGTGTCAAGTTTAATGATTCAAATACCACGGACCTCTGACTGCTTCGATACCAAGCAGAGCAAATTTCCAAACCAAACAAAGGCACGGAATGCTACTAAATTAAATAAATTAAACGTAATTAAACTAAAACACCTTACCAAATTTCGGCAGAACCTCCTTTGTATAGTTATCTATACCGGAGGTTCCAACAGACAGCTATAATATATAAAGATAATCCAATTTGCAATATGATCAAGACATAAACAAAACTGGCTATTCGTTACTATGACATCCATAGCAACTAAACATCTAAGAAATAGATCATGAGCATCCAAAACGTCTATTCATTTATTACAGTTTACTCCAAACAAGTTCATTCATCTCCTGATTAATTTTCCTTTCATTCCATGGTGGGTAGTTCGTGCAAGAAGTCTAATCCTTCCTTTCCCCCACGCATGTCGTTCTCGTAAAGGTACCTAAAACACAACAAACAGCAAGAGGTAAGTCCAAAGACTCAGCAAATATAATAAATGGCATCAACAGCATACAAGCATGTAACTCATCAACTACACTTCACAAAACCACATATCAATCACTTTACACACGCATGCTATGCAATATGCTCAATATGATCTCTTTCCTTCTCTTTCCTTTTTGCATTTTACCGGTAATGCAAAGTGCGCATCCGTCGATGCACACCCATGTCTGTGCCATCTGGCACAGGGACCATTGCCCATACTCCGCAAGTATGGGGACCAAAGCCCATGTTTTATAAGCATGGGGACCTTTAGCCCGTCATTAACATGACGGGGACCTCAAGAGTTGCTTGGTCATCACATGACCAAGACTTCAATAAGCCAACATGATGCATATGTATGAATTCTCAAATTAATACAAACATGCATCCGCAACAACATTGCATATGAATATCCTATTCACACTACAAAAGCTTGCAAACATAGACTTCACAACTTTCAAACATCCATGATTAATACATAATTCATAGCACTAGAAACCATGTTCATTACCAGTCATATCACCATATCAATCCTGAACAACACAAATAATCATAGAAATTATCAATCAATGCCATTTGATAATATCTATTATATCCATAATTATACTTGCCTTAACCGCGAGGGAACGAGGGATGTGCAGAAGGTGCTGCCCCTGTGACTAGTCCACCACCTGAATAATAATTATAACGCACACTAAGGCACAGTAGCGGATCAAAACAAACTATATAGCAACAACCACGAACTCGCAAAAGCATCTTACTCGATCCCGATCCCAAATTCCTAAACGTTGATCTGTCCCCTCGGTGGATAGTCAACTTCAAAAATCCATATCTATTGGTACAGGAGTCCAAATAAGATGTTCTTAGACTTTCTGGAAAGGTAATTAAATTACCCAACTAAACCTAGTTGAGAGGCTCCTCTGAATCTGCCATGTATTGCTCCTACCGAGATAGTTAACAAAATGTCGAATTCGCGTCGGTTCTCTGGACAGAACACTAAAACCACCATAACTTTTGCTACGAGTGTCCAAATCTTGCGTTCTTTAGCTTTCTGGAAAGGTATGGAAATTACCTACATTTTTCGTTATACCAAGATTCTCTAATTTCTTCTTTAACTAATGGATTAACCCAGTTTTCTACAAACTTTCAGAATGCTGAAAGATTAGCAGGACAGCGACACTAAAAAAAATCATAACTCGCTGACCGTTAATCGGATTTGGGTGTTCTTGGCGGCCACGGAAAGCTAAGGACATAACCCAACAATCTCTAAGAGATGGGATCCACAGAATCTGCTTCTAAAGACATGAAAACTGTCGTTCAAACTTCTGGACAGAATGAGATCTAAACAACCGACATTGCTAAAACAACTAATTAAACATCTAATCAAAGGGGCTCCGAGGTTACCCTTGAAGAACCGATTGCTGGGCACGAAGAACACCCGTCAGCGATCTCTCCCCATGAAGATGGTCTTCTCCTCTCACCTTCTTCTTCTCCTTTCTCTTCCTTTCTTCTTCTCCCTTCCTCTCCTTCCTTTCTCCTCTTGGCATAGCAGCAAGGGGGAGATTGCTACAGTACCCCATTGCTACAGTGCGGTGGCGCTACAATGCGGCGGCGCTGTAGCAGTGCTAGGGTTTTGTCCCCCTCCCTCTTAAGTTGGGCTCCCCCACTTGGGCTATGGGCCGGCGGCCCACTACTCTTCTCAACTCACTAAATTCTAAAATTTCACTCTTAAATACCTCTTCTAATCCCTCAATTATTTATTTAATTAAATGGGATATTACAGCTACCTCGTGCTCGCACCCACTCACCTCGAGAGCTACTGGACCACCATCGCCGCTGGAGCCCTATCTTCGCCGCTGCCTTTGTCCCTCGCCGTTGGCCATTTCTTCCCGTCCTCGCGCCGCGAAGGGGAGCACCAGGTTCAGCACCGCACTACCTCTCTTTTGTGCCCATCCACTTGCGTCGCCGTGGCGCGTAGCGCCGACGAGCCTACGCGCCCGAGCTACTGGCGTCCACCGTGCCGACGTGGCCACCACATCACGGCCACCTCCTCCCTCCGCTGACGTTGTTGGCTAGTCAGCCCACGTGGCTTTTCCTCCCCTTTTCCTTTATAAAAATAAATCGGACGAAAATCAAATCCCAGCCGCTGACATCAGTTGACACAATAAATGGATTTTCCTTTAGAAAATTAATTCCAAAAATCCAAAAAAACCCCCCCTTTTCATCATTCATGTATTTTTAAACTTCCGAGAGCCCGTTAGAACTCCGATTAGAGTGATCCAAATTTCTAAAGTCATATAAAATCAAGATCTAGCTTTCTATACTGAAATTATTTAATTTAGAGTTCATTTGAATTTATTTGAATTCGGCTCGTTTTCGCATGTAGATTTCGACGACTCCGGGGAACCCGAATATTTCGAAGAAGTAGATCCTCAAGTATTTGAGCAAGACAAGTTACATCTTTGGTCATATTGAATCCCATTATTTGAAATTATTTAAATTCTGTTTTAAATTATTATTGCATGCTTATTTAAATTCAAGTAATTTAAGTTCTTGTTTTAAGCTTTATAGTTATTTCCCAATTCCTTTGTATAGCCAGACTTTGCTATTAAATTAGTCATTCCTTGATACCTTAGTTAAAATCTAGTTGATACATTAGTATGAACTAGAACATGTTGAAAAATATTATGCTTAGATAAAGTTTAGACCAAAAGTGTTTAATTTGGGGAATTTAGCCAAAAGTTCAACTATGATTTAAAATGATACTATTGTATTGTCTTTACCATAGAAGTTTATAAAATGATTTAACTTTGTAAATAAAATAAAAGTTGGTTTGGACTTGGGCGAAATGGATGTTGGATAGTGCACGTTGACGAGATCGAGTCATCTCTCTGATCGAGGCATTTTGCAAAGTCGCCCAAGTCAATTAAAGACCGGTCTTCGAGCCGCATGTTGCTAAGCTCCATCGTACTATCACATGTCCTGTGTAGGCTGGACCTAGCTAAATAATTTGTATCATTTCACCGTGGTTGTGCCATTCGGTTGCGTGGGTGTATTTATGACCTCCTTTTATGTATTCCCACATGGCGCAAAAGGGGGCTTAAGTCCGACGGGTTTCTATCCAAAGGAAGCGAAACCTTAGCGAAGCGGGACTACGGTGGGATGATGCATTGTAAAGGATTTGTGATAATGACTTAGTCACACACCTTCGGCAGTGTATCAGACAGACATTATAAGTCAGTTATCTCTTATGGGTAAAGTTATACCACCTCTGCAGAGTGTTAAGAACTATTCGAATAGCCATGTCCGTGGTTAAGGACATGCTAACCAAAGCCACTTTCGTTTTGTTTTTCTGCACCAGTCCTATGATCAATAGCTAGTGCACATAGTGAAAACATCGTTGATAACAAGTTTGAATCATGAAACAACATTAATAAACAACTGAGTACCAGCCTTATGACCACTTATTACAAAAGAGGTCAAAAGATCTTGAGTCTTACAGCAGTGGAAACAACAAAAGTTAAACTTCGAGTGATGGCCCATCAAATTGCCCACTGACATTTGACTAGGGAGCGCAACCTAGTACTCCGGTCCTTCATCAAAGCCACATGTGAAGTAGTCATAGTCCTCCTTCGTGTCATTGAAGGCTTCTGAGATTTAATTATGAGTGTAGCATGTGAGCACATAAAGTACTCCGCGAGTCTTGGGAAAGATGCATATGCATAGCTTTCACAATTAGGCTTATAGGGTTCATTTGCACAAAGCAATATTTTAAGTTTAAACAGTTTTCATAAAAGCACATTTGACAAACGTAGTTCCAATAAGTAAATTAATTGACGTCACTAGTGGAGGTTCTAGCTACCAACCACTAGTATCAAGGCTCTAGCCGCCAAGGTTTAAAGGATAAGGCTCTAGCTGCCCAACTAGCTCTAGCTACCAGAACTACCCGAGAGTCCTAATCGCTATCGGTTCCCAAAATTACTCTTTTGAAAACAAAACCAAAATCTACCATGTGAAAATGCACCTTGCCCACCCTTGACCATGGGCACGGCTATTCAAATAGTTTTACACTCTGGAGAGATTGTACAGCTTGACCCACACGAGATAATCAGTTTATAATGTCCGTTTGACACACTTCTGAAGGTGTGCGACTAAACGATTATCACAAGGCTTTTACAATATTTTATACTAACATTAGCCCACCCGATGAGCTTAACCCCAAGTCTGGACGTCATTTACCAGTGACCCAGAGCTCACCGTTGTGGGGGGATAACCTTCCCAGACATGGACGTCTATTACCATCGCTCGGCGCAAGCCCCGACAGACATGGACATTAATTACCATCGTCTACACTACTAGGTAAATCCTACCATCCACAGCATGTGGGCGTAATGCTAGAATATAGTAAATTATTTAGCCAGATCATTCCCATTTAGGACATGTGGTTGCACGGTTTTGCTTAGTTTGGATAGTCACAAGCGTCGGTCCTTAATATGACTTGGGCGAGACTAACACATTACAAGATCTCGTGCTCTAGCTGCACCCGCCTGATCTTACCATCCGCCCAAGTATAAACAGATTTTCATCATTTTATTTTATTTTCCAAATACTAACATTACCTAATGTTATAAAATTTTCAAACAAAGCATAAAGGGTAATAATGGTTTTTCTCCCCCACAAAGGTTAAATAAAGCTGTAAAGCATGTCTAAACAATTCTACCATTACAAAACTATTCCACAAAGTTATAATCATTATTACAGAATTTCTACGCTAGGGTTACAAATGTATAGGATAACCAATATCAAGGAAGATATTTACAATCTTTAGATTTTAACTAACAACCTACAGTTTAAACTTATCATTTAAATAAAATAGCAATGCATAATAATTTAAAATTAAAAACATAATTTACAAATCATAGGTTCAAAATGGTCAAAGGAGACTCACCTTCGGTGACGTTGGAGGTAAGCGCTTCCTGTTGATCCAAATTGCGTTATCGATTTATGTTGGACTCTATCTGCTAATCGCACCAAATAAATAACAGAAATTAAATAAAAACTAAAAATTATAAATAAATACTAGAAATTAGAGAATGAATTTAGATAAATTTAGGAGAAAGAATCGATGAATTTGGAGTTTGTATGAGAGAGAACGAATTTCTGGAAAATCAATTCTCATCAAAAATGGACATGTACAAAGCTATGGATTGAACTTGACTAGATAATTAGCTACTGTTATTGCTATCCAAGTCGAACAGAAAGCACGATTCATGTCAAATAGAAAGCCCAACGCCATGGTGACGGCGGCTTGCATGGGGCAGTAGTGCTCAGGCGGCGGCATCGGTGAGGGAAGGTGAGCACGGGCACAGGCATGACATGGGGATCGCGATGGCGTGGTCGGTTCCGCTCGAGAGTGGCCGAGGAGGTGTAGCCATGGTGGCCATTGACGGCGACGAAAAGCTTGCGGTGGTGGGGCTTCTCGGCGACGAAGAAGATGAAACGAGGTAGGAGATAGGATAAGTGATACTGGGAACACGTTATGACACGGTCACCTAGGTCGGCGGATGACCGAAGAGGAAGAACAACGTGAAGACGACGTTGCCGGACTTCGGGAAGACATCGGGTGGCGTTGCTTGTTCCGGGCGAACGAAAGGGAGTTATGGGGTGGTGTTTGAGGCGAATCGAAGAGGAGAAACTGGCACACGTGATGCTCTCTTTATAATGCGAGGGGGACGCTTGCGTTGATGGGAAACACCCGGAGAATAAAGCTTTAGTTTTCGTTTGCAAAAGAAGAACGGGAAGAAACGGCCAAATTGAATGCAATTGATGGAGAAAACGTAAAATTGATGGTTGTATGATGTGGGTAAGGTTAGTGCGGTCTTAATGCTTCAAACGAAATTAATTTTGGTTGAACGAGTGCGAAGAATGGGGAGAAAAATGACTGGCAGCCATGGGAGCTGGGAGTTCGGTGCAACACATCCATGGAGCTGCGCAGAGCAAGGGGAGGGGAGGGAAACGGAGGGGAGGAGGTGGGTGGCGTTGCCAGGGCGGAGAAGGCGCGGTGAGGGACGGCCGGTGGCGTCAGGCGATGGGGTTGGTAGCCATGGTGGTGGCTCGGCCATGGGACATGTCCCTCGGTGGAACAAAAGTGCAGATAACGGTTTGAGGAAGAAGATGAGTAGGAGAGAGAAAGAAATAAAGAAAGGAAAAAAAATAGAAAACTGATTTGGTTTGGCTCACTACGAACTTGTCCGAACATCTCCCATCCAAACATCACTGTCCGAACAACACATGCACGTACAAGGCTTAAAGAAAGGTAGGAGAGAGAAAAAGAAAGAAAAAGAAAATCCGAAATATCCAAAAATAAAATAAATTCAGAAAAATCCAAGAAAATTCCACAAAAATCCTTAGAACTTGAAACGATTTAATAAAATAATTTTGAATTTAATTAAAGTTTATTTTAATCATTTAAACTGTTTTTCTTTTTTTTTGAAAATTCAAATTAAGCTTTAAATTAATCCAATAAATTTCGAACGATTCATTTTATTTTTAAAGCTTAAAAAAGACTCTTGAATTAGCAGGAACTCCCATTTCAAATCCAAATCTTTGAATTAATTATTTTGTAATATTTTTTTTTGAAAAGACCGAAATTTGGGATGTTACAAAAGGCTTTATCAATTGTTGTTGGATAGTTTGTTCAATTGGGAAATTGAGCGGTTTGCCATGTGATAGGAGGGTAGCTTTCACCACTCGTTGATGAATGTTATCTTACTATAAAACTTGAGATTTAGAAAATGAATTTTAGTTATAGAGTAAATTGCTTTAGAACTTAGTATGAGTATTTAAATGGAAAATGTCGCTTTATGCCAATTGAGCCATATAAGCCTCCCTTGTTAAATCCTTGCATGTATTATAATATGTTATTGGGTGTAACTTACGGAGCACGATTGTTTGTGCTCACTCTTGCTTAATACAATTGTTGAGCAGGAGAGGAGTGCTACGAAGAGAATGAGAACTTGGACGACTAGGCTACGCCCCCAAACGATTGCCCGTGGCGAATCGTGTGGTCTACCTTACTGTTTTTGCTTTTGCTGTATTTTGCTTATTGGCTGTATGCCCCTTTTGTAATAAACTTTTATTATTATCAATGATTGGCGTTGTATGGCTATGCTATCCACTTTTGTTCGACTGTGTACACTAGTTGTTCCTAGACTAGTGTATGAAACACAGAGAATCTGGGATCCTTCGCTCTCGGGTTCGACAAGAAGTGGTATCAGAGCCATATCGACTGTAGGTCGTAACCTAGTTAGAAAGGACGATAGTTAGAACACTTCAGAACTTATTTTATATAACAAGAAAAATAATTCGTTCTCTCCTCATCTTGGTCATCTATCTATCCTGAGCTCCTTTTCGCAATTCTTTCTTATCTAATTCTCTCTTCACCATTTTACAACGTTAAATGGATCCTCTTTCCCTAGTAAGTTTCTATAGATAGTCTCATGATTATTAACCATTATGTTTAAGACCTCGAGACATGAAGTTGTCAAAGGAGCATCGCCATACAAGAATCACCAAAGACCGTAAGCATCAAGTAGAATGTTGTATAAAGCTATTAAAGTTATTTGGAAAAGCTTTTGAGTTGGTCGTCTTGTTTGGGTTGTTTGTTTCGCTCTATTCCCCTTAGTTCCTCCTCTCTTTCCTAAGTCTTTGGAGATCTTGCAGATGGTGACTACTTGCAATGGTAGTGGCAGCACCAGCAGTCAGAACTGAGGGAATGTGGGTGATCAAGGGAACCCAATTACACCGCCACCACCCCCTCCAGCTGAAGGTCCTGATTGGCACCAAATGATGGCCAACCAAGCTCAACTGATTAATATGCTCGTGCAATCGATTAACAACACGCAGAACTTACAAGCAGCAGAAGGTCAACCTCAAGCTCACGCTCCACCTCCTCTAAGGACCAATATATCAGAGTTCATGAGAATGCATCCTCCAACCTTCTCCAGTAGCATCGAGCCAATGGAGGCTTATGATTGGCTTAGGGCAATCGGCAAGAAACTGGATATGGTTCAGTGCACTGATCGTGAGAGGGTCATGTTCACCTCTCACCAGCTGAATGGACCACCGTCAGAATGGTGGAACAATTTCACCCAGTCTCACGCTGATGCTCAGACTATCGCTTGGGATGAGTTCGTGCAGGCTTTCTGCCATGCACACATCCCCTCAGGCATGGTGACCCTGAAAAATAAAGAGTTCCACTCCTTGTGCCTGGGCAACCGCTCCGTCAATGAATATTTGCACAAGTTCAACCAGTTAGCTCGCTATGCACTTGAAGATGTTACAACCGATGATGCCAAGCAAGAGCGTTTTTTGGAAGGGCTCAATGATGACCTCTCCGTCTGCCTCATTGCTCAGGACTGCACCGACTTCTAACAGTTGGTGAACAAGGCTATCCGCCAGGAGGGCAAACACTTAGAGATGGAGAACCGCAAAAGGAGGATGGCAAACCAGAAGCTCAACTCTGGGGGTTTTCCCAAGCCACGCGCCACTCAGCCTCAGCCACCTCAGCATGGGAGATTCTAGTCTTCCTTATCCAAGGCACCTGTGCCAGCTCAGCGCTCAATCAACTCCAGTTTCCGCAACACTTCTCCCGGAGACCAATTTCAGAAGAAGGCACCTACCTCAACTACAGGAATTACTTGCTCCCATTGCAATGAATTGGGGCACTATGCCAATAAGTGCTTGAAAACGCAGCAAGCAGCAACCCCAACCAGACCAAATCAGGGAGTTCCAGCTCCTGGCAGCACTCTAGTTGTAAAGTCATCAGTTCAGTTCATGAAGGGACGTGTGAATCATGTCATAGCAGAAGAAGCTCAGACTGCACAAGATGTGGTTCTTGGTACGTTCCTTATTAATTCAGTACCAGCGTCAGTTTTATTTTATTTCAGAGCTTTACATTCTTTTGTCTCAAATAAGTTTGTGGGAAAATATGGGTTATCTATCTCTCCTTTAGTTAACCCTATGTTAATCCATTCTCTGGGCTCGAAAATGAGGACTAGTTCCCTATGCCCAAACCTTACCTTGGAAATATCAGGAGTACCTTTCTTGGCAGACTTAATAGTCTTGTAATCCCAAGGATTGGATGTGATTCTCGGAATGGATTGTCTAGCTGTCACGACCCGGCCCTGGGCACACCCGGGAGGTGTAAAGGACTTCTCAGGACGTCCCGAGAGGACATCCCGGTAGGACCTCCAGACCTCCCGAGAGGTCCGATAGAACCACCCGGAGGTCTGGGGTCCCGACCCTGAGGAGGTCGTTGGACCTCAGACCTCCTCAAACTCCACGCGCTACTCGGGGAGGTCTGAAAGGAGCCAACCCGAGGAGGTCGTGAGGCTTGAGGATGAGCCGAAAGTCCACTGCGATCTAAACTGGTTCCCAAGGATCATCGACCAGTTCTCACAGCAAGCAAGTGATAGCAAAACATCCACAGAATTTTATTAACAACAAAAGGAGGTTTGATTACAAGGGTTGCTTACAGGCTCCAGCAACCGAGAGCACACAAACGCAGCAGAAACACAAAAGACAGTGTCCACCTATTACACAACAGGTGATTGGCTGGAGGGCGCGGCCTAATTGAGTTGGTCATCTTCATCATCAATGGAGTCTTCATCTGCTCAAATCATGAATCAAGCAAGAGTGAGCACAACAACCGTGCTCGCAAGTTACATTAAGTTTCAAGGTAGGTTACAATAATTAAAATTCATTTTTGTGAAATCCATTTTCAGTTGGATAGCATTCATCATCAAGATGGTGAAGGATACCCTCTTGCACATGGCTTCTCGCCCAAACCCAATTGGTTAAACCACCAAAACCAATTTCAATATTTCTTTTGAAAACCAAAACCAAGAGCTAACTTTGAATGACATTGCCAGCATGTCCATGACCGCGGACACGGCTATTCGAATAGATTTACACTCTGCAGAGGTTGTACACTTTACTCACATGACATGAATTCTCTAGTTTGCTTGGCATCTGTCGATACCACCTCACACTTCCTTTGGTGAGAGGTCTAGAGCACATGACAAGGCCTTTACAATGCATTGCTACACCGCAGTCCACCCACATTAAGGTTTCGCAGATCCCCCTCCCTTTGGATAGAAACCCGCCGAGTTAATGGGGTGCCCCCTCTTATGCCAGGTGGGACTACAACTAGTGGTAACATGACAAACCCACCGCATCAACAGGGTAAACTACGATAGAGCTTTGCAAATTAATTAGCCAGATCCCACGCCCCACACTGGAGACATGTGGTTGCACAATTTTGGCATAGCCCATTATAGGCTTAGCAAGTGGTGTCTGAAAGACCAGTCCTTATCCGACTTGAGCGACAAACCTCAACCCTGGGGCATCGGATCACACGACCCCCGTGCATAGACATGCATCAACCAAACAACCAGCTTCGCCCAAGTCAAATCCATTTTTCATTTATTTTGCTTTTCAAACCTCCATGGCACACCAATACCATAGCCATTTGTAAAATCTCCATGACACACCAATGTCATGGCCGAAATCTCCATGGCACACCAATGCCACGGCCCAAATTATTTGATTAAGTGATAGTTTTGGTCAAAACTCCCAAATCAAGATTTTGGTCTAAGCAAGACTAAGCATTCCATTTTTCAAAAGCCACGGGTCCTCACTATTTCAAGAACCAGGTTTTATCTAGGGTGACAATGGGGTTGATTCAACATGGACAGTGGTCATACCAAGCAGTAGGCATAACTACGAATTTAAAGGTAGGCATTGAAATATCTTCGTGAATTAAGCATGCATACATCTTTGAAAACGACATAAGTAATTTGAAGTATTGGGTGCAACATGATCAAGAGTGTAACTTGCCTTGCTCAAAGTCTTGAGCTTCTTCCTCTCCCTCACAGAACTCTGACTCCACACGGTCTGGACAATCTACATGTAAAAACCAAATGACTCAAATAAAGCTCAAACAAGATCCAAATAACTCCAAATAAACTTAGATACTGTAGGACCGAAATGGCGACAGAGGGGGGGTGAATGTCGCTCTCTTGAAAATCGCCCCCGAGAAAACGTACACTATTTTTTTTGTTGTTTTTTTGTTTTTTTTTTAAAAGAAAAAGCAAAACAAAGTAATTCACAGAGAGCTAATTCTGCAGAAACCTGGAACGCATGTGACACTGAAAAATTCAGCATAAATCAGAGACCAGCCAGTAAAAAATTCAACTGAAAATACTGCTGTTTAATCTGCATGCAAAATGGTTGAAAATCAGCAAAGAATAAAAATGCACTGTAGATCATCTCTCTTGTTGATTTGGGCTGCTACAAGCTTCTACGGTTTTCTTGCTGGTGAGACAAGGTGGTGCACAAAACCACATCAAGCCGACAACAAACAAAATTAAACCAAGATCTGCTAGCACAAAGAAACCAAGGATCGATTAAGCAGCCAAAAAGGGATCTTGCCCTCTTGATTTCCTTGCTGCCGCAAGCTCAGGATTTTCCTGGAGAACCTATTGCTACAGCCGCCGAGACCGCCAGGGCGCCGCCAGGGGCTACCGATTTTGCAGGCGGACAAGCCAAGAAAAACTACTGCCGATCAAGCACACGCACAGGGAGAAACAGAGAAACCAGGCCGGCATCAAAGCAGGGAAATGCTGACCATCAATCAAAAACAAACACTGAAGAACCGCTCGGAATTTTCTACACGAGCACAGCAAAAAACTCGCCACAGCAAGACCAGGCAAAAGCCTCAGCTCAGATCTGAAATTAGCGGGCAGAAAAAATGGCTGCAACAAGGCAAACAAATGCAGCAGCAGCTGCTCAGATTAAACACCTCTACAGGCGCTACCAATTCTACAGAGAAATGCAGAGCACACAAAAAGAAACTGAAAAAGAGCAGAGAAAGATTACATTTTCAAATTCCTTTCCATTTCCTAATCCATTGCTCAAGAGATTATCCAGACTCTCTCAAATGAATTCATTGCAAATAGATGAAGGATTCCAGAGGAAAGATTACACTGAGAAATTTACTCCACACACTACATGCTTGAGAGGGAGAAACAACCACGCACTAGCTCAACCCATCTCGATAAAGCTTGCACTAGAACTCAACACACAAGAGGAGGGCAACCAGTGCTCTAGCACACTACTGCGAGCATGCACACGCACTGGAGCTCTACGCACAGCTCTTAGCAATTTTTTCTAAGAACACACAGGAGCTCTACTCATCTGCATTCACCTCCTACAGGCACACACACACGCACTGGCTGCTAAAATGAGAAGGCCATGTCCTCAATTAGCAAATCAAGAAGTGTCAGCCCCTCTCCACTCACAAGCCTTACACCCATATGAGGCAACAGTCAAAGCTCAGGAAAATGGAGGGAAAAACAGCCATTTCACTCCAACCCTAACCTCTCTTCTACTATCCACTAACGGGTCTCAAACCCGTTATCTCCAACCGAAATCGCTTCCATTTTGTCGCCTTGCGCATTTTAATCGAAATGCCCTTGCCGCACTTTCCTCGAAGCTTCTGTCAACCACGACCGCACTTGCAAGATCTGACCGTCACGGACCTCGACTCCTCCCCGAGTCTAGTCCCGGTCCGCTCGTCATCGCCTCGTCAGATCACACGGCGATTCCGGTTCCTCGTCTCCGACTCAAGAACCACTTCAAGACCTCGATCATCTTTGGCAACTCGACCGCCTGACCTCAACACCTCCTGTGTCTAGTCCCGGTCCACCTCGCCTCACCATGACCTAGCTCAAGTCCTGCAATCCACACGCATAAGCAAACCATCACATAGCACCGCATGAAACAAAGATAATCAAGAAGGCACAAGTAAAGGTACTCTACCCTCGAATACAGAAACAAACTCAAACTCACTAAACCGACCACAATTACTCATCACAAACATGGGGACACCTCCACATGGTCTCTCAATCTCCCCCTTGATGAGTATATTGACAAAACCCGAAAAAGCATAAGTTGAGTTTGTTTGAAAGTCGTACATGGTCCAAGAGAAGAAATTGATGCTAATGACCATGGAGACACAAGGAGTAAAGAAAGAGCAAGTTTTCCTCAAACGCTCCCAAAACTCCCAAAAGAGACTTTTTCTCCAAAATTCTCCCCCTTTTGGCAATAGAGTCATCAAGATACAAAAGAGAGAATATAGCATGGTGTGGTTGAATGTTAGGCAATGCTAAGCAATTAGAGCCATGAAGATTATCCAAAATGACTATTCGAGTATTACACCAAGCCATAACGATATGAAAACTATCAATATCATTACAAGATATGCATAATCAAGCCAAGCCACGTAAGTAACAATATGAAGATAGATGAATTTCTTAGCATGTCAAGCCACTCAAGAGTATAGTCTAGCTAGAGGTATCCAAAGATGATGCAAACCATGTCAATAACCTAAGTGGAACCAAGAAGCTAGAATTGAGTCAATTTAGAGTGCTATTAGTTCAAGAATGAATCATTTGCACAAGTACTTGGTTCTTTTGGTAGTTAAGCAAATTTAGCCCAAATCACATATTTTCATTTGAAATTGATAATTTTGGTGATGTGCTAGATCTCAAGCCTTATGTGACCATTCCAAGCGAGAAGCTTAAGGAGATGATCTAGGTCATCCAAAACTCCCCCGAGTTCATGCCCAAGGCAATGGCAAGCGCCTCATGAGAAAGAATTGGTGAGATCAGTTCTTTCGCACATAAAAGAGATCGTTTGCTTTCTTAAATAAGTGTACTCACTCATGGTTCATCATGACACTAGCATAGCTCAAACTAAAGCTCAATTAAAGATTCAAGACTCAACTTAGCCTATTTGACATGGCATGAATCATAAGAGGATAACTAAAGATAGACTAGCCTCAAGAGCTAACATGACATGTCTTAGTTCAAGTTGTGCAATTTTAATTAACTTAACAATGGCAAAGGCTTGACGACACATATGAAGCAACGATAAATCTAGCGATTAAGCATAATCATGGCAAGATGTAATGCATTGAAGCATGTCATATATGGATAATAGTCAAGGCTCCATGTAGTTCTATTACAATGCACAATGCTAAAAAGCAAGAAAATCCAGCTCCCCCTCACCATGTGAAGCACCTTTTAGTTCAAGTTGAGTTATATCAATATTAAACTCCAGAAGCTCCCAAATGAACTCTCCCTGAACCAAAGCAATAAAACGAGAAGTCGGCAAAGAAATCAGAATGCAGGTCCTCAAAGCATAGACAAGATATAGAGAATACCATGGCTCGATCGACTCTCATCTACCCCATATGACACTAGGACTATCAGCTGCCCGGCTAACACACTAAGGAGCAAACACGTTCCCTGTCTACCCAAGGGTGGCCCAACCCTTGCTAGAACCTATAAGAAGTGAGTAAGCTCAACCTAGTGAGAAGAGACAGCTAATAAGCAACATCCTAGAGCATAAGATGAGAGGAAGAAGTCTAAGCAACTAGACGAGAGAAACACTCTAATCTATGCTAGGATGACTAACCCAAAATGCATCCCGAATGCAATGCGACAGTAAGGAGCAACAGCATAATATACAAGATAAAGCAAGAAAGCACAAAGCTCCCTCACTACAAACCATAAGGACAAACCACCCCAAGCTCTCCCCTCAAGGTCAAAACCTAGAGCTATCCAAAGGCTTGGTAAAGATATCACCAATAGCTGGCGGTCACTTTCCTAAATGGAGCACTATATCACCCTTCTCCACATGGTCTCTAAGGAAGTGATATCGGATATCAATATGCTTGGTCCGAGAGTGCTGCACTGGGTTCTTAGCAATGTTAATAGCAGAAGTGTTATCACAAAAGAGTGGAACACTTTCTATAACTAACCCAAAATCCTGCAGGGTCGAAGCCATCCAAAGTATCTCGTCAGCAAAGAATCGGCGGCGACAACATACTCGCCTCTGCGGTGGATCAGGCAACACCGGATCGCTTCCTAGAGGACCAAGAACGAGAGAAGTGCCAATGAATTGACAGTGCGAAGTGTTCTTCCTATCTATCCTCTGACCCGAGAAAGTCTGCGTCCCGAGTAGGCTCTAAGGAAAAGACAGATGAGGAAGAGTACCAGATACCATAGTCAATGGTAGCTCGAAGGTCTCAAGAATCGCTTCACCTTTGGCGGTGAGATCTGTGAGGAGAAGCTCGAATCGAGCACACAAACACACAGAGAAGTGTATGTCCGGTCTCGAGGCGTTGAGGTACAGGAGGAGCCAATCATGCCGCGATACTCCTTCGATCAACCGCTCGCCATCCTCATCAGGTCAAGATAGGTTTGTAGAAGCCATGGGAGTCGACACAAAGCTTACCATCACTCATGTCGGTTGCGTCTCAGAGGTCACGAGTGTACTTGCCTTGATGCAGAAATGTACCCTCCCGAGTCTGCTTGATCTGGAAGCCAAGGAAGAAACTCAACTCGCCCATCATGCTCATCTCAAACTCTGAGCTCATAACATCGGAGAACTGAGAAACAAGAGTATGAGATGAGCCACCAAAGATGATATCATCCACATAAATCTGGACGAGTAGAAAGTCATTACCATGCCTGCGAATGAACAAGGTCTTGTCTACTTTACCCATTTCAAACCCATGACTCAACAAGTAGGACTTAAGCCTCTCATACCAAGCTCGGGAGCACCGCTAAGTCCATACAAGGCTTTGAAAGCTTGAAGACATGGTTAGGGTATTTGGGGTTCTCGAAACACGGAGGTCAGTCTAACATAGACCTCTTCCTCAATAAACCCATTTAGGAAGGCACTCTTGACATCCATCTGGTAAAGCTTGAAACCCTTAGAAGTCTGCGAAGGCAAGCGTAATTCTAATGGCCTCAAGTCTAGCAACAGGGCAAAGGTCTCCTCAAAATCCGCACCCTCAACCCGAGAGAACCCCTGAGCTACCAGCCTAGCCTTGTTTGAATGACTACCCCTTCCTCACTCTGCTTGTTTTGAACACCCACTTAGTCCCAATAACATTGTGACCTCGAGGGGCTCAACAAGCGACTGACCTTGTTTCTCTCAAAGTTTTCCAACTCCTCATGCATGGCATTGACCCAAGACTCATCAGAAAGAGCATGATCAACATCCTTGGGCTCGAAAGAAGCAATGAAAGCAGAATGGAGACAGAAAAGAGAAGTGCCAGATTTTGAGCGTGTGACACGCTCAAAAAGATCTCCAATGATCTGCTCTGAAGGATGCCTTCTCTGGATATGTCGGGGAGGTCCTGGATGAGAAGAAGAAGTGGCCTCTACCTCGTGTGCAGACGTGGCAGGGACAGAGCCACTAGCTCCGGAGGAAACGGAAGGCAAGGGCTGATCACCTTGAGGTGCCGTGGAAGAAGGCATCTCAAGGGGAGGAAGAGGAGCTGGATCAGGTAAACAACCATCGTCTCCCTCGTCCTCATCATCCACAAAGATGGTCTCGGACTGCTCTAAAGAACCTGAGATATCTGGCCTAGTCCCCTGACCGCCTCGTCAAGGTCACCTCACGTGTTTCTACCATTTTGCTAGACTCGCAGTTCCAGACCCTATAAGCCCGCGAAGAAGTCGAGTAGCCTAGAAAGATACCATCACAGGAACGTGACTCGAACTTGTCTAGGTTCCCAGACTTCAGAATAAAGCACTTGCAACCAAACACACGAAAATGAGAGACATTGGGCTTTCGCCCGTATCTCAGCTCATAAGAAGTGCGGTGCAAGTGTGCCCTAAGAAATACTCGATTTGAGACATGGCACGCAATGCAATGGCTTCACCCAAAACTTCCTCGGTGTAGAGTACTCATCAAGCATCGCCCCGCCATCTCGACCAAGGTACGGTTCTTCCTCTCCACAACGCCATTTTGCCGAGGGACGATGGAGAAGAGAACGGTGCTCTACACTGCCTCACCGAGAAACTCTCAAAGTAGGAATTCTTGAACTCCGTGCCATTGTCATCATGGATCGCTCGTAAGGCACCCAGAGCTCAACCGAAAGCCTACTAAAAGACCTCGAAAATGTGTAAATGTCTCGCCCTTGAGGCTAAGAAAACACCCAAGAGTACCTCGAGAAGTCATCAACCACAACAAGAACATACCACTTCCCTCCTGCCGATCAAGACTCGATTTGGTCCAACTGCGTGTCCATGTGGAGCAATGTCCTTCATCGGTCATAGTAATCGTGGGAGGATGAGAAGCGGCAACCATCTTGCCGTCTTGGCATGGAGTGCAAACAAGATCTTTGATCATCTTGAGTTTCGCGGACCACTTAATGAGATCATGGTCGCTAACTCGGGTCAAATGGTCAAATCCAATATGACCAAGCCTCCTATGCCAAAAAGAAAGGTCACGGACTCGTAAGCAACTAAACACCGAGAGGATCACCGGAAGACTCAAAAAATCAGCACGAAGATCCTCCCATAACGAGAAATCCCGCAAACCAAACTCCCGAAGAATCAAGAATTTTGCAAGCGTTTTCTTGAAGCTCACCTCGAAACCGTCATCGTAAGCTCGAAACGAAAGCAAATTATACTGCAGCTTACTAACCAAGGCAACATCCTTAAGAATAAAAGAAGCATTAATCAAGACAAGACCTTTGGCGATGACGCGCCCAGACGAAGCGTCTCCGAAGGTGATCGCCTCATCACCGGAGCGCGGGCTAGGAGGAGAACCAACGGAGTCTCCGGTCATATGACGAGAACAACCGAGTCTACAAGCCAAACCTTCTCCTTCCCTACCCGTGAACTGAGTCAAACAGAGTAAAGTCTCAAGATCGATAAATCAACAATGATTTTGGCACCCAATATCAATAACACGCCGAAAGCGAGATGAAGTAGTCAAGCACGATCGACCTCTATCTACCCTCGCTCTCAGAACTCAAAATGAAGGTCTAAGAGTAGACCCGGTCATTCTTTGGGTCCGATCTTTCTGAAGGAGCGAGTCGAGCACACGCAACATGTCAACACGCCATGGTAGCTATCTTGATGGGGAAAACGAGATCTACCCTCGGGGCGGCGGAAGTCACGATCGAAAGCAACTTGAGGACGAAAACCGTAAAACTCGAAAACCAAGTCCTCGATCTCGCACAAACCCATCGAAGAAACAAGCCTAGACCTCGTGTTGGTCTTAGGTGCACTCAAGGTCCGGGCCGACCACAATGCGCCTAAGAGACTCAACATGGTCTCTACGCTGATCTTGGCGCTGAAGCACCGATCGACTGTGTGTCCATCCTTCCGATGAAGGTGCGGTGATACTTCACCTTCGAGAGGTAGAAGCAACATGTGAAATTACCTTACTATCGAAATCTCGACATAGCCCGCCGACTTAAAATGGACTTTCTCGGTCACTGGCTCGATCTCGATCACACACAGTGCTATGGGTCCGAGCACGGCGGCAGTGGATGCTTCCTCATGTCCTCAAAGAAGTCATATCCTAGACCCCGATTAAATCTGCAGATCTTAGATTGGTCTAGAATAAGATTGAGCTTCTTCTTGCCTCCTACAAATCTCTCGAGAGTGTTCATAAGGTCTTGACACTCCGAAAGAGAGAGGTGCAAGAAGAGCGAGGGAAGAAGAGACAATGAAGGTAAGGGAGCAAAAGAAGAACCAAAGAAGAGAGGGAAGAATGGCTTGTGCACGCACACCGACTCAAGGGACATCCCCATCGCTAGCCGCTTGGTTCACGCCGCTAAGCGCCTCAACCTTACCCCAGGGCTTCTCCCCTTCTCCACAATCATATTACAAGCACAATGTGGCTTCTCTAGAAGGTCCTTAGTTAGCTTCACACATTTCTCATCCAAAGCAATCAAGTCGATTTTAGTTTGTTACACTTAATGCATGGTGAGCTAACAGGTCCTTAGAAGCAAACTTAGCCATCTTCCTTTCATGATCAATCATATCTTGAAACTGTTTGGAGACGACCTCAAGTTCAAGTGATTAACTTAGGACAGTTCAAGCATGAAACAATCGGCTCAAGTAAAGAAGCTTGTAGTTCACAATTTTATGATCTGCCTGCTTTAAGTTCATCTTCAAGTTATTGCAATTTTCACAAGACTCGGCAGATCAAGGAGCATGGCATAAGATCCTCTAGCAAAGAATGTCCTTACCCTCACATGAGGTGGGAGAAGTAGTCTCATCAAGAATAAGTAGGGTAATGTGACCATCCTACTCAACTCTAACTCAAAGAAGCAAACTAACATTCTCCACCTTAACACTATCAAGTTTGGAGGACACACTATCATGTGAGGTCCTTAACTTCTCCATATCAACCAAAGAAAGCGAGCATGTATCACAATCATCACTAGAAGGGCGGATGTAAGAGCAATAATCTCTAGTGACAAATATCTATTTCCTTCTCTAACTCAAAGACACCTAGCCTTAGCTTTAGCATGAAAACCTCCTAGCTTAAGAAAAGCATGATTGAGCTGTTCAGTGGGTGGGATCTACCTCGTCCGAAGTCGGAGTACTGTTCATTGTCACGAAGTTCGCCCTCGAGGGCCATGAAGCACATGCCGGGAGAAGTCGTCGCCGCCATCCTTGGGCTCTTGGTCACCCGTCCGTCATCGTCGCTCCATCCCTCCACCTCGCCGAGGTCGAGGTCGTCGGCGGTGAGGACGCGTGGAAGAGCTTCTTGGCTTTGCCGGTTGCGAACTTCTTCTTCTTTGGGCGTCTGCTGGAGGCTTTTGTTGCGTTCTTGTCGGTGTAGTCGTTCTTGCCCGAACCGCCAGAGTCGTTCTTGCCCTTCTCAAGCTTGGGGCGGTTTGTTCAATGTGGTTGGGGCCACCACACTCGAAGCAAATCACAGGTCCTCCCTCTTTCGTCCCTCCTCCTCTTGTAAGCATGGGAAAACTTCCGAGCTAGGAGGGCATTGCTCATCCTCGAGTGCTCTAACCGATCATCGATACGCCACAGAGAGCGACAAGGAGAAACCACAAGAAGAATCAAGAAAGCCCTAAGGTAAACGGATCGGTGACCAAGGCCATCGATCGTGATTTCGACCGACGAGAGACAACGTCAATCTCGTGAGTCTTGAGGCGCGAGTACAATCGCCAAGAGTCGTGGTCGAGAGGTCTGTCGTGTCTTTGATGGTGGTCACTTTCATCTCCCACACGCCGCAGATCGAGTCTTTGTAAGTATCGGACGAGCGTTGTCCGAAGCCGGGTATGTGAGACCGACCGCTCGGAGGTTGCTCAAGATCTTGTGAAACGAGTGAAGCACTCATCTAGGGACTCACCAAAGAAGCATCTCAAATTTGTTGTATTCTCGTTTGAATCGTCTGCCGAACCGCCTTGATCTGGTGGTGCCCTCATGGTATCGCCGAGGGTCACCCAGATATCGTAAGCGGACGACAGTGAGATATCTTGATCAAACTCGCTCGACTCAAACCACGGATGATGATGTTCCTTGCCTTTGCATTAGCCTCAACATCGCCATGTTCCCGCATTGATGTTCTCATCGGCGAGAACAAATGAATCGCATTTTGACCTTCCGCCAGATGGCATACCCACAGGCTGGATGTATGTCTCCATTCGGCTCTTCCAGAAGGGGTAATCGATGCCATCGAAAACGGGCGGCTTGGTCGAGTACTTGTCCGTCGCCATGGCTCTTGAGACCGGTTAAGATCTATTGAAGAGAGTTAACCGGCTCTGATACCAATTGTAGGACCGAAATGGCGACAGAGGGGGGTGAATGTCGCTCTCTTGAAAATCGCCCCCGAGAAAACGTACACTATTTTTTTTTGTTTTTTTTTTTTTAAAGAAAAAGCAAAACAAAGTACTTCACAGAGAGCTAATTCTGAAACTCGAACGCATGTGACATCAAAAATTCAGATAAATCGAGAGACCACCAAGAAAAAATTCAACCGAAAATACTGCTGTTTAATCTGCATGCAAAATGGTTGAAAATCAGCAAAGAATAAAATGCATCAGAGATCATCTCTTGTTGATTTGGGTGCTACAAGCTTCTACGGTTTTCTTCTTTGGTGAGACAAGGTGGTGCACAAAACCACATCAAGCGACAACAAACAAAATTAAACCAAGATCTCGCTAGCACAAAGAAACCAAGGATCGATTAAGCGACCAAAAAGGATCTTGCCCTCTTGATTTCCTTGTCGCCGCAAGCTCAGATTTTCCCGAGAACCTATTACTACAACCGCCGAGACCGCCAGAGCGCCGCCAGGCTACCGATTTTGCAAAGCGGACAAGCCAAGAAAAACTATCACGATCAAGCACACGACAGGAGAAAGCAGAGAAACCAGCCAAGATCAAAGCGGAAATGTTGACCATCAATCAAAACAAACATCAAGAACCGCTCGAATTTTCTACACGAAAGCACAAAGAAAACTCGCGCCAAAGAAGACCGGGCAAAAGCCTCACCAGATCTGAAATTAGCGGGCGAAAAATGGTCAACAATAAGCAAACAAATGCAAAGAAGAAATGTCAGATTAAACACCTCTACAAAGCGCTACCAATTCTACAGAGAAATGCAGAGCACACAAAAAGAAACCAAAAAGAGCAGAGAAAGATTACATTTTCAAATTCCTTTCCATTTCCTAATCCATTGCTCAAGAGATTATCCGACTCTCTCAAATGAATTCATTGCAAATAGATGAAGGATTCGGAGGAAAGATTACACTGAGAAATTTACTCCACACACTACATGCTTGAGAGGGAGAAACAACCACGCACTAGCTCAACCCATCTCGATAAAGCTTGCACTAGAACTCAACACACAAGAGGAGGGCAACCAAAGCTCTAGCACACTCTCATGAAATGCATGCACACGACTGAGCTCTACGCATGACTCTTAGCAATTTTTTCTAAGAACACACAGAGCTCTACTCATCTCAGCATTCACCTCCTACAGCACACACACACGACCGGGTCGCTAAAATGAGAAGGCCATGTCCTCAATTAGCAAATCAAGAAGTGTCGGCCCTCTCCACTCACAAGCCTTACACCCATATGAGGCAACAACAAAGCTCAGAAAATGGAGGAAAAATGCCATTTCACTCCAACCCTAACCTCTCTTCTACTATCCACTAACGGGTCTCAAACCCGTTATCTCCAACCGAAATCGCTTCCATTTTGTCGCCTTGCGCATTTTACCGAAATGCCCTTGCCGCACTTTCCTGGAAGCTTCCTGTCGAACCACGACCGCACTTTGCATCTGACCGTCTCGACCTCGACTCCTCCACGAGTCTAGTCCCGTCCGCTCGTCATCGCCTCGTCAGATCCGCCACGGCGATTCCTGTTCCTCGTCTCCCGACTTCATAACCACTTCAAGAAATTTCGATCATCTTTGGCAACTCGACTGTCTCGGACCTCAACACCTCCTGTGTCTAGTCCCGGTCCACCTCGCCTCACCATGACCTAGCTCAAGTCCTGCGATCACACGCATAAGCAAACCATCACATAGCACCGCATCAAAACAAAGATAATCAAGAAAGGCACAAGTAAAGGTACTCTACCCTCGAATACCCGAAACAAACTCAAACTCACTAAACCGACCGTCAATTACTCATCACAAACATGGGGACACCTCCACATGGTCTCTCAGATACAAAACCAACAGAGAGATGGGAGGTCGGGAGGAGGTCCAACGAGCTTGTTGGAGAAGGTCCAGAGAGTCAAGAGAGGAGGTCCATGAACTTGTTAGAGGAGGTCCAGAGAGTGCTCGGTTGAGACAGAGAGGAGAAATGGAGAAGAAAGTGAAAAAGGAGGACTTCCCAGACTATATATAGTGGAAGCCAATACACATGACCCAGGATTGGGGTCAACAGGAGTTGGTAAAGAGGACCATAGGAGTAGGCAAGGAATGTGACAATCGGTATGACATGAGTACTGCAAAGGTGAGAGCATTTAATGTGATACAACATGCATTAAATATTGTGGAGACTTCCTTGCCTAAGGACTTAGTCAAAGGTAAAGAAAACTGGGTGTGACTGCCCCAGTGGGGCAGCCAAGACCCACAGAGGAGGTCCTGCGAAGACAATGAAGAGGTCTTGCAGTGAACAAAGGGAGATCCTCACCCACCGGGGAGGTCCTAACAGTTGGATCTCCAAAGAGAAGGTCCAAACGGCCAAGATCGATTACAAACGGGGAGGTCTGCAAAGGAAAAAGGGGATCCTCACCCGCAAGGGAGGTCGAGACCGTAGGATCGAATCCAGGGGAGGTCTGAATGGTTAGGATTTCCAAAGGGAGGCCCTAACGATCGGATCTGCCAAAAGGAGAGGTCTGGACGGCCAGGATCTCCAGAGGGGGAGGTCTTGACGGCCAGATTTACAAGGGGGAGGTCTGGACGGTTAAGATCTCCAAGGGGGAGGTCCTAACGTCCAGATTTACAAGGAGGAGGTCTGGACGGTTAAGATCTCCAAGGGGAGGTCTTAACGGTCCAGATTTACAAGGAGGAGGTCTGGAAGGTTAAGATCTCCAAGGGGGAGGTCTTAACGGTCCAGATTTACAAGGAGGAGGTCTGGACGGTTAAGATCTCCAAGGGGGAGGTCTTAACGGTCCGGATCTTCAAGGAGGGAGGTCGGGACCGCTGGATTTCGATCGGATCGCTCAGAATGATCTAAGGCTCAGGGAGGGTGGGACGTTCGGACCATCCGAATGTCTCACCAGGATCAAGCCGTCCAATGTAAATCGGACGACTCACAATCAATAGAGATGCAAATGGACAAGGAGGAGGTCCTAAGAAGCGATAGTACCGCAAGGTGCGGGCGGTACTACCGGGTAGGTGCCGAAGAGAACCTCCAGGGAAGGTTTTAAGGATACAAGCAACGAAGGACGTCCAAGAAAACACGAAAAGCTTCACAGGATTCCAAAGGAGCTCAGATGCACATGAGGGCGGCGAAGGCTTGGGGAGGTTGCAAGTTAGAGAAGACCCGAGAGGGAGAATTGGACCCAGGGAGGTCCAAGCATTTGGGGGGTCTAGATCCAAGGAGGTCTGGACCAGGGGAGGACAACACAAAGGAGGTCCGGACCTTTGGATCAAAACGAAGGAGAGGTCTGGGCCATTAGATCCCAAACGAAGGGAGGTCTGGACGGAGAGGTTTCTAAGGGAGAGGGGTCCAACGGAGGAGATCCACGGAAAGTGGTCCAGAGGAGGTCTGGGCGGTCAGGATGAACCCGGGGAGGTACTGACTGCCAGGATGAAAGGCCAAGAAGGTCCTTACGAACACACGAAAAGTTTAGGTGAACACAGGAGGTCTATGTGAACAAGAGGGAAGCTCAAGTGGACACAGGGAGGTCCAAATGAACGAAAGAGGGAGGTCTGGTCCAAAAGGAGCTTTCCAGCAAGGGAGGGAGTCTGGTCATAAAAGAAATATCCAGGCAACAAGGAGGTCTAAACCTTGAAGAGATGCAAACCAACAAAAGGTGGTCCAGATACACAGTTAGTCTAGACACACACAAGAGGTCTGGACTCGCAAGAGGGTTCCAGACACAAGATGATCTGGGCATAATGGAATGCCCAATCCAGAGAGAGGTCCAGAAGGGGAGCTCAATCCAAACTTTAGATTTCAGAGATCAAAGGTATTTGAAACACAAACCTGAGCTTAGGATTTCTCTGGGGTACTTGTGACCCGAAGGAGAGGTCAAAACCGAAGGGAAACTAGAGGGGAGGTCTAGACCTAAGGGGGTCTAAACCAAAGAGATTCGAGCCAACAAAGATATGGTCTGAAATAAAGGAATCCGAACATAATACGAGGAAGATCTGACAAGGTTAAACAAGAGGGAGGTCGGGAAAGAAAAGGGCTGAGCTTAAGAGGAGGGCAGAACTAACAGAGAAAGGAAGGGATAGCTCCAGAGAGCTCAAGTAACACCAAAAGAACCAAACTAAAGGGTTAGTTGAAGTTCGGTTTAATCATTTTAAACACCCAAATTCTGAAAACCTCAAGTTAAGCTTTGAATTCTCATCAAAACAAAATGGTTCTTTTTATTTTGAAATTTTTTCAAAAAGGCTCTGAAAATCAGGGTGTCACACTAGCCAAGAATCAAGGCTAGATAGACTGTGCTAGTAGGTCTATCACCCTCACCAATGAGCAAGGAATTAAAGTAGAATTCAGACCTGAGACCTCTGTTAGAGAAAGTTCTATCCTGACCAGTTTGAAAGAAGTTAGAAGATATACCAGTGGTGCAAGAATTCCCGGATGTATCCCCTGAGAAATTATCCGGGAATGCCACCAGATAGGGACATCATGTTCCTATTTGACTTAGTCCCAGAGACTACTCTAATTTCGAAGAGACCCTATAGAATGCCTGCGAATGAGTTGGCAGAACTAAAGAAACAAATTGAAGAATTACAAGACAAGGGTTATATTTAGCCAAATTCATCACCTTGGGGAGCACCGGTGCTGTTTGTTAAAAAGAAAGACAACAATATGAGGATATGTGTGGATTACAGATCACTCAATGAAGTCACAATCAAGAACAGGTACCCTTTGCCCCGGATCGATGATCTCTTTGATCAGTTCAAAGGAGCAAGTGTTTTATCCAAGATTGACTTAAGATCCGGTTATCATCAGTTGAAGATCAGACCCGAAGACATCCTCAAGATTGCTTTCATCACAAGATATGGACTATACGAGTTCACAATAATGTCATTCGGTTTGACGAATGAACCAACTTATTTAATGAACATGATGAATAAAATATTCATGGAATTCTCAGATAAATTTATGGTTGTATTCATCGACGACATTCTCATCTACTCAAAGGATGAAGAAGAGTATGAAAAACATCTCATGACAGTTTTGGAAAGGCTCAGAGAGCAACATCTCTATGCCAGATTCGGTAAGAGTGAATTTTGGCTAAGACAAGTAGCTTTTCTCGGACATATCATGTCAGCAAAAGGAGTTGCAGTAGATCCCGCCAAGGTTGAAGCCGTAATGGATTGGAGGCAACCCAAATCTATCACCGAAGTAAGGAGTTTCTTTGGTATAGCTAGGTATTACCGAAGATTCATCGAAGGCTTCTTCAAAACCGTAAGACCTATGACTCAGCTTTTGAAGAAAGAGAAAAAGTTTGAATGGACAGATGCCTGTGAGCAAAGTTTCCAGGAGTTAAATAAAAGACTAGTATCTGCACCTGTGTTAGTCTTACCTGACATCCGTAAGGACTTTGAGTTCTTCTGTGACGCCTCTTGTTAGGGCCTTGGATGTGTGTTGATGCAAGAAGGTAAAGTCGTGGCTTATGAATCTCGCCAATTGAAGCCTCATGAAGGAAATTATCTGACACATGATTTGGAATTAGTCGCAATTGTGAATGCCTTGAAAATTTAGCGGCATTATCTTATTGGTAATCGCTGTGAGATTTTCACGGATCACAAAAGCTTGAAATACATCTTCACTCAGACAGAACTCAATCTCAGGCAAAGGAGATGGTTAGAACTGATAAAAGATTATGATATTGGAATCCATTATCATCCAGGCAAAGCAAATGTGGTGGCAGTTGCCATGAGTCGAAAAGGGTATTACAACACTATATTGGTTCAAGAGAATCAGCCAAAATTGTGTGAAGAATTGAGGCATCTAAATTTAGAGATTGTTAACCAGGGTTGTATAAACGCTTTAGAAGTTCAACCAACTGTTCATAGTCAAATCAGAGAAAATAAAAAAGAAGATGAAGACATCAAAGAAATCAAGAAGAACATGAGAAGAGGTAAAGCCCCAGGATTTTCTAAGGATGAGCAAGGTACAGTTTGGTTCGGTAACCGCATCTGTGTACCTGATCACCAAGAAACAAAGCAGTTGATCCTTAAGGAAGCTCATGAATCACCTTACTCCATTCATCCGGGAAGTACCAAGATGTACCAGGATCTGAAGGAAAAATTTTGGTGAGTCAGTATGAAGCGAGAAATTGCTGAATTTGTTGCATAATGTGATGTATGCCAAAGAGTCAAGACAGAACATTAAAGGCCAGCTGTATTGTTGCATCCTTCACCAATTCCCAAGTGAAAGTGGGAACAAATCGGCATGTACTTTATCACTGGATTGCCTAGGACCCAATCGAGATATGATTCCATCTGGGTTGTGATTGACCGTTTGACTAAAGTGGCACACTTTATATTAGTCAAGACCATTTATAGAAGCAGTAAATTACCAGAGTTGTACATGGCCAGGATCGTTTGTCTACATGGAGTACCTAAAAAGATAGTGTCCGATAGAGGATCACAGTTCACATCTAGATTTTGGAAGAGCCTGCATGAAGCCTTGGGGTCTAGACTCAACTTCAGTACAACATATCATCCCCAAACATATGGACAGATGGAACGTGTAAACCATATTTTGGAAGACATGCTTCGAGCCTATGTTATAGACTATGGGAAGAGTTGGGATTAGAATCTTCCCTATACAGAATTCTCGTACAACAACAGTTATCAAGCTAGCTTGCAAATGTCCCCATTCGAAGCGTTGTATGGTAGAAAGTGTAGGACCCCTCTCCTTTGGGATCAAGTGGGAGAACACCAGTTCTTTGGACCTAAAATGATTAAGGATGCTGAAAGTAAAGTAAGAATGATAAGATAAAGATTGAGAGTTGGCTCAATCCCAACAGAAGAGTTATGCTAACAATCGTCGCAGAGAATTGTCGTTTGAAATAGGAGATATTGTCTATCTCAGAGTAACTCCACTCAAAAGAGTAAGAAGATTCCAAAGCAAAGGAAAACATGCACCAAGATTTGTTGGACCGTACAAGATTTTGGAAAGAAAAGGCGAAGTTGCCTATCAGCTAGAGCTACCGTCGTCTTTGTCTGCAGTTCATGACGTCTTTCACGTATCACAACTAAAGAAGTGTCTTCGAGTTCTAGCAGAGCAGACACCATTTGAGAGCATTGACCTTCAGGAAGACCTCACCTATGTGGAGCAGCCAATCAAGATTCTTGATATTGCAGAGTGCATTACTAGAAGCAAGATCATCTGTTCGTGCAAAGTCCAATGGAGTAATCACTCAGAAGAAGAAGTCATTTGGGAACGAGAAGAAGATCTGAAAGCAGAGTATCCCTACCTTTTTGCTGACCAAGTCTGAATCTCGGGGTCAAGATTCCCTTAAGGGGGGTAGATTTCTAACATCTCGGTCTCGAAGCTTTTTGAAAATTTTCGAATTAAAATTAACCATTCGATTTTATTGGATTGATAAAGCTTAAACTTGAAATTTTGGAAAATAAAAATAATTTAATATGAGTTAATCAAACTTTAATTAATTAAATATTTGGTTTATTTAAGTTCTCTGGATTTTATTTGGATTTAAAGTCAAAGAGAATATTTTAAGTAATTTCTTAAATTTTCTCGAATTTAAAAGGGTTTTCCTATTTTCCTAAAGCCAAAAATAATTTATTTGCAAAATCAAAAGCTAAATTTAAGTTGTAAATAATTTTATTAAGTTCCAAATAATTCAAGGAATTTCTGTGTATTTTTCTAGAATTTTTGGACTTTATTTACTATTTTCCAAAACCCTTTTTGAATTATTGTATTTTCTGTAAATCAAAAACCATTTGAAAATCCGAAAATCCCCTCAGGCCGAAACCCTCCTGGCCCATCTCCTTTTTCATGCGTGCAGCCCCCTTGCTCGGCCCAATCTTCTTTTTGGACGGTCCGAACCACCAGCGCGTGACTGCGAGGTGGGCCCTACCCTCACGTTCGTGCGGTCCGAGCCGCACTACGCCTCTCTCCGCTCGCTCTTGCCGATAGGAGGACCCCACCCGTCTACCTCCTCCCTCGCCACCTTCGTCTTCCTCTCGTTGGGAGCCCATCCCGCACCGCGTCAACGCGCCTCATCGTGGCGTCGCCAATGCCCTCGCCATGCCACCGTCGTCAACGCGCATTCAATGCCTGTCCCGCCGCTGTTAATCCCCACACCCGCTCCCCTCTCTCACCACGAATCCTGTCAGCCCACGCCATGCCCTGCGTGGCCAGAGCTTCGCCGCATGCACATGACCGTTGAACCTCCTTCCCCGCTCCTCCTCGGCGCCTATAAAGGCGAGCACCGGACGCCCCTTGACCTCCTCTCTCTTTCCCCCCTTCTCCCTCCCTCTCTCCCGCCTTCTCCTTCCATCTATTCACCCTCGAAGCTTGTCGGCCAGAGCTCGCATCGCCGGAGATTGTGTTGCCGTTGAAGATCCTCTGCTGCCTTTGTCCCCACCTTCGGCACCGCACGGTTTCGGGCTACCCCGTGCTCGCACCCACTAACCCCGAGAGCTACTAGACCACCGTCTCCGCTGGAGCCCTATCTTCGCCGCCGCCTTTGTCCCTCACCACCGGCCATTTCTTCCCGCCCTCTCGCCGCGAAGCGGAGCACCAGGTTCAGCACCGCGCTATCTCTCTTTTGCGCCCATCCACTCGCCTCGCCATGGCGCGTAGCGCCGACGAGGCTACATGCCTGAGCCATCGGCGTCCACAGTGCCGACGTGGCCGCCACATGGCCGCCACGTCACGGCCAACTCCTCCCTCCGCTCATGTGGCTGCCTAGTCTGCCCATGTGGCTTTTCCTCCCCTTTTCCTTTACAAAAATAAATTGGTCGAAAATCAAATCCTAGCCATTGACGTCAGCTGATGCAATAAATTGATTTTTCTTTAGAAAATTAATTCCAAAAATCCGAAAACCCCCTTTTTCATCATTTCATGTATTTTCAAACTTTCGAGAGCCCGTTCTCCTCCATTCGAACTCCGATTCGAGTGATTCAAATTTCTAAATTCATCTAAAATCAAGATCTAGATTTCTATATTGAAATTATTTAATTTGAAGTTCATTTGAATTTATTTGAATTTTAGTTGAATTTGGCTCGTTTTCATGTGTAGATTTCGACGACTCCATGGAACCCGAATATTTCGAAGAAGTAGATCCTCAAGCATTTGAGCAAGGCAAGTTACATATTTTTTTCATATTGAATTCCATTATTTCAAATTATTTAAATTCTGTTTTAAATTATTATTGCATGCTTATTTAAATTTAAGTAATTTAAATTCATGTTTTAAGCTTTATAGTTATTTCCCAATTCCTTTGTATAGCCAAACTTTGCTATTAAATTAGTCCTTGATACCTTAGTTAAAATCTAGTTGATACATTAGTATGAGCTAGAACATGTTGAAAAATATTATACTTAGACAAAGCTTAGACCAAAAGTGTTTAATTTGGGGAATTTAGCCAAAAGTTCAACTATGATTTAAAATGATACTATAATATTGTCTTTACCATATAAGTTTATAAAATGATTTAACTTGGTAAATAAAATAAAAGATGGTTTGAACTTAGGCGAAATGGATTTTGGATGGTGCACGTTGATGCACGGGATCGAGTCATCTCTATGATCGAGGCCCAGGGGTTAATTTTGAAAGTCACCCAAGTCAATTAAGGACCGGTCTTTGAGCTGCATCTTGCTAAGCCCTATCGTACTACAACATGTCCTGTGTGGGCGGGACATGGCTAAATAATTTTTATCATTTCACCGTGGTTGTGCCATCCGGTTGCGTGGGTGTCTTTATGACCTACTTTTATGTATTCCCACATGGCGCAAGAGAGGGCTTAAGTCTGGCAGGTTTCTATCCAAAGGAAGTGAAACCTTAGCAAGGCGGGACTACAGTGGGATGATGCATTGTAAAGGCTTTGTGATAATGACTTAGTCACACACCTTCGGCAGTGTGTGAGACGAACATTATAAGTCAGTTATCTCTTGTGGGCAAAGTTGTACCTCCTCTGCAGAGTGTTGAGAACTTTTCAAATAGACGAGTCCACGGTTAAGGACATGCTATGCAAAGCCACTCAAAATTAGAATTTCCTTTTGTTTTCAAAAGGCTTTATCAATTGCTGTTGGATAGTTTATTTAATTGGAAAATTGGGCGGTTTGTCATGTGATAGGAGGGTATCCTTCACCACTCGTTGATGAATGTTATCTGATTATAAAACTTGAGATTTAGAATATGAATTTTAGTTATAGTGTAAATTGCTTTAGAACTTAGTAAGAATATTTAAATAAAAAATATCGCTTTATGCAAATTGAGCCATATAAGCCTCCATTGCTAAATTCTTGCATGCATTATAATCTGTTATTGAGTGTAATTTGCGAAGTACCGTTGTTTGTGCTCACTCTTACTTATTACAATTGTTGAGTAGGAGAGGAGTGCTACGAAGAGAATGAGAACTTGGACAATTAGGCTATGCCCCTAGACGATTGCTTGTAGCGAATCGTGTGGTCTACCTTACTGCTTTTGCTTCCACTGTATTTTGCTTATTAGCTGTATGCCCCTTTTGTAACAAATTTTAATTATTATCAATGAAGGGCGTTGTATGGTTATGCTATCCACGTTTGTTCGATTGTGTCTAGCTATTCCTGGACTAGTATATAAAACACAGAGAATCTGAGATCCTTCGCTCTCGAGTTCGACATCCTCCCTCCGATCTTTGCCCAACCGCCTCCGGCCTCCTCCCTCTGCCCGACCATCCCTACCGGCTGCCCTCCGCCCACCACCCTCTCTCGCCCTCCATATTTGTTGCCTTCTAGGATTTCAGCAACTCGCAAATTTCAATTAGGCAATTCCCAAATTTCGATAACTAGTCAGAATGGTATATTGTTACTTGCTAGGATTTCAGCAATTCCCAAATTTCAATAATTAATTAGAATGGTATATTGTTATTTGCTAGGGTTTCGGTTAGATTGAGAAATATTTTTCAAAAGAGGCCTCTAAGATAAGTTTAGCAACTCAAGGTAGCGGTGTTGAGATAAAAGACCACATATTGAGCTTGATATGCATGATATTGTTGCTGATTCGGGTCTTTGGAAGCCAATTGAAGTTGCCTTGATTTTGCCCGTAGCAATAGCGACAGTTGAACGAGCTTTTTCTACTATACATCTTATTAAGACTAAGCTGAAAAATAAAATGGGCAACAATCGGAAGAACGATAGTATGGTATGCTATATTGAGCGAGATATGATGTTACATCGGAACAAATTACCTCGTGCTATAACTTAGTGGTATGTTTTATTATTTTGTATTTGTGATTTTGCTATGCATGTTGTTTGTCATTCCGGTCTATAATTTATATATGCTACTTTATCTATGCAGGTGACGATAACGATAGTGCCAATGTAGCGTAGAGACATGTCATGACTCATGATGGTTTGATTGACCGAATCTCCCTTAATTTAGTATTTATTCTGTCTAGAATTCTTCTTTCAATGTTATTTATCTGTTTCACTATAATATCAGCTGTTGGACCAGTGGTTACATACATTTTGCTATTATAGTTTAATTGCAATATAGTAAGACTTCAGCCTGTCATGAATTAGCACCCCTTGCTTCATTTATAGGTCCGCCACTGATGACATCCGCTGTAAAATAAGCCTTTAACAGCTCACCAACTTAAGATGTTAACAACTTGTCCACAAGCTACCACACAACATTACTGAAACGTCAGCAAAGCATTTAAACAAGTTACATAATGCCAAACAAACTAATATTTACCTATCGTTTGAGCACAAGAGGTGCAGCAATTGAAGAATATAACTGAGCTGCAAAAACAAGACACCTATAAACAATAATTCATCAGTAGATGCTACAGGCTCCCAATGATGCAGACATGCAGTAAAGCAATAACCGCCGACCGGGATTCAGAAATCAGGCTACAAGGATCCAGGTTCCCCTCCAGACAAGAACTTGTGGGCCCACGCTTCGAGGTACTCCTTACCCATGCTCATGAAAAAACTTCGATGCACTTCGAACTCTGGCTTACAAAGACAAATTCCAACTGATAGTCTATCAGCAGGTGTCAACGGAATTTCTTTTAGCATCTTCCACAGAGGAGCATTCGGGTCTGATGATGTTGGTGCTGTCCGTATTGGTTTTGCAACACTGTCACGGTTCCCTACTAAGGAACTATTCAACACATCCCTGTTCCTGCCATCATGTGGCGCAGGAGTCTGCGGTTTTGGATTTGGTTTTTCTTTGCTGACTATTTTGCACTTCTTCAAGGTAGGCTTGAGAGCAGCCATCGTGCTCTCGGCAAATGATCCGGATGGCTGGGCAGATGGTGCACTTGTGCCTGACATCACTTCACAAGGCACCGCACCGCTGCTTGCTGCCACTTCATTACAGTCATCTTCACCCTCCAAAACAATTTTGTCCAAGTCTGCCCCATCTGGGTCCCTAGTGTCTGCACAAGTGGCCACCATGTTCAATGGGTCCTGGATTTCCAACTGATCATCACTAAAGTCAGCAGCTGTAAATGGGTCTGTCATGAAGGCACCATCGACTAGGCAATCGCTGAAGAGATCTTGCAAATGGTCGAAGAACGGAATGGGTTTAGCGAGAATAGCACGTTCTGCTATCTATACAAGAAAACTATTCATTAGTGTACTGGGAAAACAATGAAAAAATGTTGCCCTTTCTAATGACACTACTTACAGGTAAATCAGACATAGTTGAAGAAGGTAGTATAAGCATCTTATGTTTCTTGTCGAACCTGCTCCCACTCTCATTCATATAACGGGCCACTATATTCCAAACCTCCTTGAAGCGCCTAAAGTGGCGATGGACCTGATCAACAGTGAAAGTTGTCTCAAATCTAGCATTTAGTGCAGATGTGCAACAATGGTGGTGCATCTTCTTGAACTTGGTCTTAGGCGGCATCCCCTTCTTCTTCTCAAGATACCAATCAAGCACAAACTTTGACATCACTGTAGGCCAATTTGTGGCTCTTGCCCTTTTGATCTTAGAGTTGCTCTTGTCTTCGCCTAGGTCCATGATGTGATCTACAGAAAGTAGGTACAGTGACAGGAAATAAGAAGATTCTGGTGTAATATTGCAGTAAGGTAATCATACTTAAGCTTGTGTCAAACCAGCAATGATAATTGAAGTGCAATACAAGTAGCAGTAGTGGCAGCAAGTGGTGCAAGCATCAATAAATAATACTTGCACTCAGCATTGTAAAATATTACAGCACAAGTAAAAATCGATGTTCCCTTCAAATCCTCGAGGCAGAGTCTTTGCATTATACTACGCATTGGCAGTTCACATCTGCTTGATCCATAACTACTCTAATCAATCTAGGGCAGTTCTTATACTAACTTTGGTCTCTCCAAATGCATGAGGCAGAGTCATCAATGTACTACCCATTGGCAGTTCACTTCTGACTGATCTATACTACTTAATCAATCTAGGCACTTCTTATGCCAACTTTGGTCATCATACAAAATGATGTCTACACTATTATTAGTTATCCAACTGTGCATCACATAGCATGACATTACAAACTTCACTTAGGTCCTATATGGAAAGAAAGGTCTGTGAGTAAGAATTATAAGACAATCCTTCAGAGTTAAAAAGCTAGCTTGATTGTCATGCAAACATAATACCATTGGTAATTGAACAATTCTTGGTGGTGCACCACGATGCATCCAACCTAACAAGATTTGCATTCCATACCTTGAGGGATCTGAAATCCATTTTGGTCTACTAAGGCTACGGGTGGTCCTTAGAAGTTAGAAGTTAGAACTAGTGTGCCAAGTAAGCTCAGTTTGGCTCCTGTTGCAATTAAAGTGTCTCCATATATGGATAAAAAATTTTTTGAAGGGAATTCCATATGCAGATATATTGAACACCCATGGCCTTGCTTATTCCTTCTGACTTCCTGCCTATGTTAAGCGGACCACCAAGGATGGTCGATACAGTAGTAAGTATAGAAGCACATGTAGGAACACAACTGAGAACATGTAAACCATACTCACTGAACATAAAATCTAAATTAATTCACGTCTGGTTGACATAACTTGTCATTTAACGTACTACTCCAATGCAATAACGTACTACTTGCAATTAATTAACAACAAAACTCCATCGAAAAGACCGTAATGGCATAAGTCTTACTAACATCTGGTTGACAGAACTTGTCATTTAACAATAAACCACACAAGAAAACGCTGTCTGCTCTATACAAGACATTAGAAAGGTACCAGTAATTATATCAATGATTAAATAACCATTTAACACTTTTTCAAACCACAAGTGACCATTTAATTACTTGCTCAAACAACAAACAAACGAGCATTTAACATTCAACACAAGATATAATTTCTATCCGGTAGAAAACGGGTTGGGTGCATGTTTAATTGGGTGGCACACACAAGACATGCATAGAAATTGTATCAGGGCAGGTTACATTCCACGTATCACCCAAGAGCATTGCATTAACGAACGAAACTAAACCATGCAATCTCAAACCAAGCAACCAAGGCTCTCATCGATTCTTTAGAAACAAGAAAGAAAGAATTGCATCCCTTTGATACCCCGCGATAGCTTTGAGAAGATCAAATCACCTGAGCCCACGGCGCCTTCTTGGCCTCCGGACATCGTCTCCGGCCCCGCCTAGAGATCCAAGAAACAGGGAGGAGCCCTCCCCGGCGCGACCGGCGACTGATGTGGGAGGGGACAAGAAAGCTGGCTGCTAGCAAGTCACGCGCGCGTGGGGAGGAGGTGAGAGGAGGAGGAGAAGAGTGGAGGCGGTGGGGCTCCCGGCGGCGATGGCCGCGGGATGTGGCCTGAGACTGCGAGGACGGGATTGGGAATTTGGGGGAGGGTCGTCGGGCACTCGGGCCTGGCAATTGACCGCGGTCTGCCCGGTGGGGCCCACAGAATTTTGCGGTATTTTGCTTCTCTCGGAAATAAGAACAGTTTTTCTTTTAAAGGAAATGGGCAGCATTTTTTTTAGTTGATCCGATCGTTACGAAGTATGGTTCGGATCAGCTCCGAAAGCTCGTTACACCAAACCGAACCCACTCAGTTCGCTGACTTCAGTTTTATGAACAAGGGATAAACAGTCTGAAGCCACGATTACCTTCCGGAAGCCAAAGTGATAGCAGCTCTGATTCCCAAAGCCTCTGCCAATTCTGGTGAAGTGACCCTCTCGATATACGGACTGCACGCAGCCAGCCATTCCCCGTTGTGATTCTTCCTCTGATCTCCGGAAATAAACAAGTCCTTTCTCACAGCCGTTCATCTTGTGAGAGACTCATTATAGTATATGTAGGGAGGAAAAGATCGGACGGCTGTAGGGAAGAATCTTTTCCATAGAATTCATTTCCCTGATCACACCACTCCAACGTCCATACTTTGAACCCTTCGGCGGTGGAGTCCATTTAGAGACTAAAGACGAGAACTCTCACCTGTTGGAAGCTCTCGGTGACCTGCAACTGCAATGCAACAAGTTCATATCAGCGTAAGCCTTCACTTTCTCAGCCACGCGACGAGGGTGCCCATTTCTGATACATTTGCGCGTCTCCCATACGTACCCAACTGCAAGTCTGCAAGGACAGTGCACTCTAGGTCAAAAGTATTGAGTAAAAAATCCACGAGCCACTGCTTTATGTTGGTGTATCTCTTCCGATGTAAGTGAATACCACACACCTTTTTCAAATCGCTCCACCCCTTCGGGGCGAACTTGTGAGAACCGGAAAATTAAACTAATCTACAGCAGTGCTAAACACCATTTAGCAGTAAATTAAAATTTTCTAATTGCAAACAAAGCATAACTTTAGATTAATATTAATCGCCTTGCCAAACAAAGTTCCTATAAAATAATATTATCCAGAGTTCATCAACAAAATTCACAATATAAATTTTTACTGCAAGAATAAATAATCCTTTCGATCTCCAAGTCCTTTACAAGAATCTTTTACAACAACAAGCCAAACAGTAAAATCAAACCCAAAATTGAATTACGATAATTTTTTACATCAAATCAACATATGAGAATTTCATTGTAAGGAAAAGTAAAGTAATACAAGCTCAGAATTAACTACAGAAGTTCATTACATTAAAGAATAAATGCAGTTTACAAGCGAGAGTAGAGTATTCATGAACACTCATAATTAACTTACAAGAGTTCATTCTTTAAGCGAGCCTACAACATTAATTTAAAATCAGAATGTATTACAAGAATCCATTATGATCGAAAGTAAAACATTAAATAAGAACTCAGATTAATCACAAAAATGAATTACATCAGGTCACGATATGATTTAGAGCCGTGAGTACACTACAATAGAATAAAATAAAAATATTGCATTGCATGTCGCCGAAGCCTTCCTTGTATCATTGTCTGTCCTTGGCCATCTAGTCAAACCCATTTCGTGACTAATCCAACACCCGTCCGTAGTAGAAAGGCCGAGAATAGTCTAGAGAACCTCCAATGGACCAAAAAGAGCCATGAGCAAATAGTATCTTGTGAGAGCATAAGGAATAAGACAAGGGACAAAATGGGTCATGCACATAGCCAAGTGAGTGTCCAGCCGAAAGCCACCTCCCACATAAAAACCCATTTCCTTCACATGCCACGCTTCATTAACTACCCAAGCCAGCCACTTCCTCCACAAAACACATAGCTCAAAAGCTCTAGCAAACACCCACAACCAACCAAGCCACAAGCACAAGCAAAGCCACCCAAACCTCCACTTCCCCACTGCCAATTAACAGCAAAAGCAAGCCAAGCTTTAACACCCACTGCCCTCCAAGCTCAAGCATCATTTCCACAACCCACAACCCACAGAGAGATAGCAAAGGAGAGAGAGGGAGAAAGGCATAGAGAAAGACCAGCGGAGCGTGGACGGCGTCAACGATGGTTTTAAACCGGCAACAACCATTGACGGCGCCAAGTCGACACCAAGCCGACAAGGGAACTAGAGGGGAATCGCCAAGGGCAAGAGGAGAGCACCAGCATTACCGGCATCGCCACCACGACCACAACCGGCCACCACCCCTGCCATCTCCCCAAACTGGCAAAACCCAACAAAAGGTAACCCCATTCATACCCCCAATATGAACTATCCACTGCACAAGTAGCACCTACACCACAGCCACACCATCATTCATTCATGCCATCACAGAGCAAGGGAGGGAAAAGGGTAGAGGAAGGGAGAGGATACCTCAGTGCGCGACATCGGCAGCACCACCACCACTAGTAGCAAGCCCATCTCCAACACCATGTTCATGCATCATCTAATAAGCAACAACAACAGCAAAATAAAATCAAAATCAAACCAGAAAACCAAAATAAAGAGGTGGTAAAAAGGGGGTTTGGATTAGAAGGAAGAGGAGAGAAGCGCGGGTAGAGTCTCGGGCAAGCCGAGCCACAGGCGGCCGGATGTGTGTGCGCGGGCTAGAAGTGCAAGCGGGCCTTAGGCCGCGCACGCACAGGGGAGGAGCTGGGACATGCGAGCGCACGGAGGAACCAGGGGCGCGGGCACATGGACTGGGCGAGCCGGGCCTTGGAGGAGGTGGCAGCGGCGGACGTAGGACCAGAGGCACGGCGCCGAGTTGAACCCCACAGGTGTAGGCGAACCGAGCAGGGAAGCGCGGTGCTGGGCCAGGAGCAAACCAGCGAAGGGTCGGGCCAAGCCGAGAAGGCACGGGCGAGAGAGGAGCTGGCGACCGGGGCGCAGCCGAGGGAGCCGGGTACAGGGGAGCTAGAGGCAGTGACGCCGTGGAGCCACCCGAGAACAAGGAAGCAACGGCACGGGACGAGCCCAAGCCGTGTGGGCGCCGGTGGTGGCAGGCGAGCAAGAGGAGGCGACAAGGGACTAGAGAAAAGCGGCGCATGGCCACCAAAGGGAGGCGCGAGTAGAGGTGGCGCCATGGAGCCGGGACCGAGCGGGCGAGCCATGCGGGGAGGAGCTGAGGGGCACAGCCAAAAGGGGATGGCGGCGGGCCAAGGGGATGGTTACAGACTTCTTTCAGCATAAGTCCAGAGACTTATAGCTCTTCCACCAGTCCTGGTCGAAATCGTCTAGAGTGGAATTGTTGCAGGAATGGAATGAGGAGAGGAAGAGGGCAGCGGCTCACTCTGGCGCCGGTGGTTCGCCGGAGAAAGAAGGAAGAATCGCAGGAAGAGGTGGTAGATCAACAAGAGAGAGATGAGGAGAGGAGACAGAGAGGTAGAGAAGATTTGCGGTAATTTTTGGAGTTCATGAAGGCCGACTTGAAACCTTTGGTTTCGTTGGATTTGTAGAAGCAGCTACTCTGGTCTCAAGGATCGAAGGTGGTCGTCGAGGATGATGGTTTGTCTCCGGCGTTACTGCTAGGTCCTAAAATCGGAGAAGAGGCTAATCGTTGGACTCCGGTGCCTTCTGACTATGCACGCATCTGCAACCCCGATCCTCTGCATGACCGGAGAACCAACGGATCTGGATCACGGTTTTGGGCTTTATCCGGGGACTCTAATTCCGACGAGGAGGTTCCGGGAGCAGACGTCCGGTCTCTTTCTTCTGAGAGTTTTTGTGTTCGCTCTGAGGCGAGCTTCTGATCTGACAGAGGTTCGGTGGCGAAGTTTCTCTGGATAACTCTGACGCGTGTGCAAAGGTCAGTGCCATTGTATCGCCAGAAATTGTCAATCCGAACATCGCTCTTGCAAGGAAAATAGTTTTTGCAGTGGCCGAGCACCATCAATCAAAGGTAGCACCATGGAAAGGACCTCTACCACCACGGCATCGTCCACAACCTTTTACCCTAGGGGATGTGGCAGTGGTTGATCATCGATCATCTGTGGGTAGGCTGCAGTCGTGGCGGCAGGCAGATCGTGGCTTACCGTCCTAGGAGCTTCAGGGGCCGGAGGTTGACGATGGAGTTCGATTTTCAAATTTCGAACCAAAGTCCAGGCCGAGATCTTCGGTCATTGACCGTACCGGATCAGTGCCATCAGTTTTGGTTCCATGTGGGCCTGGCCAAAGGCCCTTCCGGTGCACGTCCACGTTGGGTCGGTTTTTCGCACGCACTGGTCGTCTTTCTCAGCTCGCTAGGGTTTCAGGTGGTGTGTCTCCCTTGAAGGCGGCGGTGCTGTATTCACAAACTTGGCCATCCTACACTGACGTGGTATGCAGAGGGATGGAGACCGGGGCTAACCAAGGGGTAGGAGTCGCTGGTCATGGAGGAGGTCCGCATGGAGGTCGAGGTTCTGGCGCTCGGGGAGGTTTTGATGGTAGTGGTTTCGGCTTCAATGGTGCCGGTGGTTTTTTCAATAACGGAGGCGGTGGTACTAATGGTGGCAGTGCCTACGGTTTCAATCAAGGTGGGTTTGAGAATTACACCCATGGATACGGCGGAGGTGATGGCTACGGTTTCAATCAAGGCGGAGGTAATGTCTTTGGAGGCGGGGACGTCAATGGTGGTCATCCAGGGTACTTAGCCAGGCAAGGTTTCAACCCTGGGTACGGTGGATTCGGACCTGGACACGGCGGCGGTCGTCGCGGACTCTCCCGCGGTCGTGGGCACCGGGGCGCGCGGTACCAAGGCTGAGGCCAGCAGTATGTCGGCTATGTGAACCAAGGCCTCCCGCCGAATGTGGCAGCGCCGCCCATTATCCTTCGCTATAGCTCTTGTTCGATCATCGGGACCTCTTGAGCTTCAACAAAGAGGTCGGCACAAGGGCACCCACCATAGACGCTGTCAGCTTTGCAGGTCGGAGTGCAAGGGCATCTTACAGCCAGCAATTTTGCTACAGCGGCTCAGGCAGCACAACTGGCTCCAACTCCTCAAGCCGTTTTGTTGACTGCAGAGCCAGTTGCTTTGGCAAGAGATAAGGCTCCTGAGGTGGCATCCATCTCATTGGCAAAGATTCAGGAGGCACCGCAGAAGTCTACAAAAGCTCCAGTTGTTTGTCGGCTAGGCTCGCTGTACGGGAATGCGGCAATTCAAGGTGAAACCGAGGGTGGATCATCAAAGGCCAATGCAAAGAAGTATTTTTGGCGTTGTGCAACTAAATGTCATGCCACTTCTTCATGTAAGGCAGTGTTATGTTGTGATATTTGTGATAGTGATGAGCATGTAGCTTATAAGTGTCCCGTTCTTAAAGACCCTCACCTGGTGGCACACTCAGTGGGATATGCAACGAAAGAGCTTGGTTTCTATCATATTCTGTACACTCCCTTATTGGATGAGTCATCGGATCAGTCGACTGCTTTGGTCAAAAGTAGTTGGGGGCTCTATCTCAGTTGAACAGCTGATGGGTCACCTACACAAACTAGTACCAGGAGATTGGGTTTGGGTGGTGGAATAATTGGACAATAACTCATATGTAATCCCTTTCCCATCCCAAGCTGAGTTGCAGCGTACAATGGCTTATGGTGGTGCGGTGATTAAAGAGCTTGGTGTGCAGTTGACTTTTGAAGAATATGAGGATGTCCAGTGTGGTATGCCTATGCCAAAAGTTTTGATGCGAGTTAAAGGTCTTCCTAAAAAGTTGCGTAAGTACCAAATTCTATGGGCGATAGGCTCTATGTTTGGGGCTACACAGAAGGTGGATATGAAGACTACGAAGCACAATAACTTTGGCAGTTTCTTCATCGCTGTTCTTAATTCGGACTTAATTCCAAACCAAATGGATGTGGTTGTCGGTGATCGTTATTTTGAGCTGAAGTTCGTAGTGGAGCAAGACACTATGGTCAATGTTCCGGTTCAGACGAATACGGATGACAATGGTCAGGAGGATGATGGCAATGATCAAGACCGAAACCCGGGGAATAAATTCAGAGATTACAAGAGAACCAAGAATGGGGAGGAAACTAAGGGAAAGGTTGTTTTTTCTAAAGATTCAGCCTCTAGAGATCGTGGTTCGAGGGCGAGGACATGTCGCCAAGACAGAGGTATGGTGTCGCACTCCATAATGCTTAGTATGGTGGATAAAATCCTAGACTTAGTGGCTGATAAGATGCTATTGGAATGTGTGGATGGGGTTTTGGCGGAAGAGGAGGATGGTGTAGTGATTGAAGATGTTCAATCGGATGAGGAGGTCAAAAAGGTGGCGCTGGAGGTGGAGTGGTCTTTTCCTAATGATATTGTGTTGCAGGAATTATCAGGTACGGAAGCATCTCCAAGTTTGGAGGTTTTTGGGGGGTTGGTGACTGCCCAAGGGGAGTCACATGCTTTGGGCCTCGAAGGGGAGCAGGACCATGGGCTTCTGCTTGGCCTTGGCCCATATGCGAGTGGGGCGAAATGCAATTGTCCCAGACATTGAAGGGTCATAGCGGATGGGTGGCTGCAAGCCGCGAGGAGCAAAGGGCGGCCTATGTGCTTGAGGCGGCAGCACAACAGCCCACTCATGGCTGTGCTGTTCTTCAGCTGGCGAAGGAGGCCCTCAAGTCGGCCTGCTTGCCAGTGCTATCTGGTGAGACTCCGGAGGGGGCTGCAGTCCCAGATGCTGGGCCGGACGATTGTGTAGGTGGGTTAGAGCCAAAACGTCCAAGATCCAATGCAGGCCGAAGGTCACGCAGGGGACAGTCTGCTCCCGTTAGTCTTGCTGGCTGCGGGCCGAGTGTAACTCCAGCTAGACGCAGCAAGCGTCGGGCTGACTCGGTGGATGAAGACTCGGTGGAGCGTGCCGCCTGGCTGGTAGCTAAGCGTAATCTAGAATTCAGTGATGGTACGATCTTTAATTCCATTCTTTCTTTTTCTAATAAGCGTATAACTGATAATATTAAAAACATTGGGGTGTTAATGGGCAACCATGTTGATGATTTAGAAGCGCTTATTAAGAAGGTAGAGATGGATAGGTTTGTATTAACACCAAATAATAAAGATGTGTCTTCTTTAGTAGATAAAGAGGTTGAGTCTGAAGTTGAGGATAATGACATTGATAACTTAACTCTTGGTCACTTATGTGGTGGCTTGATCGAGGAAGTTATGGATGTCGTTATGGAGGGACAGAGCAGTTCCCCTCATGCAGCTCCTAAAAAAAGAAGGTAGGGTACCGGTCTCGTGGGAGGCTTGTATCCAAAAAACAAATTTTGTTCTAAATGAAAGGAGTTTTTTGGAATAGCAGAGGTCTTCAAGACTTGGCTAAGTATAGGTTTTTATCTGAAATTTCTAAAGAAGAGAGTTTAGATTTTATTGCTTTGCTTGAAACTTGTAGGAAGCATTTCTCAAATATTTGCCTTGATACTTTTTGTGGTGGTAGACAGTTCTTTTGGCATTGGTTGGAGCCTCTTGGTCGTTCAGGAGGTATTTTGCTAGGTATTAATTTAGATGTTTTTGATATAGGGAGTGTGGTAGAAGGGGATTTTTATATCAAGTTTACACTAAGGAATAAAGACGATGGTTTTCGATGGGTTTTGGTTGCTGTCTATGGTGCTACGCAGCCAGAACACAAGGAGAGCTTTTTGTCTGAATTGGTGCATTCTTGTAGTATGGAACAATTACCTCTTCTAGTTGGTGGTGATTTTAATATCATTAGGAGTCCAAAAGAAAAGAATAACGACAAGTTTGATAATCGTTACCCTTTCTTATTCAATGCCATTTTTAATGGTTTGAATTTGAGAGAGTTAGATTTAACGGGTTGTCAATTCACCTGGGCAAATTCTAATGTTATTCCTACTTTTGAAAAACTTGATCGCATTTTGATGAGTACTGAGTGGGAACAAAAATTTCCTTTGTCTATAGTGCAAGCTATATCTAGAGACATTTCAGATCATACATCTTTGTTACTTAGTACGGGTGAAAGCTCTCCTTGTAGAAACCAACCGTTGTTCAGATTTGAATTATGTTGGCTTACAATTGAGGGTTTTTACAACATGGTGGCTAGTGTATGGAGAAATGAAACTAGTGGAGACTTGCCTTTAGACAAATGGCAGGCTAAGATTAGGAGGCTTAGGCAATATCTGAGAGGTTGGGTGAAGGATTATTTAGGTGCTTTTAGGAAAGAGAAGAAAGAGTTGTTATCCTTGTTAGATGACTTAGATAAAAAAGCAGAGTTTCAGCCTTTACAACCTCATGAATTAGATTTAAGGCATCATCTTAAAGACCGGCTGACCAAGTTGCTAAGGGAAGAGGAGATTAAATGGCTTCAACGTTCCAAAATAACTAATTTGCTCCAGGGTGATGATAACACTAAATTTTTTTCATTTGGTTGCTAATGGGAGACATCGTAATACACATATTTTTAAATTGGAACAAGAGGATGGGGTGATAGAGGGTAATGACAACCTTAAAAGATATATCACTAAATATTATAAAGGTCTTTTTGGGTCACCAGAGGAGAATCATTTTTCAATGGATGAATCTCGTCGGGATGATATTCCTCAAGTTTCCAATGCTGAAAATGAGTTGTTAACAGCATGTTTCTCAGATAAAGAGGTGAAAGAGGTGATCTTTCAAATGGAATTAAACAAGTCGTCTGGCCCTGATGGTTTCCCAACTGAGTTCTATCAAACTTTTTGGGAAATCATTAAAAAGGACTTAATGAGTTTGTTTAATGATTTCCATAATAAGAGATTGCCTCTTTACAGTCTAAATTTTGGGATCATTACTTTACTACCTAAAAAAACTGATGCTATTCATATTCAACAGCATAGGCCTATTTGTTTGTTAAACGTGAGTTTTAAGGTCTTCAGTAAAGCTCTTACTAACAGATTATCTGTAATAGCTCAAAATGTGATCAGACCGACTCAAACTGCTTTTATGCCAGGACGCTATATTATGGAGGGGGTCGTTGTTTTACATGAATCGATTCATGAGATGCATAGGAAAAAGGTAGATGGGGTAATTTTAAAGTTGGATTTTGAGAAGGCGTATGATAAGGTGAAATGGTCCTTTTTACAGTAGACCCTTAGGATGAAAGGTTTTTCTCTGTTGTGGTGTGCTTGGATAGATCAGGTAGTAACAAGAGGAAGTGTAGGTATTAAAGTGAATGATGACATTGGTCATTTTTTTCAGACTAAGAAAGGTCTTAGACAGGGAGACCCTCTATCCCCTATTTTGTTTAACATTGTTGCGGATATGCTGGCCATCCTTATCCAACGGGCCAAAGATGATTGTCAATTTAAAGGAGTTGTCTCTCATTTAGTTGATGACAGTTTGTCAATCTTACAATATGCTGACGATACAATTCTTTTTAAATTTAGAACAAGCTAAGAATATGAAGCTCTTGCTATGTGTGTTTGAGCAGCTGTCTGGGTTGAAAATAAATTTCCATAAGAGTGAATTATTTTGTTATGGTAAAGCAAAGGATTTGGCAAACTCATATTCACAGATTTTTGGTTGTGGAAGGGGTAATCAGCTTTTTAGATACCTAGGTATTCCAATGCATCACAAGAAGTTATTAAATAAGGATTGACAAGCAGTTGAAGAGATATTTCAAAAGAAACTAAGTTGTTGGAAGGGCAAACTTCTATCTTTTGGGGGGTAGACTTGTTCTTATTAATTCTGTTCTTAGTAGTTTAGCCTTGTTCATGATCTCTTTTTTCGAAGTGCCCAAAGGAATTCTTATAAAATTGGATTACTATTGATCTCGATTTTTTTGGCAAAGCGATGGGCATAAGAAAAAGTATAGACTTACTAAGTAGAGCATTCTCTGCACTCCTAAAGATTAGGGTGGCATGGGTATACTGAATCTAGAATTGCATAATAAGTGCTTACTTAGCAAGTGGCTATACAGCCTAATTAATGAGGATGGAGTTTGGCAACAACTACTACGAAATAAGTATTTGAGGAACAAAACAATTGCAAAAGTGGAATATAAACCAGGTGACTCTCAGTTTTGGGCAAGCCTTATGAAGGTTAAGAATGAATTTATGAGACTTGGCTCTTTCACCTTGCATAATGGTTCTCAAATTAGATTTTGGGAAGATGTTTGGTTGGGACAAACTAAGTTGAGCCAACTATATTCATCTTTATATAATATCGTCTATAGAAAGCATGCTACTGTAGCGGGGGTTTTAGGTTCTGTACCTCTTCACATTTCTTTCCGTAGAGCTTTAGTTGGTGATAAGTTAGTTGCGTGGAATGAGTTGATCCTAAGATTAGCTTCCATTCAATTAACAGATGGCCAAGATACCTTTCGATGGTCTTTACATCAGTATGGTAAATTTTCTGTCCATTCGATATATAGAGCGTTGATTAATGGTATGATAATTCCAACTAATCGTTACTTATGAAAACTCAAGATTCCTTTAAAAATTAAGATCTTCTTATGGTTTCTGTTCAATGGAGTAACCTTAACCAAGGATAATCTAGCAAAGGAACAATGGAATGGTAGTACCAAATGTTGTTTTTGTAGTATGGATGAAACAATACAACATTTATTCTTTGATTGTCATTTTCTAAGTTTATTTGGCGTGTGGTACATATTTCTAGTGGTATTAATCCGCCTTCAAGTATTTCTCATATGTTTGGAAATTAGCTTGTTGGGATTAACCATAAACTTATATATCTTTTATTGGTTGGGGCAAGCGCTCTTTGTTGGGCCATATGGTTGAGCCGTAATGATGTGGTGTTTGACAAGGCACGAGTTTCTTCTGTTATGCAGATTATCTTCAGAGGTACCTATTGGTTTCGCTTCGTCGTCATTTCTTTGGGAGGAGGATCGTCCTATCCTTTAGGACATGGGCCGACGCCTGGAAACTTCTGTTATGGAGATTTATGCCAACCATAGGTGGCAGTTCAGTAATAAGATTTGTCTTTAATTTTTAGACTTGGCTTGGTCCTTTTTTTCCCTTTCTTACTTGATCTGAGTGGTTCTCAGACGCTGGTTGTAATAAGTTACTCTCGGTCACATCTTATGATGCAGACTAGCCACGTGCACCATGCTGTGCAGAGGCTGGAATAAGAACTATTCCCTTTCAAAAAAAAAAGGGGATGGTGGGCCAGGCGAGCAACGGTGGCGGCGCTAGGAGCCGGGCAGGCCAGAGGAAGGGGGGAGCCGAGGAGGAAAGCTCCAGAGGGAGTTCATGGAGGAGGAGAGATGAAGAGAGGCAATTGGGGGGGAGAAATGGAGCCAGGAGGAAGAAGATGAGATGGCTCGGGCTTCAAAACAAATGAGCAGATGGAAAAGGAGAGAGAAATGAAGGGTAAGGGAGAGAGAGAGAATAAGAAAAAGGGGGGAAAAGAAATTAGGAAGGGGCAGAATTGTAAATTCTAGGAATATTAATAGTAATACATTTAGATAATCACTAGTAAAGTTAATTATCGGCACCGTGTAATTTTTTGGGACCAAACATATTTAAGTAAGCCGCATACGATTATTTAGCAGTAGACTGACCGACCAAAAATAAAAAAAAGTAGAAAAGGAAGTAAAATAAATATAATAAAATCGTCACTACGTTGGATAAATAATTGGATGCATTACCTGCGAGTTTCGGTCTAATCGCTAGAAAAAAAAAATTTAAACCCTGTGCAGGTAAATAACAGTAGATAGATCGGTCTAAAATAAAAATAGGAAAATGTGTAGAAATTAATTAGAGACTTTTAAAATAAATTAATCACCGGTACGTACCGCTAAAATAAATAAGATATTCTAATGTGTTAGAAATAATTTAACTAGTTTAGAATAATTAAACCAACCAACCCCGAGTTTAATTAAAGCTGTAATTAAATGCGTACACTTTTAAAATAAAATCGGTTAGGTTGTTTTGTTGGCGTAGAATTAATTAAACATAGTTGCATGCGAGTACATTTAGTATTTTATGTTCGTGCGATGAGAAGCTAGTACCAGTAACCTCAATCCTAAAGCCGGTAGGCCTAGAACGACCGCAGTTGGGGAGTGCTAACTTAGCGAAGGACCCGAAAAACTTTATTAAATTAAAATATGCCAAAAAGGAGAACCAACTGACTATTGTACACCTAGTAGCACACAAATACCATGAAGTATTTACTTATTTATTTATTATTTGCCCCGTCGCGTAATTGCAGCAGACGAACCAACGCAGGCAGCAGCAGTTGATATGAATTTCTTCGACGACGGTCATTTCTACTATTTCGAAGGCAAGCTATTCTTTTGAACATAAACATAGTTATATTAAATGTAAACCATATATTGTTGTATTATATGTTTATGGCATCAAAACTATATTTCAAAATCAAATCAGATTAAGATGAAAATGGGAAGATAAGAAATGAGAATGAGATGATGAAAGAGAACTACTAGGCTAGTAAAGGGGGCCCGGGTAAAGGAACATGACGATGATGATGATGATGATGAGCTAAGAGGTGGGACCCCTTTACATATGGTTCAAATATAAGGACCAACAAAACTCTTACTCGGTCAGAGGCCGTATTTAAGTGCCAACCATCTTCCCGTTTCGACAGGCAGAAAATGCTACCTTGTTACGTAGTTATGTTCTCCACAACGGGTTACATTGGAGTATTGGGCATGGAAGAGAGCCGCCCCAAGGTGGAGTGTTGGGCGCGGAGGAGAGTCGCCCAACCAACATTACTGGAACTCGGTGGATGACAAGGTCAGCACTGTGACTAGATCAGCACCGACAAAAAGTAATGGGTGGAGACTTAATCACGTGTAAGATCGAGGAGGCCGACTAGAGGGGAGTGAATAGGCTGTTTTTAAAATCTTTTGGCTAAAACCGAGTTTTATGCGGAATTGTAAATCAATTCGTTTTTGCTCAATTAAAACCTAAATCAACAAGTCTTGACTAAGTGCACTAACAATCAAAGACTATTGATAATTAGCGATCAAACAAATACAAGTAAGCAATTTAATTCTATGAATGTAAATGTGCAAAGTAAGACATATAAGCAATTCAATACAAGGAATGTAGATTGCAATAGTACTGCACAAAAAGAACAAACCACAAGGACACAACGATATTTTACCATGGTGTTCGGAGACTTGTCGGTCTCCCCTAATCTATGTTAAGGTAAGCCCAAACTGATTGGACCGGCTCCACGAATTAAGCCAAACATCTCCGAGGTAAGTCCAACCACTTGGACCGGCTCCAACACGAACCAACACCTCGATCCACTCGGGGTTGCTCTTCCTCCACTCCAGAGATGGTGAGCACCAAACAACTCACAACCGCTTGGGTCTTCCCACAACCTTCTTTGAGAAGATCACTAACGCAACTCCTCCAAGCCGTCTAGGTGTCGACAAACACCAAGAGTAATAAGTCGAAGATGCTCACTTGAACAAATCAAGTGTCTAAGCTCAAGTGGATACACAATCCACTACCTAATGCAACACATGCACTTAGAGTTTGTTCTCTAAGCTCACTAAGTGCAACACATGCACATAAGAGTGTAGAGGGCTTGCTCTTTACTTAAAGGAATAAATATGGCACCAGCAACCTTTCCCACACCCAGCCAAGGTGGATATTTATAGCACACACACAAAAACTAGCCGTTGGAGGAAAGATTCTAACAAAATTAGCACGAGCGGTAGTATTGGCCGATGAACGGCGGTACTACCGCACTTCAACCGACTACACAGTAACGGCTATAAAAACATCTAAACTAGCTATTGAAAAAGCAGAGCAGTACTACCGCCGTTGATCATGCGGTAGTTCTACTCGCCGGTCATTCCGATCCACAAGGGTGGTACGACCGCTTCCACTTGAGGTCCAAAACTGGTCCTTACTGGAAATATCATACCACTAACAAATAAACGGAAAGATCGGGCTGCGGTAGTTCCGCTAAGGAAATATGGCCATACCGTGACGCGATAGTTCCGCAAAAAGACTCCGGTACTACCGCTTCACAAGTGCGACCGGACCAGCTCACCCGATCGGACTGTCCACGTGGTCCGCTCAGATTTGTTTGAACGTTCGGACCACTCGTTATGATCGTACGATCGGATCATACATTTGGACGATCCGAACGTTCCACAGTAGCTCTGCCAAAGGATTTGCGGTCATATCGCTATGCGATAGTTCCGCCACATGAACTCCGGTACTACCGCCTTTCAGGGGAGCAAACATGCTCTAAAAGATTTCACTCTGGAAAACACGAACCGCCAACTAGGGTTCGGTCCAACCGAGTTACGGGAGTACTGTACCACCTTCTCAGTCATACCGCTGTGCGGTAGTACCACCAATAGAACGCCGGTATTATCGACTTTTTTTGAGAAAAGCTTAGTTGGCATTCGCTTCAACTCAATTTGCAAAACGCATTTGCCAATTGATGCGCGATGCAAACAAGGATTAAAGGCAAGATTCTCAACAAGTTGCAAAATACATTTGCCGACTTTTAGAATCAACACCATAAGGAATAAGGTACATGGACTTAAACCATTTGCAAAACACATTCGCAAACTAAAGTCACATGCTACAAGGACTATGCATGAGGCTCGACTATTTGTAAAACACATTCGCAAATATTAGCAACATGCTAACGAGAGCTAGAGTAAGCACAACGAGCTATCAACACATGACTAACTCAAGCTACTAGTCAAGACCCCTCTTAATAGTACGACAACCTATACTAGGAAACCGGTTTCCAATCAAACACCAAAACCGGTAAAAGACTAGGAACACATCCTTAGCCCTAGTTAGTCATACCTTTGCCTTGCACATCCTCTTGAAGCTTGATGACACGCATCTTCACTTCAAGTACAGGTTCTTGACTTGAATATCATTAACACATGATGATCTTCTTTACTTCGGGATCTTGTCTTGATGCTCATCAGTACATGATGACATCCTTCATCCCAAATCTTGACTTGAATATCGTCAACGCATGATGATCTTCTTCACGTGCCCTTCATCAACACATGATGGTCTTTTTCACTTGATGATCAACTCATAATCATCTCCTCTTCGAGATCTTGATATGCATCAACACATGATGCTTTTCCTCACTTGCTCTCCATCAACACATGATGTTCTTCTTCACTTGATGATCAACTCATGATCATCTCCTCTTCGAAATCTTGATATGCATCAACACATGATGCTTTTCCTAACTTGCTCTCCATCAACACATGATGGGTCTTCTCTTGACTTGATGATCAACTCATGATCATTTTCTCTTCTTAAATATCATCAACACATGATAATTTCATTTGCTTCGAGATTTTGATACGTATCAACATATGATGCATCCTTCACTTAAACTTTGACTTGATGCCGATCAACTCATGATGTCATCTCAAGTCATCATCAACATGGAACATAGCCTATTCATCCAACTCATGGAAAATATTAGTTCTACAATATGATTGTCATTAATTACCACAACATACCATTAACTCACAATAGTGGGGACAAGATACTTCAATCTTTCTCTCTTTGGTAATTGAGGACAATCATCACAATTGCAAATAATTGAATGTAGATAAATATGAGTATATATGAACTACACAAGTTTTATATACTCAAGGATATGTTTCAAGGTAGAGATCCTTAATATATGCGGATAAAGAAATATAGATCAATACTCATGAAACCATAAAATATAGAGTGAACTCCCCCTAAATGTGTGCATACACGAATGTGTAATAAGAACATATGCACATATTCAAGTTAAACTTTTTGTGGAGTTCAACCTATATTTTGGATCCGAGGAATGCAACAATATATAAGAATATGATGTTAGATGCATACCTCTTTGATTTTCACTTTTTCATCCAAATAAGACTACACAATAGGTATATCAATAAAAGTGTTAGTCTCACATATGGATTTGTCATTAATCACTAAAATACTCCATTAACTCATAATGGCGGGTCTAGATTCTTCATCACGTAACTTGGAAAACGTTCTGTATTCTGAACTCGAAGTCGTATCAAAGGAAATATGGTGGACCCAGTTCAAAGAGAGTCCAGATCGAGTAGCTATGGGTAAAGTGGTACAAGCCTGCACAGTGCTAAATAAAATCATGAATTCATGCCAGTCTCCTGGATTAGAGCCTACGGGAACTGCCAAGGGTCTATCTTCTCTCTAAGTGACAAGTAGTGTTTTCAGTATTAAAATCTGCCACTTAATGTTTTAATGAGTTGTTATTTTCAGAAAAGAGATGAACTAGAAAATGTTATTAACAAATAGACACTGCTACAAAAAGACTAATACTGAACGCCTTATCACAGACGGTTGACCAAAACCGACTATATTACATACAATCACGGATAGTTTTGGTCTTGCAACCGTCTGTGTTACTAGCTGCGCTAAAAACCGTCTGTGAAGAGGTAATATCACAAACGGTTTATTATGAAAACCATCTGTGAAGTATCATAGATGGTTCTTAACAATAACCGTCTGTGATATTTTGAAATATCACAGACGGTTTTCAACAAACAACTGTCTGTGATACTTCATAGACGGTTTTAATAATAAACCGTCTGTGATATGAGACTATATCACGGACGGTTCCATTGTGGAACCGTTTGTGATAAGTCTCACTGACGGTTTCATAATAGAACTGACTGTGATAAGTCTCTTTTATTAGTAGGAGCCCGCTAGGATTTGCACTCTAACTCGTCACTCCCCAGCGGCCTTACTCTGGTCCGTTCCCCTCCCCACCCAAGTGACTCCATCGCTGACGCCGCCATTCTTCTTATCGCCGACAGTTGTGACACCACGATTCACTGCACAAGACACTCGTACGATAAGAGTGTCTTTTGTAGTGTCACCGTTGTGCCACAACTATGGTGACGCTGCGCGCCTTCCTCTCTTCCTCCTCCCCCCGGCATGCACGACCCCAACTACCTCACCGACCTCCCCCAGCTACCTCTAGCTCCACCGACCTCAACCTCGGCTACCTCACCACCGACACTGGCAATGTCGATCGAGGTAAGACAGATCTATTGGTTTGTGCTGTTGGTATTCATGTGAACGTACCGAGTTGCAATATGGGCTACCTAGCTAGCTAGCTTGATGGTCGGTTTGGACACCCTTGGCCTTGCTGTCTTTCCCTCTATAACTGCTGGATGGATGGATGGATCGATAGATCTGGAGGTGGGGAATGGGGTTGTGTTTGGGTGTAACTGCTGCATGGTATGTTCCTAAAGATATTTTTTTGTTTTCGATATGTATGATGCAAGGTGTGTTGCTGAAAAACCACATTGATGCAACCTTAAGAAGTGCCAATTTGAGGGAGGCAATATTTGGTTGCCTCCTGGAGAGGATCTTAACAAATAGTTGTCTGTTAATAGTAAGTCTGATCACCATCTATTCTTAGGATAAATAACACCATGTAAGTGTTTCATGGATATAGGTGAGTTTCTATAGGTTGCTGCTCTTATCTGCTTGACAAGAAAACCACAAATGTTACTAGTTGTGTTCACTGATGAGATATGAAATGAATCTCCAGGGACGACATGGATAGAGGTCGGTTTCTCTGATTGTCGCACTTATCAAGATTATAGATAGAGAGTTAACCATTAAGGAAAACTCTTTTTTACATCCTAACATGATATCGTCAACTTACCATATATTGTTATCTTATAACCATTCATGTTTCAACATATTTTATATGTTTCACTGGACTTGTATTCAAGTATATATTATTCATGAGAGTTTTGTCTCAATCCTGGTGAGAGTTTTCCAAACAGTGACCACCTCCTCCCCGAGCCCGCCTCCCCTTTCCTCTATTCTTGATCTCTTCTCTACAAAATCTCTAAGCAAAGGTCTACTTTTGCCTTTAAAACTGCTTCATATATATATATATACATACATACATACATATATATATATATATATATATATATATATATATATATATATATATATATATATATAGTTTGTAGCCTTTGTTAGCTAACTCGAGGCTCGATCAATTCAGCTAGCTAGCTCGCTCGAGGGTCGATCATCCAAAGCGCTCAAGTGAAACACAACCTACAAGTGAAACACAACGATCGATCGACACATCGAGTGTGTGATTTGCTTCATACCTTGGTATGAAGCAAATCGCACACTCAAGTGTATCAGATCGATGAAGCAACTGCATACGCTACTTCTGCGATCTTGACACACTGGAGTCAAGTGTGTCAGGTTCGATGAAGTAGGCCGTGGTTCACCTGAACGTTTAGGATGAACGGCCAAGCAGCGAGCTAGCATACACACACACACACGAAGCCAGTTTTAAAGGCAAGAGCAGCCACTGCTTAGAGATTTTATAGAGGAGGCTATCACAGACGGTTCCAAATACCAATCGTCTGTAAATAGTCTATCACAGATGGTTCCAAATACGAACCGTCTGTGAAACTTAAGCTATCATAGACGGTTTATATATAAAACCGTCTGTGATAGCCAGCTATCACAGCCGGTTCTGAGTTAATAACCGTTTGTGATATTGTGCATCACAGACGGTTCGAAAACCGTCTGTGATAACCTCATGTCATCACTGACCCATAAACTCAGACGGCTCACGAAACCGTCTGTGATAACATTTTTGAACCGTTTGTGCATTGCATTTATGCTATTAGTGCTTGCTAAGTATATTTGTAGTCAACTTTGCTAGTATTCTCCTTTGTTAGATCCAAGTCAGGCCAAGAATTATCTCGAGAGGGACGAGGGACACGCAGGTACCGATGAGATCGCAGGAGACGAGGGCGCTTACCACGATGACCAGGGCAAGGTGGGCACCATATTCGGCGCGGGGAATGAGTCAGAGGACCGATGGAGCAAGGAAGGCAAGCGAAGTGACTCAACCCCATTTTGTAGTTGTAAATTACTATGTAATAACCATAGTCTTGCGTGGCTAACTGGAATAAAAAGTATAATTTTTATCTTATTACTCTGCTGCGCTAATTCTGGTAAAGACTTACTATTTATTGGGGCCTCACAGAACTGACAGAACAAGAAGCTGTGTTCCACATGTTCATTCCTGCTGCAAAAACTACAACTAACTCGGGCAAATATATGACGTCGGCAGAGCTGCTCTCTTGTTGGTAAACAATCATGTGCCATTCTCCGCAAAATTATTTTCATCTTGTTAGGGGCATTAATGGACCATAGCTTCTTCCATTCTTTTGTTTCAACTTGCTGATCTGAAGAAGAGCATTTACCTGATACACTCCGAAAAGCACGAAAATCTTCAGATGGTTTGAGTCTGAGGTTAACTTCGAACTCAAAAACTTAAGGTAACCCTTCTAGAACGCCACGTGTCATCTTCTTTATCCACCTCCCATCTTTCCTTCTCCCTTCCTCTCTAACACAAAATTTTCAAATCGGGAAGTTTTGACTTGAAAAAAAATGCAAATCAGGAAATTTTAACTCGAAAAATTTCAACTCGGGGGAATTTCAAAATGGGAATTTTTTTTTTAGTTTGAGGGGGAAGGAAAAGTGGGGGAAGGGGATGCCGCCAGGTGTCACGATGAGAGAGGGTATCCTCACCAAAGAATTGACGAGGCTAACGTCAAATTAGCAAAACCACATAAAAAATATATTGCAATTTTGCTAGCTAGATACTCCTATGCTTAAGCCTTTTTTTCCCCTTTTGGCAAGAATACCCTGCTTATACTTGCATACATAGCTTAGGGTATGTCTGAAATTTTGCCTAGTTTCATAGAAAATACCTCAATTCTCATAGAAATATAGAAAAATTATAGAATTCCAAATGAGGCCTTACTATCTTTAGTCGAGAGGGGATTTATGGTCCTCTAATAAATTCTTTGCCGGTGCACAACTGAATATTCCGATGCAAAGGAGTCTGCTCTAAATGAGCGGTGCCTGTCGGATTGATATGATGGACAAGCTTGAAACTGAAGAGCAGAAATATTGTACTTTCTCCGTTCTTAAATACATGATGTTTGACCAAACATACAGTCAAATTTATCTAATTTTGACTGATAATATATAAAAAACTATTTAGATTGATCATGAGTGAATAGTATCATTAGATTTGTCATGATAAATATTTTCATAATATAATAATTTTGTAATTTTTTACTAACAAAATCATATGAAAAGTAATGGTCAAAGTTATATAAATTTTACTGCACGTTTGATCAAACATCATGTATTTAAAAACGGAGGGAGTACTTTTGTATAATGACATTACACGATTGTTTTTTTTCCTCTCAACATATTCAGGTCGCACGTTGAATCGGGGTTCAACCGGCTTACTTGATGGCAGTTTAGACTAAAGACTAAAGGTAGGAATAACAGGCCGGTTAACTGAGTCAAGGGGCACGTATGCACCCTGTCTAACTGCCACTCTGACACAAGAAATAAGCAAAAAAAAAAATCCCCACTGATCTAAACACTTCCCTTTTGTTTTTAGTTGAGAATTTCGATTAAATTAGCAGTCTTGCTGCAAATACATGCTACGCTATGTATACAAGATCAAATCGAACCGAAGATCCCGATTCGATCGGCAACACAAAGCAATAAAAAGAAAGAAAGAAAAAGGTAAAACAGGCAGTCATTGTGATACATGATACATCAGCAGAGGTAGCTTAATTTCTAGTTTCTACTTTCTAGTGTACAAGCAGAACGGAATTAGCCTCTCTGAACGTAAATACGATTACGACGGCTCAGAACTCAGAAGAGCAGTGAGCCTGCAGAGTAGGCGGCCGGCGGCGAGCCGGCGCTGCTCGGCGGGCTGTAGTAGTTGCCGGCGTACTGCAGGACGGCAGCGGCGGCGCCGGAGCAGGGGGTGGCGTGGTTGTGGGCGCCGTCGTAGGTGGTGATGACGTAGCGGGGGTCGTCGCGGTCCCTCTCCACACGCTTCTTCACGCCGCAGCCCTCCGTCGAGCACCGGTAGTAGTTCCTGCGTACCCATACCAGAATTAGTTAATCGTCAATTATTTCAGCACCTCGCCAAATTAAACCAAACTTGTAAACAAGAACACAAATATGACAAAGTTTCCCACGTATGCTTGAAAATCACGGGGAAAAAAGTTGGTCGCCCCTTGCAATCTCAGGCCCCGTTTGCAACCCAACGATTTTACATGAAACCGTTCAATTCTCGTAGGAATCGGCAAAATTTTGAGAAGGTAGCTAGGATTTCACATGAAACAGTTTAATTCCTATACATAAGAGGCGCGAAGCTAAGACCCGGTTTTCGCTGAGCTTTACAAGGAAGAGATCGATAATAACTCCACATGTATATGCGTGTGTACCTTGGGTTTGGGCTGTTCTTGACTGCCTTCTTGCCGTACTTCCTCCACTTGAATCCATCGTCCAAGATCTCCACCTCCGACCTCGTCCTGAACCCAATCCTTCCATTCACTCTCATTCTCTTCTCCTCGCTCTCACAGCTCCTGATCAAAACACCAAATTAAGCAATCAAGAACAGATTAATAATTAACTGCACACAAATTATGCACAGAAACGCTACGTAGATGCGTGTATGCATGCGTACATCGCCTTCTCGTGGTGGTCATCCCCGGCGCCGGCGAAGATCGGCGCCGGCGAGTACTCGAAAGGGTGGTGACCATCGAGCTCTGCCGACAAGTCGGCGGCGCCGGTGGCCGGGGAATTCGGCGCGTAGTCGGCCAGGAAGGGGGAGGAGTAGGGGTAGCAGCTGAAGAAAGCTTCAGGGTTTAGTCCTAACGAAGCCGCCATTGCATGCACCAGCTAAGCAGACAATTGAAGTAGCTAGCTAGTTGCTGCACCACTGCTAGGTTTAGTTGCTTGTGTAGCTGTCTCGTGTAGCCTGAATACAAATTCTGGCGTGGCAGGCTCTGCAATTTATACATCCTGTTCTACGGATCCATGTTGCCTGCAAAGCTTCGTGGATCTTTCGCAAAGCTGATCCGAAGGTTCACAGATGAGTCGCATGTCAATTCCATGGACTGTTTTGCTTTGGGAGATATGGCACATGTCAATTCCATTCCACTATGATTCGATGCGACGGCCCCACTAAGTTGCACTTGGCACGTATCTGCAAAAGTTTGTAAAATGGGCACTTATATATCCATAACAATCTGGATGTATATTTAAGTGTATTGGTTGGAGGAGGAATATTGAGTAGAATAGGTATAAATAGTTTATAACTTGTAAGGCGTTATTTTGAGATTCCAAACATACATCAATTGGGAAAAATTCCAGCGTTCCAAATGGGGCAGAAATCATGCCTACTAGTTACCTTTATGCCTGTATTAGCGCCATTGATGATTGAGGCAAACGAGGCTATTATAAGGACTGAGGAAGGCATGTCACGCGGAGGAGGCGAAGCATCGGGAAGGCAAGAGCACCTGAGGCGATCGGATGAGCCAGCTAAAGTGGGGCGCACCCAAGGCGATCGGATGAGCCAGCTAAAGTGGGGCGCGATCGCATGGCAAAGAAGGCAGCGCGCGGGCGAGCGGCTCGCAAAAAAAATCAGACGGCCGGAAAGGGAAGGTGCGAGGAATCCAGCGGGTGGAAAAAAAAATGAGCGATGTGGCCTAGCTCGCTGGGCACCAAACCTCCCACCATTTAACCGGTAGGATTCATTCCTCCTTCAAGTCGATGGTTTGTATAGTTCTATTTAAGTATGAGTTTACACTGTATTTGTTTGCTTATAAAATAACTACTAGCCATAAGAGTGCCAAGCTGAGATAAATTAATTCAAGATTTAATCGTCATGGACGAATTATTTGATCTTTTTGGATCTTTCGTCGCCCCTAGCTCTCTCTCTCTCTCATTAATGCTTTCTTGGTCAGTCATTGGAGAGGTTGGCCATGCTTGATAGCGATGTATTTGTCATCTAGATTGTTAACAAAATAGTTATCCCACTTGCTTAAACTCTCTTACTATTAATTTGCACGTGCTGTGGATTAGCATATTGTTAGTGGGGGGCAAACGGAGAGCAAAAGGATTATTTCCTCCTCATTTTTCCAGTACTTTTTAAGAGGGATTTTTTTGTAGTACTTTTTGGAAAGATCCCCCACCCCCGTATACACCAATGGATTTTTCTAGGCTACTATCACATTTGAAACGAACAAACTTCACTTGGAAAGAGATGTTCACAGAGTACATTTTCTGCAAAATTCACGTGTTTTTTCTTCTTCTAAAATCAGTCTGCAAAATTATCGTTTTTATTTTAGAAATCAGGCTGCCAAATTCATGTGTTAGTACTCCCTCCGGTCATAAAAGAGTAACGTTTTGGGGCATATACAGTCAAACTTTCTAAACTTTAGCTATCAGTAATTCAGTGATATTTAGATTGATCATGTGAAAATGATATGTTTAGATTTGTCTCAAAAAGTACTTTAATAATATTATAATTTTATTAGATTTTATTATTATATTACAATATGAATTAGTAGTCAAAGTTACGTTTTAGAGACCATATCGATATCTAAAACATCACTTTTTTGTGATTGGAGGAAGCAATACGTGGTGCATTTTTTACCTTACCTTTCAAGGGAGTTATAAATATCAAATATCGGAAGTTGCATAGCCACCTCTCCACGCTTAAGTTGAAGAAAAACGTGCATAGAACAGCGCGGGACCAAAATTAATGACGTGCACTGTATCTGCATGCTGTTCACTTAAAGCTTATCTATATGCATTCTTTTTTTTTCCCAGGACTATATGCATTCTGGTAGCCTTCAGAGAAAACAAAAGGTATTGAAATATTACCTGTCCGTGCTCAAATACTATATTATGTTTTCGATTTGTCACCATCTTACACAAGTCGGACGATTAACCATTTACAATAGTCCTGTAAAAAAAATTTAAGTCCATGCATGACAAGTGGTCTGTGGTCAAGTGAACCACATGGCTGCCGTGTCACGAAAAGTCAAATTTGCATAACTTGAGTGAGAATGTAAAAAAAAAATCCTAATTTTTGTATTTTGAACAAAAACAAAGCCTTTGTTGAATGCTACGAAGTCTCAAGAAAGGCAATAAAAAAATGTCTTTGCTGGTAGTTGACTTAAACTTTTTTATTATTAATTAACCTATTTTTAAATTTTATTTTAAAGTCAACCCTCGACGAATTTTATTTTCAATTCCGACCCTCTTTGGTCACACCATGGGTTATAACGTGACAAAACAACATTATCACGCTTATGCGATAAATCCGTTAAAATAAGATTTTTTTGTCACGCCACCGGTCGTAGCGTGATCAACAACACCGCCACGCCACGCGCATGACGCGATGTTAACTTGTCCGTGATATGATCTTTGTTTGTTATTACGCTATAGATAATGACACGACAAAGCCACGTAATTGTAAATAAATTTCAGAGGTTAACTTTAAAATAAAATTAAAAGAAGGTTAATTAATTAAAAAAAAAATCAGTTGCCTTCCGCAGCTGACTTGCAAAGCCGAAATGAAGTGAAGCTGACACCACCAGCAAGCTGCTGCCGCCTTCTGGCCAGCCGCCCATCAAATCAATCAAACGGGCTGCGCTGTTTGTGTTTGGCATCACCCGTTGCAATCATCCCACGGCGTCGTCATCGGCTCGTCGTGGCGTCATCTGCCGTGTCTTCTCCGGCAGACTTGGCCGGAGCAGGACCACAGGTCGTCGCCGTCTCTATCCCTTCGACTATATATGGAATGGAATGACGATGGACGATATCCGTGGGTGCCACCGAGGCTGAGCTCGAATGCGAGGTAGAGGCACCAGAGGCCACGGTCTTTTCCGTCGGTGCCTGTCGCGGTGGAGCGTTCAAGCCACTCCTCGAAGACGTAGGCGAGTGCGTGGTCGGATGAGGTGTTTAGGTACCACATTACTATATTTAAAGACCGGTGGAAGGGGTGTAACGTTTCAGTTTTCAGGGTTTTTTTTAAAAATTTACTATTTGATTTTGTTGGATTTAAAGTAAAAAAAAGAGTATTTTAAGTATTTTATCTGTAAATCGAAAATCATGTTTCCCTCCCGCGCCCGTTCCCCGCGCGACCACCCTCTCGGTTTTGACCACCGCCGCCGCGCTGCTTTTTCCTCCTCTTTTCCTCAATGACGGCGATTAAATGCCGTTGCTCCACTGGCCAGGCGATTAATGCCGCTGCCTCTACCGCGACGTGTGCATTAAATGTTGTCGTATCCGCCACGCCGCCGCGAATCCCGCCACTCTATCTTGTTGCCCGGCCCTCCCCCATCCTCTTTAAATGGAGCACTGGGGAGCCCTTTGCTCTCCTCTTGTTTTCCCCACAACTCTCTCTCTCTCCCTCTCCCGCTCTTGTTGTTGTAGTTTGCCCGAAGCCCCCAGCTCCGAGATTAATTAGTTTGGCATTGCAATGTGCTTCATAAAACCCTTACGATTTCTTCTTTCGATATAGAGCAACGGCGTGACGTTCTTTTTCTATCTTAGGCAAGCAGACGCTAGCCGGACCAGCGGCAGATGACTTTATGGTGTGTTTGGTTAGGTGAACAAGATGAATGATGGATGAGATAACATAGATAAATAGAATGATTCTAACTAGGATGGTACAAATAGTGTGTTTGGTTGGTGGAATTATATGATACATGATTTTGTTTGATTGTTTGAATGAGATGGTACATAAAGGTTTAAGATGGTGTTTGATTCGAGGATTGAAGCTGAATGAGCTATGTTTGGTTACCTCCTCTATTACCCTGGTGAGATTACCTCTGCATTACTGGGTCGTTAACCCTATTGGCGCCATGAACAGTGACAAGCTGGAAGAAAAAATTGTGATTACTAAACATCACCCATTCAACTGTCATGTGTTTTATAGTCTATCTTTGCAACAAGCTTCTTTTGAGAGCATATAAAACAAATGGCGCTGAGTCTCTGAATGATATACATAACATCATACCTCGCATGACACTAAAAACAACAGAACAAGCTGCTCAAAAGCCAAGCAAGGCACAAATGCAAAGCACAAGCCACCATACTCCAGAAACCACATATGCAATCATCTAGCAGAACAAGGACAAGACTGTCCATACTCAGACTTATCAAAACAATACACAAAGCACAAGTCACCATACTCCATAAACCACAAGGTAATCATCTAGCCAGCAATTACACAATACCATAAGAGTTCATTGCAAATATTTCTAGTATTCATTACCATGAGAGTATATACACGACACATCAAACACAACAATGCAAGAAACAAAAGCACGAGCCACCGGCATACACGGAAGCCAGCCTAACAAATATGGTCGCCATATTCTCATAGGGTGTGTTTCGTTGCTTACATGCCCCTAGCCTGGCCTGTATAGGTCATCTAGGCTGAACCTAGTCAGGCTAAGTGGATGCAATAGTAGTTTGTTTGGTTGGTTGTTTCTGTTAGGACAGGCTGTGCTGATACGTTATTTGGTTGGTTGCATCAGGAGAGTAGATACATGACTGGATGAAATATGAGTTGTTTGGTTGTCTGCATGTAGCAGAGTGTGCTCACCTCTTCTAGTGGGTGGTGAGAATACCCTCTTGATATGATGCTTGAGTTGGATGTAAAAATGGCTAGGGACATGACTTCACTCCCAACCTATTGAGCAATGAACCTAAGATATAAATGGAAAAAATTCATAAAAGATCAATGTAAGTTGTTTCTGTCTTTTTGAACTCAATTGCAACTATAAATGGACAAAATTCATAACTAATAATCATTTAGGGAGTACAAAAAACCATAACTAATGTAAATGTAGTACAAAAATTGTCATTTAAGGAGTACAAAAATTCATAACTAATAATTAATTGCCATTCGGTCAGTCCCTCACAAGAACAACTTAAAAGTGGGGCCCATGGCAAGTCTCTCACAGACACAACACAGAGAGAGGGTGCACATATCAGAGAAGATACAAGGGAGGGTAACTGAGGCGCGGTGGTGGGCTCGGCGCCGGTGACGAAGGCGACGGCGGTGGCCGGTGAGGGCGAAAATGGAATACCCAGGAGAGACGGCCCCATTGGAGGTTGCGTCGCAGCCAGAGGTGGATGGTGGCGGTCAGGCGACAGTGTGTGACGGCCGGAACCGGGGGAGGAAGAAGCGGCGACAGCGTTGGAGGGGGAGAGGGGGAAGAAGAAGGCGAGCACGAGAACCAGGGAGACAAGGAAAGCTCATCAGACAGGTTGGTGGAGGCGAGGAGTGGCCGAGGAAGGCCGGCGGCGTGAGCCCGAGATGGCGCGACGGGTTCGTCGTGGCAGTGGCGTTACGGGAAGGGGGAGTCGGAGTGGGCGGTGGGGGAAGGAAGTGGAAGGTGAGGAGATGCTCCGATAGAGATTAATTGAGGAATGGCTCACCGGGTTGAGGATAGTGGTTGTGGAGGCGGTTATGGGCCAGAGTTGAAGAAGAAGACTGTGGCGCGAGCTCCCATGGACGAAAAATGAAATTTTGTTTGGGGGGAGGGGGGTTGGTCTTGACGGTTGGGAACATGACGTGACACACAAGGGAGTGGGTGGAGCTCGTCGGATTGACGGTAATGGCGAGGTGGGCGCGACATCCGGCATATGTAGTAGTGAGGGTGTGTTTGGTTGCAGCGGCGAGGAGATGACGAGAACAGCAAGGTGGGCAGGAACGGCGAGGTGGGGTTGCTCGTGTGGTGCACTGGTGTTCATGACTTCATGGAGGAGATGACGGGAATGGCGAGACGACGGTCACCACACCACACCAGTGCTCTCGGGCGGCAGTGTGCGGTGAGGTATAGGGATGAGTTGAGGATGGCTGTGAGGAGGGTGACTCGATTATGTGCTTGCACCGAATGAGCAGCTTGCGTGGCCACACGCCTACATCACTCGGGCCTGGCTCGGGAGCAAAGGTCGATTTGGCCGTTCCTCTCGAGCCTGGCTCGGGAGGGAAATCTGCATGAGTTGAGCCTGGCCCGACATAGCATGTAGGCAACCAAACACCCAAAATGTTGTATCCGGTGGTGCGGGGCAAGTTCATGTGGGCAACCAAACACACCCGTAGTGTTCCAATGGATTATTCAAGAACTTTGTGTGTCTAGGATGCTCCTGCAATAACAAATAAGATTAGTAATTCACTCTTTTGTTAAAAACATGTAATTCTAATAATCTCTTTAGTAGTTGGACACCTTAACATAGCTTGTGAAGAGCTCATCATCCATGACAATATATGATTCTCCTCATCTCGTTCGACATAATCCATATTTCGAAGTTTACAAATGCATTCCATTTATCTCGTCACTTCAAATATCTATTTCTAACTTCCCGTGCAGTGACAACTTCCCCCAAAAATTGGCTCGCAGCTTGAGACACATCATTAAGCTAGTTTTTGGTGAACTGTCCATTCACTCGGGCACCGGAGGCAGCAATTTCAGACAATCATTGAAGAACGAAGACTTCCATGTTATATCTAGATATGTAAGAATCCATAGTAAATAGGAAGGCACTAACATAATGTGAGAATTGTAAAGAATTTCTCAACTTCAATCAACAACAGCTATGCCCTTCCCCATGCAAGAATTTGTCTGTTAAGCAAGTTCAGATTTCTTTTCCACAAAAGAACGAGAAATCTGCTCCTAAAACTAAAAGACCACTTACATGTAGTGACTTAGAAAAATGGCAGATATTATGATCCAATAGTGATAAAGTCACAAGACTAAATCATTGTACTCCAAATATTTCAGAAAGTTGAGGATAACCGTCAAGGTTCAAACGATAGGGCTCTAGCTGCTCTACTGGCACTAGCTGCCAGAATATCTACCCGAGAGTCCCAACTGCTGCCAGAATATCTGCCAGAGAGTCCCAACTGCTCCCGAATTCTCAAAGTTTATTTCTTTGAAAGAAAAACCAAAATCTACTATGTGAAAACGCAGCTTGCCTACCCTTAATCGTGGGCATGGCTATTCGAATAGCTTTACACTTTGTAGAGGTTGTATAACTTGACCCACACAAGATAATCCACTTATAATGTCGGTCATGACATACTTCCTTGGACGTGCGACTAAGTGATTATCACAAGGCTTTTACAATACTTTGCTCTAACACCAACCCGCCCGATGAGCTTAACCCTAAGTCATGGACGTCATTTACTATCGACCTGGAGCTCACCGTTGTGGGGGGATAACTTGCCCGAACATGGATGCCTGTTACCATCGCTCAGAGCAAGCCTCGACAGACATGGACATTTTTTCCCATCATCTGCATAGTCAAAAAAGAACCTAACAACAACAGCCTGTGGGCTTAATGCTAGAACAAGGTAAATTAGTTGGTCGGGTCCTCCCCATTCTGTACAAATGCCGGTCCTTAATCAACCAAGGCGAGAGTAGTCAACAACTCAATCCACTCGTCCTAGTCTAAAACAAGTACTTTCCACCTTTTATTTTGTAAACCAACGTCAATACCTATTTCCATATATTTCTCAAACTGACTTGCATAAAAGGGTATTAATAATTCCCCCATAGGATAAACATGACTAATAAAGCTTGTCTAAGCAATTGTACTGTATTCAATATCAATGGGTTTTCCCTAATATACTTTTGCTTCTCTCAAATCGCACAAAACTTTCTAACAATTATGAAACCGATCAGCAGCTTTACCCTTCGATTGCTCCAACAAGTAGTGATATAATTATGACCTTGTCATAACTCTAAATCCTACTAACCTCCGATTATGCCCATATTTGAAATGACTTTCCAAAATTCATTCACATTGTTGATACTTCCATCTTTCATAAGTTAATCCACCAAGCATACTTCATAGTTCTAACCTCAAGAATCCTCCAACAAAAACCCCAATATTATGGTTATGGAATTCTCCACTCTATTACTTGTAATATCTATTTCACTATTTCAAATATTCATGATCTTAACCAACCAATTTATCACAATTTAATTCAACAATATTTTAGACAAACTCCTATCTTAGTAAGGCATCCTTTAATATTAAAATCATACTCCCAATAATAATCAATTATGTCCATTGATCAACCATGTCATTGATTACATTAATCCAACAACTACTGTAGATCAACCAAACACTAATAATAAATTAATTCCACTAAGATTTGATGTAAATCCAATTTCTCTATTCAATCATATCCAATTAACCTAATTCATCCAATTTATACACTTTCCATTATCCAATTAATTCCACAAATTTTAGCATTGTATTTGTTTTTGACGATCCATTTAATCCACCAAGATGCCATTCTTTATTGTATTCATATAATTCAGCAACAATGTAATCCTATAATCCAACGATAATGTATTTCTATAATCCAACAATAGTGTCAAATTACTAGAGATTTTGCTATACTAGGGAGACAAAGGTTCACGGATAACAACATCCAATGGAGGTATATTCAAATTAGGATTAACTTACACTCCTAAGAATTGAATTCATCATTTTATGTAAATAGCGAAGCATGATTATTTTGAAACTTAAAACAATATTTGGAAAACATAGGTACAACATGACCAAAGGAGACTTGCCTTCGTCGAAGGATAATGTCACTTCTTCGGATTAGTCCAAGCTTGCTTCGGCAATGTCAGATTCTATACGTGCGAAACAAGACAAATAAACAATAATAATTACAAATAAATCAAAAAGTTACCAAATTATTATTGATAGATATATTATTAATTTATATGAATTTAGGAAGAAGAATCAACTGAATCGGAGTTTGTATGAAAGAGAATGAGTCTCTGAAAGTTTGTCGGAATGGAAAATGTTGAAAATGAGAAAGAGGGGAATGTTCCTAGGAATATTCTTTTTTCCGAATTAAACAATTAAATCAGAAGGAGCTGATAGGTGGGGTCCACAGTTAGTGAGTGAGTGAGAGAGAGGGAGAGCACAAAGGAGGAAACATAGGATGGTGGCCGACAACTCTAGACGTCGGTGCTAGCAACGAGCGGCTGCACGGGAGTCGCGAGCGGCAACCAAAACAGAACGGTGGGGGTCTTGTAAGGCGATGGGAGGTGGTGTCGCGGGTGGAGGAGCATGGCGGCGGTGCTGGCGACGGCAGCGCGGCTCGGGGTACGGGGTGAATGGCGGCGACGATGCTCCGGCGATGCCCTTAGGGGGATGGCGTGCGCACGAGCAACACGATAGCAAGGGGAGGTCGCTAGGACATGCAGCACAACCGGAGGTGGTCCGAGGCGGTGGGGCGTCGGTGGCTGACAGCGGAGAAGATGGGGCAGCGGTGGCGCAACGACTGAACCGAGATGGGGAAGAGAGAGAGGGGGGGGTCAGGAACACGTTATGATGCAAGAGAATGAGCTAGGAGCTCATCGGAGATGGAGATTAGGTAGGCGGAGCGGCGGCTGGCTTCGGAGGAACTGACATGTTCCGGCGACGTCACGGCATGGGAAAACGTGGGAGTTGGGGCAAAACAAAGAGGAGGGTGAGGCGGACTTGGTGCTCCATTTTATAGACAAGGGGAGGTAGAGAAGAGGGCATGGCTCGGTGAGATTGATGGGCGTCGGCAACAGTTTTGGCTCAAGTCATCAATGGGTGTGAACGGGGATGGAAACGACAATTGAGTGGAGCGATGATGGCGTGGTGATAGCAGGCGATGATGGCAGTGCGAATGGCTCACGATGATGGTTGCAACAGGGACGCGTAGGCATGACGCAACGTGTCTTGAATGCGCCCGGTGCGGCTCAGGTGTGAGCTAGGCGCGGGTAGAGTGGGCGTGGGCAGCGTTGGCCTAGCTTGGTCGGTGTGGCGCGATCTGGTGTGACACGATGCTAGCTGGAGAGCAAAGCGATACAGAGGGAGAGGGAGAGGGAAGAGATGGATACAGAGGGAGAGGGAGAGGGCCAGATTGGGCCAAACAGAGAGAGAAAGGATGGGCCATAGAAGAAAATGAGAGGTGGGCCGAAGATAGGAAACGGGCTTCGCCCAATAAAGGAAATTTAGAGGGAATTCAAATTTGAATTAAAACTTTGGCCGAGGTTTGATTTGAAAGAGACGGAGATTTGAATTTAAACTGCCATTGAGAGAGATTCAAATCACAAATTTGAATTCAAATTGGGTAGATATTGAATTGAAGAGAGAGGTTTGGATTTTTGGATTGGAATTTGAATTTATATTTTAATAATAGCAAGAACACCAAATAAAAGCCAACTCTTTTAAATACTTAATTTCAAATTATTTTTACAAGAGAGCAAATTTTAGGGTGTTACAAACTTTACAACACCCATCTCCGTCCTGGAGGCAGACGACAGAAGGGGATCCTTAGTCCTTGCACCCATAACCGGCGTTTTCACCCCATTGCATTGGCGGTGGATTCGCCCATGACCCATACCAAGTGGATCCAAATTGAAGAAATGCCCATGTTATTTTGCTACATGATTGTCAAGGGTTTGTATTTAGCCGTATAACCCAGGTTGTCACATCTGCCGTGGCAGCTTTGCCGACCCCTGCTGCCCTGCCACGATTGAGGCCGTTTGACGGCGATCGCTGCTGCTGCGCAACTACCATCGAATTCCCGGATTGACGGGCACGGCCTTGAGTCCTTGACACTTGCTGCTGTTCGCTTTGCTAGGCATGCTGGGAGTAGGAGTGTATAACTTGGGCCAGCAGCCCTGCAGCTGCAGGCGATGCAAATATCTACTACAAAGAGTCAGTCAACACATTACATCTGTTAAGAGTTTTTGGGCAAGCCTATTCAATACTCTAATTAAATTCTAGAATAATCCTAAAGGTCCACACATAGACGTAGGGAAAGCAATATCTCCAAAACCGACGTCTCTCGTGATCTTACACAGGTTGGAGCGAATTAGTTTTTTGGAAAGCGTTTGCACGACTGCTTACGACGTCCTCTTTCTTCATCATCCTCTGCGTGTCGTCTTCTTCGGATCAGACTGTACCGCGACTTTCGTCGGAGCGATTTCTCTATAAGTCATGGTGATATCATTTGATATAGCTAGGCCTTGTTTCCTAGCTATCTATTATGTGATGATGTTGATGCCTACTTCCGTTAGTAGCATTCTTTTTCTAGACTTTGCCTTATTAGTGCATATATATGAGATAGATATATTTGAGTTACTGATCGTTTTACTGTTTATAATACCAAATATACCTAGTATATATGCTACTGTTGATTCAATTATTGTTTTAGAAATTATAATAATCACAAAAGTACGCCTAACAGCATCTAAGCTGTTCAATACAGTATTCCATATTTCCAGGCCTAACTTTGCACGTTTGATTTGAAGGCCAAAATTGCACGTAAAAGCCAAGCCAAAATATTCGGAATACCAAAAATCGGGGCAACCAAATCAGCCACAAAGATTTTGGCACAATTTGGCTGCGGCAATGAACTAGAGTGCCAATGTGAACATCTTACCCCTTTTTAGCATCAAATCAAATGGAGATCAAATATGGCCAATGTTGCCAAAATTTAGCTTGGCACCACATAGGCACCAAACCAAACAAAAGTTCAACAGAAACAAACCATACAGGGGGACATCGGGTATGTTTTGTTTGTACCCTTAAGAAGCCAAACCAAAATTTTGGCAATGCCAAAATTTGCCTTAAAGTTATAGTAATTTCAATGATTTGTCATTCTACACATCACAGATTTTATGCCCCAAAGTTCATGGGTCAATTGTTTTTTTTGCCACTTTAGATAGATCTACCCATGTCTTCTTCCTCCTCTCCTTTTCTTCTTTGCTCCGGCCATGGCAGACGCTGGTCACCACCGAGACACCATCACCTCACGTCCACCATGCGACCGCCGTTCACACCATCCACACGCAGCCTCATGGCGAACCTCTGTTGACGGAGCTTGCCCCCACACGCGCGGTGCCCGCGACACGTGCTTCCTCATGGCACTTGTGTGTCGGGGACGGCCGATGCTCAGCGTCCTCCATGGCGTCCAAGAAAACCACGTGAGGAAGGAAGATCCGGCTCCTCAACCCTTTCCTCCTTTGCTCCTCTACGGCCTCTGCTCCTCCTTCACCAACCCTGGCTCCTCTGCTACGTCTTCTCGTCGGAGCCAAGTGAGGAGAAAAAGAGAGTGATGGGGGAGAGTGGGCGAGTGGCGTGCCAGGAGGGGAAGGCCACTAGGGAGGTCGGCCATGGCCAGAGCAAAATTGCACATAAAGCGAAGTGAAAATATTGGGGTTACCAAAATCAGGGCAATCAGATCGGCCGAAAAGATTTTGGCGCAGTTTGGCTGCATGGTCCAAGCACGGCACGGCCCGACACATGGCGGTTATGGGCACACCACCGCGCGGGCGGGCTGGGGTTGAAGGCCGCCCGTCGGGCGGTACGCAAGACAAAGAAATCGTGTCGTGCTCGGGCCGGCACGGCACGGTGAGCACGCGCGGGCACGGCCGGCATGCCTCCCACTGCCAGTTTCGACGCCGCCATGTTGCTCTCCACGAACGCTGCCATGTCCTGCAAGACCTTGTTGGCGCCGGCGAGCTCCGGGAAGCCGTAGAACCCGTGGAAGGCATCCGGGAACTCCGCCACCTACACCGCCTTCCCCTTCCACCGCAACACGTCGGCGTACCGCCGCTGCTAGTCCAGCAGAGGGTCGAACCCGCCAATCACCACCATCGCCGGTGGGGAGGCATCCGCCAGATCCGCCTCCTCCCCCAAGGCCCAGACTGGCCGAGGGAGGATCGAGCAGCAAGGCCGGCCGCCAAGGCCACGCCGGCCAAGACCACTCCTCCTCCGCCACCGCCACGGTGGCGCCGAAGAAGCTCCAAGAAGAGATGGGGGGAGGCGCTCGGAGGGGGAGGCGATGGAAGGAGGCGCTCGGAGGGGGAGGCGATGGGGGAGGCGCTCGGAGGGAGGCGACGGCGGCAGGAGAAAAGGGAGGGGAGAGGAGGCAAGTGAGAAGGGCAGGCTGAGGGTGTCGACCGGTTTAGGTGAATAAGGAGATAGGATTAGGGATTAGGTTAGGGATTAAGTGGGAAATAGAGAATTAGGGGATTAAGTGGGTAGCAAAGATAGGAATTAGGGGAAGAGTATAATTAAATTTCAGTATAAAATAATAGCAATAGATTTAGCCGTTTAAAATTAAGCTCTATTAGTAAGAGGTATTAATACCTGGTAAATTTTTAGATCAATCAAGTTTAAGTCGTGTGCGGATTAAAGTCAATAAATCGATCAGTAGAAAATACACGTGAAATTAAGCTCTATTAGTAAGAGGTATTAATACCTGGCAAATTTTTAGATCAATCAAGTTTAAGTCGTGTGCGGATTAAAGTCAATAAATAGATCAGTAGAAAATACACGTGTATGCGAATTCGATCATAGAGCAAGTAGACCGTAGAACGGCCACACTTGGGGAGTGTTAACTTAGCAAGGAACCCAAAAAACGTTATTAAATTAAATTATGCTAACAAAATGGAATCTTCTAACTTAAGTACGCATAATATCACACAAAATCAACTAAGTATTTATTTATATACTATTCGCGCTATTGCTTTGCTACAGAGGACGAACCAGCCATAACCAAACAAGTAAACCATCTCCCATTGGAGGCAAGCCAAGACATCCACCAACACACCATCCATCACCCACTGCCGTCCCAAGCCCAATACCACATCAGAAAGGGAGCACAGGAGGTCAAATGAAGCACAGGAAAGAGATAAAGGCAAAGGGCAAGCCTCACAGCCGAACATCCCCCCTGCCCAAAGCCTTCCTTCCCCTCACAGCCAGCATACAAATATCACCATCCTCATTCTCTCCCAACCAAAAGCCACACAAAGCACTTCCCCTCAACCGAAGGCCACCACAAGAGGAGCAATGAGTCTAGAAGGCAAGAAGGCAAGGAGGCAAGGAGCCAGAAGGCAAACGATGATCAAGCCCACCTCAAGCCGACCACAAGCTTCACTGAGTCAAGAAAGGGACCAACAAACACAAAACTTGGTTCTTTCCCGAATCAAGCCGACCATCAACCGACAGGATAGCCCACATATATTCCCACTATCTTTTTTATCCAGAAATGAACCTCAGTATGAACTACACTTTTTACTACACGCTCCCAAATCGAGCCGACCATCAACCGACTGGGAATTGGCTAAAGAGCGGCAACAACATCAACTGGAGGATCTTAAGATTGTGCAGGCGTACGTTGACCTTGAACACACGAACGATCTCAACATTGATGAGTAGTTAGTATGTACACATGTTGTTACTGTACTCTTTTCCTTATTCGGGGAACCCTACTCTGAGGTGTAAGGTTCTTAATGAGGTAGTAACATTGTATCTGTAAAATATCAAGAAAATTCACTTTTTTCCTAAAATATTTACGTGCCCATGTTTTTACGCAATTAATTCAATTTTAACTAGGTTTTTAATAAGGCGGGCACGAGAGGAATGAAGATGGCGGTCGTCGCCGCCATCGCCGTCTCCGCCTCCACCGTCTATAGTTACTTAGGGTTGGGCTTGGGCTGGCACGGCACTACCTCGGCACGATAGGCTTTGGGCCGTGCTTGGGCCTGGCCGAAGGCAAGGTGGGCCGGCACGGCGGGGTGACTAGGCCGAGCCGACACGACACGACGCGGCCCGAAGCACAGTGGGCCCGGGCCGAGCCAGCACGGCCCGACCCAATGCCCAGCTCTAGCACCAAACCAAACAGGTAAAGTCCCAGCATTCAATTTCCAAAGTTCAAAAAAGGAAAAAAAATACTCAACCGAAATAAGCGGACATCATCACTAATAGTAAGTAGGCAACTCCTAAAAAATTCAAGGTTCAAAAGGTAGAAGGAAGAAAGAAAGAAACAAAAACTCGTATGCAACATGGTCTTATCAGTTACAGCTGTTAGAATATGACTCTTTTGTATTTTCTAATCTGTATATGAAAACCCCCTTTGTACATTCATATATATATTGTCCATTGCGCCCTCTTGAATATACACACAATATTCATAACATTGTATCAGATCTATGGCACTAACCCTAGTTTTTCCGCTGTGCCTCGTTGCCGCAGCCTGCCGCTTCTTCTTGGTCGCCTCGCTCGCGCCTCCTTGTCTCGTCATCGCTGCCGCCTCCTTGTCGTCGCCGCCTCTGCGCCCCTCCTCTCGTCTGTCGCTGCCGTCAAGACTTTAAATTTACGGACAAGCCGTCGTCGCCTCCTTGGCCGCACGCTTATGCCTCCTTGGGTTGTTTCGCCTGCTTGCTACCTCCACCACAAGACGCTAGAGCCACCGCCGGATCCTCCGCGGCCTCTACCTCCAGATTGGTTCCTCCCCGGCCGCCGCCTGCCGCTGCTTGGGATTTCCGCCACCGTCCGTCCGCCGGATCCATCGGAGCCGCCGCCAAATAGGGGAACCCTAGTCCCACAAGCTTTTTGCCTCTTGCGTTGGGCCGGTTTTACTGTGTGAGTTGACCGAAAAAAACAAGCAAAAACAGTAAGTTGATCTAACCGCAGGCGGCCCAACACCGTTAGACTTGCTCTTCTCGCCGCCTCACGCCTACTTCGATCACCGCCGCCACCACCTCTAGCATTTTTGCACAGTGGCATCACCGTTTAGGTCACTTGTGTGGGTTGTAGGATCAAGGATAACCGACTAGAGGGGGTGAATAGGAGGTTTTTAAACTTTTTTAATAAATTAACAATTTAAGCCAATTAATAACTTAGTCTAAACAAGTTACACTTCTAGTTAAGCAATTCAACACAAGAAATAAGCTAGAAATGTAAATGCGGAATTAGTAAAGACTAGGAATAACCACAATGAGACAATGATGTTTTTCCCGTGGTATCGAAGAATTGCCGGTCTTCACTAGTCCACGTTGAGAAAGCTTGACAACTCAAGCCGGCTCCACGAATTAAGCCTTCCCTCGATCACTATGGTTGTTTTTCCTCCGCTCCGGAGATGGCGAACACCAAACCACTCACAAGCTTGCACCGGGCCTCTTCACAATCTTCTTTGAAGAGATCACCGTACTTCACCGCCAAGGCCGTCTAGGAGTTTGGCAAAACTCCAAGAGTAACAAATCAATGACCTTCACTTGACGGCACTCAAATGCAATAGGATCAACTAGGATGAATGAATGCACTTGAATGAACTCAACCACCTCACAATGAATGCATAAGGGAATTTTGGTGTTGAGTGAATGCTCAAGGCTCTCAAGGCTCTATAGATGTTAAATGTACACAGCAACCAGTCCTTGAGCAGTTGGGAGGTATTTATAACACCCACCAACAAATATGACCGTTGGGAAGATAATCCCCAACTTTCAGCGAAATGCGGTATGACCGCCATGGAGAGCGCGGTACGACCGCATCCAAGTCAAAGCACAGTAACGGCTAGAACAGAGACATTAAATACTTCTAACATAGCCATTGAAAATTCGGTGCGGTACGACCGCCAACCAAAATGCGGTACAACCACAGCGCCCAGTCATACCGCACAGAGGAGCGGTACAACCGATCGTAGGGTTTCCAATTTCGCCGAAATGATATGCTCTTTGGAAAATACGTACCGCCTTATAAAAATCGGCATAACTGCAGCGCGGTACGACCGTTTCTCAAATGCGATACGACCGATTATCAAAGAGAGCTCCGAGCCAAAATGCATCGGTTTTGGTTTTATCAAACCGCAAACTAAAAATTGGAATGACCGCAATGCGGTAGTACCGCTCAAAGAGCTGGTCGTACCGGATTAGCGCTCAATTGGCTGAAGCATTCAAAATCCGGTAATACCGCCAAGTAAAGTGCAGTCATACCGCTCCAAGCGGTACAACCACCAGTAAGACCTCGGTACTACCAATTTCTGAAAAATGCACTTAGAGCTTTCAAATTCAAATTCAAATGCATGCATGATCCTAAATTGATCCATATGGCACAAGAACATGCTATCAAGCTACTAGCCACGATCCCTCTTAATAGTACGGTATTTAACCTATAATCCGGTCTTCCAACCAATTCTCCTAAGACCGGTAAAAGAAAAGGATCCTAGACTACTTGTACCTTGTCTTGAGCCATGTAGATCTCCATTGAACCCTTTAGCATGCATCTTTACGTCATCAAAACCACCAATGGGACTTAACCTTGTAATTACTCAATAAACATGTTAATCCCGTATTCACATATTATCATTAATTACCAAAACAATTTTTAGGGGCCTAGATGCTTTCAATCTCCCTCTTTTTGGTAATTGATGACAACACAACAAATATGTGAGAAAGATTGTTTTGAATATACTAAGAGTGTATATTCTTTTGATGACTTAACTTTAAAATAATTCTTGCAATAAGATTAAATGAGTTTTGAGAATTATTATCTTGTTAAATCCAATTTAAAGAAAGACCCCCCTAAACATGTGCATATAAATGATAGAAGATCTTTGCAAGCACATGAAGAGATTTTTGAAATTTTTAGCGGAGTTTCTTTAGCATGTTTGAACTTGAGGGAAATGCAATAATGAGATATGACAATAATAGAGATTGCATTTCAAGAGAATATCATAAGTATAAACAACATCCAACAAGGTCAACATGATAAGCAACACAGATTTAAACTATTACAGGCACATAAGTCCAACAATAAAACCGTATTACAAAACACATATAAGCCCATATATGGTAATAGCAGCAAAAGAACTTGCTCCCCCTAAAACTTTGTCATCTCATTTCTTCTCACTTCTCCCCCTTTGGCATCAAGGTACCAAAAACATCTCAGACTGTTGGGTCCTGAGAAGCGGGATCCTGAGCTAGAGCAGGAGCAGGAGCTGAGGCTGGAGCTGAAGGAGCGACATCCGGAGGTGCTGAACCCTAAGGGACTGGAACCTGAGGCACTGGAGCAGAATCTAAAGGAGCTGAGGCAACAGTCTTGGATCTCGAGCCACTGGATCTGTGGTAGTCTTTGGAGGAGCCGAGATCGAGCAGAGGCATTGAGGCTCGAGGCATCAAATCGGGGCCAGAGGAGGAACAACTGAGGAAGAGGAGGCCCCTAAAGGTGGAGGAGCACGACGAGAATATCGCTGAAGAGTCCTCAAAATCTGCTCCATCTCGTTAATGCTTTCTGCCGTAGCAGCAATCGTGTTATGAGTCTCATCAAAGAAATCATTCTGTGTTAACTCTAGGTCAGCTAGCTTGTTGTGAGTTTCATTTTGAAATTCTATCTGGGTTGTCTTCATTTCTTGCAAAGTGCTAAGGATCAATTGCTGATTCTGAAGAATCTGAGCAAGTGTACCTTCAAAGAGGGCATCAAGACATCGACAAAGAAGAAGCAAAGATCATCATCCTCATTACCACCATGACGAGGAGGAAGGCCGTCTCGAGGCCTGTAAGACTTATGAGCTGATCCCAATCCACCATGATACTCAATTTTCTTCATAATCAAAGCCATGATATATAGAGCATAGTAGATCCTTTTAATCCTATCATTCTTGGAAGAAACTATGCCTTGAAGAATGACATCCACAACATCAAATTTTGTCCCCTTCATAATATTATCAATAATATTCCAAGCATGGCCCCTGATTGCATCAAAATTACCACTCTTAGGGTAAAAAGTATGATTAATAATCCTGTTAATCATGCTTAGAATAGGCTTAAGTCCAGTGATTGTTCCTAACTTATTCTTAACAGTGGAATCATAATAGTCAGACCAAGCGGGAGCCAGTAAAGCAGGCCTGTCAAAGATTTTCTCCCAAGAGCCAGACTGTATTCTTAAGTCTCGCTCAAATTCCTCCTTAGTACTCTCCACATATCTGGTAACTGATATCCATATTATGGAGGTCAAGTCTGGAGAGACATGCACTGTGGCATAAAACTGTCTGATAAGCTCATCATCATAGTTCTGCTTTAGTGCCACAAGGTCATGGAGACCCACTTGATGAAAGAGCTGGTAAACGCCACTGTACTTATCCAAAGAGTTTATGTGAGGCCACTTAATCCATTTGTGATCTGCAAACTTCCTGTGATTTCCATATAGCTGCTCATAAACCTATTCTTGAAAAACAATATGGAATCTTGGATTAACTGAGTCTAATTTGAAAATATATTGATTTACATGGCGCTTGATTGCATAATCATCGGGAGAAAGGAGTCTCACGTCAGTTGGAGGCTCTGGAGGCGCTCCGAAATCCTCTAATTGAGCATCTGACTCTGACTCAGTTTTAGAATCAAAATCTGCCTCAACTGGTGGTAAGCTCTCTTCTGTTTCAGATTCTGGGTCTTCTTCTGCTGGTCTTTTGCCTTTGCCCTTGCCATGTACAATCTTTTGACGAACAGATCTTGTGCTATGAATTGGAGCTGCAGGGGGTCGAGGTCTTGAAGGTTGAGATGAAGATTGTCCTCCTCTAGGTGGTCCATGCGACTTTCGAGTCGCAATCCTTGTTCTAGGCATCTTCGTAAACAGAGAATAGGTTATAAGAAGTTCAAAGGATCAATCAAAATAGAATGAAGTGAAAAGGAGATGAACTTTCTGTTTTCTGTCAGGATGATCGGTCATACCGCCATTATATGGCCAGTATGACCGCACTGCGATCATACCGTGCTCAAGAACCGGTTGAACCGATCCTCTTGACCGAGTTCTAGGGCAAACTCTAGATCGAATTTTTGATGATTTTTCATGGAATGAATCCATGGTATAGATGTGCAAGCATCATTAGGCATCAAATATGTCAATTTGCCCAATTAGAACTGCAGAAATCATATACATTTCCATTTAACCCTAAAGTGATACCTAAGGTTCCAAATTCGGTAAAAACTTGAATCAAAGGAAGTTTTACCTTATGGATTGGGGGAGGTGAACCCTAGAGATGCAAGGATCAACAAAAACGCGAAGAATCACTGAAGATCTGAGTGGATTTGAGTGGAAGTTTGGAGGGTCCTCGGGTTGGAGAGAGAGAAGCCCGAGCGGAAATGAAAACGGTGCGGTTTTCGGTTGAACCGTCGCGAGGGTTAAGGCTCGGGAGAACAGTAACCGCAGGGAGTTACTGCCCTCTCACAAACCGATGTGGTCGTACAGCCAATAGACCGCCGGTAGTACCGTACTCCGGTCATACCGCTGTTATAAAGCCGGTCGTACCGCGCTTATAACGCCGGTTGATCTGATCATCCTGGAGCTTCAAGGAATAGCTCTGGATTTTCTTTGGAATTCAGAAATATTTGCTAATGATCCTTAGTTTTGCACTCAAATAAATATCATTAAGGATCATTATGCATTGAAAACACTATTGTCTATAAAAGAACATATTTTTTATGATCATAGTTATCTTTGATAAAAGTTTTGAAAATACTTTTATAAAAGATCTCAAATAACACTAAATGAAGCACAATACATGATGCAAGAGTTTAAACAACATTTGAATAGTCTATGACATTTAACTCATTCCTCAATTTGCAAAAACGGCCTTCATCTAATGGCTTGGTGAAAATATCCGCTAATTGGTCTTCGGTTCTTATGTGGCTAATCTCAATATATCCCTTGCTCACATGATCTCTCAAGAAATGGCGGCAAATATCTATATGCTTGGTTCTTGAGTGTTGAACAGGGTTATTAGCTATTTTCACGGCACTATCATTGTCACACAAAAGAGATATTTTATCAAATTTAATTCCATAATCCATCAATGTTTGCCTCATCCATAGTAATTGAGTACAACAACTTCCCGCGGAAACATATTCGGCTTCGGCGGTGGATAAAGCTATAGAGTTTTGTTTCTTGGATGACCATGATACTAAAAATCTTCCTAAGAATTGACAACTACCCGAGGTGCTTTTTCTATCCACTTTACAACACGCATAATCGGAATCCGAATATCCAATTAAATCAAACTTAGCACCTTTGGGGAACCATAGACCAATGCTAGAGGAATGATTTAAATATCTTAGTATTCTTTTAACGGCCATTAAATGGGACTCTTTTGGAGTTGCTTGAAAACGTGCACACATGCAAACACTAAACATGATATCGGGCCTAGTTGCAGTGAGATAAAGCAAACTACCAATCATAGATCTATAAAGCTTTAAATATACCGATTTACCTCCCTCATTTAAGTCAAGATGACCATTGGTTGTCATGGGAGTCTTGATGGGTTTAGCATCCTCCATGCCAAACTTCTTGATTAAATCCTTTGCATACTTGGTTTGGCTCACGAAGATTCTATTTTTAAGTTGCTTGATTTGAAGCCCAAGGAAATAGCTCAATTCTCCAATCATGGATATTTCAAATTCCCTAGACATCATATCACCAAACTCTTCGCAAAAATCTTGATTAGTAGACCCAAAAATGATATCATCAACATAAATTTGACAAACAAAGAAATCATCATTTAAGACTTTAGTAAATAGAGTTGAATCAATTTTCCCGATTTTGAATCCTTTTGAGTCTAGAAAATCTCTAAGGCGTTCATACCATGCTCTAGGAGTTTGTTTAAAACCATAGAGCGCCTTGGAGAGTTTATAGACATGATTTGGATTTTTATGATCTTCAAAACCGGGAAGTTGTTCAACAAAGGCAAGTTCGGATATTTTACCATTTAAGAATGCACTTTTAACATCCATTTGAAATAATTTAATATCAAAGCAAGATGCAAAAGCAAGTAATATCCGAATTGACTCAAGTCTAGCTACGGGAGCAAAGGTTTCACCAAAATCCAAACCTTCGACTTGTGAATAACCTTGAGCGACCAATCTTGCTTTGTTTCTTACAACCATACCGTTTTCATCTTGCTTATTCCTAAAAAACCATTTTGTACCAATTACATTGTGTTCCTTGGGTCGATCCACCAATATCCAAACTTCATTCCGGGTGAAGTTATTAAGTTCTTCATGCATAGCATTTACCCAATCCGGATCTTCAAGTGCTTCTTCTACATACTTTGGCTCAATAGAAGAGACAAAAGAGTAATGTTCACAAAAAGAAGCAACACGAGAGCGAGTTTGGACACCCTTACTTACGTCACCCAATATTTGATCTATTGGATGATCATTTGCAATTGCATTATGAATTCTTGGTGGTAGGTTGGATGGTTGATCATCTTCCTTGTTATCCTCTTCATTAATTTGTTCTTGACTTGTGAAAGAGGTAGGAGGCTCAACTTGAGTGGAAGATGATGGATTATCTTCAGGCTTGATGTCGTCTATTTGCATATATTCCATTGCTTTTCTTAAGGCTTCATCACCTACATCATCCAAATTCTCATGCTCTTCTTGAGAGCCATTAGTTTCATCAAATTACACATCGTGCTTTTTTTCAACTAAACCGGAGTTTTGGTTAAAGACACGATAAGCTTTGCTATTGAAGAATAACCAAGCAAGAAACCAACATCACAACGACTTGTAAATTTTGAAAGACGAACACCCTTCTTCAAAATATAACACTTGCAACTAAAAACTCGAAAATAAGATATTTTCGATTTTCTTCCTACAAGAAGCTCATAGGAAGTCTTTTACAAAAGACGATGCAAATAAAGCCGATTTATGGCATGACAAGCGGTGTTAATTGCTTTCACCCAAAAGCTATCGGAAGTATTATACTCATCAAGCATTGTCCTAGCCATTTCAATTAATGTACGAGTTTTCCTTTCTACAACTCCATTTTGCTCCGGAGTGTAGGTTGTGGAAAGTTCGTATTTTATTCCAAGTTCATCACAAAAGTCTTCCACTTTAGTATTTTTGAACTCGGAACCATTATCACTACGGATTTTCTTTATTTTGAAATCAAATTCATTTTGAGCCCTGTTAGCAAAATTTTTGAAAATGCCGGAGGTTTCACCCTTGTCATCTAGGAAGAATACACATGTGTATTTAGAGTAATCATCCACAATGACTAAACAATAGCTATTTCCCCCAATACTCTTATAGGTTGTTGGCCCAAACAAATCCATACGTAAGAGTTCCAATGGTCTAGAAGTTGACATGATACTTTTGGAAGAATGAGAATTAGCGACTTGTTTTCTGGCTTGACAAGCACTACAAAGTCTATTTTTCTCGAACTTCACATCTTTCAAGCCAACGACTAAATCATGTTTGAAAAGTTTTTTTAGTTGAATCATTCCAACATGAGCTAGCCTTCTATGCCAAAGCCAACTCAATAAGGTTTTTGTCATTAAACAAGTTTTTAAACAAGATTCATTTGAACTAAAATCAACCAAATAAAGATTTCCAAATCTAAAGCTTTTGAAAACTAAAGAGCTATCTTTTGCATTAGAGATTGTAACACCTTCACTAGAGAAAGAGCAAATTAGTCCAAGATCACATATTTGAGCAACAGATAGCAAGTTAAAATTTAATGATTCTACTAAGAATGCATTATAAATGGAAAGGTCATTTGATATAGCAATTTTACCTAATCCTAATACCTTTCCTTTGCTATTATCGCCGAATGTGATCTTATCTACTCTTTTTCCATTCTCGAATGTGGTGAACATCTTTCTATCACCGATCATGTGTTGAGTGCATCCACTATCAAGCACACAATGTTTTCCACCAGTTTTATAGTTCACCTTATCTCCTTTTGCCATGAGGCAAGTAGGAGTGGAGAATAGCGAAGGAGCTTCCTTGATGGCAATGCCAACGAGTCCCTTCTTCTTGGGAGACTCATCCTCATCGGAATCGGAGTCGCTTGATTCGTCATTTGAATCTCACTCTCTAATATGGGCTTCATGACTGCCATCTTTGTGAAGTTTCTTAAAAAACTTCTTCTTGCCACTATACGCCTTCTTCTTAAATGACTTGCCCTTGTCATCCTTATTTGCGGGGCAACGGGAAGCAATGTGCCCCTTCTCTTCACAATTATAGTACCGAATGTTGCTATAACAATTTTTGTCACTTGAGGATTGCCCTTTCTTATACTTGTCAAAGTTGAAACTTCTATTAGGGCGTCTCTTCATGAACTTTTTCATTCTTCTTACAAGAAATGCATACTCCTCGTCGAAGTCTTCTTCTTCATTCTCATCGTCACTTGATTCCGCTTTGACCTTGAAAGCGGTAATCTTCTTCTTTAAGGAGGATATCTCCAAGAGCTCTTCCTTGTCCTTCTTGAACAACTCATTGGTGATGAGGTTGCCCAAAAGTCCCATTAGCGTCATTCTTGGCAACTTGGGAGAGTTGAGAAATAGCGTCACCAACGTCTCATACTTGTCCGGAAGAGCCCTAAGAATCTTGCGCACAATGTCACCATCAAGAAGATTAGTCCCAAGGCCTTTGAGCTCATTCACAATATTGTTGAGTTTTGAATACATCTCATTGATGTTTTCATGAGGCAACATTATGAAGTTCTCATATTTGATCCGAAGCCTATGCAATTTAGCTTCTTTGACCGTGGATGTTCCCTCATGGATTTCCGAGAGGGTGGTCTAAATATCGTGAGCGGTTTTCAAATTGCTCACTCTATTGAACTCATCCGCGTTCAAAGCGCCAAAGAGAGCGTTCATAGCATGGGCATCTAAATGAGCGTTACACGCCTCTTGATCCATGGGAATTAGTGGATTAAGAGGCATGACATAACCCTCATTTACGATTTTCCAAATGCTTGGACTCATGGTCTTTAAATAAACTGACATTCTAATTTTCCAATAAGCATAATTAGAGCCATCAAATAAATGAGCCTTTCCTATAGCAATTCCCTCACTAGCCATCATTTTCTCTCTTAGACGGTTAAATCTAAATCAATGAGAGGCCAGCTCTAATACCACTTGTAGGATCAAGGATAACCGACTAGAGGGGGGTGAATAGGAGGTTTTTAAACTTTTTAACAAATTAACAATTTAAGCCAATTAATAACTTAGTCTAAACAAGTTACACTTTTAGTTAAGCAATTCAACACAAGAAATAAGCTAGAAATGTAAATGCGAAATTAGTAAAGACTAGGAATACCACAATGAGACAATGATGTTTTTCACGTGGTATCAAAGACTTGTCAGTCTTCACTAGTCCACGTTGAGGAAGCTTGACAACTCAAGCCGGCTCCACGAATTAAGCCTTCCCTCGATCACTATGATTGTTCTTCCTCCGCTCCGGAGATGGCGAACACCAAACCACTCACAAGCTTACACCGGGTCTCTTCACAATCTTCTTTGAAGAGATCACCGTGCTTCACCGCCAAGGCCGTTTAGGAGTTTGGCAAAACTCCAAGAGTAACAAATCGATAACCTTCGCTTGACGACACTCAAATGCAATAGGATCAACTAGGATGAATGAATGCACTTGAATGAATTCAACCACTTCACAATGAATACTCAAGGGAATTTTGGTGTTGAGTGAATGCTCAAGGCTCTATAGATGTTAAATGTACACTAGCAACCAGTCCTTGAGCAGTTGAGGGAGGGGGGTATTTATAATCCCTACCAACAAATATGACCGTTGGGAAGGCAATCCCCAACTTTCAAATAATCTGGTATGACCGCTTATGGAGAGCGCAGACGGCCAAGATCCAAGTCGAAAGCACAATAATGACTAGAACAGAGGCATTAAATACTTCTGACATAGCCGTTGAAAATTCGACGCGGTATGACCGCCAACCAAAACGCAAAGATAACCGCTAGCCTTGATTATATCAAGACAGAGGAGCGGTACAACCGATCGTAGGGTTTCCAATTTCGCCAAAATGACATACTCTTTGAAAAATATGTACCGCCTTATAAAAATCGGTACAACCACAGCGCGGTACGACCGATTATCAAAGAGAGCTCCGAGCCAAAATGCATCGGTTCTGGTTTTATCAAACCGCAAACTAAAAATCGAAACGACCACAGTGCGGTAGTACCACTCAAAGAGCCGGTCGTACCGCATTAGCACTCAGTTAACTGAAGCATTCAAAATCCGGTAATACTGCCAAGTAAAGTGCGGTCATACCGCTCCAAGCGGTACAATCGCCAGTAAGACCTCGGTACTACCGATTTCTGACAAATGCACTTAGAGCTTTCAAATTCAAATGCATGCATGATCCTAAATTGATCCATATAGCACAAGAACATGCTACCAAGCTACTAGCCACGATCCCTCTTAATAGTACGACATTTAACCTATAATCCGATCTTCCAACCAATTCTCCTAAAACCGGTAAAAAAAAAAGGATCCTAAACTACTTGTGCCTTGTCTTGAGCCATATAGATCTCCATTGAACCCTTTAGCATGCATCTTTACGTCATCAAAACCACCAATGGAGTGCCTGTGATAGGACCTACAACTCTTTTATCTGACAGTACATATGCTATCAGTATTGCCCATGACCCAATGAAGCATAAGCTTACCAAACATATTGGTGTTGATACTTCATACACTAGCTCATAGGTGCAGAAAGGAGTACTTGCTTTACAGTTTGTGCCATCAGAGTTACAGGTTGCTGACTTCTTCACGAAGCCACAGACTAAGGCACAATATTTGTATTTTCTCTCCAAACTCAGTATGTATGATCCACCATGAGTTTGAGGGGAGTGTTAGAATATGACTTTTGTATTTTCTTATCTGTATATGAAAACCACCTTTGTACATTCCTATATATATTGTCCATTGAACCCTCTTAAATATACACATAATATTCGTAACAACAGCTACACTGGACATGGAAGTATGGATACTGGGTTCAAACATCATGAGACAACCATTACCATATATGAATAACAGGTAAACAAAACTAGGCATTATTCAGGAGACCATTGGCAAAGGCTCCAACAGAAAATCGCTGATGCGTATGAAAGTATCAGCCAGTAGGAACTGAGCAAGTCGAACAACAAGCAATAATGGCTAGCCTAACACAAGTAGCATCTCTTTTTTCCTTCTCCATGATCATATGTTAGCGGGCTAGGAACTGCCGCAAGGAAGGCAACAACCTAATACTATGCCAACCTGGGCAACCAGCGCCAAGAAGCAAAAACACCCCCAGATCTAGACCCGCCCATCTCGCTACACCCTGAACATGCTATACCAAATTCAACCACAAGCCCGGCACATGCGCCGTTGTTAAGTCCTTAGTATACTAGCTAATTTATACAACTACAACAAAATGCTCGCCAACGGTAAGTGGGGCACGAGACCTGACTAAAAACAAGCAGATCGTTTCTGATGAAGCCACATCACGAAGGCACACGCATGCTGGTGTAGTACATGGAATTTCAGGTAACAGCAGGGCAGTTTACTGCATCATAGGGTCACTGGACGAATCAGCGTGCATGTGTGTGTCCCTTCCATTCGGTTCCATTGATGAATCCATGTCTGTATCTGATTGTACGGGTTCAAACAAAGCAAGACTTATTTAAGTAAGATGTTTACAAACAAAGCAAAAGAAGAAATACTCTACCAGATGTGGAGCCACTAGAGTGCCTTGTAAACGAGGAGCTTCTTTGAAGATCTGCATACGTTCATGATTTGCAAGTAAAAAAAAACGAAACTAATAAAACCATAAAACAATTTGACATAATGTACACATCTAGTACTGTAGTACATAGTATAGACAGTGGCAACACGTGCATATGAAGCTTCCTAACATCACAGCTATACTAAAAAAATCTAACAGAAAGTCAAAATCAACATAAAGGACCAAGTGGAATTGATAACAGCAATTACCACGCAGAGCTAAAAGGAGCCAGATTAGGCATTGAAGCAATTTCTACCGTTGAGCTAATTGGAGCATGATGGACTTTCTAGCATCGAGCTAAAGCCTAATGGGTAGGGGTACAATCGGAGCGGATACATACGGATATTACCCATCCCGTATCCTATTCTACTTTTTTTTCTTCTTGAAATCAGAGTCGGATACAGATAGTGCCGGATATGAATACGAATGCAAATAGTCTTTGGACACAAATACGAAGCGAATACATGTCAAATCGAATACGGTCACGGATATTTAGTCGGATATTGTACGAAAACAGAAACCATATATATCACACATATAATGATGAGTAAATTAAAGAAAACTCTAGGTTTTGTGGTCGTAGTTGCATAAAACCCTGGGTTTCTTGGCTAGTGGCACTTAACCCCATGTTTTATGGTCACAGTTTTACAAAACCCCACCTTAATAAATCTCACCCAATCTGACAATTAGGGTCCAGCCGCGTGGGGTTTTTTTCATAGTTGTCAATTCCATTACAGAGGCCATTCCGGTTTACCTCTTGGTATATAATACGCCGGTACCGGTTCATTCCGGTGTACCGTTCCGGATTTTAATATAATAGTATATATTTATTTATAAATATATATGTAATTATATGCACACATAATTTCACTTGGAATCTCACTTCAAATACATAACCATAGAATAAAAATGACACATAGTTCAATGACTTTATAAATACAAAGGTCGTACGTAGTTAAATAATACAACATGAGTTCATAACTTCATAAATTTTACCAGTCTAGGATACTAGTCTAGCATAATTTCACTTACCGAATGAGTAGTATTGGACTGGGCCTTCCAAGCTGATTCAAAAGAGTGGTCACTTCAATTTTGCATAATACCGGAATGGCCAGAATGGACCGGAATGAACGGTATTGATCGATATTGAGGTCGGTACGAGATGGAGGCTACGGTGTGCCTGTTTGGCTACCGGTATAGCATGTTCCGGCCATTCCGGCTGGTACCGAAATGGAATTGATAAGTATGGGTTTTTTTCCCACGCAGGGGGGACGTTTGCTCGCTAGGTTAAGAGGCACCATGAGTGCAAGTGGCACCACGAATGGGTCCTAATCGTCATATAGGGTGAGATTTGTGAAGGATGGGTTTTTGTGAAACCTTGTGACCACAAAACATGTGGTTTTATGAAATTTACTCTATAATGATCAATTAACCGTACTACATGTCCAAAATGCAACTACATTAGCAATTCAACGAACAAATTTAACCCTCTGCCCAACATTATACAAGGACTACAGGATAACATGAGTAGGCGAGTAGACTGAGTAGCACTATGGGTGTCAATAGATCAAATATGAATCGAATAGTGGTCTTCTCATATTTGTATTCGTATTTTTTAAACGAATACGAATTGAATACCTACTCAATTCGGTCAGATCCGAATATCCTACGACATAATGAAGTTTAACAAGTTGGAACCAGTTTTATAGTAATATTTATGCTCCTTTTCCTATGGTTTATCATGTAATCATTGACCACTGGTGCCATTTTACCACTAACCCTAATCAATCTTATAGATATTGTAAATAAATCGGTTATAAACATGTCGAATTTGGCTAAAATGAAAAAAAAATCAAATGCAAATTAGTCCACCATGACGACGGCCTCGTCGAGACGAGCGAAATGCATATATAATATGCCCAATTTGGAGGTCAAATGCAAAAGATACGTGATAGCTAGCTGTTGTTATTGCGCCGAATCCAAATATTATCCGTATACGTATTCGATTTGACACCTATTTTGAATACCATATTCGTATTTGTATTCGACAAAAAATCCAAATACTATCTGGATTCGTATTCATTTTGCGATTCAATGCATTTTTGCTTACCACATTCGCTACCATCCGAATACGAATGCCGGATAAAATAGATAATCCGAATCCGTTTGACACCCCTAAGTAGCACGTATACATTGCGAGTAGGCTGAGTAGCACAGACATAGCAGGGTCAGCGGTTGCACCGTATGTTTTATTATAGTATTTGTATTACAGGACAGGTTAAAAATGTATATATGAGCGTATAAATTTAATTATGTATGCAATATTATAGCATAAATAGTTATTTATTTCTTCTTAGAGGTTTCTCTTTTTACGTTAGTAACAAACGCAACAGGGTTCTGGTGGCTAGCACATGCATTGTCCTGGTTTGAGTCTTCGGTCCTAGGTTTCGAACCTCAGGTGGCGAGCGTTTTTGCGGAAAATATGACTTGGTCCCATGCTATGTGTTGTGCTGCTGGTTGGGGGTAGACTAGTGGGCTATTGAGCCATCATGGGCCTCACGCTGGGCCAACGAACCAACATATATCGGATATCCGAGGCTAGTTGTACAAGATAGCTCCGACAAATTTTCAAAATAGCTCCAAATCCGACGGATACCTCTATTCCGAATCTGATTCCATATCTGAGAGGAACTATCTGGCTCCGGCTCCGAATCCAGGCTAGATTGTTTGGATATCCATTTCGTGGTTCCGAATTCGCTTCAAACGTCTTCGGTCAGACGGATGGTCGGAAAATATCCGCTCCGTTTGCATCCCTACTAAAGGGGGCTAATAAGTTTAAACACCAACTACAACTCAGTAAAAGCAGAGTTCTTTTTTCCAAGAATTACTTGGTGTGAAGAAAAACACTCATTCTTTGCTGGTGAACTATAGTTTTTTTAATAGAAAATGTAACAGGGACCATATCATAACATCTGGGAACAAATCGCAAAATGAAAGGTTAGAAAGAAAAGCTGTGTTCTTCAGCTGCAATCAGACCTTTGTATATGCTAAGATAAGATTCTTAGTTGGCAGTGTTAAAAATATGCGAGAGAGAGAGAGAGTAGAGCAACAACTGCTAGTTATACAGCCAGTTATAGTAATATTAGAAAACGATTCGAAGGGACTGATGGTGTCAAAGAAACAAACCTGCAGGCTGATGCAAACCTTTCACAGCTTCAAAGTTCTTGTATGTATACCCCACAAAGCTAAGATCTTTAGAATTAAGCATCATCTGCAACGATGTTCCAAAACAATAACGAATAACTTCGGAGTAAAGAAAAAATGGCATGTAGTCTGTTACAATGACTGAATTGATGCTTAACCATGGACATATAAAAGTGACCACCGATGAAGGTGATTCAAAAACTTTGCAGTAAATTGTTACAGTGGTTGAATTGATGCCTATTCATGTACATATAAGTGACAAAAAAAAAGGACCCCCAATAGATGAATCCTGATTGTTGTTAGATAGCGAGAACCATAAAAAGGCAAACAACTCTGCCTTCATGGAAAATGCCATGCAATGCTGCAAAACATTCTATGGTAAAATTTGGGTGCACCTACATCATCAATATAATAGCTATGAACAGTTCGGTAATCTTACTTGTCACCATGCAGCTTTTCTCGGTGGGTCAGCTCACCGATTTCGGCTGTAGTGTTGGTTTTGACTCTCCCACCTGCTTCATTCAGGATCGACAGACAAGGACGGTACTTGGGACTGGCCGACGCCGTAGGGATCGTCAGGGTCTCTACATCCTTGATCGTCTCCACCTTCCGTCCACCTCAGTTGCTTCTGTCACCTCTACGTCTCCTTCCACCGTCAATGCTACCACCACCTCTGGCGTTTTTGCGCAATGGCATCACCGTTTAGGTCACTTGTGTGGGTCCCGTCTTTCTTCACTAGTTCGTCAGGGTGTTCTTGAGCGTGTTACTGTTGACACGGCCATGTTTTGTCAGGATTGTAAGCTGGACAAGCAGCTACAGCTCCCTTATCATTCTAGTGAGTCATTGTCTTCTCGTCCTTTTGACTTAGTTCATTCAGATGTATAGGGGACCTACGCCTATTATCTCTAATGGCGGACACAAACTTTATGTGATCTTCATTGATGATTATTCCCGTTTTACATGGATTTTCCCTATGTCTAATCGTGGTCAGTTTCTTGCGATCTATCGTAGCTTTGCAACGATGGTTCGTACTCAGTTTGATTCTCACATCCGTACTTTTCGTCGTGATTCTGCTGGCGAGTACTGTTCTGACGCTTTTAGACAGTTTCTTTCTGAGCAGGGCACTCTTTACCAGTCTTCTTGTCCTGGTGCCCATGCTCAGAATGGGGTTGCTAAACGCAAACATCGTCATCTGATTGAACCTGCCCGCACTCTTCTCCTTACCTCTCACATTCCACCATAGTTCTGGGTTGAGGCTGTTTCTACGGCTGCATATCTCATTAATATGCAACCTTCCACTGCTCTTAAGGGTGTCAGTCCTATAGAGCATCTCTACTCTCGAGCCCCCCAGTACACTCACCTTCGTGTTTTTTGCTGTACTTGTATTGTTCTACTGCAACCTTGTGAACACACTAAACTATCAGCCCAGTCAGTTGAGTGCGTGTTTCTTGGTTACAGTTCTGAGCATAAGGATTATCGTTGCTGGGATCCTTCTGCTCGAGGGATCAGAATTTCACAAGATGATGTCTTTGACGAATCTCGACCTTTCTTTTATCGAGATTTGGCCCCTCCTGTTTCAACCGTTGAGTCGATTTCATGGTTGTCTCTTTCTGACTCTTCACCAAGTTCTCCACTATCACAGTCTTCCCCTGGTCTGTCTCTAGTGGCTCCTTCTATAGCTCCGCCCCTGGTGCTGCCTCCTGCAGCACCGCCTCTTGTTCCTGCAGCACCACCGTCTCGTTTATTTGGTATTCACTTCTCTAGGCGTCCTTGTCCTTCACCAGTCTCCTCTCCTGTTATCTTGCCGACACACACATCTGATCATTCTGATGATGCTCTTCGTTACGTCCTTCGTGACCGGATATCCCTTCGTCCTCCTGATCGTCTTGGATTTGCTCCGATAGCTCATGCTCTCTTTGTCACTAAGCCTAGTTCTTATCGTGAGGCTGCTCCTCATTCTGAGTAGCAGCTCGCTATGGTAGAGGAGCTTGATGCTCTTCAACGTACGGAGACTTGGGATATTGTACCGACACATGTGCATGCTCGTCCGATCACGTGCAAGTGGGTGTATAAGATTAAGATCCGGTCTGATGGTACTATCGAGCGCTACAAGACTCGTCTTGTGGCTCGTGGCTTTCAACAGGAGTACGGTCGTGACTACGATGAGACTTTTGCCCCTATTGCCCATATGACCACTGTTTGCACTCTTGTTGCGGTTGCTTTTGTTCGCCGATGGTCTATCTCTCAACTAGATGTTAAGAATGTCTTTCTTAATGGTGTTTTGCATGAAGAGGTCTACATGCAGCCACCACCTGGGTATTCTGTTCCTGATGAGCATGTCTGTCGTTTTCGTCGTGCTCTTTATAGCCTCAAACAGACTCCTCGTGCTTGGTTTGCTCGTTTTACCTTAGTGATTACTGCTGTCGTTTTCACTGTTAGTTCCCATGATTTTGCTCTTTTTGTTCATGTCTCATCTCGAGGTAGGACACTGCTTCTTCTGTATGTTGATATGCTCATCACTGGTGATGATTCCTCATTCATCACGCATGTGAAGAAGCATCTCAGTGAGCAGTTTTTGATAATTGATCTTGGTTCTCTTACGTACTTCCTTGGGGTTGAGGTCTCTTCCATGCCTGAGGGCTACTACCTCTCCCAGCAGAAGTATGTCCAAGATCTTCTTGATCGGTCTGGTCAGACTGACACTCGCACCGCTGAGACTCCCATGGAGTTCTCCCTACAGCTTCATGCCACTGATGGTGATCTTCTTGAGGATCTTACTCGATATCGTCATCTTGTTGGAAGCTTGATGTACCTTGTGAGCACTCATCCTGATATTGCTTATGTTGTTCATATCTTGAGTCAGTTCATGACTCGTCCTACCTATCTTCACTATAGTCACCTTCGTGTTCTTTGCTACTTGTGTGGGACCATCTCCCGTCATTTGTTTTTCCCTAGCTCTACCTCACTACAGCTTCAGACGTACTCCGATGCGATCTGGGCTAGTGATCCTTCTGATCATTGTTCTCTTTCTTCTTACTATGTTTTTCTTGGCTCCTCCCTAATTGCTTGGAAGACTAAAAAGCAGACTGCAGTTTCCCGTTCGAGTGTAAAGGCTGAGTTGAGAGCTATGGCAGCAGTGACAACAGATGTTACTTCGTTGAGGTGGCTACTTGCAGATTTTAGAGTGCCTGTGATGGGACCTACAACTCTTTTGTCTGACAGTACAAGTGCTATCAGTATTGCCTGGGACCCAGTAAAGCATGAGCTCACTAAGCACATTGGTGTGGATGCTTTATACACTTACTCACAGGTGCAAAAAGGAGTAATTGTTTTACAGTTTGTGCCATCAGAGAGTTACAGGTTGCTGACTTCTTCACAAAGCCACAAGCTAAGGCACAACATTTGTATTTTTTCTCCAAACTCAGTATGTGTAATCCACCATGAGTTTGAGGGATGTGTTAAAATAAGACTCTTTTGTATTTCCTTATCTGTATATGAAAACCCCCCTTGTACATCCCTATATACATTGTCCGTTGGGCCCTCTTAAATATACACACAATATTCATAACATTACTTATGGTCAGTTACTCATCAGCAGTAGTAATAACAATCCAATGATTGCATCACAATGAATCACTCAACTAGTAGGGCTGGAGTAAACAGGGTGATAGTAACCATGCTACGAATATTTTTATACTTACCCAGGTTTTTCACCACATAATATTAAATACAGATAATCACAACATTACAGAATAAAACATACAGGAATACATTATCAATATTATAGTGTAAAGATGATCTGAAAATGGGAATGCAACACTGAATGCTTTTTCAGGCTAGCTTTGTTGAATCTCAGACTTAAAGTGCAGGGTTCATACCTTCCTTGAGGGCCCAGAACCAGTTCTTGCTGGAGCAGGATCTGACTGCAGAAAGTGATGAATATAATTTATGCACAATATAAAAACATATGCAGTTGAAAGAACGAAACATTGAATGCAAAATGAAAGATTCCTTGAAACTTGATAATGTTTAAAGAATTGAATATGCAGCAAACTAATCAAAATGAGTTTGCTTACTTCCTCAAACTTCAGAAAATTCTGTGTATCCAGTTCATCATTTACTTGAGGCTTAAATGCTGCCTCCATTTCATAAAGCTTATCCCATTCAATTCCATGAAACCAAGGATGAGCCTAAGAAATGGATAAGAAAATGATTTAGACAACCTAAGAAAAAGATAAGAAGAGAAGTATATCAGTCAAAACAAACATATGTAAGCAATACTATACTCCCTTCAAAAGCAGATATAGATCATTTTGGATAGTGACACGGTCTGAAAGTTACCACTTTAACTACTAATTTATATCATAGTATGTTGCTATAAATAACAAAAAAAAAAGTTATGAAACTATATTTCATGATGAATCTAGCAATACCAATTTCATATGGCCAATCTAGAAATACTTTTATATGTCGATGATGAAATCTAAAAATGTTTGACCGGCACGGATTCTAATACGACTTATATTTACAATTGGACAGAGGAATTAATAATGAGAGATAAATACCTTTATTTGATCTGCCCCTCCGCTGCCAATCCTGTGGTCAACATCACATAATAACTGACAAATGAGATCCTTTGCTTCAGGAGACAACCTTGAATTGTCTGGAAATTTCAAATAGCTTCTCCAATGCACAATCTAGAAAGTGGGAGAACAGAGTCAGCGCAGTAATTTACAACAGAAAGTGGGAGCGCCTATAGAAGCTGGACACACTACATCATGGCTCATGTTATATATCCCCAAAAATAGAGGTTTAGAATATACACGTCTAATATCAATTGACGGGAATAATGGAATAAAAGATGAGTTGTCCAGGATTTCAAATTATACCAGCATAAGGCAATTAAGAATCAAAGAACAAGGAACATTGCTTTTACACCTCTTCAGTCTTCACACACAAGATCCAAGCATAATTTTCATAATATTTGCCAAACCATATAGAACTCAGGCATTCCTTTGGTGCCATTTCGGCAGACTATTTATTTGCCTCATTTGACTAGGCTGCTCCAGGCGTGAGACATCAGTAAAAACACATAGCAATGTTTCCAGCAAATTTAAAACTTACCACTTAATTATAAGCCCCATACTAAACTCAATAGCAACCAAAATAATCATACTGTGCCACTACAGTGTAACGTAACGTATAATGAAAACTGAGCCAAAATTGGTACACCCTTCGACAGTAAATCTATTATGTAATACTCCTGTTCATAAAAACAAGTCGTTTTGGAATTCGTGGAGTCAAATTTTGGAAACTTTGGATATCAATATCTTTTTAAATATTTAGATTAGATACATGAATGTCATATGTGTAGATTCACCTTGAAAAGTACTTTCATAATATTATAATTTTGTTGGGTTTTACAAATATATTACAAAAGTAATTAGTGATTACAGTTGCATTTTGGGGACCGTATCGATGTCCAAAACGACTTGTTTTTTTGAACTGGAGGGAGTAAAAGCTGATAATGCATGGTTAAAAGCTCCTACAGAAAAGAGAAATAGGCTATACATTCTCATTAAAAAAGAGAAAACATTAATCCCTCAATTTAGTTGGCTTACTAGTGATGTGTGGCTAAACACTCTCAGGGGAAAAAAGAGAAATATGCTAGAAATGCTCACAAGAAAAGAAAAAACATCTAGTCTTATATTTGGTGGGGTCCTAATTATGGATATTCCACAACTATTAGATGATATATGCGGGTCCTAATTATGGATAATCCACAACCATTAGATATTATCTGAAACATATTTAAACTCAAAAGCTCGGAAGCACCGACACACCAGCAAGTCGCCGTGTCCGTGTCGGACACCGTGTCGAACACGGACACGGTTCCGACACGGCTCAGATACATATCCCCGGCGTGTCGGAAATTGCAATCGCGAAAAAAAAGGGAAACAAAATCAGATACGTATCGGACACGACTGGGAGATGTATCGGACACTTGGGCCCATTCAATTCGGCCCAAAATGAAAATTCCCCATTCAATTCGGCCCAACTTCACCGTTAACCTACCCCTGCCTTTCCTGCTGCCTGACCCAGATCCTTCCGCTCCGCTCAACGCTCGACCTTCCGCTCGACGCCGCCGCAGCGCCCGCCTTGCTGCCGTCGCCAGATCCAGTACTCCCGACGGCCACCAGCGGATCCCAACGCTTCCTCCAGTGCTACCGTCGCCAGATCCGGTGCTCCCTGGTTTGCTTCTTCCCCAGTTCCCCTTTTACCTTCCTCCAGTCTCGCCGCCAGCCGCCGCCCTCTACTCGCACCACCCTCCTATGGCCGGCTCGGCCTCTGGCTGCCGGCCACCTTGGGGACTTGTAGTCTGGCTACATTAGTTGCATTTGTAAATCTGCCAGGGAGAACATAGATTAAGTTGCACTGGTTTACTCTAGCTAAGTTATATAGTTATTTGGGTAATCTCCATACAAGTTTCTGATGGTCCTGCTCTATCTTGGCGATTTGTAGAGTTGTAGAAGTGCTGAACTGTTGTTAGTTGTTACTTGTTACTTGTTGCTTGTCACTTGTTAGTCTGTTAGACAGTTAGACTTTGTTGGTTGAATGATTGTTGCCTGTTGGTTCCACCCTTGTGGATATGCATAGATTATGGAAAATTGGAAAGTGTAATCATGTAATGTTATGTTCCTTACTAATATACATATATTATTATTATTATTATACAGCCGTATCCCCGTGTCGCCATTTTTTACAAAATGGCGTATCCCGTATCCGATACGTGTCATGTCCGACACGCGTGTCCGTGTCCGTGTCCGTGCATCCTAGCTCAAAAGATAAGAAAGAGTTCTCAACGGTAAAAACAACTCTCACAAGATTTGCAAGTCATAAAAACATTGTACAATCACGCGGGCAAAATAATCTTAGTTCTAGATAAATTATTCAGCAGCCAAACAGCCAAACCTTTCGGCATGTAGTTATTGGATCATCAGAATAAAATGGTGGATACCCAACAAGCATCTCATACATGATTGCACCAAGAGACCACCTGCATGTAAATAAACAATAAACAATCAGATAATAGTTATTCAAAACAAGAGATAAGTTTTTTATGGATCAAAACAAGAGACAACTAAGCATGTTAACATAAACTAATACCAGTCACACTCTATTCCATATCCCTTTTTTAGCAGAACCTCTGGAGCAATATAATCAGGTGTCCCAACAGTCGAAAAGGCCTGAAAAGCCATTTACATTGCATGTGAAAAATAAAATAAAAAATACTGTTAAGACTTAAGACCCAACTTTCTTACTTTCGAAAATAACGGTTGAAAATTTATGGTCGCAAAATAAGAAAACAAATACAAATGGAGTTGTATGTAACTAGTGATTTGCTCAATATGTCAGCACATATACCAGTTTTCTCCTGTTCTTCTGCCAGTGCTGAAGCTGTTCATTTGGACTTCTCCACCTTCTACCATTTGCTGTGTCAGAGAAAGAACGATCTATGTCCATTGACTCCCTAAAGTTTTCATCGGTCATCGGTTCATCTTCATTCAAGGTTGACAATTTTGAACAGTCAATTGGCTTGCACAATCCAAAATCTGACAACTTCATGTGACCGTTCTTATCCAGAAGCAGATTATCAGGCTTAATATCTCTGCAAGGATAATAAAACAAAAAAGGAAATTGAGTAAACATGTAGAACACACTAAATAGCCTTTAAATCAGATCCAGAAACATGTGACCTGTGAATGTAGTTATGTTTATGAATAGACTCGATGGCAAGAACAGTCTCAGCAATGTAGAATTGAGCCACATTTTCAGTTAAGGTATCCTCTCTCATGAGGAGGGTCATCATGTCACCTCCTGGAAGGTACTCCGTGATGAGGTAAAGGTACTCAGCATCTTGGAAAGAATAGTATAGCTTCATAATGCAGTGGCTACCAACTTCAGCCAGCAAGTTTCTTTCAGCTCTAACATGCTCCACCTAATGAAAATAGTGAAGATGTTAGCTCCAGCAAAAATAACTGATCAACTAAACTTACTAAATACTCCCTTAGTAAATAATGGAAATGTTTTAACAAAAACCAAAAACATGAAAAGCTGGGGGAAAAACAAGATCATGCCTCTTACATTAAACAAGAATTCATGAAAACAGCTCTAATGCTTAAGGTAATTTTCCTTTTGTGGAGTAGCAACAATGCTACGATTGCTGTACATTGCTTGCTAACCAAGGCTTACCTCTAAGCCGATCTCATGTACCTAACTCAGAGATTTGATTCTCTTGATGTACTATTACATACAAGCAATATACAACCGATCACCGTGTGGTGGTCTTTCCCTATTTGTTTCCAGTTTACACTAACAAAGAAAAGAAAATGCAAAATGTGGAACGGTGTTCTTTTCTTACCTGACCCCTGACAACCATTTCAGACTTCTTTAGCTTTTTCATTGCATAAATGTTACCAGAGGACTTTTCCCGACATAATCGAACCTGTCAGAGCAGCAAAATTGAAGTTATCGACTAAAGGGATTAAAAGCTTATGCATGACAAACAGTCGGACTTTAAACATCATGCATTCCACAGCGTTGATAGATCTATGAACTGGCACATGTAACCAAGTGCCACCACCATCGTAAAAAAAAAGGCATGCCTACTATGTTTATTTGGCAAATATGAACTGCTTATTGAGCAGATATGCTAAATTTAATAGGAAGAATAAAAATCTAAAATGTCCCAAAAAATGACTCAGAAGCATGCTTATAGATATTGGAACATGCAAACCTCCCCAAAAGCGCCTCTTCCAATGATGGTGAGCAGCTCAAAGTCATCCACACAAATTCTATGTCTTTTAAGTCTCATGTATTCAGTCTCCTTTCTCTCCAAATCCTTTATTAGGTTTATTTGCTCCTCCCTGGGAACTTGTGAAGAAGCTAGCTGTTGTTCCAAAATCAAGCGCCTACAATGGTACAATACGTCCAAGTTTCTTAAGTATGGATAGAAATGGAAGCAGACAGTGATGGACAATAAGTAATAAAAGATAAGATTTCCAAACGAAGCAATGGGCCCAAGGATGTATAGATAATCAATATAAAATCAGAGTACAAAAGGATGACAAGAAGAAAAATCCCATTTGGTACAACAACAAATTATTCTCAAGAAGGTTTCTGAGTGCTGGTTTAGACTTCAATTGGTAGTTGAGATCAGGACGAAGACAAAATGAAATAAAATGTGTTTAAACTACAATCCTTGGATTGAAGTGAGATAATTTCAGAATATATTTGATGTGTAATGCCTATTAAGTTGATTAAGTCATTGCTTGTGTTCAGCAACAGTGTGTGGCACTGTGAAGTATGAAGATGAATCTTAGCTTGTGGGGCTATCTGCTGGTTTCCTTTGATTGCGTTAAGGGGATTTGCAATTCGGAATGTAGCCATAGGGATGATTGGAGGTGGGTGTGGGCAGGAACAATGTTCGCATTTTATGTTTGCTTCTGCACATGACTTTGGGGTGACGTAATGGTGCTCGCACTTGAGGCGTATGGTTTCATGCCAAATAGTGGTGGTTTGTGTTGTTTTTTTGGTTTTATGTCTTTGAAGTGTGGGTTAACACGCTATGCGTTGATTTTCAATTCCACATTGAGTGGTTGACAAGTGGACATGAAATTGTGTTCTTTGAGGAATGACGCAAAAGAAGAATGAAGAATCTGTAATAGGTTTGTCAGCAAACAAATATGTGAAGGAAGTTCAACTTCACTTATAACACCTACATGACACGTGGATCCCTCTCAACTGCTTTACTTGAAGTTATTTGTTGAGCTGCTGAAAGTATTAACTCACTTTGTCTGATTCGAATTTGCCGTGTTGTATATTTCTTGCCAAAAAAGACCTCTCGCATTTCTGCAATCATATAACACGTGCACTCCTTGAACACATTCTCATGTCCAATCGACAATTTTCATCATACCATTGAGAGCCAACCTCTAGCATGTCAGCGCACATGTCAAACACACAAAACCACCCCAAAAAGTTACACAAGACAGCACTACTGAGTGTGGATTCAAAAACCTCAAGCCCGCGCAGGCACCACTTCGTCAACACAAAGTCTCAGCAGAAGCAATCATAAAACACAGACTCGGTTTCTTGCCACGCTCCTCCAACCGACTCCCGACAAATAGATCCGAAGAACCGCAAACCCTCTTAACCCAACGAACAAAAACGGCAAGCTAGCCGACAATTTAAGCTCGAAAATTCAGACACCACATTGCCACAGGCTGCTGAGCTCAATGGCAGCAATGAGCAGCAGCTCAATCCACTTACTAACAGACACTACCAAGCATCCCAAATCTCTGCATCAGCTTGCTCCAACCTACCCTCCAATAGCACAGCCCAAAGCTCGGCACTAGCAGAACCTACAGCCGCATTCTACAACCAACCACCCTAAAAGTTCCAGAATCACGAGTAATCCAGCTAAACGCGCAGCTCAAACCTCAACCCCCCGCGCCCCACAGGAAACCAAGCGTATAAACTCCCCGAATCTCTCTCAGCTCGCAGCCCAAACCGCAGCTCGGACCCCTCCTCGACCAGCCCGCTCCACGCGAGATCTAGTCATCTAGCCGAATCGCATTCGCACGCAGCCCAATAGAAAATTTGGGAGCTCTGAGACGAAATCGGGACGGGCTCGGGTCGATTATGCGTACCTCTCCTTGCGCTCCCGGAGGTTCTTCGTCTGCGAGCGGTAGTGGTTCTCGATGAACTTCTTCGCGGCGGCCACGCGCTCCATGGTGCGGCTGGACCCCACCGCCTCCTCCCTCTCCCCCTCCCCCTCCTCCGCCAAAGCCGGCAGCGGCTCGCCCCCGCCGCCGCCGTGCGCCGCCGCCGGCTCCTCTGCCATCTCGCTCTCCATGCCCACGCCCAACCCCCTCTCGCCTCTCGCTGTCGCGAACTGGAAGGTCCTTTTTTCTTTCTGTCCTTTTTTTGGTTTCACGGGCCTTGTATTCTGTTAGTTCGAGGTTAGAGTTAATTAATCTCGCTTTAATGGAGGATTAAGGCAGCAAACTTTTTTATTGAGAAACGATTAAGGCAGTAAACTCGAACGGAGCAAGGCTTTATGGATTTGGATCCTCGTTAGAGGTTTAAATGCGTAGATGCTACAGTATTTGGCATTTGGAGCCGATCTCCGGTGCCGGATCGGAAATCGAAGTCCCACGTCTATCGCTACAGTGTTTACTACACTAGATCGCTTCTGCGCTTATTCCAATGTTGCTATATGTACGCGCTCCGTGAAATCTAAACATCTACTCTAGCTAGACGTGTGCTTATGAACGGACCCAAGTGTGTGTGAGTTGGGGCATGTGTGTGAGTGCGTATGTGCATCCTCTATTGTACTCTAAAAATAGACTTGCATTCCATCCTCCATGTCCGAAAATGCAAAGGCACATGTTCTTCTGAGCACTATCCCATCCGTCCATTTTACTCCGAGATCAATGCGCCTAGTCATCTCTCTCCCGATCAGCTCGTGCGCCTCTATCTCCACTGGCTCTCTCTCGACTCTGGCGGGGAGGAAGAGTCAGAAGCCATGCCGTTGCCGGGGAGCCGCGTCGCTCCGGGCCGAGGGAGAGAGAGAGAGCCGGAACCGAGAGGGAGAGAGAGCTGGAACCGAGAGGGGGCAGAGGCGCATGAATCTCGAGGCAGAACGGATGAACAGCATAGTGCTAGTAGTACTGAGCACCAGTAGAAAATCCACTCTCTTTCCTCACCCATTCTACAAACACCATTTTCCTTCTTATCTTGCGTCCGTATATGTAAATATATAAAAGATGTTACACGTGGCATAGTCACCTCATGTGGATTCGAGAAGGTGCAGATAGATTGTTAAGAACTAAGCAAATACTGAATTTTTTTTTTAAATAATCTATTTTTTATTCTGAATCTGAAATAATACCGCTTAATTTTTTTTGAAATAATCTCTAGTCGCAAATGCGGTTGGGCGACTTCTCAAGTCGCCAACCGAAGGCGACATTGAAGGTTTCGAGGCATAGTCGCCATACCGTCTGGCGACTTAAGGTCGTCGCCATACAGTAGTATGGCGACATGGTGGACTTCAATCAAAGTCGCCATACGGTATGGCGACTTGGGCGACTATAAAATCATGGCAATGGTAGACTGTCGCCATTCCAACAAAAATCGTGAGAGAAAAGAGGAGAGGAGAGGAGAGAGAGGAGAAAGAGAGGAAAAAGAGGAGGAGAAGGAAAGAGGAGGGAAGAAAAGGAGAAGAGCAGGGAAGAAGAGGAGCGTAGCGTGGGTCGGTAAGTTTTGATATTACTTTGTATAAGTTTTTTTCTAAACCATGGTAGGTTAGTAATCAACTTTATGTGTAATGACATATTGTTAGCAAATATCTAGAGATGGCATAATTAGTTAGTAACCATGGTGCGTTAGCAAATGTTGAGAGATAACATGAAGGAAAAATGAGTTAGTAAAAATAAATTTAGTTGTACTATTCTCATGTCTTTGTGCTAATTGCGTATATGTTACTTTTCTAAATGCTAGTTTATAGAATGATAAACATGTCGATAACGCTGCGTGCATTCGCAAATGCTAGTTTATAGAATGTTAAATACACGATACATGGTTCAAACACGAGGATTATCAAACATGTCAAATTTTAGTTGTATTGTTATGCGTCTTTGCGCTAATTGCGTCTGGGCTAGATGAATGATAACATGTTACTTTTAGAAATGCTAGTTTATAAAATGATAAACATGTCGATAACTCATGCATTCGCAAATACTAGTTTATAGAATGGTAAATACGCGATACATGGTTCCAAACACGAGGATTATCAAACATGTGAAATTTTGTTTTTTTCTCCAAAAGCTTCACGCATTATAAATACGCATAGTAACGATGATGTAATAAATATCTCGCAATCCATAGCGATCGGTATAGGCGTTAACGTAATATAGCCTTCGTAGGAAAAATTGTGTCATTGTGTTGGGGCAAAGTGTTTAGGTGGCACTACTGAACATATCAAATATGATTTATTTCCCATTGGAATATAATTTAAATGCGTAAGTAATATGAATGCTTTTAATTTCTTAATTTGCGGTATGGCTCAAGACCACGGTGGTTCGGATTGGCATTTGATGCGCTAGACCGGTTCGTCGACGCAAAAGACCGCTGAAAGTCCGTCGTGTCGATCCGGTTGGCGGGCGGGACGCTGAGAGTGGGGGTGGTTCAGACGCGGACACCCGACGAACTTGGAGACTAGACCCACGCTGGGTAGAGAGGTTTGTCCGTAAACTTTGTAACTTTTTTGTGTCGTATCGCGACTTTGTACTTACGTCTTCGTGCTTTGTAGGTGAGCCATTCCGGTCTTCTACCGCCGCCGACGGATGGTTGAGGCCACCGAAGAGGATCGGCGGTCCGTCGCCGACGACGATGGGAGGTTCAGCGGTCGGAGCGGTCACGACGCTTCCGCTCGACCGTCGCTCCCGACCGCCTGGTGGACCGTTGGCGCCCGAGACGCACACCTTCCACCTCCTTTTCGGGAGATGGCCCGACTGGAGGATGTCGCGATGTCGCTTTCGGCTTGCCTATCGCGGGGCGGCCGATTCACGGGGCGGTGTGGGTCGCGCGACGCCTGTTGGCGAGTTTGTAGGCGTTCTTGGGCGAGGCCGCACCTCCGTGCCGACTTCTCGGGCGACAATGGCATGGTGCGCCCTGCGGTGGCTTCGCGATTCGGGTAAGTATAATACCTATTTTCGTCGGGGTTAGCGATTCATTAAGGCCTAGCCATATGGCGGGCTTACTAATTATTCGTTTACTGCGAGGTCGGCGGATGGTCCCACACCCCACCGTCGACTGTGTTTCGCGACACCGAGGCGTATCTGTTGTGGTTCTATTGGTGGTCTTGTTTACCCAGCCCACGGTGACTCGTTGACGCCTCGCCTCGTGGTACGCGAGGGCCATCGCGACGGCGAGGAGCCGGAGATCGATTGGGGATCGGCCGTACTTGCCGCGACGCATCTGCGGCTTTGTCGATCGTCTTTGTCGGACGAAGCGCATCTATCCTCACAGTTGCCCCTCATCGCTGCACTTGTGGTCGTTCGGCGCTTCTCTCGGGCGGCCCATGCCGATAGACTTCGAGACCATCTGGCGCGGACATGTACCATGGTGACGCGGTGGACCGGCCGACCGTAGGGTCCCTTTGGTGCTGGGCAACCCACATAGAGTGTTCTCCAGCTGGGCGTCCTTATTACGTAAGGTTTCCCGGTACGGTGTACTTACATCCATCATACAATCGCAGGACATGGACGACTTGACATACCGGCCCGACATGTACGATCCGCGACAAAGGCAAGGAAAGGCTCATGGTGAACCCGCCGCCACAACAGATCCGGCCGCCTACCAGAATCCGTATCCACGACGTTAGTTATGAAGAAGTTAAATCCTTCTTACGATTCTCATTATACGGTGCACTTACATCATCGAATCGCAGGATATGGACGACTTCGACATACCGGCCCGACGTGGGCGATCCGCGACAAGGAAGGGAAGGGAAGCGAGGAGTTCAACGCCGAGCTAGCAAGAAAGGGAAAATGGCCCGGTCGCCTGTGATGGAGAGGTCGGTCATTACGTAGTAGTACCCGTCATACCCTCTTGTTTTTATTATCCCTAAAGGCATGTATACTTATATGGTCCGGATGTACGTCATGGTGTCTTAGTAGTAGTAGCGAGGATGACTAAAGCAATTACGAACCATCATGCCATGTCACTACGTGTAATGTGCTTCGTCGCGGACTTTAATGTACTTCTCGTTCGTGTCTCCGCTAAGCCATGAAAGCAAGCCTATATTATTTACGTATTTCGAATATCACTTACCTATCTACTTACCATTCATTACTATCTGAATCGTCCTCACAAAATTCTCTGAAATTTGGCCTACAACAATATCGGCGATCACAAAATGTTATTGCGAGTCGACATATTTCGTACCCTTCATATTCTCTGAAAATAAGAAATGACCAACCAACATTGTCACCACACTTTTATCTTTACAAAAATAACATCATATAATACGATTTGCTAAATACAATACCTACAAAATGTAATATCTATTTTAACACAATTGTTCCAATTGGGTTTACATAATTAATGAGTTTAGGAGCTTAAATCGCCTATTGGTTGGGCGACTTTAACTAAGTCGCCCAACGGGTTGGGCGACTTGCACTAATATCGCACATCCGTTTGGCGACTATACCCATGAGGCTCTAGTTACCCAATGGGACTGGCGACTAGAGATTATTTCTGTAAAAAAAAATTAAACGGTATTATTTCTGTATTTTCGAATAAAAAATAGATTATTTACAAAAAAAATTCGCAAATACTTCCTATTATTCTCTTGGTTAGTAGAGCATTTCCAACTAGCAAATATCATGTGTAACCCCTCACTTACGGTTCTATCTCCATCTAACCTACATATAAAAGTTTTCAAAAATTTCAAAAAAAAAAAAATGGAGACGCAAAGGATGACATATTCTGCATCCTTGTTTTTTTTAAAAAAAAAAAATTTCCTCCATTTTCAACCTTAATAACCCTAGTCTACACCTAATACTTGGCTGCCATTTTACAGTCTGTCTACAGGCTGGCCCTATAATAAAGACTACAAACCATATATCCAATTTTTTTACTTGTAGTATTATAAAACGACCACAAATATACATATAATTATTTAGATTTGTTACACAGTAGATTCGTCATAAAAAATTCAAAGTACTTTTATATCATCACATTTTTAATATTTTTTTAACATATAATTAGAACAAGTAATGGTCAACAACCCCGCCCCAACGAGCCATCACCTGTCACTTGCCCTCCATGTTGCAGCCTCTACTACTACTGCTCAGATTGGTTAGGTAAACCCTGTGTGACATCCCAAAAATACAAACTTGGGTTATACGTGTTGTTAATAAAGTGGGGAAGCATTTCAAGCATATTTTTGAAACTTTTCATAAATCAATTATTAAATTTGCATACAAACAGCAGCTTGAATGAATTTTTGAGAAAAATATAGAACAAATAAAGTCCTGTAAAAATTACACAATAAACTACACTATGTCAGAAGCCTCCACAAAAAATTCATAAATTTTGAAACTAGTTTGCCATATTTAAAAATTCGTCCAACTCTCAGCTTTTCTGGAAATTTCTAAATCAAATTCAAATCTAGCTCTCGCTCGCCCTTTGGGCCATAACTGCCACGGCCCACGGTCCATTTCCGCACGCCTCCTCTCGGCCAGTCTGCCGCCTTACGCCCGCTTTCTCCTTTCACGATGACGCCTGCCCCACCCGTCGAGCTCTTAAATCCACCTCGCCTTTGTCTCCAAGACGCCAAGTCATCGCGCGCCCGCCGCTCCATCTGTGGGTTGTGACGTCGCACCCATCATTTTCGAGCTTCACCTGCTCCCATCGCCTCCGCCTACACCACGCCCATGCTAGCAACTCCACTGATGGCACCTTTTTCTCGCGCGGACGGAGAAGCCAGGGCGCGTTGCGAGTTTCTCGCGCACCCGCCGCCTTCTCATCGCTCTTCTCGCGCTAAACCTTGTTGTACTTAAGCCCTAGCCGTGTCATCTTCTTCCTTAGCTCGCCCCATTTCTTTTTCATGCAAAACCGAGCTTCTCGTTCAGTGTTTTAACAGAACACATGCGTCGTTCTCGATGCTAGTGAGCACGCCTCTGTAGTTCCACCACTCTGGTGAGCTTCTTCTTCCACGACGAGCGCATCATTATGACCCTTGAGCTTCACTCATTCTTATCATCTACTCAATGTAGCTTCTAGAGCCATGTAGCACAATCTCACTACTTCGTCTTCATCTCCAGTGCGCACCTAGATCTGGACCAACGTGTTCCTGTCGCTCCGGTGAGTTCGAGCTCAACCTAAGCGCGTCACAACGTGCTTCACCTCTTAGTGATGCTACCCCCTGCTTAATGTTTACTATCTCGCAGTGGATCGAGCCTTCGTGCCTTTTCTCCATTTTCGGTCGCCACCGCCATTTCCATTGATCCCTGCTGACTCGGTTCCTTCCTTCTCCTCCATCCTCAGCATGTGTGCGAGCTAACGCACACCTTCTTGTAGCATCTCCATCGCCATAGACATCGTCACCGTGAGCATCCCCTGCGCCACCACTACTCACCATCTACAAGCCACTCTGGTGAGCCCCGACCTTATCAAGGTCATTCTCTTCATCCTTACACTTCTTTGAAGCTATTCCTGTGCTCCATTTCAGCCTGATTTCACCGAGGAGCTCAATTACCGTGAAGCTTGACGCCACCATCATTGTTCATCGCCGTTTACCACCCTAAGTTGTCTTCGACCTCACCATCTTCACCTTCGTAATCATGGAGAACTCCTGAGCCTTATGCACTAGGTAGTTTGCCTTGGATGAGTAGTTTGCGCAATAGAGCCCATAGCTGCCCATGGCACTACCGTGGTTGCATATCGTCGACTCGTCTCCAGTGACCCTAGGTCCTCGTGCCCAGCCCGTTAGCACCGTCTGGACTCACTGAGTCTAATGCGCCACTCCTTTAGCCCGGAGGATGCCACCTATGCGAAGTTTGTCGCAAACCCGAGGTGCTCCGCCGCTCTTCTCCACCATGACGCCACCTCTAGCCATCTCCTTTGTTGCCACCACCACCCATAGCTTTGCCTTGTTGCCCTCTTTCCATTCTACTGCTCAATGTCACCGCTAATCGCGTCGTTCGTCACTAGCGAGCTCGCCAAGCCTTCGGCCACGCGTAGCTCTGCTTCTCTCCTCCTTTCTCGCGCTGACAGTGGGTCCCACTCACAATTAAGGTTTGCTTAACGCTAATGACAGTGGTTAAGTGGAATAAGTCTATGACATGTTGAAGAATCTAGACCCGTCATTATGAGTTAATAGATTATTTTGGTAATTAATGACAATCGTCATGTGGATTAACACTTTCCATGAGTTGGTGAAACAGGTTGAATCCCATGATGATGAAGACTTTGGGTGGTATCATGAGTTAGTTGTTATCAAGTCAAGATTCGGGATGAAGGATATCACCATGTGTTGTTGATATTCAAGACAAGATCCTGAAGTGAAGAAGATCATCATGTGTTGATGATATTCAAGATAAGATTCCGAAGTGAAGAAGATCACCATGTGTTGATGATATTCAAGACAAGAACTCGAAGTAAAAAAATCATCATGTGTTGATGATTATTAAGTCAAGAACCCGGACTTAGAGTGGAGATGTTCGTAATCAAGTGATCACTCCAAGATGGATGCTCAAGGCAAAGGTATGACTAGCATAGGCTAAGGATGTGTTCTTAGTATTTTACCGCTTTCGATGTTTGGTTGGAAGACCAGATTACTAGTATAGGTTGTCGTACTATTAAGAGGGATCATGACTAGTAGCTTGAAAACTTATGATGTGCCACATTAATCAAATAAGAGTCATGCATTGCATTTAGAACAGCTTCTGAAAACAATCAGTAAAAACGATATGACCGCACCTGAGAAGCGGTAGTATCGTAGTGCGGTATGACCGATTCCTAGTTGGTGGTATGTTATTTCCAGAGAGCATGTTTTTGGGAGTTTTTCCTCTCCTGGAAATCGGTAGTTCCGATTGAGCCAAGTGGTACTACCGCCGTGTAGTAGTACAGACCCATGTGAATGCGGTAATACCACACCAGGCTGTAACGAGTAGTTCAGAAGCATTAAATGAACAACATATTACCGTTGAACCTTAGGTGCGGTAGTACCGGCCGATACATGGCGGTAGTACCGCACCTACTGTTTTTTAGGATCTTGCCCTAAACGGTCGAATTTGTGGTTGGGGGCTATAAATACCCCATCACCAGCACCAAGCCATTTAGTCCTAGCCTCATTGAATATCTTAGAGCCATTGGTTTATTCTCTACCACTCATTTGCTCATATTTCACATTTTGAGGTAGTTAAGAGAGTTGAAGTGTATGTGCATCATTAGTTGATCTTTTGGCACTTCATAATCTTCAAGCAAGGGTTGTGATTTGTTACTCTTGGTGTTTACCGACACCTAGAAAGCGTGGAGGCGTCGTGGTTTGGTGATCTTCTCTAGAAGCTTGTGAGAAGGCCCAGCGTGTTGTGAGTGGTTTGGTACTCTGTCACAAACCCATTTTTATTAAACTGAATTATTATGCATTTCAAGGGCATACATTTGATTTCCGGAGCATTTGCACAAATTATTGAATTTGTAAAATTTCAAATTAAAGTTAAACATATAATTCAAATTGAAGCTCAAAATAAAAACAGCAATAAATATTTGTGAAGGTCTCTGGGAAATAATTTATTCAAACTTGACAATATTTATCATGAATAAATATGAATTTTCTTATATTTTTAGAACCCAAATCAACCTTGAGAAAATTCAAATTCCAATTCTAAAAGCCTTGTAGTAAATGATTTAAAAACAAACAATTAAAACATGAACAGTGATTTTAGAAAAAAAATTATGTGTACTAGGTCATTCCAGGAACCTCTCTAGAAAATTCAAGGATTTTCTAATTTTATTTGCTATTTTTATCAACCGGTCAAAGTAGAGAGGTTTGGAAATTAAATCAGTCAATTACCTATTGAACCGGTTCGACCTAACCCTAAACCGGAACAGACCCAACTCGGTCCGACCGCACCACACCTCATCCCCCACTGACTTGTGGGCCCCTTTTGTCAGGCCATCTTCTCCAAGGCTCCATGCCAGTGCGCTCTGCCGTGCGAGCTCGCATGGCGGCCACATAGCTGCTTTCCTGAGCCAGCACAGCTCGCCGATGCCGCCCCATGCCCTGGCCTCATCCTCTCCACCTCCTCGCCCTTCCCTCTCCATCCTCATTTCTTCCTTTGACTCAATCTGAACATCCAAAACTTGAGCTCCAGTGCCGACCACCAAAACACCAAGCCGCACGTCGCCGTTCTGGCCACTCCGACTAGCTCTGACCACCCTCGACCGCATCACGGCACGCCTTACACCACAAGGAACACATGCCCTTTGCTAATTCAAGGAAACCGCCACCAGAGCATCGCAAAACCGAGTTCTTCTCCAACTCCGGCCACCACCGCCGTTTTTGCCACCGCGTCTCCTCCGACGATCCTCCCGTCGATTCTTCTCTTCAAGAGTACCTTCTAGTCTCCCTCTATCTCCCCAACCTCTCACATGTGCACTCTTCCTCCACAGTGACCCCGCCACGTTGAACCAGCCACACCGATCATCGTCACTGTCGCCGGCCCACCTCAGTGCTTCTCCATCGTTACTGACCACACCGATGAGTTTACTAAGTGTCGACGATCGAGTCACCGATCTTACAAAATAAATAGAGAAAAATGGCAAAGAGTTTTTGGAAGAGAATGAGACTGCTCTTTATTGCTATGAACTGGATATTACAAGGGGTGCCTTCGACAAGGTAGTGGACTAATCCTAATTACACTGAGTAGAGTGCTTACTTTGCTATTGAATCAGACTTGAAATATGAATCTAATGTTGATTATCATGCTTTAATCTGATGGAATGCGATTGAATCTCCTTCTCCTTTCTGCCGTTTGCAGTCTCTTTTAAGTAGTTGACGAAGTGGTTGCAGTTACTTCTTAAATAGACGTTTGTTGAAAGTGTCATGACTGGTCGAAGCAAGGCAGTAGTTGGTAAAGTAACAACCGTGCGGCGGACACTCAACCGTATGGTTGTTGTTGTTAGTGTTTTAAGACCATGAAACGTCACGTGGTATAGAGCAAATATGACATGTGTTCCATTCATCACATAGTAAAGAATATTGTAGGACCAGAAAGGCGACTAGAGGGGGGTGAATAGGAGCACGAACACTTTTTTACCTTAATTGAATTCAATACTAATTTCACTCCAATAGCTATAAAAGCTATGAAGATCAATATACAAGCACAGGAGAAGACTTGTATTGAATCCAATCAAAACCCGACGCATAAAACACCCAAAAATACCAAAACTCAAATCTCAAAGTGTTGGGCGGTCGACCTCACGATATTGGCGGGTCAAATATTTTGCCTAGCGGTCGAGCCCCCTGACGATGAACGACAAAATCAAGACAGACAAAGATAAAAACCGAAACGAAAATCGGTCTAACTTTTGATCTACATGGCCAAACTTAACCAAATTTGGAACACACCTTCCTAAGGATATTAGGAACCTATTCCAAGAAGAGATTGAGTAGATCCACGTCAAAGTTTTGACCTTTTGCTGTTTTACCGAAGGAGGGTTCAAAACGGGGCAAAAATGAAAAACTTGATCCAAATCTTGCTCGTGGGAGATTGATGATCTAGATGATCCTAGATGTATTCCCACACATCATAGCAAGGTAAAAGAGGGCACGAAACAAACCAAAAACCACAGGATCAAGAAAGCACCCAAAATCATCAAAAAAGAAGGGAAAGCACAAGAAGACTCATCTTTGAACAATCACCCATAGATTGATTCACGATTGGTTGCTGGTTACAACCTCTCCATCCATGGAGGACAAAACTCAATCCATAAGCACACAACTCAACGCATCTCCCTAGAACCCTAAGCCTCTTCTCTTTCTCCTAAGCCCTAAGACAAACTAGGGTTTTCAATGAAGTGCTTGAGGTGGCTGCCTAACAGCACCCCTCATATTTATATGAGGCCTAGAGCTTCTAGAAGACTTAACCCTAATGGGCTCACGTTAAGGCCCAATACAAACGGGTCACGCACGCACGCATCTCAAAGCGCCGTCTTCACTTCTCTTGACCTAATCCACTTCTTGGCCTTGCCTCTGCGCCATGAGTTGGTATTAGGTCACCAAGGCGGTATTTAGTGAAATTACCAAAATACCCCTTCTCGATCTTTTCCAAAGACCGAGTCCAAACTACGCGAAACACATCCATGCTTCGCCACGTATAGGTTGATCCAGCGGCTCTCATCGTGTCGGCAAGTCTCTCCCATTCGATTCCCACCGGACCACCTTGGCACTTGCACCGACCCCCACGCCGCCTGACCAACCAGTCGCACCGAACTGCCCGTTCGGTCACCTTCATCCATTCTGCACCATGCTTGAGTCACTTGACCTCACTCGGCATCCATGATCGTTCTGGACCTCAGCTCTCCAAGCTTAGTCCCGATCCTCCTCGCCGTTGACCATCATTGACCTCCAAGCCACCTGCACAGCAATAGACAAGCAAACACGAATCCGGAAACAAGTTCTTCACAACTTGACCCACGTTAGACAAAACATGCAATATGCAACTCATATGTATTAACAAACAAGGATATGACCTATCCCAAAATCAGTCCATAACTAATATCATCATTCAAGACAAAAGCGGTCAGATCGCTGCTTTTGGTCGGTCGACCGCCCACGATCGAGCACGAATTCCACTTTGTCACGGCGGTCGTCGACCACGGATTGGCGGCTCGACCGCCACTTACCTGACAGATTCAGAAACTTTGTCGAAAACGCTTGAAACTTCAAACCAAAAGCAGCATTGCCAATTGTTTCATCATCCTAAGATCATGGGCATATCCCCATGATATCTACAATCTCCCCCTTGATGAACACATTGGCAATCTCTCAGAAAATGTAGTTTTGGGGTTTGAAAAGTAAAGTACTCGACGTTTTCGCACAAAGGCATAACTTGGTCCATTAACAAGAGAAAGCAATAGAAATGACCAAGCTGGCTTCAGAATAGCATAAGCAAGTAAGATAAGGCAAAGTGAGTATCCATGACCACTTCCATAGTCTTTTCCCCTAATGTTTAATAAAAACTAAAAGAGTTTTGCCATATTTGTGGCATATCATGGAAAACTTCACTATGGTTGGAGGACTGACCCAACGAATAAAACTATTGGAGAAAAGAAACTCTGAATTAGAAAGTAAGAACTTTCCTCTTGCCTTCTCCTTTCCTTCTTTGCTATCTTGTTTTTCTTCTGTTAATTAACTTCTCCCCTTATCATATTTGAGAGATTGGGAGAAATTGAAAGAAGCGGTCATGACCAAGGAAGCCGTAATAACAAAGCTTGAAGGTGAATGCCAAGCTAAGGACCGGTCAATCGAATTCTTGACGTCTAGGAACAAGGAGATTATCGACACTTGTGAAAAGAAGAGTCAAGGTAACTGGTCGTAAACTTAACCAGAGCACTATATGTTCTGATTATAATTATTTATCTTTGGTTCACTCGTACAGAGCAAACTCAAGAAATAACTAGAGCGAATAAAATCTCTTGAGTTCGAGCGCGGCCAAGGGGCAGAATTTGATTGAGGCCTTGACAAAAAAGTTAAGGCTCTGAACAAGATGCTTTTCGATATGGGATCGGGATCACAACTGCCTCTCTTGAAGGATTCTGTAGAGAAAATCAACTTTCTGGGCCAACAACTCGAAGATCTCTGAGGTCTGTTTAAAGCTACTCGGGACAGCTATGCACATACGATAAGGAAAGCTGTCGCTAATAGAGTCAACTTTGCTCTGGCAAAACTAAAGGCTTCTGACCCCTCCGTGCATCTCCAATCTATTGAAGAAGATTTCAACTGCTCAGGAGATGAAGCGGCCAAGCTTATCGAGGAAATGATGCCTCTCGGAAGCATGGTTGTGGAGGAAATGGAAGTCGGATCTCTAGCGCGCAGTGACCAGTATGATGATACTAAGGAGTAGGATTGTGTAATATAAGAAGTATGAATGTAAAAACTTACCTTTCTTTCATCAATAAAGTCTTTTGTTTATTCTTTTGACTTATGAAGTACTCACATATTTTCCTAGCCCCCGACTGCTTTTATAGTAGAAGATCTTTACTAAAGAAGCAGTAAGCCAAGAATAAGAGTAAAAGTCATGAGCACTGTGTATAAAGTATGTGTTGATTATGTGATAAAACTGATCGTATTAATACTAGGAAATCAATGTTGGTTGGGACCAATGTATGAATTCAACTTGTTGTAGATCTATTTTCCATAATTGAAATACTAAACAATACAATGTATGGTCGTAAGAAAAGACTTGCCTCGATGAGAAAGAAATTATATAAGGATGTATGCAATAAATGATAAGTGGCTTTATTTATATATAGTATCCAAATTGGTCGTAATTATTGCTAAGAACCGAAGACATGAAAAACACCTCGCGAAAATATGCTCATGCTCAAGTCCGACTAGCAGCGAAGATCGTAGGAAAAGGACTGTCGCTAGGAAACTCATTTTAGTGGGTAGGACCACATGTAGAGAGGAGAGGTTTTGACTAGGAGGCTTTCTTTGTCCCGACCAGTAGCCAAACGAGAGTTGAACAGAATGTTGAAGTGAAGGAATGTAGTCTCCGAAATCTTAAACATGTAAATCACTATATATAGTCGTTTGTGTTTTGCTCCTTGTACTCGTATTTTCTTTGAGAAAAGAGTGTGGTCGCGCATGAGAACCATTGACTTAATGGTCACAACTAGGACCCTTATGGCATTTAACTTATATGTTTTAGCCAGAGAGTAACAGAGATCCTTTAAAAACATATCGGAGAGAATTTGGTCTTCTCCAACCAATTAGACAACACTAGTAGGCAACCAGAATATGGGTACAGTCATATAAACAATATCGCTCATAGGAGAAAATAAAGAAAGGATAAATCTTCATTGAAAATTGACAGAATATAAAATACACTTATACAAAGAACTTACGCAATTGGTCAATATTCCAAGAATTTGACAAAACACGTCCATCTGACATAGCTAGTCATAGCGAACTAGGTCTGGTGACGTCGACCATAGTGTATGAACCTTCCCATTTGAGAGAAAGTTTGTTGCGATTAGCCTGGCTTTGAATTTTTTTGAGAACCAGGTCACCTACAGTTAGGTTGCGAGGTTACACCTTACGACTATGATACCTTCGCATGACTTGTTGGTAAACTGCCGATCGTATGAGGGCTTGGTTTCGTCGTTTCTCAAGGACATTGATATCGTAGAGTCGTCGTTCTTCTTGATTGTTTTCATTAAAACAATCGGTTAAAATGAAACCTATTTTCGATTACGGAGGAAGCATGGCTTCAACACCGTAAGCGAGAAAAATGGTGTTTCCTTTGGTTGCTGGCCGGTCGTGGTTGAGCGACCCATATCTGAAGGAAGTTCTTGAACCCAAGCTCCTGACCGTTTTGTTAACAGGTCGAGCACTCGACGTTTCACCCCTTGCATTATGATACCGTTGGCTCAGTCGACTGCTCCATTGCTCTATGGATGAGTGATAGAAGCAAAATGTATCTTGATACGTAGATCCTCGTAGAATTCTTGAAAATTTCCGCTAGAGAACTGGGTACCGTTATCTGTGATTATTCGACTGGGTATACCAAATCGTGTGATCACATTTTTTTGTGAGGAACCTCTTAGCAGCTTCAGTTGTTGTTTTAACAACTGGCTCGGCTTCGATCCATTTTGTAAACGTGTTAATCATGATGAAAAGAAATTTGAAGCCCTCGGGTGCTTTTGGGAAAGGTCCTAGAATGTCTAGTCCATAGGTTGCAAAAGGTCAAGAAAGAGGTATGGTTTGCAAAGCTTGTGTTGGCTGATGTACTTGTCAACTATGAAATTGACTTTGTACGCACTTCGTCACAAGCTCTTTGGCATCATGAAGGGCAGTTGGCCAGTAGTATCCTTGCCTGAAGGCTTTACCGACCAGTGTTCTGTAGGAATGATGGGCTCCACAGACTCCTCCACGAATGTCGAATAGCAACTTAATGCCATCCGTTTGAGATATGCATCTCATCAACACACCGTGAGATCCACGTTTTTAAAGGATACTTTCGATCAGAGTGTATGATTTGGCTTTTCGAGCTATACAATCAACCTCTACACCATCTTCAGGAATAATGCCATGCTGAAGATAATTGTAGATCGACGTCATCTAATCTCTACCGGGATCGTTGACGAGGATTATTGACTGGTCAATTATCTGGGTATATCTTTATTTGCTTATTTATAGATAAGCCAGATTCTTCTGGCCCAAGATCAATCAAGCAGTCGGAAGGTGGGCCTAAAAAGTCTTTCCTTTGACCGTTCCTGAAATTTCTTCCGGAGGCCCAGTTGGACCTCCTCTATAGGTTTCTCTAGGACCACTCCAGGACCACTCCCCCACGGAGGAGGTCCTAGAAAGCGGTTACCCACGTGCGGTTAATAACAGCTACACAAGGAGAAATCAGTGATAATGGTCATCACGAAGAGACGCGACTATCGGCGCGAAGAGACGCAACCATTGGCGTGAAGAGGCACCGCTGCTACTAACTGCCGATACTTGTAATACTATAAATAGTCTAGCCTATGTGCCTTTGTAACATAGATCCACATCCAAGCCCTAATCCGCGTGTATTCATAGCCACTTTCTCTATAATCAGAGCATACTCTTTGCAATACACATTCACCATTTCGAGTTCTTTGGCGAACAGATAGTAATCTCCATTTTTCCTTTTATATTCATATTTGTCTGTTCTGTGACGAGAGTCCCAAACGTCGACAGTTGGCGCCGTCCGTAGGGAGCGCTATCATCATCTTCGCCTACTCAATTCTAGTAATGTGTCCCGCATTTTTCTGATGAATCACAATTTGCTTGCTTGGAGAGGAGAAAGTATCCTCGACATTTTCGACTACGATGATGACATGGAGGAAAACTTCGTCCTCGTATCCGGCAACACCCATGGTTCCTCCGAGGCCATTGCTAAGGCACCGTCGCCCACCGAGTCTGCATCCGCTGGCTCCTCGCCGGTCGTGCCTTCGTCCACAAGTGCCGTTGTGGACGAGTACTATGAAGTCGATCGAATGCCCAAGAGGGGGGGGTGAATTGGGAACTATTTTTTTTGTTTTTGATTAAGAACAATTTAAATAACAGTTCTAACAAAAAACTACGTGACACTTGAATCTAGTGAGGATAAATAATTCCTATGCAATTCTAGAGAAATTTAGATAGAGCAAGAAAGTAAATGCGTAAATGTAAAAGAGACAAGAGACACAACCAATTTTTTACGAGGTCTCGGAGATTCGGCGATCTCCCTACTCCTCGTTGGAGCACTCTAAGAAGAGTATTGCTCGACTTGAAACCTAACAAGGTATCAAGCCATTCACTTGTGGTAGTCCTTCTCCTCTCCGGGATGGGTGGACTCAGAACCTTCACAACCTTCGGTGCCTTCCACAAGCTCCTCCTTAGAAGGTCACCGAGAACCACGCCTCCAAGCCGTCTAGGAGACGCCGATCTCCAAAGGTAATAAGCCTAGACCATCACTTGAACTTAGAAAGATCAAGCAACTAGAGTGATGCACACTAAGCCTATGCTACCTCTCAAATCTCTCAATATATGCTCTTAAATCATCTTGGGTGCCCTTGATCTTCTCTTGGTATTAGATGTTACTGTAGAGTGGCCAAGAGGGCTTACAATCACGTCCATGAACAGTATTTATAGCCTCCTTGAAGAAACTAGCCGTTACACCTACTATCCTGAAAAATCAGCACATTCCGGATCATCCGGAAGCCTTCCGGATCATCCTGAAGCTCGAAATCCAACGGTCACAAAACTAGCCGTTGAAGGCTTAAAGTATCATCCGATAGCTTCTGGATCATTCTTACATCCGGATGATTCTTTCCTTCCGGATCATTCGTAATGTACCACAGATTTCAGCCAATCCGAACCAATCTCTCTGGATCAATGATCCGCTTGATAGTCCGATAGCATCCGGATCATCCGGAAGGCATTGTCAAAAATTCACTTCGGTACTGATCCAATGCTCCGTTAGCTTGCGGATCATCCGGAAGCCATTGGCAAATTTCAAAACGGTACTGGTCCATTGATCCGCTTGATGCTCCTTTAGCTTGCGGATCATCCGGAAGACATTGCCAAACATTAAATCGGTACTGGTCCAATGATCCGTTAGCTTCCGAATCATCCGCAATGTCTCACTCATTTTTCAACCGAGAAAAACAGCCTTCTGTTCCAATGATCCGTTAGCTTCCGAATCATCCTTAATGTACTGTCAACTTTTCAACCTTCTCAAATAAAGATCCAAATTGATTTCAATTCAACTCCAACTCTTCCAAGAGCTTCACTTTGACTAGAGATGAGCTAAATAAACCTAGTGTGCATCACAACTAGCTACTCAACCAAACCAAGCTCAAGCTACTAGCCTAAACCCCCTTTAATAGTATGGCTAAAACAAAAACAAAGGACCTATAACTACAATGATCCATCCTCGACTCCTTGGATCATTTCTAAAGAACAAAATCCTTAATCTTCAATAATAATTCAAACTTTGCCTTCAATGTCCATTTAGGGTCAACAAACAACCCACATAACCAAACCATCATCGCGACCTAACTTGAACTTATGCAACACCAACAAAAGTTAGTCCCGATGATTTAAATAAATCATTAATCACCAAAACACGAATTAGGGGCCTAGATGCTTACAATCTCCCCCTTTTTGGTGATTGATGACAACCAAACCAACACAAGTGATATAAAGGATTTTAAGTATATGTCATAAGCAAAAGCAAAGCATATACATGACAAGATAAGCACATGAAAGCTTTGATCCAATGTATATGGAAATAACAGAACATGATCAAGCAGATATCTCAAGTAAGCATTGGATAAAGCATATGTGAGCAGGATACAAGATAAGACAATGTGATTCACATGCTCATAAGATAGCTCCACAAAATAACAAAGTCTCCCCCTAAGTCTATGCATGATAAGAGAGCTTACATGATGCTGCAAATAGTACTCATACAAGCATAGACTCAAACAAAAAACACAAGCACATATCTTACAAGCAGTCTCTAACAAAAACACAAGCAAGCACCTATCTCTCCCCCTTTGACATCAAGCACACAAAAAGGAAAAAGGGGCTGCAAAAAAGTCGATCTTGGCGTCGGACGCGTAGTCGCTCATGATGGAGCTGAATATGCATAGCGGACTCATGGTGAGGATCATCGGTAGGAGAGCCACTGAACAACAAGAGTGTGCTCGAGAAAGTAGGAGAAGTAGGAGCTACAGAAGAAAGATCAGAGCTTTGGAGATGTGATGAGCTGGGAAGAACATGTAAAGGCTGGAGTTTCTAGGACTGACTAATCTGTGAGATCTTTCTCCTCCTCTGGATCAACAAAGTGCTCTGTCGAGAAGAGGAATAGTCAAGAACTCGCCAACCAAAGCACTTGTAGAACAAGCAGGAGCTGAAGAAACCAAAGTGTCAACAGGTCGGTGAATATCTGCTGGAGGCTGTGCACTAGGAGACTGAGTAACAATAGGATCTGCTGCTGGAGAGACCGGTTGTCGCTGAAAAGAACCACACACTCGGTCTAAAACCGACGGCCACTGACCCTGAGAACCACACACCGAACCACAACAATAAGCAACAAGCCCTACTTCAAGAACACGCTAAGGCCTCGGTTCAAGAGCATGAAAGAACTTACTCACGGGAGGGAGAAGCGGCAAAATGGCCGGAGCCGAGGAAGACACCTAGGGCGGCGGTGGCGGTACAAAATGCGGCCGACACCGAGAGTCCCTCATGGAAACGAGCACAGCAAGCTAATGCGCACAAGGGAGGGAGTTCATTTTGGTGGTCGCCGGCGACAGCGAGAGGCCGACGACGAGGAATGCGGTGGAGGCGCCAGCACTACCCCATGGCGCTGTGAGCACGGGAGCAATCGAATGGGGAAAAAAGGATTGACTGAATACTTAGGGATTTTGACTGAGTAGTTGAGATGGTATTGAATAGAGAGGAGATCAAGGGCTAGGATTGAGCAACAAAAGAATCAGCGGTCAGGATGTGAACCAAGTGAAGGGGTAAGAGTAAGTGGCATCCAATGGCTCGGACTGATCAAGAAAGATCTAACGGATGAGAAACAATCCTTAAAGATGAAGGGGTACGAGAGCATCTGAACCATCCAAAATGACTTAAAGGAGATCCATTGGTTCAGATAGAAAACAAATGGGGTAAGGAGCTAATCTTGAAGACCCTATGTAACAGATGATCCGATAGGAGCAGATTGTCCACATATCCAGATGATCCGATCCTTTAGGATGATCCGAAACATTTAGGTAAGAAGAGAGGGTATATTAAGCTGAGAATTTGTGTTCTCCCATGGTCCAAAATTGCAGCAATCAACATAAACACTTAATTGGACATGGTTAAACGATGAATAAGATCTAGAACACCAACTTGAGATATTTTGAAAAGATATTGCTATATGCATATAGATTTCCAAAACACCCTTTTTTTTAAAATAAAAAGTGTGAACCAAATGAATTTGGGTTTGGGATCTTTGGAAATGTATGGGCCTAATTTTGTGCCACCAAGAACCAAGAGATGGAAACATCCGGCTCAAGTGACTTAGACCCATGTTATGCTAGAAAGCTCACGGTTAAGCGCATAATAGAATTTTTAAAGATGTTGGCCAATAAAAAGTATTTGAGAAAGCATTTGACCAACAATTTTCGTTTCAAGATATAATTTTTTTAAATCATAGTTTTGGACATATTTTTTTAAAGCAAATCAATTTTTCTTTTTATGATGAAAATTTTTGAAAAAAAAAACATTTAGAAAGTATTTTATACAATATAGTACATTTTCATGAGAAAAGCATTTTTCAAGATGCATCTAGCAAAGTATTGATTTGATCACATTTAGGATTGCAAGAACACATGAGAGGTATAATGCTCCCCCTTAATGTGATAAACCCATTTGAGCTCACAAAAACCGAAGCAACTAAACACACAAAACTTCAAACAACTAAGCAAGCAAGGCAAATAGAACACACAAGACAATGACAATATATTACATGAGAAGTGAAAATGATCATGCAATGTTAGAGGAATCTATGATATTTAACTCACTCCTCAACTTACAAAAGCGAGCCTCATCTAAGGGTTTGGTAAAAATATCCGCAAGTTGATCCTCGGTTCGGACATGGCTTAGCACAATGTCACCTTTTGCAACATGATCCCTAAGGAAATGATGCCGGATATCAATGTGCTTTGTACGCGAGTGTTGAACAAGGGTTATTTCCTATTTTACCGCACTCTCATTGTCACACAATAGAGGCACACTTTTGAAGGAGATCCCATAGTCTAGAAGGGTTTGCTTCATGTACAATATTTGTGCACAACAACTACCTGCGGCAATGTACTCCGCTTGGCGGTTGAAAGTGCAACGAGTTTTGCTTCTTTGAAGCCCATGAAACAAGGGATCTACCTAGCATATGACATCCCCACGAAGTGCTTTTACGGTCAATTTTACACCCAAAGATAATCGAATCCGAATAGCCAAGCAACTCGAATTTTGCACCTTTGGGATACCACAAACCAATGCTAGGGTGTGTTTTAAATATCTAAGAATTCTCTTAACGCAACTAGATGCAATTCGTTAGGGAAGCTTGAAATCTAGCACACATACAAACACTAAACATGATATCGGGCCTAGATGCGGTAAGGTAAAGCAAGCTACCAATCATTGATCTAAATAATTTTTGATCAATCGGGTACCTCCACATCTAAGTTAAGATGTGTGTTTGTAGCCATAGGAGTCTTGATGGGCTTTGCATCTTCCATTCCAAAGCGCTTGAGAAGGTCCATAATATACTTTTCTTGAGAGATGAATGTGCCCTCCTTCAATTGCTTGACTTGAAATCCAAGGAAGAAGCTCAACTCTCCTATCATAGACATTTCAAACTCCCTAGACATTATCTCACCAAATTCCTTGCAAAATTCTTGATTAGTCGATCCAAAAATAATATCATCAACATATACTTGACATATGAAGAAATGAATATCAAAATGCTTAGTAAATAAGGTAGAATCAATTCTCCCGATTTTGAAGCCCTTGGCAAGTAGAAAGTCTCTAAGACGCTCATACCAAGCTCTTGGCGCTTGCTTAAGCCCATATAGCGTCTTAGATAACTTATAGACAAGGTTTGGGTGTTTAGGGTCTTCAAACCCGGGAGGTTGTTCTACAAACACTAGTTCTGAAATAACACTATTTAAGAACGCGGATTTTACATCCATTTGATATAGCTTGATATTAAAACATGATGCAAAAGCTAAAAGGATACGAATGGCTTCGAGTCTTGCTACCGGAGCGAAAGTCTCTCCAAAATCAAGTCCTTCAACTTGGGAGAACCCTTGAGCAACTAGTCTTGCTTTGTTGCGGACCACCACTCCATGTTCATCTTGTTTGTTACGGAAAATCCACTTTGTGCCAATGACGTTGTGATTGTGGGGACGTTCCACCAATGTCCATACCTTATTGCGGGTGAAGTTGTTTAATTCTTCATGCATTGCATTTACCCAATCTGCATCACTAAGTGCTTGATCTACATTAGTGGGTTCCAAACAAGACACAAAGGAGTAATGTTCACAAAAAGATGCTAGACAAGAACGAGTTTGAACTCTCTTAGTAACATCCCCCAAGATTTGATCAATGGGATGGTCCTTGGCAATGGTGTGATGTGTAACACCCTGATTTTTAGAGCCTTTTTGAAAATTTTCAAAATAAAAAGAACCATTTGATTTTGATGATAATTCAAGCTTAACTTGAGAATTTCAGAATTTGGGATGTTTAAAATGACTAAGCTAAACTTCAACTAAATCAAAGTTTGGTTCTTTTGATGTAGCTCTAGCTCTCTGGAGTTATCTTCCTTTTCTTGATAGGATTTCTTTTCCTTGATCTATTTGGACATTTTATATGTCGAGACCGTCCCTCTTGTTTGACCTTTGTTGTTATGCGGATCTCTTGATCCTAGACCACAATCTTCAGTTGGGCATATTCTTGTGCCCAGACCTCCTTGTTCTTGATCTAGCTGGACCTCCCTCACATCTTTTGCTTGAGTCTCCTTTTGCTCCTTTGGAATGCGGTAATTCACTTGAACCTACTGTGGCCAATTGGATCTTCTTTGCATTCGATTGAACCACCTTTGTGCTCAATGGGACCCCTTGATTTCCCTCGAGCCAGAGACCTCCCATGTGGAGGCTGAACCGTTCAGACCTCTCGTGATCATCATCCAGGATCCAGGACCTCTTTAGGTCTAGATCTCCTAAGTGCTTGGACCTTCCTGGTCGAGATCTCCTTCTCGACTTAGACCTCTTGAGGTCTAGGTCTCCCTTTATAACCACTTGAGTTCCTTCTATGCTCTTGTGAATCTCTTGGTGATCACTTGGACTCCTTTTGCCCGATCCTTGTAGCCTTCTCTTTGGAAAGGTCCTTCTAGTGCAATCCGGTATTACCACCCCAATTCATGGTAATACCATTCTTTAGGACCTCTCTCCCATTCGTTCGAGACCTTTCCTTTAAGTTTGATTACTTTGAATCTCTTTGTTGGTTTGAATCTCTTTGGATCGAGACCTCTTTTACTTTGAGACTTCTCTTAAGTCTAAACTTCTTATTGCTGGGCACCTTTCTATGCAGACCACTTTTCATTGAACCTCTTTGTATTCGGTGGACTTCTTATATGCCTTCAAACCTCCACGAGTTCATTGAACCCTAGACATTTCTTCTTGGCGAAAGGAACTCTTTAGGGTTCATTCTAACTGCCACGGCTTTTGATCTCACCCTAGAGGTTGGAGCCTCCTTTGAGTTGCCTTGACTCATGAACTCTGTTGGACCACCTTTGTGGATCTCCTCCGTGGAATCCTCGTTCTTGGAACCCCACCGTGCGGACCTTCTCCTTTTGGTTGAATCCAGCGGTTTGGACCTCTTCTCACTTTGAATCCAAAGGCCCGGACCTCCCGTGCATTATTTCTCTCTGGGACCTCCCCCTTCCCGTTGACCTTGGCTATTGGACCTCCCTTTCGGAGATCCAACCGCCCAAACCTCAACGTGTTATTAATTTCAACCACGGGACCTCTTGGTAGTTCTTGGACCTCTGTCCAAGACCTCTCAAGGCCTCTTAAACTGGCTCGGGACCTCCTCGCCAGACCTCTCTTGAAGAGATCCTCACCGTCAGGACCTCCTGTTGTTGATCCTGACCGTCAGGACCTCCCCATGTCCAGACCTCCTCCGCATGTCTGGACCTCCTCAACTTCAGACCTCCTTGAGTCGCGGGACTCCTTTGATGAAGTCTGGTTGTCCGAACCTCGATCCGTGGACCTCCTCCATGTGTATTTGGACCTCCCCATGTTCGGACCTCCTTTGTGTATATCAAGACCTCCCTATTTTGACCCATTGTTTCTAGGTTGGTGGCCCCACTCGCCAGGTCTTGGTCATTCTCATTTCCTCCGCCACGTTAGTATTTTGGGCATTTAATGCATGTCTTGTCACATTAAATGCAATTGTATCGTGGTGTCTACTTTGAATGTGGTCACGTGGTGGTACTCGACATTTTTCTTTGTTCCTTCCCATAGCAACCTAAGTTGTCCTTCCTCGTACCTTTTACCTAGGGTGGTGGTGACACCGCTCGACATTCACCCACTTTTGACTCATTTTATACTTATCCACGCACGTATGTGTCTAGTTTTCTTCACCCTTTTTGCCTATAATTAGTCGAGGAGCTCTACCATTTCACCCTTTTCACATTCACCATCTGGCTTTATCGAGTGGTCATCCGGGGAAGACTTGGCTCTCACAACCTTCCCTTAGTCCATTACCTCTTGTCCTGGTAAGTTCCTTTGTGTCTGCTCCACTCCTGTGTTCACCATCAAGCCTTGGTGATCGTGTCCTTCACAGGACCTCCCACAGTGGACACCTTCGGATTCCTATGGCCCTCGTGTGAGGACCTCCTCTCTGGACCTTCTTGAGAAATTAATCCTCGGGGCCTCTCTATTTCATTGCCGTGATCACTCCTTTAGGGTCTTTTGCCAAAGACCACCCTCCTCTGGTAAGCTTAGACCTACTCCCTAAGACCCTAATCTGAAATTTAGACCTCCTCTGTTAATTGAATTTTGAGGTTCCTCTGGAGTTCTTATAATTCTTTGCTTGAGTCTTTGTTGGTTCTTTATTTGGAGCTTGGTCTGAATATGTTCCCTTGCCGTGTAGATCTTGACGTTTCCTGAGCGCCAGAGCTGTGAGAAATTAGAATCTTAAGCTATCAAGCAAGAGGCAAGTTGCATTCTTGATCATATTGCACCTAGTATATCAAATTAATTATGTCCAGTTTTAAAATGTATTGCATGCTTATTTTTATCAAGTTAGTTCAATACCAGTTTTAACTTCATAGTTATACCCAGTTCCTTTGTATGACCTCTGTTGGTTTGGTACAGAACACATTGTCACCTTTAGGTCAAACTTGGCTATCTGATAGTATGAGTCAAGACCATTTGAAAAACATATGCTCGGCTATGCTTAGACCAAAAGCTGTTGATTTGGGAAATCTTTACCAACATAACCAAATAATGTTTTGAATGTTTTCACCATGGCATTGGGTTGTCATGGAGGTATGAAAGTATTCTTTGGGGAAGCAAAGAAAATGAAAATGGATTTTAGACTAGGGCAAAATGGTTAGCTCGGTTGGTGCAAGTTTATGCAGGATCGTGCCTTTATGGTAGATCGATGCCCTTGGGTTTGTGAAAGTTGCCTTAGTCATGTGAGGACCGGTCTTTGGCGACCAATGCTAGGCCTATAATGGGTGATGCCAAAATCGTGCAACCACATGTCTCGGTGTGGGCGTGGGACTGGTGAATAATTTGCAAAACTCCACTACATCTTTGCTCCATTGGTGGCGTGGGAGGTCTTGTTGGCTAGTGGTCTTTGATGACCCATTGTTCCCCTTTGGTGCAAGAGGGGCTTCCGCGGATGGCTATCCATAGGGGTGAAACCTTAGCAAGGAAAGGCGTGGTGGAGCAATGCATTGTAAAGGCCTTGTCATGAGCTCTAGATCTCTTACCTTTGGAAGTGAGAGGTGGTATTGGCGAATCTGGGACAAACTAGAGTACTCATGTCGTGTGGGTAAAGTGCACAACCTCTGCGAGTTAAATCTATTGAATAGCCGTGTCCACGGTCAAGGCGTCTTGGCAAAGGCCACTTGAAGTTAGTTGTTGACTTTGGGAATTTCGAAAATGATTTTCAAATCTGTTTTTGGGATTTTATCCCATGGGTTTGAAATGGGAGCCTAATGTCGGAGGTATCCTTCACCATCTTATGATGAATGTTATCCAAGCTGAAAAACTGATTTGATAAAATGAATTTTAATTATTGTATTCTTGCCTTAGAACTTAATACATGTGTTTGAAATAAACATGGCTTTATGCAAATCAACCATATTAAGCCTTCCATTGTGATATCCATTATGCATGTCATTTTGTTATCCAGCAGGTGTAACTTGCGAAACACGGTTGTTGTGCTCACTCTTGCTTGTTGTTGTCTTTAGCGAGAAATGGAAGCTCTCTGGTGATCATTCGATGGACCAAGTGGTCTGATCGACTAGGATTAAGCCCTCGGCCGATTACTGTGGTATATTGGGTGGTCTAGTATGTTCTTCTGCTGTGTGATAACTTGTGGCTAGTAAGCCTCCCTTTTGTAAACAACTTTGTTGATATTAATAAAGCTTGTATTGTTGAAATGTTACCACTATTGTTGCTGTGAAGAGCTAGCCATGATCCTTGGGACTAGTTCAGTACTCACAGGGGACCCTGGAGCAAGCTCGGACCTCTATGTTCTCACGATGGGATGAACGTGTGAGGTTCTGAGGTGGTCTCGGACCTCCACGACCTCCTCTGGAGGGTCGCGGGTGGTTTTGGGGTGTCCTCAGACCTCCTCGTTTTTCTCTGACTGTGGCCGTGGCAGGTCCGTGAGTGCTCCCTGGCTCCAAGACCCTCTCGGGTTATGTTCTCCTGGACCTCCAGGAGGTCCTACTGGACCTCCTGGGAGGTCTTGGTGGACTGTCCGAGAGGTCCTTTGTGGACCTCCTGGGAGGTCCTGATGGACTTTCCAGAAGGTCATGGAGGACCTCTCGGGTGCCCTAAAGGTGGGTCGTTACATGATGACTCCTAACTTGAGGTGAAGGAGAAGGTACAATATCCTCATCATCTTTATTTGCTTCATCTTCATCAACTTGAGGTGCCATTGATGATGAGGGTTGAGCTTCGACTTGTACCTCTTGATCATTCTCCTTTGGCTTGATATCACCAAGAGACATATTCTTCATTGCACTTCTTAGGCCTTCATTACCTACATCATCAAGATTTTCATGCTCTCCTTGAGAGCCATTAGATTCATCAAACTCCACATCATAAGTCTCCTCAACAAGCCCAGTGGCATTGTTGAAGACACGGTAAGCTTTTGAATTTGAGGAGTAACCCAAAAGAAATCCGATGTCACATCGCCTTTGGAACTTGCCAAGATGGGTGCGCTTTTTGTAAATGTAGCATTTGCACCCAAACACTCTAAAGTAGGAGATATTGGGTCTTCTCCCTACTAAGAGCTCATATGATGTCTTCTTTAAGAGCCAGTGGAGATAGAGCCGGTTGATAGCATGACAAGATGTGTTGATGGCCTCCGCCCAAAACCGATCCGACGTACCATATTCATCAAGCATAGTCCTTGACATTTCGATCAAAGTCCTATTCTTCCGTTCAACAATTCCATTTTGTTGAGGAGTGTAAGTAGCGGAAAGCTCATGCTTAATGCCTATCTCATCACAATAATCTTCAATGTTAGTATTTTTAAACTTCGGTTCCATTGTCACTCTGGATTTTCTTAATTGGAGTTTCAAATTCATTTTGGGCCCTTTTGCAAACCTTTTGAAAATCTGGGAGGCTTCGGACTTGTCTTGTAGAAAGAACACCCAAGTAAACCTTGAGAAATCGTCCACAACGACTAAACAATAAGAATTGCCCCCGATGCTCTTATAGGACGTTGGGCCAAACAAATCCATATGTAAGAGCTCTAGCGGTCTCGATGTGGACAAAAAATTCTTTGTGGGATGAGAGTTTGCCACTTGCTTGCCGGCTTGACAAGCACTACATAACTTATCCTTCTCAAATCTCACATCCTTTAAGCCCACAACCAAACCGTTTTTGAAAAGCTTTTTCAAAGTAGACATCCCCACATGTCCAAGGCAGTGGTGCCAAAGCCAACCAAGTGAAACTTTAGCAAGTAAGCACATCGAGATACATGAAGCATTAGAGGAGAAGTCCACAAGGTAAAGATTTTGAAAGCGAAAGCCTTTGAAGATCAAACTTTGGTCATTTTTGTTTAAAACCAAAACACCTTCTTCGAAAAGAGACAATGGAACCCTAAATCACAAAGTTGAGCAGCGGAAAGTAAATTAAAGTTTAGGATTCAACCAATAGAGCGTTGGGGATTGAATGATCATTTGAGATTGCCACCTTTCCTTGTCCAATTGCTTTACTCTTGCTATTATCACCAAAAGTTATCTTGTTGCTTGAGTCCACACTTTCTTCTAAGGAGGTGAACATCCATGAGTTGCCGGTCATGTGTTGAGTACATCCACTATCAATCATCCAATGCCGGCCTCCGGTCTTGTAGTTCACCTACAAAAATAGAGATCACGTCTTTGCTTTAGGTACCCAAATCTTTTTGGGTCCTTTTGGATTAGTGCATAGGGACTTAGGCACCCAAATGGCCTTCTTTTTTTCATTAAGTATTGGAACACCTATGAACTTAGCAACAAATGTACCATCCTTACCCTTTTGGAGCAAGTAGTGAGAGTTGTAGATGAAACTTTTGGTTGAAGCATTCTTGAACGAAGAGGCCAATGGACATGCAACGGGCCTATGGCCTTCACCATGACACTTGTAGCAAAAATAGCCCTCCTTCACGAACTTCGTCTTGGGTCTTATCCAACCACCTCCCTTGGGTACAACCTTTAGGATGTATCCCAATCCTTCCTACCAAGGTGAACCTTTGCTCCCCAAGAATCGATCGAGAGTGACACTTCCTTGATAGCACTTTGCTAGGCCCTTGTTAAGCATATCCACTTTTGCTTTAAGCTCCAAGTTCTCCTTCACAAGGTTAGTAGCACCGCGAAGCAACACCACAAGAAGGAATATTGCAAGTAGGACTAGCATCTACTTTAGAAGAGCATGGCATAGAAATTAAATCATTACAAGAAGTAGAGCTATCTACCATGGCGGAAGCATTGCATGCTTGAGTGGAAATTTGTTGAGGATAGAGATCACATGCAATACCCTATCAACCTTGGTCACGACAAAATCCTTGTTAAGGAGAGAATCATGTTCAAGCTCTAGCTCTTCATACTTGGCAATAACTTCCTCAAACTCGGTGCTAAGTGAAGTGTGCATTTTCTTGAGCACTTTGAACTTTTGCTTCTCCTTACCAAGAGCGCATTGAGCTCCTCAATAATTTCAACAAGCTCATCATATGAGGGAAGAGAGTCATGTACCTTCTCATCATGCGTTGCCATGAAGCAAAATGGTGAGGTTGGAGGCGGTGGAGTGGACTCGGTGAGAGCAAGTCCCATAAGGCCTTTTGGTGGTGTTGGACCTTCATCTTCATCACTTGAGTCACCTCGGAGCTTTCCTCATCGGTAATCCACTCTCAATGTAAGCTTCCTCCTTTCCATTTCGATTTAGCTTCTTGAATCTTATCTTCTTGCTATCTTGCTTCTTCTTGCCCTTATATGTGTCCTTGTTCTTCTTCTTCTTGTTCTCACATTTTGCGGCAATGTGGCCCTTCTCATTGCACTCATAGCATATGGTGTTGGCAAAGGGTTCTTCTTGTTCGACAAATAGTTTGATGAAGATCTTCTTCTCTTGTCAAAGTCTACCCCTTATCATTTATCTTCTTGAGAAGGCGCCTTGTCTTCTTCATGAGCAAAGCCATATCATCGGAGTCCTCGGACTCATCATCTTCAACATGATTACTATCATCTTCCTCATGATCTCCTTTGACCTTGAGAGCAATGTTCTTTTTGCTTGTAGGAGACTCTTCATACTCCTTCAAGAAAAGCTCATGTGCAGTGAGCCTTCCCAAAAGAGCGGTTGGTGTCAATGAGTTCAAATCTCCATTTGTGAGTAGCACCACAAGCGTCTTGTACTCCTTAGGCAAAACCCTAAGCATTCTTCTCACAATTTCAAGGTTAGTAAGAGTTAATCCAAGACCCTTCAACTCATTCACAATACTATTCATGCGAGAGAACATTTCGTTAGCCGTCTCATAAGGTCGCATCACAAAATAGTCGAATTGCTATTTAAGAATATACATTTTTGCCTCTCGCACATTAGATGTGCCCTCGTGAATCTCACGAAAAGTAGTCCAAATCTCATGAGCCGTGCTAAGATTGCTAACACGGTTGAAGACTTCAAGACTAAGAGAGCCAAAAAGTGCATTATTTGCTTGGGCATTGTATTGAAGGTTTTTTACTTCCACATCCGTGGGTGCAAGTGGATTGCGTGGAGCAGCAAAACCATATTCAACCACACGCCAAACATCCAAGCTCATAGCCTCAAGGTAACAACCCATACGAACTTTCCAATAGGAATAATTTGTGCCATCAAAAAGTGGAGCCCTACCAACATTCACACCCTCACCCGACATCCTTACTCAAGGCGGTAAAGCCCTAATTGAGCAACCTTGCTCTGATACCAATTGAAGTGGATCGAATGCCCAAGAGGGGGGGTGAATTGGGAACTATTTTTTTTTTTGATTAAGAACAATTTAAATAACAGTTCTAACAAAAACTACGTGACACTTGAATCTAGTGAGGATAAACAATTCCTATGCAATTCTAGAGAAATTTAGATAGAGCAAGAAAGTAAATGCGTAAATGTAAAAGAGACAAGAGACACAACCAATTTTTTACCGAGGTCTCGGAGATTCGGCGATCTCCCCTACTCCTCGTTGGAGCACTCTCAAGAAGAGTATTGCTCCGACTTGAAACCTAGCAAGGTATCAAGCCATTCACTTGTGGTAGTCCTTCTCCTCTCCGGATGGGTGGACTCCGAACCTTCACAACCTTCCCGGTGCCTTCCACAAGCTCCTCCTTAGAAGGTCACCGAGAACCACGCCTCCAAGCCGTCTAGGAGACGCCGATCTCCAAAGGTAATAAGCCTAGACCATCACTTGAACTTAGAAAGATCAAGCAACTAGAGTGATGCACACTAAGCCTATGCTACCTCTCAAATCTCTCAATATATGCTCTTAAATCATCTTGGGTGCCCTTGATCATCTCTTCGTATTAGATGTTACTGTAGAGTGGCCAAGAGGGCTTACAATCACGTCCATGAACAGTATTTATAGTCTCCTTGAAGAAACTAGCCGTTACACCTACTATCACGAAAAATCGGCACATTAGGATCATCAGGAAGCCTTCGAATCATCTGAAGCTCGAAATCCAACGGTCACAAAACTAGCCGTTGAAGGCTTAAAGTATCATCCGATAACCACGGATCATTCTTACATCCGGATGATTCTTTCCTTCCGGATCATTCGTAATGTACCACAGATTTCAGCCAATCCGAACCAATCTCTCTGGATCAATGATCCGCTTGATAGTCCGATAGCATCTGGATCATCTGGAAGGCATTGTCAAAAATTCACTTCGGTACTGATCCAATGCTCCGTTAGCTTGCGGATCATCCGGAAGCCATAGGCAAATTTCAAAACGGTACTGGTCCATTGATCCGCTTGATGCTCCTTTAGCTTGCGGATCATCCGGAAGACATTGCCAAACATTAAATCGGTACTGGTCCAATGATCCGTTAGCTTCCGAATCATCCGCAAGGTCTCACTCATTTTTCAACCGAGAAAAACAATATACATTCCAATGATCCGTTAGCTTCGAATCATCCTTAATGTCTTGTCAACTTTTCAACCTTCTCAAATAAAGATCCAAATTGATTTCAATTCAACTCCAACTCTTCCAAGAGCTTCACTTTGACTAGAGATGAGCTAAATAAACCTAGTGTGCATCACAACTAGCTACTCAACCAAACCAAGCTCAAGCTACTAGCCTAAACCCCTTTAATAAATGCGGCTAAAACAAAAACAAAGGACCTATAACTACAATGATCCATCCTCGACTCCTTGGATCATTTCTAAAGAACAAAATCCTTAATCTTCAATAATAATTCAAACTTTGCCTTCAATGTCCATTTAGGGTCAACAAACAGCCCACATAACCAAACCATCATCGCGACCTAACTTGAACTTATGCAACACCAACAAAAAGTTAGTCCCGATGATTTAAATCGTCATTAATCACCAAAACACGAATTAGGGGCCTAGATGCTTACAGTACTATCCCGAGCCTGGCTCCTTTGGAGGAGGAGATTCGGAAGGTCCTTGGAGCCCATCAAACCATGATGATCTCACTAGCGGCCTCCACACTGAAGGCCTAGAGAGATCATCTGGGGAGAATCTTCTATTCACTCTACAATTCAACTCATCCTCTTCCTCAAAGGACGATGGCATGTTCACCCCTACTGCCTGTTCCGACGGTCATCTGGTTGCCGCCATCGCTGACAATCAACCTAATCCCGGCGATAATCCCGAAGCATTAGGCCAACGCCTGGAGCGGGAAGAATGAGAACGCCTCCAACGAGAGGAGGAGGCCCGACAATCCGAGATACGTGCCGCCACATAAGCGCACATCTCGTAGGTTCACGGCCACTACTACCGAGACGCCCCTGGCTCCTCAGTGAGGGCGCCACCACCGTGGGCAACGATGGTAAGAGATCCAAATACCTTACCAACCCCCATGCAGGAGGATTCCCCTGCAGAGCGCATTCGCTACTTAGCAAGCGCCATCGTATGTCCTCCGAAAGGATTAACTCCGGAGCAAGGAGTGTGTCGGGACCGGATTTCTGCATCCAAACCCTCTGTGTATTTCTGCACCAGTCCCATGATCAATAGCTAGTGCACACAGTAGAAACATCGTTGATAACAAGTTTGAATCATGAAACAACATTAATAAACAACTGAGTACTGGTCTTATGGCCATTTATTACAAAAGAGGTCAAAAGACCTTGAGTCTTACAGCAGCGAAAACAACAAAAGTTATACTCCGAGTGATGGACCATCAAATTGCCCTCCGGCATTCGACTGGGGAGCACAACCTAGTACTCTGGGTGTCCTTCATCAAAGCCACATGCGAAGTAGTTGTAGTCCTCCTCCGTGTGGTTGAAGGCTTCTGAGATTTAATTATGAGTGTAGCATGTGAGTACATAAAGTACTCCGTGAGTCTTGGGAAACATGCATATGCATAGCTTTAACAATTGGGCTTATATGGTTCTTTTGCATAAAGCAATATTTTAAGGTTTAAACAATTTTCATAAAGCACATTTGACAAATGTAGATTCAATAAGTAAATTAATTGCATCACTAGTGGAGGTTCTAGCTACCAACCACTAGCATCAAGGCTCTAGCCACCGAGGCTTAAAGGATAGGGCTATAGCTGCCAGAAACTACCCGAGAGTCCCAACTACTGTCGGTTCCCAAAATTATTCTTTTGAAATCAAAACCAAAATCTACCTTGTGAAAGCGCACTTTGCCCGCCCTTGACCGTGGGCACGGCTATTCAAATAGTTTTTAACACTCTGCAGAGTTTGTATAGCTTGACCCACACGAGATAATCACTTTATAATATTCGTTTAACACACTTCCGAAGGTGTGCGACTAAACGATTATCACAAGGCTTTTACAATACGTTATCCTAACATTAGCTCACCCGATGAGCTTTACCCCAAGTCATGGACGTCATTTACCATCGACCTGGAGCTCAGCATTGTGGGGGATAATCTGCCCAGACATGGATGTCTATTACCATCGCTTGGCGCAAGCCCTGACAGACATGGACGTCAATTACCATCGTCTGCACTAACTAGGTAACACCTACCATCTACAGCCTGCTGGCGTAATGCTAGAACATAGTAAATTAGTTGGCCAGGTCTGTTCCCATTTTGGACATATGGTTGTATGGTAGTGCTCAGTTTGGATAGCCACATGCGTCGGTCCTCAGTATGACTTGGGCGGAACTTACCACATTATAAGTTCTCGTGCTCTAGCTGCACCCGCCTGATCTTACCACCCGCCCAAGTCTAAAACAAGTTTTCAATATTTTATTTTATTTTTCAAATACTGACATTACCTAATGTCATACATTTCTAAAATGATTTGCATAAAAGGTAATAAGGGTTTTCTCCCAATGGGTGATCCAGACCGATAAGCATGTCTAAGCAATTCAACCGCATTAAACTATTCCACAATGTTGTAATTAATATCGTGGATTTTCTATGCTAGGGTGACAATGGATTGTGATAGCAATATCAAAGGAAGACATTAACAACTTTTAGGTTTAACTAACAACCTACAATTTAAATTCATCTTTTTATATAAATAGCAATGCATAATACTTTTAAAACAGAAAACATGATTTAAAAATCATAGTTACAAAATGGTCAAAGGAGACTTGCCTTCAACGTAGGTTGCGGTTGCCGCGTCCGGTTGATCCAAACTGGCGTCGGCAACATCGGACTCTACACGCACGAAACAGACTAAATAAATAGCAGAAATTAAATAAAAAACTAAAAATTATAAAATAAATACTAAAAATTAGAGAATGAATTTAGGAGAAAGAATCAATGGATTTGGAATTCGTATGAGAAGAACGAGTGTTTGGAAGTTTGATATAGCATGAAATGATGAAAAATAAGAAATTGCACTGTTCACAAAACACTGTTCATGCCGAACATACAACTTCAGAGCAAAGCAATGGCCCCGGCGAAGCAAGCGACAGGGTGGCCGGTGAATGGGCAAAATGGAATCCCGACGACGTCCTCTACCCAATGGTGGTGGCAGTTTGGCTGGAGACGGAGCGAGGCGGCGACAGCGGCACACCGGGATGGCAACGCTCTGGTGACTGAACCAGCGAGGGGAGGTGAGCACGGGGTCTACCTCGGTGAAGGGAACGTGGTAGCCTTTTTATAGAGTGAGGGTGATGCTTCAAATACCAGGAGATTAAAGCTTTAGTTAAGGTGTAAATGAAGAAACTGAAATTTTGAATGCAAGGAGTGGAGGAGGCAAGAATTGATGGTTTGAGAACATGGTTGATGTTAATGCGGTTTTAGTGCTTCAAACGGAATTGAATTTGATTGAACGAGTGCAGAGAATGGGAAGGAATAGGGACTGGCAGCCATTAATGGCCATTAGAGCTCAACGGTTGCATAGGAGAGAAGGGGAGAGGAGGAGAGGTGGTGCGGGTGGGGAGGCGGCGCCGACGGTCGGCGAGGTGGCACTACTACAGGAAGCCACATCACAGACGGTTCGGAACCGTCATCACGAGCGGTTTCGAACCATCTATGGTTGTTGATGCAGTGATAACGAGCCATTATCCTGAGCGGTAAAAACCGTGCAGTGATACATAATATCACGAGCGGTTTTAATAAAAACCGCTGTGAAAACTAATATCCGCGAGCGGTTTGGACTAAAAACCGTCTGTGATATGGGAATATCACAGATGGTTCTAAACAAAAACCGTCTGTGATTTGTGACTATCACAGACAGCTTTTACTAAGAACCGTCTGTGATATTCGCGGATCACAGACGGTTTGTTTTTATAACGGTCTATGATATTTAAGTATCACGAGCGGTTGTTAGTAGAAACCGTCTGTGATACTTGCCTTCACAGACGGTTTTAACAAAAAACCGTCTGTGATAGCTCAACCCCATGACCTCAATTTTGCTGTTTTTCTGGCTAGCCTCAGGTATTGCTAGCCATGCCATCTGAAAACAAGCATGCACAAAAACAGATTCAAGCATGCACAAAAACAGATTCATTAGAGATAATCAATTGTTGACAACTCAAAGTAATCATTATTCAAAATAAATTACAAAAGATCGCATTTGTTCAAGTATTGTCGCTATAGTTACAAGCTGGATTACAATTGTTTACATTGAGATGTGTCGGCGGGGTGATGCTCTCGGTTGGCGGCAATTGAAACTCTCCATTCTCGTTAATGATTTACGTGTTGATAAAGATCGAGCTTCCTCGAATGTCCTTGATCTCTTCATAGCAGTGAATCACATTGTAAATCCAAGACACATAAGCTACCAAGAGTAAAGTGGTAAGCTATATATATTTAAATTTATAATTAGGAAATAATTATTTGAGATTGACAAACCTCGGGATCCTTCTTCCTAGCTCTAAGGATTAGTTGCATATGATAGCGAGCGTAGATTGCACATAACTCATCATCTTTTTCTTTGGCGGCCTTTGCAAAAATAGAATTACATATATAGGTATAGTCGATTCGAGGCGTGTTATTATGAAGTATGATATAGGATTATCGTGTTGTAGCGTCGTCGGAAAATCCATCCTATGTGTTAGTTGGGTGCTCTTTCCATTCTATATTCCTTTGTTGGCAACATAATTGATGAGCGACCTACATGATTGAAAAAGTTATCCTCGGCCATTTCAAGCGAATGAAGACTACAATAGAGTTATGTAAGGAGGAAATGAGCATACCTCTCAGTATTCCTCTTAGAATCTTTGAAGTCGTGCTTGTTGCGGTTTAGGGAATAAAGGTATATCACATGGTTCCTCTTGGGTATAATAACTAAAAGGATCGAGGGTACCTACTCATGTATGTCGCTATAGTCATTAAACCTAAGTTAGTCTTTGCGTATAAAGTACAAATGAAATTTGTATAGCAAGTAGTGACACTTACCCCTAGTTGTAGGGCACCACTATGTACATCATGTTAAATCGGCGAAGCAATGACCTCGTTATGTATTTCTCGACAAAAGGCGAGTCTTCTTGGATGGTTTGCAGCGATACCACATGTGGGTCGAGAAACCCACGGTTCTTTCCATTCAGGACATTTTTCACATATATCTATACATAAGCAATGAGTTGTGATATTTATCGGTATTACATGAATGTAGAACTTGATTGTACACACTTACGATGTCCAACATCGTAGAAGCGAGGCGTCGAGGCCAGCGAGGTTGAATAGGTCATATCGTCGTTGAAGCCCACGACGAAGTACCTCGTCCGTTGAAGAAATGCTTGTCCTCGTGTCGGCGGTGATTCGATGTCGCAACCCTTCTTTTGGGTCTTGTCCAAGTACCGGGCATGCAAAGCGACAAGCATATCGGCGTGCATTATCTTTGCGTCGAACTGCGGTTTTCGATGATGTAGTTCCGGTATCGCGGACTTCCGGACTTAGGGCGTATTAACGTTCGTTGATTTGATTTGGCCTTAGCGATTGGCGGCGTCTTTTTGTGAGGCGACTCGAGAACCGTCGTCGGCGCGCTTTTCTTTCTTCTTCGGCATCTTCTCCACGGGGAATCGAAGAGGTGCGAGGCGAAACATGAGGTGGAGTCATTGAGGTCCGTTGGAGAGGAATGGTTGTGTCGGATCGCGGCACTCTTTGGGTCGAGGCGATGTTGTTCTTGGGCCTTTGGATAAAAGTGGGCGACATCCCCTAGTGTTGTGATCTCTTCGTTCGGGCAAATCTTGGTGGGATGGCTCGAAAATTGACATATACCATATCCACTGGACCTTGGGTAACCTGCGCCCGGTGGTACCGTCTTCTGCTTGCCCTTCCTCGTATGGATACACCATCCCTACTGACCTCAATACAAAGGACCCATCCATCCTCACTTGGAGCTTGCGGCGTCGGCTCCTATAAAGCGATACACAATTAGCTAAGGCGTCCTATAGGTCTATCTTTGGTGCATTCCATAGATGTACATTACCTTGATGTAAATCTATCGGTGTCGGACGTCGTTATGTTGAAAATTATCTTGTGACGCCGACGCTACTCCGACGTCGAGGAGGACGCCTCTGAATTAGCGGCGGCTTGCAACGGCCAGCTCGGGAGTATCTCCATTTGACCTGCAATCTTGCTATCTTTTCTTCAAATTTGTTAGTAATCATCTGTACCAACCGATTAGTCGTGCTCGACCTTGGATCTCTTCCTACTCCTATCGTGTAGTAGTTGTCCATGAATCCATGACTCCAAGGTACATTAACCCCAAGGCCTCGCGTGCGACCAGGTGCTCCTTGTTTCCTAAGGCCGTAGATAGTATATCCTTCTCCTGTCTACATGGAAGGAGCCTTGGGAAGCTTAGGCGATCAAGTCCTGCGCAAGAGGTCATCATGTTATTATAGACACTATGAAGTTATGGACTTATTAACTAGGTAGTTCGACATATTTACCACGCGTTGGGACACTTCACAGTCTGCGGGTTTGTGAAAGAGATCTTTGCCGAAGGCGAGACTTTTGCCCTCGCTTTTAACCAACTTAGGGAGCAGTGGTGCGTGACATCGAAGCAGGTTCGCTCCTCCGCTGCCCATTCCTCGTATTTACCAGCGTACCAGTGGTCTTAGAGTCTGTCGGTGAGTGTTTAGATGTCTGGAGAGCTTTGTGTGCGCACTTTGCTCCTTAAATTCGGCCGTCGTTTTCATAGCCACAAAGGTGTCCCATGCTTCCGCGTCAAGAATCTATCTTTGCGAAGGCGTCGACCGTGTTCACGTGCCGTGACAAGAATGCTCTTGAAGGTCCTCCACGATTTATCCATCGTGAGCATCGCCGTCCGTCGCCGCGCCACGCGTGTGCTACGGAATAGTGAACTTCTCGAAAGTTACATCCCACGTAGCGCCTTCGCTTCTTCGTTAGGTCCTTCCACCTTGGTGTGGTGATGGGGACCCGTTCCTTCAAGTATCCTGCGGTGATCCGGAATCTCACGTGATCTCTTGGGACTCGGAGGACCCCAAAGTCAGCGACCTCCGTGATGACCGATCGGCCCAAAGGCATTTTCGATTGTCCTGCCATCTCGCTTAGTTTCATTATAAATCGGCGGTGGGCGGCCTCGTCGATGCCTCTTCCATCTGCGGCGTCGGTGTTGGCGGCCTCGTCGGCGCCTCTTCCATCTGCGGCGTCGGTGACGGCGGCGAAGATGGTGCCTCTGCCATCTCGCTTACTTGCTATCTATATAAGTTACATATGCAATAAAATTTATTGCAAGTGTCCCAAATTAATCTCGGGAAGAAATACAGAGGTTGACTATAGAGATCAAGATGGCAAATGAAAAGTTGAATGAGCTCATCTGGACTACTAACATTCCTAACACTCCTTAATCCACCGACTTCTATTCTAACACTCCTTAATCCACCGACTTCTCTTGTGATCTTTGCAGAGCCTACTTCATCGAGCTCGACACCTTTGGAGTGTACCATTTGCTTCGTGCCGTGGAGGATTGGCGCGAAGCAAAGGTACACTCAAGTGTGTCGAGATCGACGAAGAAAATGCTAACAAAGGTTTAATGCTTCATGTACGAGAAGATTAGCCTTTAATGAAGACATAGAACTAGAATCAAGTAAAATGATCGTGAAGGAAATGCTAGGCAAAGGTTTAATCCCAACATAGAGATTGATGATATTATGTGCTCTCGGAAGGAGAGTAGCTAAAAACAAGTCTTTGCCATCTCAATCCTATTGTCTATACTCTTCATTAAATGAATATGATAATATAAATTCAAACTATGAGCTCTAAACAATACTTTGTAAGCGTCAAATGATCTCAAGCATTAATGAAAGCAGATTAAACTTCGATCAAGCAGAGGTTGACTATAGAGATCAAGATGGCAAATGAAAAGTTGAATGAGCTCATCTGAGACTACTAGAAGAATCACAAACTAGTCATTAGATTACCAGCAAAACGAATACTCTCAATAGAAGCGAACATGAAGAATCGAGAATAACTAGCTTTCAGCGAAAGTAACCAATTAACGATACATCATATTGGCGGTAACAAGTAATACAATAGAGCTCAAGTATGAACTAACTATCACATTCAATCTCGGTATAAAGGCGAGTTCATCACAGAGCATATCAACAAAGCCCAGATCAATTTGCAATATCTTGATATTAGATTGAAATCGAACTAATACGAGATCAAGGTATCAACTAGCATTGCAAATATATATATATATATATATATATATATATATATATATATATATATATATATATATATATATGCAAAGATCAACGAAGCGCCACGGAGGAGCAATACTCACGAGAGAGGATGCGCGCAAGAACTCACGGTGCCGAGACACTATTCCAACATATTGATTGATGATATTATGTGCTCTCGGAAGGAGAGTAGCTAAAGAACAAGTCTTTGCCATCTCAATCCTATTATCTATGCTCTTCATTAAATGAATATGATAATATAAATTCAAACTATGAGCTCTAAATAATACTTTGTAAGCGTCAAATGATCTCAAGCTGATTAGCAAGCAGTTAAACTTCGATCAAGCGAGAGGTTGACTACGAGAGATCAAGATGGCAAATGAAAAGTTGAATGAGCTCATCTGAGACTACTAGAAGAATCACAAACTAGTCAATAGAACTGATCAATTTGCAATAAAACAATGAGCTCAACAAAGTAACCAATTAACGATACATCATATTGGCGGTAGCAAGTAATACAATAGAGCTCAAGTATGAACTAACTATCACATTCAATCTTAGTATAAGGCGAGTTCATCACGAGCATGTCAACAAAGCCCAGCGATCAATTTGCAACATCTTGATATTAGATTGAAATCGAAACTAATACTGAGATCAAGGTATCAACTAACTTTGCAAATATATATATATGCAAAGATCAACGAAGCGCCACGGAGGAGCAATACTCACGAGAGAGGATGCCGCACAAGAACTCACGGTGCAAGGAGGAGGCGGTGCAAGGAGGAGGCAGGTGCGGGGAGGAGGGAGGTGGGAGGAGGCCGACACGGGAGGAGACGGGCGTGGGGAGAAGGCTAGTCTCGAGAGGCGGAGGCCGACACGGGAGGAGACGGCAGCGTCGAGGTCGGGAGGCAGCGACGTCGGGGCTTCTGATCGAGGGAGGTGAGCAGGGGCACCGAGGTCGGGGCGGTGGCACGAGGTTGAAAGCGCGCCGAGGTGTCGGGCGGTCCTTATCCGAGCGGTTCTATTCGAAAACCGTCATGATATATAAAATGAACAAAAGTCTCTTCATTTTCCCAGCGTGTCTCTTAGTCTCACGATCCTGCGGCTTCATCTCTTCATTTTCCAACGTCGCTCTGACTCCCCAAATATCTCTTAGTGTCCCACTCGGCTTTAGAACTTGTTCTATAAATAGATGTCCCTTCTACAATGTATTTCACACAACCTCCTTGATCCCTTTCTTCACAAAAAGCGAAATGGTTGCCTCTTACATTTCCTTGTCGCCGGCATTGATGGCCTACAGCGCACTATACCGCACCTCTCTCATTTGTCGTTGAACCGTCTTTGCGGAAGAACACTATTTCAACAATGTCTTCACTCCTCTGTCAGAAATTTCTTTGGGCGGGTGGCGGCCACCTTCCGCCGTCTGGACATCCTCCTCCGCCGTGTCTTAGGGTGATCTCCCACTTCGGCGAGTTTACTGCGTCGTCGGCGTGGTCCTCCAAAGCGGCGTTGCCGTCTCCAAGAGCTTCCCGTCACTTGGGCTATGGTGAGGCAGCAGGCGGCCGAGTCGACGGTAGAGACCCCTCAAGCAAGAGAAGAGAGCCTATGGGCTCAATTCGTCTTGGTTCAATAGTCCGAGGGTCTTCGGGAGACACTCGAACGAGCGCTTCAGCGGGTGGGCGCATTCGAGCCTTCGTTCGATCACGAACCATCCGCCCCCGACGCCGCCGCCTACGAAGTATTGAAGACGGAGATAGCAGCCTACCTCTGCCACTAGAAAAACTTTCTTTATTTATAGGTTTCTAGTTTTTTAATCTTTTTATGCGGTAGCCCACGCTTTGTTTGGCCATATATATGAAAATTCCAAAATGAAAAAAAAGTTTGGAGGTGAAGTTACTATATTAATTATATGTTGAAATATATATTAGAGACGGTTTAGTGGATCGATAAAGGATAATAAGTATTACTCCATCTGTTTAATTAGGGAGGCGCGAGGTTGGAGAGAGCTAGGGCGGGGAAGTGTGGCACCTAGGGAGGCAGCGAGATCTAAATCTTGGGCAGTGGCGAGGCAGGTTGCTCGATCCAAAGCGGTAGAAGTAGTGGCGAGCGGCGGTCACGGCGCCACAGATGGGCAGCAGCGATCTGGCGATGAACCTGGCCAGCGGTCTGGCGAAGGTCCTGAGCGGTTCTTAATAAGAACCGTGCAGTGATATCCGGCAATCCGCAGAGCGGTTTGTTAATAGAACCGTCGTGATATTACCTGACGGTTGTGAACTCAAACCGTGCGTGATTGAGATTATCACGAGAGGGTTTGTGAATAGAAGCGTGCGTGTACTATCCTGAGCGGTTTATTAATAGAACCGTGCATGATGAATAACTATCCTGAGATGGTTCTAAAAATACCGTCGTGATAGGCTTCCCGCGCCACCGCGGTCGGACAAACCCAACACGAGCGATTCCAAAGGCAAATGCGTGATGAAAGCGTCTACTATAGCCTATTTTGTAGTAGTGTGGCGCTCGGCTGGGTGGTGGCTGGCCATGCTACTCGGGCTTGAGAAGAAAAAACAATAGAGAAGAAAGGCGTCGGGAGGAAGATGATGGTCAGGAGAGAGAAGTAACAAAGGCTATTAAAATAGAAGGAGAAGATATATACAAAAGAAAGACAAAGCTACGGTGGCAGTCCAAGCATAGAGTTGGGACGTTAAGCTAGCCAGCTCGATAGCAACAATCGGATGGATGGGTGACCCTACTGGAAATGCCAATTTTTTTTTGAATTACAATTCAAGCAATAAATCAAATAGCAAATAGAGTCCAAAAATTCTAGAAAAATTCATAAAATTCCTAGAATTATTTTGAACTTAAATAAAATATTTTCAACTTATAAATGGTAATTAATTTGGTAAATAATTTATTTTGGCTTTAAAATTATTAGGGAAAAGCTTTTAAAATTCTAGAAATTAATTAAAATTTTACTTTTCACTTTAAGTCCAATAAAATCGAGAAAACTCCAAATTAAAATCAAAATATTTGAATTAATTATTTTAAAATATTTTTTTTGAAAAGACCGAAATTTGGAATGTTACAAACCTACCCTCCTTAGAAGAAATATCGACCCCGAGATTCGGTGAGCCAGTAATAGCCTTGCCAAAAAGCTTTACCAACTAATGTTCTATAGGATGCATGTGTACCACACAAGCCCTCATGGATTTCTTTTAGTAATTTTACCCTGGAGTCTTAGGATATGCAATGCATAAGAACACCATGTGCTCCTTTCCTATACAATGATCCCTCGATCAGCTTGTACATGCGTGTTCTTTGAATCAACCTATCCTTCTGTTGAGGATCATCGGGCAATGTCCCTGATGCGAGATACGTGGTCAATGGTTTTATCCACTCCCCATCTTGCTCGATGACTCCGACCTCTGAGGTGGTCGAACCCATTTCTATTGAAGGTTTTGTAAGGTATTCGAGAAAAACAACTGTTGGAACAGGCGTTCATGAGGAACCCAATTTCAATAACTGGTCCGCTAAGGAGTTTTCCTTGCGCGGTATATGTTGGACTTCGAAGTGCTTGAAGTGTTTTTCCAACTTCCTCACTTCACCCAGGTACTGAGCCATTATCTCATCGGAACAGTTGTATTCCTTTGATACAGTTTCACGACTAATTGCGAATCTCCCTTCGCTAAAAGCCGACGGACTCCGAGGGATTTGGCCGCTCGAAGCCCGGCTAGAAGTCCTTCATACTCTACCACGTTGTTAGTGGCAAGGAACAGAAACTGTATGACATATTGGAGTTGATCACCCTGTGGTGTTATCAACAAAATCCCAGCCCTCGAGCCTTTAAGCTCGCGGGAGCCATCAAAATACAATGTCCAATGATCGTCTGGCCCTGGACTTTTCTGAGGTTGATCCTTGGTATTCGTCCATTCACCCACAAAATCAGTCAGGACTTGGCTTTTTATGGCTGTTCGGGCAGTAAAATAAAGATCAAACTCCCCAAGTTCTACTGCCTATTTGGCTATACGACTTGTTACTTCTTGGTTATGAAGTATATTTCCAAGAGGAAAAGACGAAGGTACTGTGATTTTGTGAGATTGAAAATAATGTCTTAGTTTTCTAGAAGTCATCAGAAGAGCATAAATTAATTTTTGGACCTTAGGGTATCTCTCCTTCAGTCTGTGTAAGACCTCACTTACATAGGAGATGGGTCATTGAGATCCTCCTCTTCCTGCAATAAGTACTGCGCTGACCACATTTGGCATCGCTGTCAAGTAAACTAGTAAATGTTTACCTTCTAGAGGCGAAATCAATACTGGAGGATTTGAGAGATAAGCCTTTAAGCCCTCAAAGGCTTTGTCAGCTTCTTCAGACCATTGAAACCCCTTATTAATCCTACGGATCACCTTAAAGAAAGGTAAACCACGTTCTCCTGATCGAGAAATGAAATGACTAAGAGCCGCCATTTGACCAATTAAGGCTTGGAGCTCATTCATTGTGGAAGGTGGTCGTAATTGTTCGATGGCTTGAATTTTCTCTGGATTAACTTCAATCCTACGGGAACAAACAAGGAAACCAAGCAATTTGCCAAAACTAACCCCAAAAGTACACTTTTCAGGATTAAGTTTTATTCCATGTTTATTTATATTTTCGAATGTCTCTGTGAGATCCTTCAAATGGTCATTCTTAGTACTATTTGACATAGCAGTAGATGCTGGTACGTGGCCCCAGCGATTTTTTAACCCGAACAGCATCTTGACATAGCAGTAGGCGCCGAAGGGAGTGATGAAGGCAATCTTTTCTTCATCTTCTTTCGCCATGCTGATCTGATGGTATCCAGAATAAGCATCAATAAAACTTATCAGTTTGCAACCCGCAGTGGAATCAACTAATTGATCAATGTGAGGCAAAGGGAAGTCATCCTTTGGGCAAGCAATATTTAAACTGGTAAAATCTATGTACATGCGCCACTTACCGTTAGATTTCTTGACCAGGACCGGATTTGCAAGCCACTCGGGGTGATCAACCTCCCGAATGAAACCAACTTCAAGGAGCTTATCGAGATCTGCTCTGATATCTTTTTGACAATCCAAGGTGAAACATCTCAGTCTTTGCTTGACTGGTTTTTTCTCAGGCTGAATGGCTAGCCTGTGCTCAATCACCTCCCTTGGGACTCTGGACATATCAGATGGCTTCCACGCAAAGACATCCGAGTTGGCTCGGAGGAAGATGATGAGCTCGTCTTCCTATTTCTCACTTAGTCACATGCCAATCCGGACTATCTTGGAATGGTCATCGGGGCTAAGTGATACGACTTTTACCTCCTCATTAGGCTGAGGAGTGGTCTTGACCTTCGCGGACTTCCCTGTTTTATCCTCCAAAGTAAGGTCTTTTAGAGGCAACTAATCGACAAGTTCTAATGACTTACGATCACATGAAAGTGCGACGGCCTGGTCACCTTGCACCACAATCACGCCCTTTGGCCCGAGAAATTTTAATCTTCTGGTAGGCGTGGTGTGTAGCTACTATGAACTTTGTCAGAGACGGTCTTCCCAAAATAGCATTATAGAAAGACTCAAAATCAACTACTTCGAAAGTAATTAACTCAATTTGAAAATTAACTAGTCAACAATCCTCATCAGATTTTAGCCCAAAAGTTTGGCGGGAATTCAAATTAGGTTTTTCGAATTTTTAAACTAGCTGATTATTGTTTGACTTTTTAACCATAGTAAATGGGCTCCAAAATTTATGATTTTTTTTGTGGAGGCTTATAACACAGTATGGTTCCTTTTGTAAAATTTTCAGGATTTTATCAGTTCTGTGATTTTCTCGAAAATTCTTCCAAGTTGTTGTTTTCATATAAAGGCATTGTCGCTTTTAATGAAAATTTAGAATATGCTCAAATAATTTTTCCCACATATAAATGCTTTTAATGAAAATTTAGAATATGCCCAAATAATATTTCCCACATATAAATATGCTCAAAATTATTTTCTATTTATTTTCATTTTATTTTCAAAAAATTGGGATTTTTAGAATATTACACTCGGCTTTCGCCTTCCGAACGAGCGGTGGAGATCACTCCTACCACCGTGCACTGTAGCATCTTCGTGATGCAGAGGATCCCTCTCCTCTTGGGACATACCGCAACACCAACTTTAGCGCCAATCACGACTGTTTAGCAGGGTAGTTGAAATAAATTTCTTGGACATATCAAATCAATTCTTCTATATTTTATTCAATATCTTAATCAAGATGTACCTTTGGTTTTTAAGCCTGTTGATTTTTATACCCCGAGTCCCCGACACAAGTCACGCGGGTCATCTTTACTGCTAAAGTGCTAAGTTCCTGCGGCAATTGCCAACCTTAAAACACGTATAATGGTATAAAAAACTATTGTATATGGTATCCTTTATATTATCTATAGATAGTATTAAATACAGTTTTTACAATTGTTTTTATATGTTTTTATAGACAACTCCTTATGTATAATGTGTCTTGTTTCTCATGTTACAATCAACTGCTGCATGAGAGACGATCTAATTCTCTATACTCTCTCTCTCATCTACGCCATCTAATATCCTACGTGATAAATCTTATAAACAACTGACGTTACACTGTTATATATGCTCTTAACACCCCTGGCTCATCCTGACAAATGACAAACACTTGTGACCGTACAACGGTCACAACCTCTTCTTTGCAATATTCAATTCGATCTCTCAGCAGTGTCCTTCGTATTGATTACCCCCATTGTTAAAGGATCACACCGGAGACATGGGGGGATCGTTTTTGCAACCTCTTTTCCTTGCTGGAGACAAAATAGTTGCTCCAAGCAAGAATCCGGACGCCTGTCTTTATCTTTGAGCTTTCTCTTTTCCTGGCGTTACGTAATAATCTTCATCGACAAAGGCAAGCATATAGTCCCCCCACCCCTATAAATACTGGTCGGCCGAATCCTCCGTCTTCATCGACCACTCACTCACTTTGTAGATCGCACACATTGCTCACTAAGGAAGAAATTACCAAGCACAAATTTGAGCAATGGCGGCGGGATTGCAGTGTTGGGCGGCCGGCGTCCACAAGCGTCGCGAGGTCTGACCTACCTCTTGAGAAGAACCTTGAGTTCGAGCTCGTCGCATCGACACGTTCAAGCGGCACAAGCTCCGGAGTTCATCAAGCTACGGGTATGTCATTCGATCCATTCACTTTCACAGGGTTCTTGAGATGAACTAGATAGAAAATTACGTTGGTTTCATTCTGTCGCGTGTCTCTGCGAGGATCCGATGGGCGGTGACTTTCAAGCACGGTGACAAAACTATTGTTGGTAAGACCACAATTCTAAACCAACACAATTGTCTTATTTGAATTTAAGACTTCACTCAAAAATGAAATGGGCGGCATTGTAAACAAGCATCAACATAAACACGATGATGGTTACTTGTTCTTGTTTGATAACTCTTAAATGGATCACTCAATTAATAGGTAATTAATGTCACGGTTCTTCTCTTGTGCGATTCTAGGGCTATTTGCGGTACATGCACTCAATTCCCGAAGACGGCAGCCGGACGATCTCTGACGCAGGTTAGCTCGGCGGGCATCGATCGAACAATGGCTCAAAATGAAGCTCGAGCCGATGCTCCTAGCTCTGAATTAGTCTTTCACCTCGCATTTGCGCCCTGCTGAACATGAAATCCGGCGAGGCCCGCGTCACGGAGAGCGTGAAGAAGCTCCGGCGGATGCTCGGCGTCTCTGACGAGATCTTTGTCAAAAACGAGTTCTGGTGGTGGCGAGTTCACCACTGCCGACTGTCTCACCTCCCCAACTCCCATTACATCGTCGGTTCACGGTGGGCAAGAAATGTTCACTTCCAAGAAGCATGTGGCGAGGTGGTGCGAGGCCATCTCGGCCGTCGATCGTGGAGCGGTGGTGAAGATCACGAGCGAGCATCTGGCGCGTTCGAGTGATCGTCGGTCCGTCGGTTGTCTGGCGAGCTCTTCGTCGATAAGCCGTCGGGCTTCATACCGTGATGTTGTTGTCAAGGTCCCTCGTCTACGTACGTTGTCGTGTCGGCTAAAATAATATGAAGCCTTCCCTGCGGTGTCCCATGTCTTTCCGGGAGTTGTATTGATCAGTTACTTTCAGTTCAATAAATACTAGTCACATGCCCGTGCATTACAATGGGAACTCATACTTTGCACCAAAAAATTATATGCAATTTACATAAAAGATGTGTAAAGCAAATTATTCACTTGAATATGCAATTATCGGATGTTCAAATCATTTCATGGTGTGAAGCATACAAATTAAGAATAGCAAGAGCAAATTAAGTAACACCATACGATGAATAATGAACATACAGATGTACATAGCTTCCCAAAAAATACACTTCTTTACTGGCTTGTCATTTTGAATCTCCTTCTATTACGCTCATGTAAACTAAACTACATATGATTTTATTACTTCCCGAGATCTAATTGAGAGGTAATAACACTTACTGATGCATCTTGTAGCCGCACACTAATGTCAAGCCAATGGCCTGTGCAAATAACTTCCCCAGGATGTTGCAATGACAGCATATACAATTATATTGTGATGAGCTTGTCATCGCCCTGTTCATGTCTTCCCAATGTTTACCGCCTTGTACAACAAATATAGTGCAAGAATGCAATTTTCTATATACTGCTATGATTAGTATGTAATGCATACTAATCGTTTTTGATTCTGTGGTCATCTTAAACTCACCAAAACCCGTCTAAATATTCATCTTTTTTAGGTTTCTGATTCCGTGGTCATCTTAAACTTTCTAAAAAATCGTGCTTCACAAATAAAAAAAAATGCATAGAAGAATAAGTCACAAGTCCGAAAATTAGTTTCCACAAATTTAAGTCATGGGAGACTACTATGCAATATCTTTTCATCTTCTACAATAATAATCATGTGCCCGTGTGTTGCAACGGAAAATCATTTTTTGCATATAATATGTTGTTGTAGCTCACCAATCTCCCTATTGCCAACTTTCATGTCTTGCAGCAGTGCCAAGAAGGTTTCCTTGCTGCAGGTTTGACTAAACAACCATGCAAAATAAATTTAGTACGTCAAACATATTTAGATGGTGAAAACAAGCAATTAGTCATAAAAGAACATGGAGATGTATTGATTCTTTCGGTCAGCATAATTAGGCCTGTAGAATGCAACTGTTATTAGTCTTATAATTCTTGATCCAGAAAGCAACAACCAAGTTATATTATAACCTACAAGAACACATTTGTACAATTCTTTTATAATCCGTCCTTGCAGGGAATCAAATATCGACATACCATACTGTTATATTTGCAACAACACAGCTCAATTTGCAATCTTTGAAGATGGCAAGAACAATGAGGTATAGGTCCGTAGCAGTATGCTGGGGGGATGTTACTGTTAGGATTAGAGAATTTGAACGAAAAAGGAGGCCCTAATCAAAATTGCATGGCGCAATGCGGATATAAAGCTTATCGAGGTCAAGAAGCAAAAACTATCAAGTCGGGCATCGATTCTCTTAATCTTGAAGAGGTCCAAAAGCTGAAAGATTTCTTACGTATCTGGTGCCTAGTACTGCCTTTTAAGCTTTAGTATGATAGGCACCTAACAATTATTGCGACATCGTGCCCGCGTACATGCCCATTGGTCTAGCAAAATCAGAGCATTGACATTGCCATTGACATTTCAATGGAATCCTTGACGAGGATTAAAAACTCTATATATTACTTTAATACATGATAAAAGACCATATATACGTCTTCATAGTCGTAACCTCTAAGGCTAACGACCTCCTTTGGTAAATAAGGATTCGGAGAGGTTACATAAAGAAATACCACAGTCGGACAAGGTAATTTGCCAAGTCTCCGACCAGGTAGCTAGTCGGAAAAGCTATGAACTAGTATCTGGATCTGATTCCAGGTATATCCTTTACCGTGTGATGAATGGAACACGTGATACATGCTCCAAACCACGTGATGTTACACAGTCCTAAGACACTGACAACAACCACCATACGGTTGAATGTCTCACAGACATTAACATGAGCGGTTATTACATTAGCAATGACGCCTCGCTCAGACCCGATCATAGCGCTTCACGGGGCGCCTTCTCCGAGAGTAAGCGCCACCTCTTCGGAAGTTATTTAAGGGTGGAGCGCAGAAGACAAAAGGGCCAATCAGAGACAAGCAAGACAGCATCAACAGATTAGAGCAGTGCAATCATCCTTAGATTCGTGCTTTTAAGTCTAATTGGTTAGCATAGCAATCTTCACACTAAATGTAATTAGGATTAGTCCCTAGTTGGGTCGTAAGCACCCCCCTGTAAATCCAGTTCATATCAATAAAGAGCGGCCCCATTCTCTCCCAGGAAACATCGCGTCATTTTTCTCTTTTATTTCGTAAGATCAGTGACTCGATCGTCGACAGCTGGCGCCGACCGTGGGGAAGACGATGTAAGTTTCCTGAAGAAACTCTTCGCTCATCAAGTCCTCGCCCATTCCTCGTAATCGCTCATGCGAATATGACCGGAGTTTGGGATGAGGAGAATTGGTTCGACCTGACAGACTATTCCAACCTCGACATGGAAAGATGCATCCATGCCATGCAAGAGAACGACATGTCATCCTCCTCCTCCTCCGTTGGTTTGCACGTTGCCGACGTTAGCGAAATCGATCGGATGGATGAGGATCCACCACTACAACAAGTGGCACTTTCAGCCATTCCAACTAGCTCGGAATGCCCAAAGACCACTCCAAGCCTAGTCCTTCCGACCGGTGAAACAGGTGACGAAAATTCAGCACTGCAACTCGAGAATCTCTATACTCTTGATGAAATCATGGCTAAAAGGTACTCACCTACGGCTTCTAGCAATTCCAAGAGCCAATCGACACCTGGCAACGGTGTCGATGAAATCTCCACTGGTCGTAGGCCATGTGGGGATGATAAGACTCAGCATACGATCGGTAGTCCGCCGGATCAGGCTGAGCCCACCAAGAAGACCTCAGGAGGTGCTCATCTCTGACTACTCTCCGTCGTGGAAACTCTTAGCAGAAGCATTGGAAGGCTCTCCATTAGTTACGATGGAAGCTCGTCGGAAGATCATTCTTTGGAGGCACGAGTCAATCGATCGGAGATACAAATTAAGATGTCTTGCGGTCCTACACACTGCCACGCCACCACGTCTTTGGTGGAAATAATCTGAGCCATCAAGCACCAACCACGAGAAACAGGTGATCGGCGTCCATCGAGTTAACTCGCTTTGGCTCTGTCCCACCAAGAGTAGCTGATCGGACAAAACAAATCCAGAGGTCGGGGGAAGGTTCAGACCTGCGAACTCCTACTACCAGTATGAACTCCCCGAGACCTTCGGTAACTGTAGGAAACCTGCAACGTGTTCAAGATATGTTGAATAATTTTAATCCTACTCTAGCAGAGACTGCAGGTTTTGTACAGCTCGTAGGCCAAGTATCGGAGATTCTTCAATAGACCATGCAACGAATGGAAGCATACCGGGAACAGAGGAATTCAGGAAGTCAAACCATGACTTCTTCCCAACGTTCCTCCCTCAGTAGAGGGCAGCATGGCCTTGTTGGGGAACAATCGATACCAAGGCCTCCTCGACGGTTCCGACCACGGAGTCACGAGGGGAGAAGGCTATTTCCAGCAACCACTCCCTCACCACATCGAGAGGAGCGATCGCTTGGACCAGACGATCTCCGACATCGTCTAAATCAAGCAGGCGGTCGAAGGCATCATACCAATGTCTACGACCAGATCGGTACACCGGAGCTCCAGCGTTCCAATCTTAGGAACCAGTCTCCGATCGATTACAATCCGGCACCTTTCCAAAGAAGGCGCCATGAATCGATCACAGGTTGTCGATCCTTTTCTACAGGGCTCCAAGCTGTGCGTTGGCTAAACAGGTTCCGACCGACCAACTTGGACAAGTTCAATGGGACTCAGAACCCATTGGAGTTTCTCCAAATATATATCACCGCCATCAGAGCTGCTGGTGGTGATGAAAATGTGATGGCCAACTATCTGCCCACAGTACTCGAAGGGTCTACCCGGTCGTGGTTACTTAACCTACTGATCGGATCAATCTATACTTAGGAGCAACTCTGCGACCTTCTAGTCTCGAACTTCCAAGGCACGTCTGACCATACAGAAAGGAGGGTGATCTCCACGAATCCGGCAAGGCTCGATGAGACCCTCGATCAATACATCAAGAGATTGACCGGGTTAAGTAATTCCATACCAGTCGTAGAATCATCATCATCTAAGCTTTCAAAACAGGTCTAAGGAATCGACGGTTTACGGAGGACATAGCAATAAACCCTCCATGAACGACCATCAAACTTTTCGACATAGCTGACAAATACGCAACCGCTAGTGAAGCGATTGAGTGGTGTGAGGCCATTGATCGGAAGGACAAAATCCCCCAACCTACCTTGGATAAACCAGAGAAGAAGAATAAGAAAGCTCTCAAGAAGAAGAAGAACCACAGACCTGACGATAAGGAAGTCCTTGCGATTCCTGAAAAGTTTACGAAGGGAAAGAAGGACTATACCGGTCGAGGCAAAGCAAAAGCTCCAACCGAAGGATATAAGAAAAATAAGAAGTGGTGTCCACTTCACCAGCAGGTAGGGCATGACTTGCACACCTGTTGAGCCTGGTAGAAAAAAATTAGAGGATTACTATGCAGGTAAAGGACCACTCCCCGCAATACAGGAACTCGGTGAAACAAGTTCTAAAAAGGACAAAGATGGCAACCATGGAGCGGGAAGTCAACCTCGTAGAGCCTCCAACCATCATCAAGCCATCAAGGTGATTGGACACCGTAATCTCCTTGACAAAGAAAGCGCCCCATCCCTTGACTCGACGGGTGGGTTCCTATTGTTGTTGAACCTACTATTAATAACTGTAGCGTTAATTGAGTCTTAATAGATGGTGGTAGTTTTTTAAACATTTTATTTGCGGGAGCTTTAGAAGAAATACAAGTTCCCAAGTCCAAGGTGAAACTAGTGAAATATGCCCTTCACAGTATAGTCCTTGGCTCCACCGCTAAACCGATAGGACAAATTTCCTTACTAGTCACGTTCGGAAGACCTGACAACTTCTGAACAGAAAAGATTCCGTTTGATGTGGTGGATTTTGAGTATGCATACAACGGAATCCTGGGTCATCTAGCTTTAGCACAATTTTTGATAGCCACGTACTACGGTTATCAAAGTTTGAAGATGCCAGGACCTAAGGGAGTCATCACGGTTCGAGGAGATCAGAAAATGGCTTACATGTGTGATCAGAAATCCTTAGAATTGGTCGATGAACTTCTGACCAGAGAGGCTAATCCATCTACTGTGCAGGTCAAGCACTCGAGGCCAAAGATGACGCCAAAGCCATCCGACCAGACAAAAGAGGTACCACTCGACAAAGGCGCTTCTCCGGACAGTGCCAAGTCGGCACCTGGGTCAGGAAACATTGACTCATCTACCCGCAAGATTCTGGTCGGGGCAAGACTCGACCCTAAATAGGAAGAGTCGCTTGTCTCTTTCCTCGAAACAAATCGGGATGTATTAGCATGGCGGGCGTCCAACATGCAGAGTCCCAGAGGTGATCGAGCCTGAGCTAGCTCTCGGCGTGACAAAAAGCAGATCAGCGAAGTGCGATATTTTGCACCCGATCGGAAGGAGGCAATCCAGTCGGATATTGATATGCTCTTCAAGGTTGGGTTTATTCGTGAAGTCGACCACCCTCAGTGACTCGCCAATCCTGTATTGGTTAGGAAAAATAATGGGAAATGTCGAATGTGTATTGACTTTACAGATCTTAATAAAGCTTGTCTGAAGGATGATTTTCCCCTTCCATGCATTGACCAACTTGTAGACACCACTTCCGGGTGTGAGTTACTAAGTTTTCTAGATGCATATTCAGGGTACCACCAGATTAATATGTGTAAAGAAGATGAAGAGAAAACTTCCTTCATCACCCCATACTGCACTTACTGCTATGTTAAGATGCTATTTGGTCTCAAAAATGCTGGTGCAACTTTTCAAAAGTTGATGCAGAAAACCTTTAATCCACAGATAGGTCAGAATCTAGAAGCTTACGTTGATGATTTGGTCGTAAAGAGCATCAATGCTGGCGATCATGTTCCAGACTTACAAGAGACTTTCAATAACTTGAGAAGACATAACCTAAAATTGAATCCGGAAAAGTGTATGTTCGGAGTTTCTGCTGGAAAACTGCTCAGTTTCCTAGTCTCGGCTAGAGGTATTGAAGCAAATCCAGTAAAAATATCGGTCATCGACAAGATGCGCCCTCTGACCACGAAGAAAGAGGTCCAGAAACTAGCCGGCTGTATAGCAGCGCTAAGTCGCTTCATAGCAAGGTTAGGGGGAAAAGGGTTACCTTTCTTCAAACTTCTTCGGAAACATGGAAGTTTCGAGTGGACTAAAGAGGCAAACGACGCCTTTGAAAAACTTAAGAAGTACCTTACGAGCCCCTCGGTCTTAGTTTCTCCAAGATTGGGAGAAACATTGCGATTCGTGGGTACATGCGCCACGAGATAGATTAGCGGTGTCTTGGTGGTGGAGCGTGATAACATCCAACGACCGATTGTATTCATGTCATGAAGTCTTACATGGACCAAAGGAAAGATATCCATAGGTACAAAAGTTGCTCTATGGTCTCCTTATGTCTTCAAGGAAACTAAGGCATTACTTTCATGCCCACAAAGTGGTTGTAACAACCGGATATCCCCTTGGTCAAGTCCTTGGAAATAGGGAATCATCAGGATGAATAGCAAAATGGGTGGTTGAGTTAGGGACGTTCGACCTCCATTTTATCTTACGAACAGCAATCAAGTCCCAAGCAATAGCAGAATTCATTGTCGAATGGACAAACCCTGAACCCACCCAAGGGCCCTAGTACAAACACCACGACGAGTGGATTATGTACTTTGACGGTTCCTACTGGCGAACACATCAAGTATGCCATCCAGTTAAATTTTTCGACCACAAACAACGTGGCAGAATATGAAGATTCTGCGGCGGGACTCAAGCGGCTCGTTAAACAAGGATTATAAATTACTAGTGAAAGCGATTCTCAACTAGTAGCGAATCAAGTAGGGAAAAATATTAATGCTCGAGTACCAAGATGTCATCTTATCTGGCGGAAGTACGGAAACTCAAAAAGCACTTCTACGGTTTCTAGATCCAACATATTCCTAGAAAGGAAAACTTTCTGGCAACCAGTTGGCACGGATGGCCTCCACGAGGTTGACCGTCCTGCTCAGAGTTTTTATCGAGCAACTTGATTTGCCCTCGATGGTTGAGCCTTCCGAGAACATGCATGATTCCTTACAGGTCGTACAAACTGATCGTGAGAACATGGATGCTCCACAGGTCGTTGACGGTTGGCGCTGTCACGATCAAGATAGATATTGGATGACATCGATCTATAATTATCTTCAACATGACATAATTCCAAAAGATGATGTAGAGGCTGATCGTCTAGCACAAAAAGCCAAATCATACACTTTGATCGAACATACCTTGTATAAACGAGGACCTCACAGAGTGTTGATGAGATGCATATCTCAAGCGGTTGGCATTAAATTGCTAACCGAAATCCATGAAGGAGTCTGTGGAGCGCATTATTCCTACAGAACACTGGTCGGTAAAACCTTCAAGCAAGGATACTATTAGCCAACTCCCTTCATGATACAAAAGAGCTCGTGACGAAGTGCGTACAATGTCAGTTTCACAGCCGACAAGTACATCAGCCGGCACAAGCTTTGCAAACCATCCCTCTTTCTTGGCCTTTTACAACCTAGGGACTGGACATTCTGAGACCTTTTCCAAGAGCACCCGGGGGCTTTGAATTTCTTTTCATCATGATTGACACGTTTACAAAATGAATCGAAGCCGAGCCTGTTGTTAAAACAACAACTGAGGTCACTAAGAGATTTCTTACGAAAATTGTGTTCACACGATTTGGTGTACCCAGTTGTATAATCACAGATAACGGTGCCTAGTTCTCAAGCGGTCAATTCCAGGAATTCTACGACGAACTTGGTATCAAGGTTCATTTTGCTTCAGTTGCTCATCCGTAGAACAACGGAGCAGTTGAGTGAGCCAATGGTATCATTATGCAGGGGATCAAACACCGAGTGTTTGACTAGTTAATCAAACGGTCAGGAGCTTGGGTTCAAGAACTCTCATCTGTATTATGGGCCGTTCGATCCACGACCAGTCGTGCGACCGGTGAAATGCCATTTTTCTTAGTTTATGGTGTTGAAGCCATGCTTCCTCCAGAACTAAAACTTGGTTCTGCTTAGACTGATTGTTTCAACGAAAACGATCAGAATGAACGATGACTTGATGATATCAATTTCCTTGAAGAACGACGAAACCAAGCCCTGGTACGATCAGCAGTTTATCAACAAGCCATGCGATGGTACCATAGTCGTAAGATGCAACCTCGCAGCCTTGCTGTAGGTGATCTAGTTCTCAGAAAAATTCAGAACCAAGCAAATCACAATAAACTTTCTCCCAAGTGGGAAGGTCCTTAAACTGTGGTCGAAGTCACCCGACTAGGTTCTGTACAACTAGCCATGTCTGATGGGCAAGTTTTGTCAAATTCTTGGAATATTGATCAATTGCGTAAGTTCTATGTTTAATTATTTTTTACATTCTTTTAATTCTTTTTTCATTTAAATAAAGATTAGTCATTCCTTTATTTATTTTCTTGAAACAATATTGTTTATATATACGTACCTATACTCGGTCCTCTCGATTTGTTATTTATCTTTGGTCGGAGAAGACAACCTTCTCTCTGACATCCTTTATAAGGATCTCTGTTACTCTTTGGCAACGACTTTTAAGTCATATGCTGTATGGGTCCTAGTTGTGATCATTCCTTGAATGATTCCCACGCGCGAACTCACTCTTTTCTCAAAGAAACATACGAGTAACAAGAGCATAATACAGAATAACTTTATGTAGTAATTCGTATGCTTAAGACTATGAAGATTATATTTCATCCTTTCAAAATTCTGTTCTACTCTTGTTTGGCTACTGGTCGGGACATGGAAAGCCTCCTAGTCGAAGTCTCTCCTTTTTCGCACGTGGTCCTGCCCACTGGAATGAGCTTCCTAGCGATGGTTCTTTTCTTACGATCCTCGTTGCCAGTCGGACTTGAGCCTGAATACGTTTCACGAAATATGTTATATGTCTTTAGCTCTTAGCAAGTTTTTCCGACCAGTTTTGGATACTATATATAAATAAGCTTGCTTAGCATTCATTGCATGCATCTTTGTATATGTTCTTTTATCATCAACGCAAGTATTTTTCCGACCATATACTGCTTTGTTTGGTATTTCGATTATTACAAAACTGATCTATAACTAGTCGAAATCATGCACTGGTTCCGACCAAATTGATTTCCTAGTATTACTACGATTAGTTTTATCATATAATCAGTATATGCTTTCAAACACAAAAAGAATGGTTGAGACTTTAAGTTCTCTTTTTTCTTGGCTTACTACTTTTATAGTAACGTTCTTCTACTATAAATCAGTGGGGGGCTAGGGCATATCAGAGTACTTTAAAAGTCAAAAGGATAAACAAAAGACTTGCTGATGGCAAAAAAGTAAGTTTTATACATTTCATAATTCTTATATTACAATGTCCTACTCTTGAATATCTCCAGAACTAATTTCTGCTTGATGGAGATCCGATTTCCATTTCCTCTGCAACCTTGTTTCCAAGAGGTTTCATTTCCTTGAGAAACTTGTTTGCATCTTTAGGCAAGCAGTTGAAGTCTTCTTCAATGGCTTGAAGATTGGTGGAAGGGTCGGAAGCTTTCAGTTTTGCTAATGCAAAACCAACTCTATTGCCCACACCTTCTTTCATAGTCTGGGCATAATTCTCTCGAGTAGTTTTGAGCAGGTTATTGAGATCTTCCAGAAGTTGGCCTAAATAGTTCATTTTCTCTGTTGGATCTCTTAAGTCAAGCAACCTTGATCCTGATCCCATATCAAAGATCATCTTGTTAAGCGCATGGATCTTTTCATCAAGTCCTTGCACAAAAACTGCCTCCTTATCCTGCTCAAATTCCAGAGCCTTCTTTGCTCTGTTTAGCGCTTGTGTTTACTCTACATGAGTAAAACAAGTAGTAAGTACAACATGATTAGAGAAGAATAATAAGTCAAGTCTACTACTATTACCTTCAATTTTCTTGTTAAGAGTCTCATTTCTGGTCGTCGCCTTTGCAATCGACCGGTCCTTAGCCTGATTTTCTTCCTCAAGCTGGGTTATTCTGGCTTTATCAGCCATGACCTCTTCTTTTATTTTTTCCAAATCTATCGAATATGATAAGGGAGAATAATTAAAAAAGGACAAAGTATTGAAGAAGGAGAAAGGTTAGGAAGAAAGTTCTTACTTTCCAATTCGAAGTGTTTTTGCTCCAAGTGTTTAATTCGCTAGGTCAGTCCTCCGACCACAGCAAAATTCTCGACCATAAGCTACACAAATAGCATTTCCTCTTTAAGTTTCTTGTAAACTTTTAAAATAAAAACTACAAAACTGGTCGTAGAATACTTACCCGGATCGCCATGTCATTATAATCGGCAAAGATGAGATGATGACTTATCTTGACTTGACGATCCAATATTTTTCCCCATACCTCGTCAAGCTCCTTATCCTCGATAAATCGGGGAGAAAAAGGGAACTTGTTAGGTCGGGATGGATTACCAACAGTGGTCGAAACCTGTTGAGGGCCTTCAGATGGAGCTACCTCTGCAGAAGGAGTTAGGATCACTACTGGATCCTGAACGACCACAGACACCGACACTTGCTCAGGGGCTTCCTTGGCCACCTTATCCTCAGGAACTTTTTCTTGAGAAGTGTTTTGGACAAGGACTTCCATGGGTGCCTGGTCCTCAGGAACATTCTGGTTGGAAACGACCGGAACGCCAGATGATCTGTACAAAACGAAGAAGGGAAGTTCAAAACTCTAAATCATGAAAAACTATTAAAGGTATGCACTCATATGACCTTTTCATTTGTACATACCTAGTTGATTTCTTGGTTTTGACTTTGAAACATGGTAGAGTAAATTGCCGTACCATTGGCTTTCCTTTTCTTCTCAACCAATTTCGCCGGTTCTGAACCGACAGGGTTGGTTAAACCCTTCACATCTTCCAACATGAGGTCGGAAGCGATATCCTCGACCAACTGATCGAGGGTAGCATTCCCGACCATCGGGTCAGAGGTTGTGGTCTCATCAACTTCCAGATCAGTTGTTTTAGTAACAACTGTTAGGTCATGAACGACCATTCTGGGGTTTACGGCTTCCGCAGCTCTGCTCTGCGGGCCTTCAGTCTTCTCCACCTAAATCAAAAAACAAGTTTGGTTAGGTGATGAAATTTTATATCTAAAGTATATATATTCTTCTTTTAAATGCTCTATTACCTCAGGAGAATCATCTTCTTCCAGTGCTTCTGGGCACGAATTAGTCGGAACCACTGTAGGATTACGATCCTCACCGGATTGTATGACTCTCAGTCCGACCGCCTACAAAAATAGAGCAAGATCAATAAACTGATCGGAGAATATGTATACATGATAAAGGACAATTGATTATCTACCTTAAGTCTCGCCAGTCTCTCTTCAATAGAGACTATTGCCAAGATGTCGGGGAATGCAGCCTTCTCACCAGGCTCCCTGGCGCAGATCATCCTGATCCGCTCTTTGACTTCCACAGGAGAAAGAGCTTTAAAAAAACAAAGAGGGAGACAGAGCAGATTTTATGGTTTTATGATAATCAAATAATAAGTCATACTGGTCGGAGCTTCTTTCGAAGACTTACTATCTCGTGAGTTCGTGATAGCTTCATCACGACCAATGGACCAGAGCAGGGATTGAGTCTAGAGCCTCAAAGGACTAATTTGGCATTTGGTGAAATCTCTCACCACATGCTAGGAAGTCAAGCCCTTGATCCTCAGATCTTGAATGGCATCCACACACCTTCCGACCATCCCTGTCTTCTCCACGGTCCCCCTCCACTTGGAATTCTCGTTCGCCCTGATTTCGGCGAAGTAGAGGCCGTCATCCCTTATAACTGTCATGTAAAACCAGTTCTTTTTTCATGACGACCACGAGGACTTCGAGTACATTTGGATGTACTCATCAGCCTTACCGTCATGAAGGCCCAGTGTGCATTCTCCAGGAGTTGCCATGGATCTTCCCGACATCACCATTCAATAGAAGTACCTGAAGAGTTTCAAATTTGGACGCACTCCTAGGTACGTCTCACATAAGTAGGCAAAGATAATGATATTGGCGATGGAATTAGGGGCCAAATTCACCAACTCCACCCCATCGTACTCCAGAACACAGGGGAGGAATTTGTGTACCGGCACCCTCAGCCCGCATTCGATGTAGGCAAGGAAAATAGGAATTTCCCCATCTTCATGGCTTGGAAAGTGTTCTCCAACTGCGACCTCCATCTGATCAGGTTCCTGTCCGGGAGCATTCCGATCTTCTCTAGCGCTTCAAGCTTCTTCTCACTCAGATCCGAAGCCATCCACTTTGTGATTTGTTCCGACATGGTGAAATTTCTCAAAGGGATGAGTAGTGGTCGGAGGAGGCTTTGAGGTCGGAAAGAAAACAGAGGTCGGAAGTGCTTCTTGATGAAGAACTAAAGAGGATTGAAGGAAGATCTGGAAGTGTAAAAACTCTAAAGCCCAGCAATGGAGATTTTATAGCTTCAGATCTTTAATTGCAAACGGGAGTTATCTAAAAAGTCCAACGAACAAAAACCTTTTTGTCCAACGGACAGAAAAACTCTTAGGTTCCCAAAGCAAGTTCTCAACTTTAAAGTGAACACAGACCACTTCGTATATCACAACATTAAATGGGGTTTGCCCGATATGACTTCATCGGAAGAAAGTGTTCACATGTCGAACCCGGGAGCGAAGGATCCCGAATTCTCTGTGTTCATACACTAGTCCAGGATTTCTAGTGTACACAGTTAAACAAAAGTGATAATCAAAACATATCACGCATTTTATTAATAATTATTGAGTTTATTACAATCGGCACGAGGCCAAATAAAGTAAAACACAAATGAAATAAAATAGTAGTAGTAGACCCAACGATTACGCCACAGCAATAAATGCAGAGGCGTGGCCTAAGCATCGATGTCCTCACCGTCTTGATAGAAGTCTTGTTACGAATAAAGATTATTCACAGAAGAGTAAGCACTACTACCGTGCTTGCAAGTTACACAAAAAATGTGATTGAATGCATGTATAAAGTGAGCAAAGGGTAATTGCGGGGTTTATTTGCATAAAACTGACATTTTCAGGTTTAAATACTTTTAGTAATTTCCAAGGCCATTTTAGAATTTAATAAGATCAAAATCATATTTTGATTTCTCAATGTCAAGTGTAGGATGAACCTCCATACACAAATGGTGAAGGACTACCCCTTACACCAAAGCTTACGCCCAATCCCATTTTCATAAACCGGTGATAAAGTCTTTTCAAACAAAACCGAGACTAACTTTGAGTGGCTTCTATTAAGCATGTCCATGACCGTGGACACGGCTATTGAATAGATTAATACTCTGCGAGTTGGTACGGCTTTACCCACAAGAGATAGTTTGCTTATTATGTTGGCCAATACACGCTTAGTAGGCGTGCGACTAAGCGACTATCACGAGGCCTTTACCCTACATTATTTCAACATAATTATGCGCTAAGGTTTACGTGTCGAAGGCTTCGCGCAAGCGACTACCCCTCTTGCGCCATGTGGGTATCATCAATAAGTCTTCACGACTCCCACATCTTTCCAAGACATAAACATGGTGAAATGATATAGCTTATTTGGCCAAGTCTGTCCCATTCCGGACTTGTGGTGGTACGAGTTTGGCTTAACATCCATGACATGAGACCGGTCCTTACATGGTAGGCGACTTCCAAAACAAACCCTAGGTCTCAACCATTATTTGTATTGAGCCCGTGCATGAACTTGCACCCACCAACAATCCAATTCACCCAAGTCTAAACCAATTTCATTTATTTTTCTTTGGTAAAACGTTTTTCAAACATCTATGGTAAAAGCAATACCATAGATTCATTTTCAAAACCACTTTGTATTTTGGCAAAATTCCCCAAATCATCTTTTGGTCTAAGCAATGACTAAGCATAAATATCTTAATTATTTTACTAAGGTGACAAGGGCATGGCATTCCAAACATCAATATTGGCTATACAAAGGAATTAGCATAACTAAGAATTAAAACAGGAATTTAAAATACTTGGATAAAAATATGCATGCAATAATAACTTTTAAAAACAGAATTAATTAACTTTGAAATACTGGGATCAAGATGGTCAAGAATGTAACTTGCCTTCATTGAAGTCTTGAGATTCTAAACCCTTTGAAAGATCTACCTCTCCGGAATCGTCAAAGTCTATACGCGAAAGCACGATAAATTCAAATAAATCCAAAAAGGCAAATCAAATTAACTCCAAATGAAATAATTTTATTTTATTTAGCTAGATAATAATTTTCTAAGATTTTAGCAATTTGAATCACTCAACTTGAAGTTGAGGTTCAAAAGATATGAATTTTACAAGTTTTACCCTAAATATGATATTTAAAAGAATTTCTAAATTTAAATACAGATTGAAAATAACTTCAAATTAAATAATTTTGGTTTAGTTAGCTAGATAATGATTTTACATGAATTTAGAAATTTGGAACACCTAATTTGGAGATTGGATGCAAAAGTTATGAATTTTAGAAGTTTAAACCTAAATCTGAAATTTAAATGAATTTCCCGAATTATTTTCCTAAAGGAAAATTGGGATTATGACGTCAGCGCTCAGAAATTGAATTTCGGCGAATTATTTTTAAACCGAAAATCTCGAGTCTATGACAGTGGGCCTTGGTCAAAGACCAAGTCCACGAACCAGTGGACTGGTTCTCAAACATTGCAGGGTTGCGAGGCGGCCGAGAGGTGAGGTGGCTACCACGTGGGCGCCACATAGGATTTAAGCGTCGGCGTGGCGACCACGACCATGGCGTGGCTGTGCCACGTCGGCCAACAGTGAGGCAAAAGCGTGACGAGCTCACCGGCGATTCGCGCCGGCGAGTGCAAGCGTGGTACCAAAAGAAAGAGTGAGCGATCTTGAACATGATGCTCACGAAATTGTGAAGATCTTGGGCGGAAAGGTCGTCGGCGAGGTTGGTTGGCGGCGGCGCTAGGTCTTCGGCGAAGGAGCTCGGTGGTCCTTTAACGATGCGGGTGTGCGCCACGAGGTCGCGATGGAAGCGGTGATGCCGTCGGTGGTGGAGACGAGTCGGAGAGTCGGCGGTGGCGCGGAATCGGAGAAGATTCAAACGTGGCGCCGGTGAAAACTTCAAATTCGGTTGCTAGGAAAGAGGAAGAGGGTGCGGGTGGTGGCGCCGAGATGAGACGAGAGAGGCGGTCCGGAGCACCTATTTATAGGGCACAGGCGAGCTCGGGCGTCGTGGAAACCACGAGGCCGTCGCGGCAACTTCTGGCGGGATTATGGCCATTCTGGCGGAGATGGAAAGGAGATGGCCGTGATGGATGCTATTTGACACGGTGAAATCAATGCGCACAAAATCGGGAAGGATCCGGCGGTTTGGGCAAATTTGAAAAGCTCGGCGGGCGCTAATGGCGTCGCGTCGCGATCTCTTGCGAGGAAGGGAAGGAAGGTAGGAGAGCGCGCAGGCGGGCCACGCGTCGGTGGCAGCGGAAAAAGGAAAGGAAGAGGGGAGGTGTATGGACGTTGGATTCCAATCCAAGGGCCATGATTTAGTGAGTATTTGTCTTGGCGTGGGCGGCTCGGACGTCTTGCATCTTGGCGTGAAGAAATGGGCGAACGAGTTTACCCCAAAAGCTGTTGAGGGATTTTCTTTTGCTTTCTTAATTGTTTTAATTCAGATAATTAAAAGAGGATTTAGAAAATAGCAAATAAATTCCAAAAATTCTAGAAAAATTCACAGAAATTCCTAGAATGATCTTGGACTTAGATAAAATAATTTCAACTTAAACTTGGTAATAGTTTTTGTAATTAAATTTGTTTTAGATTTAAGGTTAATAAGGAAAGCTTTAAGAAAAATTCAGAAAATCCACCAAAATAAATAAGTTTTAAATTTTCTCAGAAATTGAAATTTTGGGCTGTTACATCACACGACCTGTTCATCTAAAGTTCGAGGGCTAGCTGACGAGGATTAAAACCTCTATATATTACTTTAATACATGATAAAAGACCATACGTATTTATGGTCGTAACCCCTAAGGCTAACGACCTCACAGGTCGTGAGGTTTACAGAGGTTACATAAGGGGTACCCTGGTCGGACAAGGTCTTGTGCCTAGTCTCCGATCGGGTAGCTGCTCGGAAAAGCTATGAACTGGTATCTGGATCTGATTCTAGGTATATCCTTTACCGTGTGATGAATGGAACACGTGATACATGCTCCAAACCACGCGATGTTACACAGTCCTAAGACACTGACAACAACCACCATACGGTTGAATGTCTCACATACACTTAACCGCAGAGTAGTTGTTACATTAGCAATTGACGCCTCACTCCGACCAGTCGCAACGTTTCACTAGGGACGCCTTCTCCAGGAGTAACTGCCACCTCTTCGGAAGTTATTTAAGAGTTGAGCGCAGAAGACAAAAGGGGCGATCAGAGACAAGCAAGACAACATCAACAGATTAGAGCAGTGCAATCATCCTTAGATTCGTGCTTTAAGTCTGATTGGTTAGCATAGCAATCTTCACACTCAGTGTAATTAGGATTAGTCTCTAGTCAGGTCGTAAACACCCCCAGTAAATCCAGTTCATATCAATAAAGAGCGGTCCCATTCTCTTCTAGGAAATATCGCTTCATTTTTCTATTTTATTTTGTAAGATCGGCGACTCGATCGTCGACAATCCTAACAAGAACATGCATGGGCAAGTAGGCAAAACAGATGGATCATCAAACCATCTAGATAAATAGAATGGTGAAAAGGCCTAAAACACCATGCAAAGGTTCTCAAACTTGCAGATATTTCACAGAACTTGGCCTAATGTGTGATTAGGAGATTTACAGCGAACGAATGGTCGTTAAGCATGGCGGACGCATTCGATCTGAAACTCCAGTAGTCGCTCCTCAGTTTGCAAAAATATTTGTTCCAAGATTGTTAATGACAAGGTAAAAGGAAGATTCTGAGATAGGAGAGGAAGATGGAATAGGAAGATGATAAACGATGAAATGCTCGTAGACCATGCAAATGGCAACAGCTTCTATTTGTAAGGCCAGGGACAAGAAGACCAAACACTAAAAATTCCAGTCTAATTATAGGCCATAAGACACGAAAACTTTGTAACAAGAACTGTATTCAAGAACAAACCAAAATAAAGAGTACTAGATTAAAATTTCTGAACCAATGAAAACCTCATATTACATCCTTCCCAAAAAGAAAAAAAATGTCACATGTATGGGTTTTCTTGATTGAGTCCAATCAAGAGGGAGAAAATTATTGTGGACGTATAATTCCATCCAAGCTACAATGACCAATGGTGACATTTTTACTTGAATGGGACATTTCCTCAAAAATGACTATGGACGTGTAATTTCAACCATGCCAAATGGTGACCTGTGCAAGGCTTTGCTAAACATAGCACTTATCACATCTGAGTGCCTTCAAGCTTGCTAGTTCAGTTTAAGAATCCTAAATTATACATCTTGCAGCGATGAATTTTCCTTGGCTATGTTAGCACATCACAACAGCACCACCCTTTTGCCCCCTTCATTCACCAGCAGCATCAGTGTTCAGTTTGCTTGATATAGTCTAGAGGAATTCAATTTGGAGTAGGCCTAGCTGCTCTTCTTCCTCTATCTTCAGCACCTTACCTCTTGGCTAATCTCAATTTCATATAGGTATCTCATAATGTAATGTTAAGTGCTGAGGGTACTCTGAAATTCATTTTCGCAAAAGGCTTTTCTTCTTATGGATCTTTATTTAAGTTCAATTCTCTTGCACAGTGAAATTAAAAGAAAGTATTAGAACTTTTAACATAGTGCATAGCAGTATAGAACTAATTCTAGAGGGAAAAGCAAATAATGAGGAAAAAAGGAACAATCTGCGATGCTTGTTATCTAAATGAAAGAAGAGTAGTCCTAATCTGTAAGAAGTGATCATGCAAAGTATATATTCATAGACAAGGTTAAATAAAGGCAACCTTGATATTGTAATCATTTATCAATAATTATCTACCATGTTTATATTGGCATTTGGCCCTTTGAAATAGAACAATGCAAAAAGCATAAGGTGAATTCTCACTTACCATCAGACCAGCAAAAGGGACATCCTTGGCAAACATAGACCAATATCTGCAAGAAAGAAAAGGCTGCGTTGGCATGGTTATTAAGGCGTCGCTTAGGCGTCACCTAAGTGTCACCTAAGTGGTAAGGCGCCGCCGGGGGGCAAGGCGTTGCCCCCGCCTTAGGCCTAAGGCATCGCTAAGACCAGGAAGGAAGAAGGTGAGGGGAGGCGGCGCGACGCGGGCCGGCTCTGCCACTGAGGGAGGACCGGAGGAGGCAGCGCGGGTGAAGATGTGTGGAGGGAAGGTGGCGCGGGCCTTAAACTCAGCCAGAGAGAGAAGGGGGAAGAGGAGAGGGCGAAGACTCACCCTAGAACCCTAGGCGGCGGCGCCTCCATCCCTTGCAGCTCTGGCCTCTGGCTAAGACGGATCTGCTTCGCGCGCTTCCTCCTCCTCGGATCCCCTTCGTGCGCCTCCATCCCTTGCAACTCCGGCCTCTGCTCCCGGATCTGCCAGCGCGCCTCCTCCCAGATCTGCCGTCTTGTGGCCAGGATGGGAGAGGCGAGAGCGAGGCGGAGAGCCCTCCCCAGATCTGCTTCACGTGCGACGGCGGGATGAGAGAGGCGAGAGCGAGGCGAAGAGCACGAGAGAGGGTTGGGCGAGAGCGAGGCATAGGGAGTGAGAGGGGAATGGATAAGGGTAGCAGCTTCGGTTGACGGGTCGAGTGAGACCGAGTTAGAGCAGTCAAGTGGTGTTGGGCCGCTGGGCTCATTTGGGCTGGATGGTTTACGCTCTTTCCATTTTTTCTCTATTTTCTTTCTTTTTTCTCTTCTCTTTTTTTCTTCCTACCACTGCTATGTTTGACCACTGCCGACTGCATAGACCACCGCCTTAGGATGTGTAAAGCCTCGCCTCGCCTCGCGTTTTACCACTTAAAAGGTGTGAGGGGGTGGGTCACCTCGCCTCGCCTTACCGCCTTAATAACCATGTGCATTGGTTGAAACAAAACTGAAACTACTACTGAAACGTAGACCAATATCATGAGGAATAGTATCAGTTTTTTCACAAACAAATTAACAAAAGCAGGTTTGTACATTCATGCATCCAGAAAAAATGCACATAAACATAAATTTCTTATGATAACAGTTTTACCAAGGCCAAAATAGATGAATCTTGAAGATTGCAGCAAGATCAGAGTTAAGCTGAGCTACATTTATCGCAATATTCAAGCAAAAATAGTATGATAGCATACTTCCTTGGAAGTGATTTTAGAGTGGAGGAAATTATTGAATCAACAGACTTCTTCCTTGAAAAACTTTATGTGTTTCTTTTGCCGGGCCAAAAACTTTATATTTTCCTCTATCAAAATACAGAAGACGGCATGCTAGCAACAAGCAAGAAGTGCCAATACCCTGCATAAAGTCCCTTCAAACCATGATCTCTCTAGATAAACAACCAGCATGGAACATTTTATTATAGTACCCATACATCTGAGTCCCAGGAGTTTTACAAATATTTCCTTTGGTAGCAGTTGATGCCCAAGATTTTCTGGTGCTTTGGACTTGCATTCGTTGTTTCATGACTTCACAAGGCACATAGATAAAGATCTAAGTGTATCTCCTGGAATGAACAATAAAAAATACATTTGGTGTTAAGGAAGCAGCATAAGATTTTCTTGAGATGCCATGTATTCCAATGAAAAAGGCAAATTGTATCAGTAAAGTATTGTATGAGTGATAAAAGGGACAGCCAGAAAAGTTTGCATGTGCAGATATAAAGACTCCATGCATTGTCTGTGCATGGCACAAGAAATATCAAAGAATCTCCCATGGCAAACTCCATGTACTGCCGGGTTACTGTGCACTCATGGCCTCGGGCCCACATGTAAGTGATTCAACGAATCGCTAACCAACTAATTTCCGACAAAGATACAACATTAATGCCTAATCATCGCCATTAACCCTTAATGATGCCGCTATAGTTCCTGTCGGAACGTGCCACGCCAAGCCGCATGCAACGCTGAAGCTTCTGCGTCACGGCGCTTCTGCGCCATGGCGGCCCGAGTGAGTGGTCAAAACGGGACCCCGACAGCTAGGCGAAGCTAATGCTACCAGCGGTGAGGACTACGGTGGCTCACAGCGGTGGCACAACGGCGAGGGGTGGAGGAGCTCACGGGGAACATGGCACAATGCGAAAAAGACGCCCGCGGCAAAATAACGCGCGCATGGGCAATAGGGGAGTTCAGTGAACTCACCACGATGACCCGGAGAGGAGGAGCTTGCCGGAGCTAGGCCGGCGACGACGAGCAGCGGTGGCGGAGTGGCTTCACCGAGGAGAGCTCGCCCTGAGCAGAGAGAGAGAGAAAACGATGAAGGGAAAGTTAAAGGGTGTTACGGGAATGGTGTAGAAGCAGTGGATTGGTCGATGCCTCACCGAACGTCGCCGGAGAAGAAAGGGGATCCTCACAGCCGTCAAATGTGATTTTCCCAAATCGAGTCGCGCTGAGAGTGAGAGTGAAAATTGGTGAGGAAAACCGTACTCATGCTCTAAGGCACGACATGACGCGCAAACTAGAGTTAGAAACTTACCGGAGATAAGTTTTGCACGGTGATGCTTGCCTCGATCGGCGCTCGGACACGCCCTAGAGCCGCGGGTGACATGAAGGTGCTCCGGGAGCTACAAGAGAAATGAGGGGCTCGCATTAGCAAGGATGGACACGGGGATGAACCAAGAGCAAGGAGGAACGACCCGGTCAGAACTTACCGGAGGGATGAGCTCGAGAGGGCCTCTCTTTCCTCGCCACCGAGAGGAAAGATGAAAGAAAGAGAGAAGTGCGGAGGTATTATCCTCGGCGATGACACATCCGGCGGCGTCAGCGAGGAGGCTCGGAGTGGTCGGGCGGGCGGTGGATTCACGCAGCTTCTTCTTGATGACGGAGGCGGCAGAGTTGGCGCGGCACGTGGCGAGCGAATCCTGCAGAGCGCTAGCGCGAGGTTGACGACGCGACTGATGGGTGGGGCCGTGGTGTCAGCGACACAGCGACGCGTGCGAGATCGAGCGAAGGGTGTCAACGCGGGTCGTTGGATCGCGATCAAACGATCGACAACGCGTGAGTATTTTTAAATCGGCCGAAACGGTACGCGCCCGTGACCGTCGATGCTCCAACGGACGGCTGCATGTGATGTGCGATTTAGTGGGTTAGGCTGAGTCAGGTCGACGCTGGGCTTGAGTTGGGCTTGGGTCTGAGCCTGATGAATAGTGATTTCAGATTTGGATTTAAAAAGCTGAGAAGTTTGGGAATTTTTGGAGGTAGCTCCGAAGCTCCAAAAATTCCGAACTTTTTATGGAAGCTTGCTAGACCAGAGGAAAACCTTGTGTAAATTTTCCAGAAATTTTTATGCACTTCATTGTTCTCAAGAAAATTCACAAGCTGCATGGCTAGGGGTTTGACCAGAATTCAAACTGGTTTGACTTGCCCATTTGAAATAGCAAACAAAATCTAAAAATTATGAGATTTTGCAGAGAGGTTACTAGGATGATCCAAATGATAGGAAAAATATTTCCAGAGGATTATCACAAAACAAGATCATGGAATTTTTAAGGACAACAATTTCCATCAATAGAAGCATTGTTCTTTGGAAATAGGAATTACTAGGGGAAAATTTCTAGAAAATTTCAAATGATATCATGAGGCATCAAAAGTTTTAATTTATCCTCATTTTATTACATTTAAAACACACACCATTAGTTTGGGATGTTACATGTGTGGAATGGATGCTATATTTTGTGGTGGAGTATGAGTGCCGTTCCTGGGAGATACATACTACTCCGAGGCATGGGATATTTGGTTTGTAATGCTAGGACCAATTAAATGGTTAAGTATTACAAGTTAAATACCCTGGGTTCTCACAACCAAGTTCAACCGAGGCATCTTGCCGCCAATCACCACCGCACCGCTGATTTTGTCCACCTCTTTGGCCAACTTCACCTCCCTAGCGTCGCATTGGACCCCTCTACCCATTTTTGGGCTCCCCCAAGCTTTTCGGTGCGTGCCTTGTTGTCGACGGGCTTCCCCTCCTCTTGGCCGTGCGCGCACTGTTCCCCTTCTCTCTCTCTCTGCTAGTGGGGCCCATGGAGTTAAACGTTGATTAGCGCTTAAAGACAGTAGTTAAAAGTACTAAGTCAATGACAGGTGGGACTGACTGAAAAAAGTAATAAAAATCTAATTCTAAATTTTTTTAGTAAATATGTCACTGACATGTGGTACCACATACTATTCTCGGTTTTAAAACATGTTTTAAACCCGAGAGACTCACAAGTAGGCCCCACATGTAAGTTAATAAAAATCCAAAAAACATGAGAAAGCCACCTTTAGTTCTGAGGAAAATACACTTTCTCTGTTAGAAAGTGTATACCTCGGTAGAACTCAGAGAAGAATATACTTTCTCTGCTGGAAAGCATAAACTTCGGAAAATACACTTTCGACGTCACCCTTTTCTATTTTTTTGAATTTTCAAACCGAAGCAAATTGAAACCTTAATAAGTTTTGCATAAAAACTTCAAATGAGATGAATCTTTTTTTATAAATTCATCTAAAATTATGATCTACCTGAATATGCAAAAATATTTGGATTTTGTTGCTGTTAAAATTATTTTGCTATATTTAATTTGATTCCGGCTCTTTTGATTAGACGTCGATTATTCAGACCATTTTTACGACGATATTCCATCCTCATATTCAGAGAAACCAAAGCAAGTCATGCATCCCCTTTGACCATGTTGCTTCTACTATTTTAATTATTTTACTCTTTTTGCAAAATCTATTATGCATGCGTGTATGTTTGATATAAAATTGCTATGTTTGGGATAACAGTAGTTGTAAATCCTATTCATGTGAGGACACCGGTTTATTAGGCTTGTAATACTTAGTCATCCATTGACCCTAGCATCACAAACATAATAATCCGTGTCTTCAAGATATGTATACTTCCCAGAATGCAGTATACACACCCCTTTACAAAATCATGCATCAATTCCATTCAAGACATAGAACCAAAGCACGACTAGAATAAAAGACATACATAATATAGAGAGTTATTACAAAAGGGGGCTGACCGGCCAAATACAACTAAGAAAGATAAACACAGCGGAAGCAAAAGCCATAAGATGGCGATAACCAAAAGAGAGCCACAAGGTTTGCCTTTAGCCCACAAGGCGACCAACCAAGCCGCCTAGCTAGATTCCCAACCGCAGCACATCTCACAAAAGTAAAGCCCTTTGGGCTCTACCTCCTCTGCAACAAAGTTATTAAGCAAAGCGAATGAGTACAAAAATGTACTCGCAAGACTGACGTGTAGTATAACAGAACTATAAATAACTACATGCAAGCTTTATTTAAGTGGATGAGGCTTTGGACTCATTTTAGCATAAAGCAAGTTTTCATTTGCAATAATGTAATAGATTGAAAGCAATTTGACAAAGCATTTTTAATTGTTGAAGTAACAACGATACAAATAATAATAACAACAACAAGAACAACCTGGAAGTGACTCACCCAAGTCACCACAACAATAGCATGAATTACCCAATTCATACCACCCATCAAGTTTTAATGAAGTGTTTAGTCTAGTTCTTGCGGGAAATCACCAAGCGTGTCCATAACCTAGGACAAGGCTATTCGAATAGTTTTGACCCTGCAGGGGTGTACCAATGTACCCACACGCCAGACTGCCTTTTTGCCACTAGATTAAGCACACTTCCTTTGGTATGCCGGCACGGCTAAGTCCTACGAGACATTTCCAATGGACGATGCTAATTAAGAGCCGCATCCCACGGGGATAAGGACACATTAACCAGCCTATGGCCGATCTGTTAATGCTCCCTTCCCACACACACACACACACACACACACACACACACACACATTTTTAACACAGCCACCGACCAGCTCATAATTAACACCTCCCAAAGTACTTAGTCAAGAGAGGTCCCATATCCCCCTCGTGTGGTTAGCACACAAAAGTGCTTGGATCAGTGGCGCAAGTAACTCGGTCCTTGGGGACTTAGGCACCATTCCGTTCACACCCAACAAATCACACCAACATCCATTGTGCCCAAGTCAATAACAATTTTGTTTTCATTTTTGTTTATTTACAAAGTAACAAGCACAAGATGGACATAATGGAATAATAGTTTTTGTGTGATCAAGGTCATCGACATAATGTCGACAACCGCCCATTTCTACCGTTATCTAAGCATTGCTAAGCATTATCAACGTAAACTACTAAGTGATAAGAGTTCATCCATCGAACTCCAAATCACAGCAAGATAATCCTAGGCTTAGTAGTAGAGAATGAACATTTACCTACAGGATATGCATCTATAGGCTCAACTAATCGATATTTTAACACAAAGTAGCATGCATACATACAAGTGAAACAAAGTATTAAACTTTAAAGTAATGGGACAATAATGGGATATGATCAAACTGCTTGCCTTGCTGGTTATTCTCAGTTTGCTGCAGAGCTTCGCTCACGTGATCAACACACTCGTCAACACCTAATCGAAAAGGCGAAAAGAATCGATAAGAATGACGAAAACCAAAACGACAGCACAGCAAACTAGCTCCAAATGCTCTGAAATTTTTACAGAAGCAAGGGGATGATTTTTAGAGAATTTAGCAATAAGAACCAATTGATTTGGATTCTCAATGCAAAAGATATGACCAAACAATTCTGCTCAGCCTCTAAAAATGCAAACTGCTACTATTCACATAATTAAATTGTTTAACAAAATTTTCTAGAAAGGTGGTGCAATTGAAATTTTTACTGTAAAACAAGCGCCTCATAAGATGAACAACCCAATTGGATTCATCTCATTTGGAGCTATGATGCATGTTTTATGATTTTTCCAAGATATTCAAAAGAGCACAAATAAAATGCTCCCACAATTCTGTTGATAATAGTGACATGCCTAAATCCTATTCTAACATTTGGTGCACTAACAGAGGAAGCCAACAAATTTGGATTCACTCAAAAATAATCTACAGAGATTTACTTATGCATTTTACAAGTTAATTTGAATTTTTAATGTAACATTTAAAGTTAATTTTGAAACCTATTTGCAAATCCATGTTCTGGAGCTGAACTGGGCTCATAACTATTTTTAGATTAGAGCTCAGTCCAAACCAGAGCTATAGAAATTTGAATCACCTCAAAAGGAGCTAAGATGAATTAGTTATGCATTTTCAAAGTTCATACCTTTTTCAGTTCACCAATAAGAGTTCTCTGGATTTCTAAAAACCAAAACAGCGGGGGAGGACATGAGCCGTTGATCCTGGATCGGACGGCCCAAGACCTCCTAGGCAAAATGCGCCCTCGCGCTGCGCAGGTCCAGAGAACATGGGCCGTTGATCTTGGATCCAACAGTCCATGTCCTCCCTACAACGCGCGCGCAAACGGAGAGGAGGTCGTGGCCATTGATACTGCATCCAACGGACCACAACAAATGAGGGAGGACCGGGACGGTCCAGATCTAGTGAGGGAGGACCTGAGCGGCTGAGATTTTCCAAAGGAAGATCTAAACTATCAAGACCTCCCCAAGGAAGATCTACACGGTCAAGACCTCTCGAGGGAGGTCCTGGACGGTCTAGATTTTCCAAGGGAGGACCTTAATGGTCTAGATTGTCCGAGGGAGGACCTTAACGGTCAAGATCGACATAAGGAGGTCCTACACGGTTGAGATAAACACGGGGAGGTCCCTAACGTCTGAGATCTCACACGAGGAGAGGTCTGGACGGTTAAGATTTACACGGGGAGGACATAAATGGCTGAGATGACCACGAGGAGGTCCTACACGGTTGAGATCAACACAGTGAGGACCTCAAATGTTGAGATGACCTCGGGGAGGTCCTGAACGGCTTAGGATTCTAAGAGGGAGGTCTTGGATGGTCTAGAATACTCAAGGGAGGTCCTGGACTGTCAAGACAAAAACGAAGAGGTCCTCGGCGGTTCAGATCCACTTGGGGGTGGTCTTGAACGGCTAAGATCTGAAAAGGGGAGGTCTTGGACGGTCAAGGTTCACTCGGGGGTGATCCTGGACGGTCCAGATCCTAAGCCACAGCGCTTGCGCATGCGCGCGCGGGCAAGGAGTTAATGCGCGGGACAACGAGGAGGTCCGGGCGCGCTAAGACAGCAGTAATTGCTCCCATGATTGAGCATTTACTGACCAAATCTATGTCCTACCGACACGCGCGGGACGAACTCGTCCGACAAAAATTCCGAGCGTAAAGAAGTGGTCATCGCCGGCGATACAGACCTCGCTGGCGACATCCAAGGGCACCACTGAGTGTGCAATAGCCTTGCGCACCTAATGGGTCCACTCTTGACGGCGGCGGTGGCCTAGAACGCCGACGAGCCGGAGAGGGGCAAGATGACCAACACGGCCAAAAGGCAAAGATTGAAGTAAAGCTCCGCAACAACATACAAGCGGGTGCCCAACAACTAAAGGACTATCAGGACGTTTACCTTGAGGTCTTGAAGGTGCTGAGGAGGTCGGAGGAGAGGAGGACCGGCGATGGTGAAGACGATGAGCTCCACGGCCAAAAGGGGAAGTCCTCTAAGCTCCAAGCTCCAAGTTAGGCCAACACTAAAAATGTCCCAACCAATTAAGTTAGGGCTTTAGTCACAGAGGTAATGGCCTAATTGGGAGCAAAGTGATTGAGAGGGAAGCCACTGGAACACTCAATGCACCGAGGAGCTCCAAGGGCATCAATGGCGGCCAAGGAGGTCTGGGTATTTTGAGCTCCACAGAATAGAGAGCAAGGGTGAAATGTGTAAAAGAAGCCAATGAAGACCAGGGGAAGGTCTTATAGCTCGAGGGAATGGAGGTCATGAGCCAAGGGTTAAGCTCATGGTGAGCTTAGCCCATGGTGCGGTCCATGGCTTGGACAGGACATGGACGTGATGGGGGTAGGCCTGGGCATGGCCTAGAGGGCGTAAAGGTCGACACGCATAATAAATGCGCCGCAGCCTGAGCCGTTGGGACAAGACAGGTCGCTGACCTCCCCTACTGCCATGGCGCACGCTCGTGCCCAAGCTAGGAGAAGAACAGGATCTGCCCGCAACCTTTGGATGAAAACGATAGGGAGGTCACGGCCCTTAGATTTGAAACGGTAGGATTTAAAGAGAAAGGAGGAGGTCACAGCCCTTGGATCAGGGCTGGGGAGGTCGTGACCCTTAGATTACCATTGCGCGGATGCGCAAAGGAAGAGGGGAGGTCACGGCCACACGATCACCATCGTATGGTTGCGAAAAGGAAAATGAGGTCAAACGCTAAAGGGGATAGGAGGTCCTGGCCGTTGGATCTGAATCCAAGGGTGCGGACCAGATGGGGAGGACTTAACGGTGCGCACGATATAGCCAAAGGATGTGGAGGTCATGGCCTTTGGATTTCAATCCAAGGGCACACAACATAAGGGGAGGTTAGGACCGTTGGATTTACATCCAAAGGTGCTGATCAAATGAGGGAGGTCATAGCCATTGCGCATTGCGCGATGGGAGGTCGTGGCGGTTGGATTTTAATCAATGGCACACAATGATGAGGAGGTCATGGGCGTTGCGCATGACACAAGGGAGGTCGTGGCCGTTAGATTTTGATCGGACGGCAACGAGATGAGTGGGGAGGTCTTAGCCATTGGATCTCGATCCAATGGCGACGAGCTGAGGTGCGGGAGGTCTTGGCCCTTGGGCAAGACATCGGAAAGGGATGGGGAGGTCCAGTGCGAGATTTTCATCGACGGCGATGAGAGGATAGGGAGGTCGTGGGCGTTGGATCTTGATTCAAAGGACACGACCTCGCGGGTGGGAGGTCGATCGCTACAAAGCGAGGAGGTCATGGCCATGGATCTTTGATCCAACGGCGCAAGACCTCATGAGGTGGGAGGTTAGAAATGAGCTGAAATTTGGTTGAGGAGGAGGTCGTGGCGGTTGGATTTGATCCAGCTGTTCACGACCTCGATGAGGTGAAAAGGAGGTTTGGGCTGAGCCGAGGAATTGGTTGGGTTCAACCCATTTGGAAATGTGGCTCGGCCCAAAGAACAATGCAGCCAATAGAATTTGAATTAAACAGCTGAGACTTTAGGGATTTAATTGAGATAGCAAATCAACTCCAAAATTTATGAAATTTTAACTGGAGCTTGCTGACTTTAGGATTAACCTTACATAAAATTTCCATAGGTTTTTATGCACTGCATTTTTCTCCAAAAATTCCTAAAAGCTGTTCTAGGGTTTGATTTACCTCCAAAAATTATCAAACAAGTTTTAGAACTTATGATATTTTTCAGAAGGGTCCCACATCAACTCTAGAACCAAGAGAAAATGTTTTCCTAAGTTTGGCACAAGATTTGTGACACGTTGAATAAGGGTTGGACTTCAGTTCACAGGAGGTTTAGGTTTTTGAACTCCACAACTTTTGGACAAGAATTTTAGGTGAGTTCAAGAGTTTCAAGATGTGAGAAATTTTTTTATTTTCTACACCTTTTCTTACATTTGAAACACACAACCATTTATACATTTGGGATGTTACAAAATCTCCCCCCTTACAGAAATCTCGTCCCGAGATTTGGCTCACTCGGAAAAGAAAGAAGGGTAGTCCGCACGCAGACGATCTTCCCTTTCCCAAGTAGCTTCATCCTCGAATTGTTCGACCAATCGAACTTTAAGGAACTTGATGGAACGATTCCTAGTTCTTCGCTCACCTCTTGAGTATGCGAGCAGGTGCTCGCGATAGGTCAAATCTGGTTGGACATCGAGAGTTTCCAACGAGCTTCCTCGGTTGGAACACGGAGGCACTTCTTCAATCGGGACACATGGAACACATCATGTACCCCCTCAAGTGCAGCAGTCAACTCTAACTTATAGGCAACAGCTCCCTTCTTCTCGATGATGCGGTAGGGACCCACATACCGAGGAGCTAACTTGCCCTTGACGCCGAAACGTTGATGGCCCTTCAAAGGAGAGACTTTGAGATAAACAAAGTCATTAGGCTCAAAACTCAACTCACGACGACGTCAATCCGCATAGCTCTTTTGCCTGGATTGAGTTGCGCGAAGATGCTCACGAATAAGCTGGACATGACTCTCGGCCTCATTGATCGAGTCCGGGCCAAAGAAAGATTTTTCGCCGGTCTCAGACCAATTCAACGGGGTTCTGCACTTCCTCCCGTATAAGGCCTCGAATGGTGCCATGCCGAGACTGGCCTGAAAGCTGTTGTTGTAAGAAAACTCGGCAAATGGTAAGCATTTCTCCCAATGCTTCCTATAAGAAAGAACACAAGCACAGAGCATGTCTTCCAAAACATGGTTGACCCTCTCGGTCTGACCATCAGTTTGGGGATGATATGCCGTGCTGAAGGAAAGGCGAGTTCCCATAGCCTCCTGCAGGCTATGCCAGAACTGGGAAGTGAAGATAGAACCACGATCCGAAACGATCGTCTTCGGCACACCATGTAAGCTCACGATCCTAGATACGTAGAGCTTAGCTAGGCGACCGGTATGAATCTTGGTCTTGATTGGAAGAAAGTGTGCTACTTTAGTCAACCGATCAATGACAACCCAAATGGCATCATTTCCCTTCGGTGACCTGGGTAGACCGGTAATAAAATCCATCCCGATCGAATCCCACTTCCATTCAGAACAGTGCAGGCTCAAGCGAAGCCACCGACGCTGATGCTTCGGCCTTCACACGACAACACACGTCGCACTCGACAACGAACTTCGCAATCTCCCTCTTCATTCGGGTCCACCAAAATCCCTAACGGAGATCTTGATACATCTTTGTGGCCCTGGGATGAATGGACAAAGGCGAATCGTGGGCTTTGCAGAGGATCAAATTTCGCAACTCCTTGTCCTTTGGAACCACCAGGCATTGTCCGAACCTCACAACACCATGCTCATCCTCAGAGAAGCACTTGGCTGTTCCGTTCTTGACATTTTCCTTGATTTTGTTCACTCTAGGATCCGATTGCTGAGCGGCCTTGACACGATCCACCAAGGTTGGCTGCACAACCAAGGTAGCGAGGGAACCATGCTCAACCAAACCCAAGTTGAGACGCTGAAATTCCTCAAGAAGGGTGGGCTGAAGCTCCTTGAGCAACAAGGCATTACAATGTGCTTTACGACTAAGCGCATCAGCAACGACATTAGCCTTGCCTGGATGGTAGTGAATACCCACATCATAGTCTTTGATCAATTCCAACCATCTCCTTTGCCTGAGGTTCAGATCTGGCTGGGTGAACAAATACTTCAAGCTTTTGTGATTCGAATACACTTCACAACGATTACCGATAAGGTAATATCGCCAAATCTTAAGTGCATGAATCACAGCAGCTAGCTCCAAGTCATGGGTAGGATAGTTGAGTTCATGAGGTCTCAATTGCCTTGATGCATAGGCCACTACCTTGCCTTCCTGCATAAGGACACAACCGAGGCCTCGACGAGAAGCATCGCAATAGATATCAAAGCTCCGATGGATATCGGGAAGAACGAGAACGGGAGCGGTGGTCAAACGCTTCTTGAGTACTTGGAAACTTTCCTCACACCCAGCGGACCACACGAACTTCTTGTCCTTCTTGAGCAACTCCGTCATCGGCTTCGCGATCTTGGAGAAGTTCTCGATAAAGCGATGATAATATCCCGCCAAACCGAGAAAACTCCGCACATCGGTTACCGAACGGGGCTGACTCCAGGATAGCACATCGCTGACCTTGCTAGAATGAACGGCTACGCCTCCTGCTGAAAGCACATGGCCCAAGAAGGCCACTTCCTTCAACCGTAACGCGACTTGTTGAACTCATGATACAATGGTGCTCACACAGCTTGCCCAACACAAGCTTCAGATGCTCGGCGTGTTCCTTATCTTTCTTGGAGTAGATAAGAATATCATCGATGAAGACCACGACAAACTTATCCAAATACTCTATGAACACCGAATTCATGAGGTTCATGAACAAGGCAGGAGCATTGGTCAAGCTGAACGACATGACGGTATACTCGTACAAACCATAACGAGTAGAGAAAGCCGTCTTGGGAATATCCTCAGGTCAGATACGAACTTGATGATATCCCACTCTCAAATCAATCTTAGAGAAAACCTGAGCTCCAGATAATTGATCAAAGAGATCATCGATGCAGGCAAAGGATACTTGTTCTTCACCAATCACTTGTTTAACGATAATCGACGACACATGCAAAAAATACCGTCCTTCTTCTTCACGAAGATAGCCGGACAACCCCACGGAGATGAGCTAGGGCGGATGAAACCCTTCTCTTGAAGCTCATTAAGTTGCTTCTTCAACTCCACCAACTCATTCGGTGGCATCCGATAAGGCCTCTTCGAAATCGAGGCGGTACCGGGAGCCAACTCAATGATGAACTCGAGCTCACGAACTGGTGGCATCCCTGGAAGATCCTCGGGAAAGACATCCATGAAGTCACATACCGTTGGGACTTCACGAATATCCGGAGCTGGCTTCGCTTCGAAAAGCGAAGAGATGAGGGCCTTGCAGACCGGGCGAAAAGCTTAACCTCGCCACGGATGGATTTGTGAGATAGATGAGCTTCCGGGCGCAATCGATTTGCCCCATGTGCCGGGACAACCAATCCATGCCTAGAATCACATCTAAGCTCGCTGCATTGAGGAGAATAAGATTTGCTGAAAATCTTACTCCCTCAATCTCGATAGGAACATTCCTGCACTCCAATTCAGCTCTCAACTCCGAACCGGGAGAGTGAATGAGCAACGGACCAACAGAGGAGCAAAAAGAAGATCACTAGCAAAGCAAAAAAAAAGACCGAGATACAAAAGAATGAGATGCTCTGAATCGAACAAAACAAAGAGGCGAGGATGGGAGTTAACAAGAAGCGCACCTAACACGATGTCGTGCCTCTGTGCCTCCTCGAGAGATGGCATTAACGCGATCACGCCACGCCTTGGGCTATGGGGACAATCTTCGATTACTCGAGAAGATCCACCACCCGCCTGTCCTCCATTAGGACGAGGGGCTCGCCCTTTCTTAGGGCATTGGTTCGCATAATGCCCTTCCGTTGTAGGCGGCAAGTGACCCCGCGGTCGGGTTGCGGGGCCACTGGCTGCTCGCAGGTGCACGTGATTGGGACACGGCCTGCGAAGGACGAGGGACAGGTGCTGGCAACCTTGGGGGTACCGAAGCCTGAGAATGGGACCCCTGAGACTGCCCGAAACGAGGACGGAAAGAGCTGGCCCGGGACGACTTGTGGGCGTCCCACTTGCGCTTGCGGGAATCCACCAGTGCTCGCCTCTTGTGCTCGGAAACGATGGCCTTGTCAACCAAGGTCTGGAAGTCGGGGAAGTCAACGATGGAGAGCTTGTCCTGAAGCTCCTCAGACAAACCATCCATGAACTTCTCCTGCTTGGCCTCATCAGTGGCCACCTCCTTAGGAGCATAACGAGCCAGATGGTTGAACTCGTACAAGTACTCCATGACCGAGCTGCGCCCTTGCTTGAGCGCAAGAAACTCCTTCTTCTTCAGCTTCATCACACCGGCAGGGATGTGAGACCACTGGAAAGCAACACAGAACTCCTCCCAAGAGACGGTGTGGCCAGCGGGCTGCATGGCGAGAAAGTTCTCCCACCATGAAAGAGCCGCACCTCAAGCCGATGGGATGCAAACAAAGGCCTTCTCCCGCCTCTCACAGCGAGCGATGTTGAGCTTCCGCTCAACCAGATGAAGCCAATCGTCTGCATCCAGTGGGTCCTCAGACCTGGAGAAAGTGGGCGGCTGGGTGCGAAGGAACTCTACAAGTCCTCCACGCTGCTGATGTGCACTTCCTCTGCCTGATCCAGAGGCACCGGAAATAGTGGAGGTGTTGCGTGCGATAACCTCCAGAACCCTTCGATCTTCTGAACGATTTCTCTCAATCTGCATAAGAACCTCGGCCATGGTCGGAGGAGGAGGAAGCTCCTCATCCGACCACCGATCGCCTTGGTCGCTGACTGATACGACCAGCCATCCTGCTGAAAGGGGAAAGAGGTTAGTAACCAAAACCTAAAAATTAGAAGCTAAAGAAAGCGGAGGGCTATCGACTAGGGGAATGGAGCATCACCCTAAACGAAAGCCAAACAGCAAGTAAATGAACTTTAAAAGCTCTCAAAAAGACTCTAAAAATAGCAAGGAAACTTAAGAATAAAGATCAACTTCCCTACGCAACTAACCCGTATTAAATGAACGAGTAATTGGTAGAGAAGGAAAAATTTCAGCAAGCTACTACAAGTCCAACACTACTCAAAAGCAAGGTTAAACCAGCGAAATAAGTGTTAGATACTTAGCTAACTAGTATCACATTTTACCCTTTTATTCCCACAAGTTTTAGTTGATTTAACCTCTCATTTTCTACCCTATTTAGAACCTTTGAGCTTGTTGTCCGGAAATCGACGCTTGCTGTCCAGATTTTGCATCCAAGCTTCCAGTCGAAATTGGCCATTCCAGAAGCTTCAAAACCTTGTAAATGGGCAGCTAACACTTCAATTTGCCAAACTCATTGGTTCCCAAAACCCAATTAAACGATAACAACTATCTTTTGAGGGAAGGAGAGGGAAAACAACTTTTAGAACTCAAATTAGAGTGAGATGAGAAAAGAAAGCTAAGATAGGTAAGGAGTAAAAGTAGAGACTTTACTTAACCTTTCATAAACCATTTGATATTTTGAAAATAAGTTTTCCAAAACATCCTAAAGATGACCAAGCTAGGGCTTCTATGGTCAGTATGGCTCTGATACCAACTTTGTGAGGACCCTGGTTTATTAGGCTTGTAATACTTAGTCATCCATTGACCCTAGCATCACAAACATAATAATCTGTGTCTTCAAGATATGTATACTTCCCATAATACAGTATACACACCCCTTTACAAAATCATGCATCAATTCCATTCAAGACATAGAACCAAAGCACGACTAGAATAAAAGACATACATAATATAGAGAGTTATTACAAAAGGGCGTACCGCCAAATACAACTAAGAAAGATAAACACAATGAAGCAAAAGCCATAAGATGGCGATAACCAAAAGAGAGCCACAAGGTTTGCCTTTAGCCCACAAGGCAACCAACCAAGCCGCCTAGCTAGATTCCCAAACGCAGCACATCTCACAAAAGTAAAGCCCTTTGGGCTCTACCTCCTCTGCAACAAAGTTATTAAGCAAAGCGAATGAGTACAAAAATGTACTCGCAAGACTGACGTGTAGTATAACAGAACTACAAATAGCTACATGCAAGCTTTATTTAAGTGGATGAGGCTTTGGACTCATTTTAGCATAAAGCAAGTTTTCATTTGCAATAATGTAATAGATTGAAAGCAATTTGACAAAGCATTTTTAATTGTTGAAGTAACAACGATACAAATAATAATAACAACAACAAGAACAACCTGGAAGTGACTCACCCAAGTCACCACAGCAATAGCATGAATTACCCAATTCATACCACCCATCAAGTTTTAATTAAGTGTTTAGTCTAGTTCTTGTGGGAAATCACCAAGCGTGTCCATAACCTAGGACATGGCTATTCAAATAGTTTTGACCCTACAGGGGTGTACCAATGTACCCACACGCTAGACCGCCTTTTCGCCACTAGATTAAGCACACTTTCTTTGGTATGCCGGCACGGCTAAGTCCTACGAAACATTTCCAATGGACGATGCTAATTAAGAGCCGCATCCCACGGGGATAAGGACACATTAACCAGCTTATGGCCGATCTGTTAATGCTCCCTTCCCACACCACACACACACACACATTTTTAACACACCCACCGACCAGCTCATAATTAACACCTCCCAAAGTACTTAGTCAAGAGAGGTCCCATATCCCTCTCGTGTGGTTAGCACGCAAAAGTGCTTGGATCAATGGCGCAAGTAACTCGGTCCTTGGGGACTTAGGCACCATTCCGTTCACACCCAACAAATCACACCAACATCCATTGTGCCCAAGTCAATAACAATTTTGTTTTTATTTTTGTTTATTTACAAAGTAACAAGCACAAGATGGACATAATGGAATAATAGTTTTTGTGTGATCAAGGTCATCGACATAATGTCGACAACCGCCCATTTCTACCGTTATCTAAGCATTGCTAAGCATTATCAACGTAAACTACTAAGTGATAAGAGTCCATCCATCGAACTCTAAATCACAAAGAAGATAATCCTAGGCTTAGTAGTAGAGAATGAACATTTACCTACAGGATATGCATCTATAGGCTCAACTAATCGATATTTTAACACAAAGTAGCATGCATACATACAAGTGAAACAAAGTATTAAACTTTAAAGTAATGGGACAATAATGGGATATGATCAAACTGCTTGCCTTGCTGGTTATGCTCAGTTTGCTGCAGAGCTTCGCTCACGTGATCAACACACTCGTCAACACCTAATCGAAAAGGCGAAAAGAATCGATAAGAACGACGAAAACCAAAACGACAGCACAGCAAACTAGCTCCAAAAGCTCTGAAATTTTTACAGTAGCAAGGGGATGATTTTTAGAGAATTTAGCAATAAGAACCAATTGATTTGGATTCTCAATGCAAAAGATATGAGCAAAACAATTCTGCTCGGCCTTTAAAAATGCAAACTGCTACTATTCACATAATTAAATTGTTTAGCAAAATTTTCTAGAAAGGTGGTGTAATTGAAATTTTTACTGTAAAACAAGCACCTCATAAGATGAACAACCCAATTGGATTCATCTCATTTGGAGCTATGATGCATGTTTTATGATTTTTCCAAGATATTCAAAAGAGCACAAATAAAATGCTCCCACAATTCTGTTGATAACAATGACATGCCTAAATCCTATTCTAACATTTAGTGCACTAACAGAGGAAGCCAACAAAATTGGATTCACTCAAAAATAATCTACAGAGATTTACTTATGCATTTTACAAGTTAATTTGAATTTTTAATGTAACATTTAAAGTTAGTTTTGAAACCTATTTGCAAATCCATGTTCTGGAGCTGAACTGAGCTCATAACCATTTTTAGATTAGAGCTCAGTCCAAACCAGAGCTACACAAATTTGAATCACCTCAAAAGGAGCTAAGATGAATTAGTTATGCATTTTCAAAGTTCATACCTTTTTCAGTTCACAAATAAGAGTTCTCTGGATTTCTAAAAACCAAAACAGCGGGGGAGGACATGAGCCGTTGATCCTGGATCGGACGGCCCAAGACCTCCTAGGCAATACGCGCCCTCGCGTTGCGCAGGTCCAGAGAACATGGGCCGTTGATCTTGGATCCAACGGTCCATGTCCTCCTTGCAACGCGCGCGCGAACGGAGAGGAGGTCGTGGTCGTTGATGCTGCATCCAACGGACCACAACAAATGAGGGAGGACCGGGATGGTCCAGATCTAGCGAGGGAGGACCTGAGCGGCTGAGATCTTCCAAAGGAAGATCTAAACTATCAAGACCTCCCCAAGGAAGATCTACACGGTCAAGACCTCTTGAGGGAGGTCCTGGACGGCCTAGATTTTCCAAGGGAGGACCTTAATGGTCTAGATTGTTCGAGGGAGGATCTTAACGGTCAAGATCGACACAGGGAGGTCCTACACGGTTGAGATAAACACGGGGAGGTCCTTAACGGCTGAGATCTCACACGAGGAGAGGTCTGGACGGTTAAGATTTACACGGGGAGGACATAAATGGCTGAGATGACCACGAGTAGGTCCTACACGATTGAGATCAGCATAGTGAGGACCTCAAATGTTGAGATGACCTCGGGGAGGTCCTGAACGGCTTAAGATTCTAAGAGGGAGGTCTTGGACGGACCAGAATACTCAAGGGAGGTCCTGGACTGTTAAGACAAAAACGAAGAGGTCCTCGGCGATTCAGATCCACTTGAGGGTGGTCCTGAACGGCCAAGATCTGAAAAGGGGAGGTCCTGGATGGTCAAGGTTCACTCGGGGGGTGATCCTGGACGGTCCAGATCCTAAGCCACAGCGGTTGCGCACGCGCGCGCGGGCAAGGAGTTAATGCGTGGAACAACGAGGAGGTCCGGGCGCGGTAAGACAGCAGTAATTGCTCCCAATGATTGAGCATTTATTGACCAAATCTATGTCCTAACGACACGCGCGGGACGAACTCGTCCGACAAAAATTCGAAGAAAGAAGTGGTCATCGCCGCGTCTGAGACCTCATGGCGACATCCAAGGGCACCACCGAGTGTGCAATAGCCTTGCGCACCTAATGGGTCCACTTCGGCAATGGCCTAGAACGCCGACGAGCCGGAGAGGGGCAAGATGACCAACACGGCCAAAAGGCAAAGATTGAAGTAAAGCTCCGCAACAACATACAAGCGGGTGCCTAGCATCTAATGGACTACCAGGATGTTTACCTGGAGGTCTTGAAGGTGCTGAGGAGGTCGGAGGAGAGGAGGACCGGCGATGGTGAAGACGATGAGCTCCACGGCCAAAAGGGGAAGTCCTCCAAGCTCCAAGCTCCAAGTTAGGCCAACACTGAAAATGTCCCAACCAATTAAGTTAGGGCTTTTGTCACAGAGGTAATGGCTTAAATGGGAGAAAATCGAGGGAGGGGGAAGCCACTGGAACACTCAATGCATCGAGGAGCTCCAAGGGCATCAATGGTGTGAGACCCTCAAATATTGGAATGTGCCGAATTAAAAATTATACTGGTAGCATAATTCTTAATTAAGGAATAGTGTAATGTCCTTAATAAAAACTATACTAGAAGCATAATCATGATAAGTAACAATCCAACATTTAGGTTCCTGGATATATGACATGCATTAGTTCCCAGGATTAGTGACTATTGCACATATATCCTTAATCAACATTGCATCAATCACATACAAGTCATACATTCACATAATTATACATTAGTAATTACCTCTCAAATTCGGTTGCTACAGTGTCAGGTCTGCTACAGTAACCGAAATAACTACAGGAACAGATGACCTTGGGTCATTAACAAAAAGAGCAACAGCGGAAGCAAAATAAACGATAAAAACCACCAATGGCCCCATCATCCCGCAGGCTATTGCGTGGAGACTAGAACTAGCACTACTCGTTAGCGTCACCCTGGTCGGCGCTAACGGGCATCTCATAAAGATATCCATCCTCACCTGCAACAAGAGGTCATAAAACCCTGAGTACGAAAGGTACTCAGCAAGTCTTACACAAACTAATAAAAGAAAGTGTTTGATAGAACCTATACAAAGGAATAGAATTTTATATGCATAAAGTTATTAGCAGAAGGCTTAATTGGTTTAATTTTGCATAAAGCGATACATCTTAACCTACAGTTGCTATGTTTTGATAAAGCAATTTTAATAAATTGATTTGGACTAAAACAGTGAGTAAATGCAATTATAAACATAAACAGTAACAAAAATAAATAACAGGTCACAATTAAATGTGCATGACAACCATCATGCCGAAATAATTCCCAAACCAAACTTAGAGCAAAATCTATACAGGTGACATCAATTCAAGTATTGTCCGTAACCGTGGACACGGCTATTCGAATAGTTTTAAACCTTGCAAGGGTGTACATCTTTACCCACATGACTTAGTCACCAGTAAGCCTCCTAATAATAACACACTTGCCTTTGGTGTGCCGGTAAGTAAACTAAGATTTGGTATTTTTCAACAAGTTGATACTATTGAGTTGGATGACCCATGTGAGACCGATCCCGCTTAAACAACGATCGATAGCATATATTCAACCGAGGCTCACATGTTGTACCGGAATGCCGACCAACCAATTAAATGCAAACTCGTGTTAGCCACACATATTACACCGTAGTCGGGCCTCAAGGAACGTACATGTGATGTAACACATCTACGCCTTACCCTCGCTAAGAACATCCGATATCAATATAAGTTCCACATGGCATACGACACGGCCAAGACTTAAGCATCTATGCCATATGAAATCAATACACATGTCCTTACTCTCCAAAGATCCAACTCAATAATATTAACCCTTTACTTAACCAAACAATACCATACAATCGCGTGTGGAAGTACGTTGGGACTTGAATTAAATTGTCGAGTTCGCCTTAATCAACCCGCATAAGACATCCACATTTCCCAAATCTCGTGCACAAAGACACCATCACTAGCATCCACTTGTCCAGATTTGAATTAAGTTAACAACAAGATCAAAGATCAATTTAGATTCAAATAAATTGAACAAGAATCAAAATAAAAAGAATTTGTTTGTTGTTCCCGGTGTTTGACAAGATAAGCTTGTCAAACTCTACCGCTCTATGGATTTGCATGGCTAAGCAAAAGTTAAAACTAAATATTATAACATCACAGACTACCTTAGGTTGAGTGTATGATTAAATTAAAGATAAGCCACAAGTTCAGGTATAACTAACTAGGAACAGGCACAAATAAATTTTTAGAAAGTTGATGCAACAAAGTTGTCACCAGTATTTTTTGTAAACCTACAGCTCAAAAGATTAGGATCAACATGGTGCAGAGAGGAAGCTTGCCTTGATAATAGTATATAACCTCTTGCTCAGGTTCTTGTGGTTCAATAAAAGGTTCAACAAACTCAGAAGAACCAGTATCTAAAAGAGAATAAAAAAAATTCCAATGAACACAGGAACAACAGAGAACAAAATGCATAAAAAGAATGCATGATCAAAATGGTAATGCATGGGTAATAGTATGCTTAAGCTATATCTAATTTATTAAGGGTAATAACCCATATATACCATCTACTGACACTTGCTACCCAGATTTTATATTTAGCTTAAAGCTACGATGACGTTTTATACATCGAACAGACAACTTATAATTAAATTACCTATTAAGCTAAACCCCATATAAATGAAAGATTGAGCTGAAACTAAGTGTATTAAGACTAATGTTGGCCTACTGATCATTTACTAACTAGCAATAGTTATTTAAGACTTAGACTTTTGTTGTCGGTTTGGTTAATAACCGAAAACAGCAACATGCATCTTACCACTCTCGGTTGATTAGCAATGCTACAGAACACTAGGGCTTTAAAGTGGAGCTAATACTACCAAAAAGCAATAAATGTCATCACTCCCTAGTGCTAAACCTAACCACCCGGTTTAAAAGAAGAAAAAGGTAGAAGTGCCTTTGTCGGTTTACTCAAAACAGTAAAGAACTCCTTTCCAGACTTCGGTTATATAGAGGAAATACATAGAACGATAAACTTAAATTGGAGTTAGAGCTAACTGGAAAGTCACAAATATCACAACTTATTAATGTTAATCCTGACCGATTATGTATGAAATAGAAATTTTCAATATTTGTCGGTTTTAGCCGACAAACTAACAATAAGAAGGTTTACATTAATAAAGGAACTGGGGACTCTAAAATTTTTGAAGAAAGGTCTCAGTTCTGCTATAGTTTCTCTCAGACCTAAACAACCAACATACCGGTATGAGAAATCTAAAGTTCTTGAAAACGATATGAAAGACCTAAAAGTTATAATAACAACTTTTCGCTTTAAAGGAACAGGATTATCACATGAGTAAGTGAGTGATGCATGTGAGTGAGGATGTCCTAAAAGAGCTTAAGCTAACGAAGGCAAGATTTATCTTACCACTAGGTTTAGAAAAGATGAAGTCAAGGCCTTGGTCAACAAAAGAGGTCTGTAAACCCTTTTCCTTGTCTTGACCAAAAAGAAAAGGATGGAACTAAGCTCTAAAGATCATTAAATACATTCTTGCTAAGAAAAGATGGAACCATCTCACCAGGATGTGGTTGCACCAAGGTGGGGTTCTCACTGGCTTTAGTTGACAGAGAGTGATCCTTTGCTCAACCTACAAAAGATGTCCACAACTCAAGTTAACATGAGATCTAGACATACTTAGGGCTGAGCAAGATCAAGAGTAAGGAAGCTTCACTGGGAAGGAAAACAGCTAAGGAAGTTCTCCCTGGTCAACAATGGTAGGAGCTCAAGAGCTAGGGTTTATATAGTGTGGAGGTCCCTAGAGCACACGAGATTACTCTAGAAACAATGAGGTGGCACTAAGGATAGATATCAAGAGAAAAATATCATCCTATTCACTGTACACTACCTCTACACCGGTGAGAATAGTGTTAATGGTGCACAAGAAGAGAAAACCAAAATTGTCATCGACATCGCGGGCCTGTGGTCATTCTGACCATGCAACAAGACGTAGGGGAGCTCCAACGCACAGCCACCGTCGGATTCGAATTCAACAAATGCGCGCGCGAGGCAACAAAACACTGAAACGGTATCGAACGAGATGGGCCGTGCGATTTCAAATAACGGCCAGATCGCGAGCATCTTGAGTGGTCCGGGTCACAACTCATGCGATCCGTCGGATTTCACATCAACGCCCACGAACTCGGTATACTGGCGCTTCGCCCCAAAGGAAGATCGCCGTTGGATCTAAAACCAGTGGCCGAGATCGCTGTGGGGTTTGGTCGGTCCGAACGGCCCACAGGATCTGGCCCGTTCGCGCGACAATGGACGGTGAGGATTTGCAGAGGGTTCGGGCTCGCGCGAGTGGGACGTGCCCGAGCCGAACCTGGCGCACCCGGTTGAACTCGACTCGACGGGGTCGAGTCGCTACAGTATCTGGTCCGGGTTTAGACCGAAAGGTTTGACCAGATCTGTTTCAATTTTTCAAAAGGTTTGACCGGGATTTCAAAAATAGCAAATAAATTTGTAAAATCATGAAATTTTGCAGAACTACTACTGGGGTAATATCTTCCCCAAATAAAATTTTGAAACCACTATTTCTTCTTTAAAAATACATAAATAATTCAATTAAACCAATTAAGGTTTATTTAAAGACAAATATTTTTCTGAAAATCAAAATAATTTCTAAAATTTCAACAAAAATTATTTTTGGCCATAATAATTCATCTGGTTTTCAACTAAAATATATCCCAGTCATAATACCAACATTGGATGGTATTTCCTTTTGAAATTTTGATCAAGTTGGAGTTTGTAAAAGAAATTTGGAGGAAATAGGTTGTAACTTGTTGCCTAATTTGCCAAAATGAACAGTGATGCTATGAACAACACCTTATTACTGTTTATTAGGGCTGAGGCTGTTACAAACCTACCCCCCTTAAGAAAATCTCGTCCCGAGATTGCTTATAATTCAGAAGTTGGACAAAGATGAAGTTGAAATGATGTTTTTTTAGAAACATAACATCAGTTGTCTTTATTTCTTTCAAAGATAGAAAAGAAAGCTCTCACATAACAACATAGTGTTGTTATTACAACTTATGTTACATTGCTTTGTTTAACCTTGCCTTTCTTACTTCAAAGGCAACTTTTTAAACAGCAAAAAGGTGGGGGTGCTCGATCTGCATCAGATCTTCGCGCTCCCATGTGGCCTCATCTTCGGAATGATTAGCCCACTGAATTTTTAAGAACTTGACAGTGCGATTTCTTGTTCTACGTTCCATTTCGTCGAGGACACGCACTGGTCGCTCTTGATATGAAAGATCTAGTCGCAGATCAAGATTCTCAAAAGCAGTAGCCTCAGTCGGAACACGAAGGCATTTCTTTAATTGAGAAACATGAAAGGTATCATGGACTGCCGACAGAGTGTCGGGAAGTTCCAATTGATATGCCACAGCTCCCCGTTTTGCAATGATTCGAAAGGGTCCGATATAGCGAGGTGCTAGCTTCCCTTTTACTTGAAAGCGATGAGTACCTTTCATCGGCGACACTTTAAGATATACAAAATCATTTATTTCAAAGCTTAATTCGCGACATCGATGATCGGCATAGCTCTTCTGACGAGACTGGGCAGTTTTCAAACGGTCTCGAATCAGACGAACTTGCTCTTCAGCTTCCAAAACCAAGTCTGGGCCAAAGAATGGTCTTTCCCCAGATTCTGACCAATTCAATGGAGTCCTACAAGCTCTTCCATACAAGGCTTCAAAAGGTGACATTTGAATACTTGCTTGGTAGCTATTATTGTAGGAAAATTCCACATACGGCAAAGATTTCTCCCAATTTTTGCCATATGCTAAAACACAGGCTCTCAGAAGATCCTCCATCACTTGATTCACCCTTTCAGTTTGACCACTGGTCTGAGGATGATAAGCAGTGCTGAAGGAGAGTTCAGTTCCCATTGCTTGATGAAGACAATTCCAAAAATGGGAAGTGAATTGAGATCCACGGTCTGAAACAATGACTTTAGGAATACCGTGGAGACAAACAATTTTAGCAATGTAGAGCTCTGCCAATTGCTTGCCATTAAAAGTGGTTCTGACAGGGATAAAATGAGCCACTTTCGTTAGACGATCAATTATCACCCAAATGGCATCAAATCCATTCTGAGTCTTAGGAAGTCCGGTAACAAAATCCATACCGACTTCTTCCCATTTCCATTGTGGAATAGGTAAAGGCTGAAGGGTACTAGCAGGTTTTAAGTGCTCGGCTTTAACCCTTTGGCAAATATCACATTCAGCAACATACTGAGCAATTTGCCTTTTCATCTTGCTCCACCAAAATGTTTTCTTCAAGTCCTGGTACATCTTAGTACTTCCAGGATGTAATGAAAACTTGGAATTATGAGCCTCTTTAAGAATTAGCTCTCTCAGCTGTGGATCTGAGGGCACCACTAAACGATTACGATATTGAAGGGTACCACGAGCATCTTCAGAAAATTCGTTGGCTTTACCGGCCTTCAAATTTTCCTTGATCTCTACTACCTCAGTATCAGTTTTCTGGGCCTCCAGAATCTGATCTTCAAGTGTTGACTTTACTTCTAAGGCAACAAGAAATCCATCTTCGACCATTTCGAGACTTAGGCGCCGAAGGTCAGCACATAAGCTCTTAGTCAAAGGAATTGTTGACAAGCAATTGCACTGTGACTTCCTACTCAGAGCATCAGCCACAACATTGGCTTTACCAGGATGGTAATGAATACCCATATCGTAGTCCTTGATCAATTCAAGCCATCTTCTTTGTCTCATATTCAGATCAACTTGCGTGAATATGTATTTCAGGCTTTTATGATCAGTGTAGATCTCGCAACGATTACCGAGAAGATAATGTCGCCAAATCTTTAATGCATGGACTACGGCTGCCAATTCCAAATCATGAGCTTCGGCCCCAAAGGAAGATCGCCGTTGGATCTAAAACCAGTGGCCGAGATCGCTGTGGGGTTCGGTCGGTCCGAACGGCCCACAGGATCTGGCCCGTTCGCGCGACAATGGACGGTGAGGATTTGCAAAGGGTTCGGGCTCGCCTGAGTGGGACGTGCCCGAGCCGGACCTGGCGCACCCGGTTGAACTCGACTCGACGGGGTCGAGTCGCTACAGTGTCTGGTCCGGGTTTAGACCGAAAGGTTTGACCAGATCTGTTTCAATTTTTCAAAAGGTTTGACCGGGATTTCAAAAATAGCAAATAAATTTGTAAAATCATGAAATTTTGCAGAATCGCTCTCGGGTAATATCTTCCCAAATAAAATTTTGAAACCACTATTTCTTCTTTAAAAGTACATAAATAATTCAATTAAACCAATTAAGGTTTATTTAAAGACAAATATTTTTCTGAAAATCAAAATAATTTCTAAAATTTCAACAAAAATTATTTTTGGCCATAATAATTCATCTGGTTTTCAACTAAAATATATCCCAGTCATAATACCAACATTGGATGGTATTTCCTTTTGAAATTTTGATCAAGTTGGAGTTTGTAAAAGAAATTTGGAGGAAATAGGTTGTAACTTGTTGCCTAATTTGCTAAAATGAACAGTGATGCTATGAACAGCACCTTATTACTGTTTATTAGGGCTGAGGCTGTTACAAATGGCGGCCAAGGAGGTCTGGGTATTTTGAGCTCCACAGAACTGAGAGCAAGGGTGAAATGTGTAAAAGAAGCCAATGAAGACCAGGGGAAGGTCTTATAGCTCGAGGGAATGGAGGTCATGAGCCAAGGGTTAAGCTCATGGTGAGCTTAGCCCATGGCGTGGTCCATGGCTTGGACAGGACATGGAGGTGATGGGGGTAGGCCTGGGCATGGCCTAGAGGGCGGAAAGGCTGACACGCAATAAATGCGCGCAGGCACAGAGCCGTTGGGACAAGACAGGTCGCTGACCTCCCCTACTGCCATGGCGCACGCTCGTGCCCAAGCTAGGAGAAGAACAGGACCTGCCCCCAACCGTTGGATGAAAACGATAGGGAGGTCATAGCCCTTAGATTTGAAACGGTAGGATTTAAAGATAAAGGAGGAGGTCACAGCCCTTGGATCAGGGCTGGGGAGGTCGTGACCCTTAGATTACCATTGCGCGGATGCGCAAAGGAAGAGGGGAGGTCACGGCCACATGATCACCATCGTACGGTTGCGAAAAGGAAAAGGAGGTCAAGCGCTAAAGGGGATAGGAGGTCCTGGCTGTTGGATCTGAATCCAAGGGTGCGGACCAGATGGGGAGGACTTAACGGTGCGCACGATATAGCCAAAGGATGTGGAGGTCATGGCCATTGCGCATTGCACGATGGGAGGTCGTGGCGGTTGGATTTTAATCCAACGGCACACAATGATGAGGGGAGGTCATGGGCATTGCGCATGACACAAGGGAGGTCGTAGCCGTTAGATTTTGATCTGATGGCAACGAGATGAGTGGGTAGGTCTTAGCCATTGGATCTCGATCCAAAGGCGATGAGCTGAGGTGCGGGAGGTCTTGGCCCTTGGGCAAGACACTGGAAAGGGATGGGGAGGTCCAGGCCGCGAGATTTTCATCTGACGGCGATGAGTGGATAGGGGAGGTCGTGGGCGTTGGATGCTGACCTAAAGGACACGACCTCGCGCGGGTGGGAGGTCTGATGCGCTAGAAAGCGAGGGGAGGTCATGGCCATGGATCTTTGATCCAACGGCGCAAGACCTCGCGAGGTGGGAGGTCAGGGCTGAGCTGGTTGAGGAGGAGGTCGTAGCGGTTGGATTTGATCCAACGGTTACGACCTCGATGAGGTGGAAAAGGAGGTTTGGGCTGAGCCAGGGAATTGGTTGGGTTCAACCCATTTGGAAATGTGGCTCGGCCCAAAGAACAGTGCAGCCAATAGAATTTGAATTAAACAGCTGAGACTTTAGGGATTTAATTGAGATAGCAAATCAACTCCAAAATTTATGAAATTTTAACTGGAGCTTGCTGACTTTAGGATTAACCTTACATAAAATTTCCATAGGTTTTTATGCACTGCATTTTTCTCCAAAAATTCCTAAAAGCTGTTCTAGGGTTTGATTTACCTCCAAAAATTATCAAACAAGTTTTAGAACTTATGATATTTTTCAGAAGGGTCCCACATCAACTCTAGAACCAAGAGAAAATGTTTTCCGAAGTTTGGCACAAGATTTGTGACACGTTGAATAAGGGTTGGACTTTAGTCCACATGAGGTTTATGTTTTGAACTCCATAACTTTTGGACAAGAATTTTAGGTGAGTTCAAGAGTTTCAAGATGTGAGAAAAAGTTTTATTTTCTACACCTTTTCTTACATTTGAAACACACACCCATTTATACATTTGGGATGTTACAATTCAATGCATGAACCTCTTTGAAATATTGATATCCTTACTGTTGTAGCCATTAGGATTGTGGTTTAGAGAATGAATGATGTCAACTTGGGTTTTCTGTATGCGAATCTCGCATAACTACTTAGTCAGGCATTAGTCTTTACAAAAATTTGCTAAAATGGGTGACATGATAACTATGAGTTTGAGAGTTTTTGAAATGATGATCTAGAGGGGTTAACCTCTGTTATTTAGTATAAAAAAAATCAAAAACTTTGTTTGCGTTGCGGACGAGTTATATTATATTATGAGAAGTGTGAGAGGTGTATCTCACATTGATCGACATGAATACAGCAACGACTTAAATTGGAGATTTTTTTTTTAATTCCTCCCTCTCAGCTGCATGTCCTACGTACCCTACGCATACATACATATGTATATACGTGCTGCACTGTTGCTACGTACTGGTACAAAAATTAAGTAGTCGATCGATCCATCGATCTTTGAATAATGGCCGGTTAATTACTTACGATCCATGGATCAGGGCTCGAGCTTGATGAAGTCATACTCGCCTTCCTCCCCTTTCTTGGAGCCGCCGGCGGCTGCGCCGCGCCGGCCTGCAGCCCCGTGGCGGCGGTGGCGCCGCCGGGGCCCTCGGCATGGGCGCCGTCGACGCCTTTCGTCTCCCCGCTGTGCTTCCTCTCCGTGAGGGCGATGCCGGCGGCGCCCCCGGCTGCTGGCACGGGCTCGGCCCTGGGGCTGCCCGACGGCGTGCCGGCGCCATTCTTGGAGCTGGGGGCCGGCTTCTTCTTGACGCCGGCGCGCCAGTTCTTGAGCGCCTTGGACGTCTGGTCGTCGAAGATGGACTGCTTCATCGTCGATCCCATCTGCACAAGCATGCAAACGGTCAGTGACTGAAGAATTTTTTTTATTAATTAACTTTTTTTTGAATTTTACTTTAGAGTTAATCCCGACGGATTTTATTTTCAATTCTGACCCTCTTCGATCACGCTAGCACCCATGACGTGACAAAATAACACTGTCACGCCAACCTATTTCTGGTCAAACTCTTGTCACGTCACTGGAAGTGATGTGACAGTGTTATTTGGTCACGCCATAACCAGTGGCGTGACAAAAAGTGCTATTTTAGGGATTTATTCTGGCGCGTGACAGTGTTGTTTTGTCACATCATCATCCGTGGCGTGACCAAAAGAGTCAGAATTAAAAATAAAATACGTTAGGGTTAACTTTAAAATAAAATTCAAAAAAGATTAATTAATAAAAAAGTTCGTGACTGAACAAGACCGGTCACTAGCATTTGTCATCCATTTATCAGATACCTGAGAGACAAGCGCGTAGAGTGGAAGTGTGACGTAGCTACACAAGAACTGGACAACCACTCTGCGTGCAGACACAGCAAAATCAATCAATGTACGTGAAGCAGGAAGAAGGCATGGACTTGAAATAGACATTTTTCTTCAGCTGAGAACTCGCAAGAGATCTGCACGTCTTTGCATTAAGAAAGTAAAGAAACAACGGGTGACAAATATTGAAGTGGATCCGGATCCGTTGCATAGGATAAACAGTGCTTTGCTGCAGTACCGAAGCAACATGTAGCAGCAGAGAAAAGGTACTGTAACGATTTTAATGTAGATATAGTAGCTAGTTCAATTTACCCAAGGCAGAGGCGCGCAAAGACGAACTGTTTGGAATCGTTGAAGCAAGAGTCCATCCCGTACTCGTACTGCACTCATCAAACAAGCAGCGGCGAATTTATCAGCACTAGACGATATGATCGACCTTAGGAAACAAAAAGATCGAAATGGTGCATGAGCCTAGCTAGGCTTAGTTAATTACCAGTATCCAGAGGAAGTAGATGATCTGGAAACCATTCTGCATGCAGAACCAAATCAAGGCACAGTTAACAGCTTAAGTGAGCATGCGTACTAATACTAACACTCACACTAATATTAATATTAATACTAATGGAGGCCAACAATTGAGATTGCAATCAAGAATTAATGATCAGCAAGCAAGCAATCAGATCAGCTTGGCGTACCTGGAAGAGCGTGAAGTGGATGAGGAACAGCACGAAGGTGGGGCGGCTGAACCAAAAGTACTGGTCGCTGACCTGAACCAGCGGGATCCCCTGGATGACGGCGTGCCGCTCCGTGATGTCGATCGCCATCCGGCAGATGATGCCCTGCAGCTTCGTCCCCACCGACAGGATGATCTGCCATGCCATCAACGATGTTATTGCAAGCCAAGGATCGCAGCTTTTTATATTCAGATGGATGATTGTGCACTTAGACTATATACTTACCACCACTGGCATGATTGATATCCAGAGCATGGTGTGCAATCCTGTAATGCCAATGTACCATCAGTGTCAAGTAGGAAACACAAAGCCATGGACTAGTTATGTAGTATTTTGTCCAAGAAATCTGTGCATTTAATTCCTTTTCATCTCTAGCAGGGGAATTTATCCGACTCACCGCTGACATTGAGAAGCAGGAAAATCAGAGCAGAAGCCCACAGAGGAGGGCTGCAAATAAACAGAACAACATAAGATTTAGTTAGCAAGGGCAGTATATACTACGGAGTGCATAATGAGATCGATTGGCATTAATTCGATGATTCGATCCAATATAAGGGAATTTGATTGTTCGTCCACCTGATCCCGACAATGACTTTGAAGTCGTCCTCGAGAGACCGTTTGATGTACTTCTGGAAATCAAACTTGCTGCCAGGAGCTAAATGAACCTACAGACAACATATATTGGGCATATCATTTAGGCAATCGAAGTCAGGAACTCATCAACTGTTGATTCCTATAAGCTGATAGATTGATTGCTACTTATACTCACGTTGACGAAGCTATGGCGCAAGGCGCAGTAGTCGGCCCTCCGAACCGATCTGAAGAATTGTCTGAAGAAATTGCTCTGCATTCATATATGTATGTAACTTCAGTTTGTGTGCTCTTGAGGCTGGTTTAGTTTCAGAGAGGAAATTAATCTTACAATGTAAAACGATGCCGGGGTCTTGTTCAGGACATTCATGTGCTGCCTGACGAACGATGTCTCGTGAGTAAATCTGAAGCGCGTCGGATCTGCAAGATTGCATTGCCGTTCAGACAGTGAACAGATGAGAAAGGAAAAGATCAACAACATATGTTGCATGTTTTCAATTCTGAAAAAAAATGTACCATTGGAGAACTCGTAATCTTGTCCCGCGGCCTCCTTCTCCCACTCCTTCCATTCACGTATCTGCAACGATGTCGAAGCCAAACATCACACCACCGGTTACTGTCACCATGTACATATAGCACAGAGATCGATCGATTAATCAGATAACCGTACGTAGACAGCTTTCCTACCTTGGCCCTTCCCAGTGCCATGGTAATGGCACTGTATGTCACATGGAACACCGCCAAGAAGAAGATGAAGATGTGCAGCTGGTGCAGCGCGTTTATCGATATCAGCGACACCTTCCCCTGCAGAATTCAGATCATCCCACTTCAATTTATTAGCCATACATAAGCACGATCGAGCGCAAAATTCATGAACATGTTGTGGTGGTGACCTCAGGGCATTTGGTTGACATATTGGCCTCGGCTAGCAGCCTGTGGGGGCTGTAGGAGGCGGCGTAGGGATGGCCGAGGCTGAAGTGCTCCGACTTCTTGGGGATCTGCGGCACCATGGCGCCGCCGTGGTTCTCCTTGTCGGTCTCGGACTGGATAGTGGCCTTCTCGAGGCGGCAGGGGAGCATGGTGTCGGCGGCCTGCTCCGTGATGCAGATCTTGATGATGTAGTTCTGCCCGAACACTAGCAGCAGAGAGATGAACCCCAGCACCATCAGCTCTGAAACCGAATCGACCATGGCGAATTGCAATTGTTAGCTCAACGATACGAGATTCCCTCTGAATAAATGTGGAATGGTAATGCAGGTGGTGAGTCAGTGATCTTCACACCTGTCTTGACCTTCTCAAGGGCTTCGACCATGGCCTTCTTCTTCCTGTGCGAGAAGAACTGCAGCAACGAACGCCATGCATGTGAGCAAGCAAACCATAACCGTACATCGCAACGCGACATGACATGGATGGAATCAATTAAATGAGAGATTAGCATCATGTAGATAGAAAGATAGATATCTAGGTAGGTAGTGCATGACCTCTCCAACTTTGTGGAGGCCCTTCTCGAGGAGGATGGAGATGAGGATGATGACGCCGCAGACGGAGGCGACGGCCCATGTCGGCGTCTGGTCGAGCTCCCTGGTGTTACCGCCCCCTCCTCCCCCCGCCATCGCTCCAACGACACAAGGGGATTGGAGTCAAACTGTCAAAGCACGTACGTACGACGTTACGGCGCCACCCTTGATCGATGCTGATTAGCTGGTGGGTCGACGTCCGTTTTGACCCTGAGACAGGATTCCGGGGTCGAGAGAGGCGGGGAGCAAAGGAGGGAGACGACGAGAGGGTGGCGTGGTTAAATTATGGACCAGCCAGACCAAGGAGAGGAACAGGAGGAGGAGGAGGAGGAGGACGGCAATGGCCGATGGCATTGGGGATTTGCCATTTCTTGCTGCGTTAGCGCGGGTACCTGCGTGCATGGGGAGTAGTGATGGATCGAAAATGGGAAAGGCGCGCATTTGCAGACAGAGGCTGCGCGCGAAGCATGGAGGCTTCATCAGTTCCCTCTTGTGGTTTTTTCCCATCTAGCCCACACAATACCAAAGGAGCGCATAGTTTTCTTCGACGTGCAAGAGATTACATCACCGACTAAATTAACAAAGTGATCGCCCCTATTTGTTAGCAACATTCGAACGTCTGATTTGCAAGTTGTTCGAACCATTGTGTTTTTTATTTATTATACGAACATAATAAGATCCAACCGCATATGTTTCAGTTTTGATTTTGGTAACTACATGATTTCTAATTTTTCTCGATAGGTATTAGCATATAGCCGATGTTGATAACCATTTTGTAGTAATTTTTTGAAGTGACCATCACCTTGATCGGCTATCACTTAGGCGGCATTTGTTGTCGGTGATTTATCTTTACATTGTCAGCTATATGAGAAATACTAGGGGATGTGAATCTTGTACCACGGGGATACGAGCTCTTGGATCTAGATCTTATGGGTATATACTCTCTCGTCCCTACTATATAAAATCCTCCTCTACCTTCCTCCTTAGCCCTAGCCGCCAGCCCCACTAGCACAGGTGAGGCTCTCCAACCCTATGATACAACCGTTGGATTAATATCCTATTATGTGAACCTATATGAGTTTAAATAAATATAAGCTATCTATTCTTCAGTTGGCTTATATATATAAAGTGGTCAAATAAAATATTTATTAAGAGCTTGAGTATCAATTAAAGATAATATAAACTTGGATTTTAAATCTGTGTAGAGACCTAATTAGAATCTATCTCTATTGATGGGCTGGAATAGGATTTTATACTAAAAGCTATAAATAAGAGTCAGGTCCTCTTATCAGGATAATACATGCCATACCACCCATCCCCATCTATAGTTGGAACTTGTGGCTTACCTCTTGGTGGGAAAGGAAAGACCAAACCCTAGGTAGATTGAGCACCTGCACATCTACTGCTACAGATCAACCCTACAACGAACAATCACTACTACAGAACCGACATCACGCACGGTTCGAATCGTCATCACGCAGGCGGTTTCCGAACCGCCTATGTTTGTTGGTCTGTGATAACAGATATTATCACGAGGCGGTACAAAACCGCTCGTGATAAGAAATATCACGATGGTTTTATTAAAAACCGCTCGTGAAGGCAAGTATCACGAGCGGTTTCATTGCAAACCGCTCGTGATAGAGAATATCACGACGGTTCTAAAGAAAACCGCTCAGGATCGGAGAATATCACGCACGGTTCTAAATAAAACCGCTCAGGATTTGTGAATATCACGACGGCTTTTGTATAGAACCGCTCGTGATATTCTCCTATCACGCACGGTTTGCGAAATGAAACCGCTCGTGATACTTGCTTTCACTGCACGGTTTTAACAAAAACCGCTCGTGATAGCTCATACCCCCTCCCACAATTTGCTGTTTTCCTGGCTAGCCTCAGGAATTGCTAGCCATGCCCTCTGAAAACAAGCATTCACAGAAACAGATTCAAGCATTCACAAAAACAGATTCAAGCAGCCATGACAACTCAAAGTGATCATTACTCAAAATAAATTACAAAAGATCGCATTTGTTCAAGTATTGTCGCTATAGTAGTTACAACTAGATTACAATTGTTTGCGTTGAGAGGTTTTAGTGGGGTGATGCTCTGGGTTGGCGACGGAGTGAAACTCTCCGTTGTCGTTAATGATTTCTGAGTTGATAAAGGCGCAGAGCTTCCCTCGAATGTCCTTGATCTCTTCCGCAACGAGTGAATCACATTGTAAATCCAAGACCTGTCGCTACCAATTAAGAGTAAAGTGGTAAGCTATATATATTTAAATTTATAATTAGGAAATAATTATTTCGATATTGACAAACCTTAGGATCCTTCTTCCTAGTCAGAAGGATTAGTCGCATATGATAGCGCACGAGATTGCACATAACTCATCATCTTTTTCTCAAGCGACCGCAAAAATAGAATTACATATATAGGTATAGTCAGTTCAAGACGCGTTATTATGAAGTATGATATAGGATTATTGTGTTGTAGCGCGTACTGGAAAATCCATCCTGTGTGTTAGTTGGGCGCTCTTTCCATTGTATATTCCTTTGTTGGCAACATAATTGATGAACGACCTATATGATTTGAAAAAATTATCCTCGGCCATTTCAAACGAATGAAGACTACAATAGAGTTATGTAAGGAGGAAATGAGCATACCTCTCGAGTATTCCTCTTAGAGTGCTGAAGTCGTGCTTGTTGCGGTTTAGGGAATCAAGGT